>JAMALZ010000012.1:0-722176 GCA_023630055.1 Trichosporon sp. PB005A
AGCCCCCCGCCGCGCCGCAGGCGGGACGACAGCCGCTCGCGCTCGCGGTCCCGCTCGCCGGCGCCCCGCCGCAGGGACGGCAGCTTGACCCCGCCGCGCCGCCAGGAGCGCCGCGAGGCGTACGCGTCGCGCACGCCCGAGCCCGAGCGCGGGCGCTCCGTGTCGCGCACGCCGTCCCGCATGCGCAGCGAGTCGCCGTGCCGCTCGCGCTCGCCGCGCAAGGTGAAGCGGCGCGAGGCGTCGCACTCGGACGACGAGTAGGCGAGTAGGCGGTCGCGAGGGCCGCAGAGACGACGAAACCTGTATTAACACCAACCCACCGCAAAAGCACAAAGCACAAGTGACCTCTCATGCACCACTAGTACCTGTTGTCCCATGTTTGTACGATGCTAGTTCACAACGAATACATTCCAGATTGACTGCGGCACTACTATACTTAATGACTTATGACGGTGCGGCCGAGGACCCGACGAGGCGCGCGAGGACGCTTGCATCAGCGCAGAGGCAGGGATGCACCTACTTCCAGGGCGAGGCGCCGTTCCTCTTCTCGGCGGCCGCGGCCTTGTCGGGGACGGCGCCGTCGCGGACCCACGCCTGGTAGTCCTTGTAGTCTGCGTGGGCCTTGCACGACTCGTAGACCTTCATCTGGATGCTGTTCCAGAGCTCGTCGCCGGGCGCGACGCTGCCCGAGTAGCCCGCCTTGTGGATCAGGCTCAGCACGGCCTCCTCCTTGCTCCAGCCCTGTTCCGTGACGACGTCGGGCAGGTACGTCGCGGACAGCTTGCGCCCCGTCCGCGGATGCCGGAACGAGATGTGGATCCCGTGCGTGCCGGGCGTCCACGCGAGCGCGTCGGCGACGGCCGTGAACGGCGTCAGCAGCGACACGGAGCACTGCAGCGACGACAGCTCGGCCGCGCGTATAGGCGCGAAGCGGCTGTCCTCGAGCGCAGACACGAGCGCATAGTCGGCCAGCCCCGCGTCCAGCGCCTGCGGCGTGAAGTTGCCGATGCAGCCGCGCAGGCTCTTCTTGCCCCCGGACCGGAGCGTCGACCACGTTACGAACAGCGCGCTGCGTGTCAGCTTACGGAGACAATCGAGCAGCTGAGCTCAGTGTGAAAGGGTTGCAGCGGCGGTGTCAGACGACCACCGGGAGCACGTAGGCGCAGTGGGACGAGGCATTCCTCGGACCCCGATCGCCAAGCACATGACTCGTCCAGCCCGTGACGTGCCCTTGGAGTGGGAATCGGAACTGGAACCGGAGCGGCCGGGGTGACTCACTACTTGTCGGCGGCGTTGGGGAACGGCGCCGGGACGTGCTCCCGCCCCTCGAGCTTAGCGGCGAGCACGTCGAAGGCGTACAGCGCGTGCAGGGGGGTGCAGATCTCGCCCTCGGCCGGCGTGGCCGGGACAGTGATGCCGGGCGTCGGGGAGCCGGAGTGCGTCAGCGCCGGCGGCGAGCCGTTCGCCGCCTTCGCCGCCTGGGGGGTCGGCTGCTGCATTGCTGGCGAGTGTGTGGTGGGGAAGAAGAAGGAGAAGAAGCGGAGATGGCGGGTCTATCAGTCTAATCAGACGGGCGGAGTGGGTTGCGTCGTCTGAGGCTCTAACGGCTAGCGAGGGCGGTGGGGCGGGGGACAGATGGGCTCGATGGGCGGGGCCGGGTCGGGGGTGGAGGTCGCGGCGGAGTTGTGGTGTCGAGTCTGGTGCCCAGCTCACGTTCGTGGAACGTTTGCGGACGGACGGTGTCGACGTGGTGATGATCGAGGATGCAGAGGAGACATGGCCGGTGCCGGGTGCTGCTGGTGCGTGCGTGCGGTGGCCGGGATAGGAACCGGAGCGGTGTCGTAGTCAGCCGCTCGCTCGCTCTCACTTACACCCTCTCTGTTGCCACCGACATTCAGTCCCCACGCGACATTGCCTCCGCGACGCGTCTCTCTCCCTGCGGCCACCTCGCGTTATCAGGCGCGCTGCGTAGCCTTGATTTTCTTTGTCCTCACCGCCCGAACCCAGCATCGCCGGCGCGCACACACTACTGCACAAAGAGCGAAACGCACCCGATTCATACGGGGAAAAAGCAACGACCAACTGCACAGCGACCGGCACGACAGCGCAACAAGCAGCACAATCACCATGGCTTCGCCGGATGCCAAGCGCACAAACGTCGCTAGTCCTACCGAGGAGACGACGGCCGAGAAGTACGGCCGCCTGCACGGCATCGACGCGGAGACGCAGGCGGCGCTGCAGAACGTCGGAAGGAGGAACCGCCAGCGTGAGTAGCACCGCGGGTGCCGATGCGAGCTTGCTTCCATTGTTCGACCGCCGGAGCTGCCAGCCTTCGGGCAGGTGAAACACTTCGGGCCAGGAAGCTTCCTCCCTTCCCCAGCTACCAGCGCAGATTGGCGCTGACCTCAGTCGTTTCGATGGGCCGTCCGCTTGTCCCGACGCAGAGTATGCCGACGTTCGGCTTCGACAACAGCGGCCTGTTCCACTCGTCGCGGAACACGCTTGCGCGCGCGCAGGATCTGATCAGCAAGGAGCGCCTGCGCGAGCGCGAGCTGCAGCCGTTCGGCTCGCTGTCGCCCTCTGTGCAGCCGTCCGACGACGTGAATGCGCTCTCATTGAGTCCGCGGACGCGGCAGGCGCGCCTGCAGTTCGGCCCGGACGGTGCCATCGACGAGCTCGCCCTCGCCCGTGGCACCAAGCGCGCCACCTTCGCGGCCGGAGAGGAGGACGAGGGCGAGGCTACCGACACGGACTCGCCGGAACAGGCGCCCCAGCCTCTCCCGCCCGTCAACCTCCCCAACGTCTCGAACGACTTCCCTCCGGTCTTCGAGTCGGCCAACCTCACCCACCCGGAGCTCTTCACCCCCGGCTCGATGGGCCCCCCGCCCATTCCTAACCGCCTCACGAGGGGGCTCCCCGCGCGCGGAGGGGTGGCTCCGCCCAACCCGGGGCTCGGCAGGGCGGCGTCCGCGCCGGTTGGCCGCCTCGGCGGCACCTTCGCCTTTGGCATGGACGTGGACGGCGCTGACGAGGAGGACGGATTTAACGTGGCCGAGTGGGCCGAGAACGAGCAGTTCTAGAATTTCTAGCATGG
This sequence comes from Trichosporon sp. PB005A, assembly GCA_023630055.1. Classification (NCBI taxonomy): domain Eukaryota; kingdom Fungi; phylum Basidiomycota; class Tremellomycetes; order Trichosporonales; family Trichosporonaceae; genus Trichosporon; species Trichosporon sp. PB005A. The sequence goes on from JAMALZ010000012.1 coordinate 3,095, forward strand.
ACACGGCAACAAGAGGAGTTGTTTGTAAGGCGAATGCATATGTACGATATGTGTGACTATACTGATGACTGTTACGGATTAAAGTGACTAATAATGCTACGTGCTGATGACTAGGAATTGATGTAGCTTCTATGCTCGGTCTAGTAGGCAATGTGCCGTTCTAGTGGGCGACGACGATGGTCTCCTCGTCGGCCGCCTGGTTCTTACTCGGACGGTACAGGGCGAGGAAGAGGACGAGCCACAGCGCGCACCATCCCATCTGGAAGTAGAACGAGGCCTTGACGTTGTGGGGCCACTCGCCGACGGTGAGCAGGCCGGCCTGGACGGAGAGTCCGACGGTGCTTCCAATCTGGAACGCGACCTGGAGGACGGCGCCGGCGACACCGGCCATGTCTGGGGGCGCGCTAGTCATGACTCCGACGTTCGTGGCAGTGAAGACGAGGGACATGCCGCCGCTGCCGACGATGAAGGCCGGGAAGAGGTAGCGCCAGTACTCCTCGTTGTCGTAGCGGGAGGGCAGCGTCATGAGGACGTACCCGACGACGCCGAGAACCATGCCGGCGGCGATGGGCCAGCGCGGGCGCTTGATGGGCCACTTGGCGAGGATGAGGATGAGGAGGAAGGCCATGATGCCCTGGGGCAGGAGGCGGACCGCGGCGATGATGGCGCTCTCGCCGCGGATCTTCGTGAACGTGTCGACGAGGGCGAGGAAGTTAACACCCCACCACGCGTAGATCTGGAGCGCGAAGCCGATGAGCACGGCAAAGTTGGGGATCTTCCACGTCTTGGCGGGTAGCAGGGCGCGGTCCTGGGGGATGCGCGCCTCCCAGAGGAAGAAGGCGGGGAAGAGGGCCCAGGACAGGAGGAACGGGACGAGGAACTTGGCCGTCTTGAACCCGTAGCTGGCGCCGAGCGTGAGGCCGAGCGTGAGCAGGATGATGGCGCCGAGCATGAGCAGCGAGCCGGGGAGGTCGAGGCGGCGGAGCTTGTCGCGCGCGGGCATGTCTGCGTCCTCGCCCTCGATCTTGGGGATGAGCACGAGGCCGGCGGCGGCCATGGGGAGGATCATGACGGCGAGGAGGCGGAAGAACCAGCGCCAGCTCTGCATCTGCACGCCGTGCCCTCCGGGAATGAACTCGATGAAGCCGGCGACGACCGTGCCGGTGACGTTGGAGATGGCGCCGGCCATGCCGTAGACGGTGAACGCGACGCCGAGCTGCTCCTTGGGGAACACGTGCACGATCAGACGGTAGCTGGCGGGGATGAGCGCGCTGCCTGCGATGCCCGCGAGCGCGCGCAGGATGAAGAACGCGAAGCGGTTCGGCAGGAACGAGATGACGAGGTTGAGCACGCCGAGCGCGAGGAAGCCGTACGTGAACACGGGCTTGGCTGAGTAGAGGTCGCTGACGCGGCCCCAGAAGAGCAGGAACGACGCAAACGTGACCGCGTACGACGTGATCACCCACGACTCCTGCGCAAACTCGATCCCCAGGTCCATCGCGATCGGCCGCGTGAAGATGAAGAACGCGCTGTAGCACCAGATGTCGATGAACATGGCCATCGAGAAGATCGCCAGCAGACCCCACCGCCGCGCCGCCGGCAGCGTCGCCTTGGCGGCCTCGGCGGAGGAAGCGGCGGTCGCGTCCGAGTCGGTCCGCGGCAGGTCGGACTCGGACTTGGTCGTCGTGGCGGGGAGGGCGAGGTCGAAACGCCCCGCAAGGTCGGGCTCGATCGTGTGCTCCTTCTTGAGCTCGAGCGAGTTCGAAGAGTTCTTGCACGCCTGCAGGTCGACCTTGGTTGAGTCGCGCGAGAATCGAGATTCGGACACTGGTGTCTCAGGGCCAAGCGTGGCATGTGCCACACTGAGATTTGTTGAGGACATGGTGGTTGTCGTGGCTAGGAAACGGTTCTGAGAGGGGATGGGGTTCTGTGTACAGAAAGCTCGAGCTTATAAGCGTTGAGAGCGTCACAGAAAAAACTGTGGGACTCTTAAAAGTGCACGGGGCAGAATGCATGCTACCCAGCACTGTTAATATATTAGCACGTCAGGGGGCCACAGTGGGTGGAGGAGGTGGAGGAAGTGGAGGTGGTGGAGGGTGGAGGCTGCAGATTTGTAACTGACCGACGGCGTGTGTGCCTTCGGATGGATAAGCTTCAGACCAGCAGCTGGCCTCAGCCCGGGCGCTGCGCGCGTAGCACACGGGACCGCTGGCCTTTGTGCGCTGGATTCGCGCGTCATGCGTTGTCCCGATGCGTTGGTAAGGCAGCCTCCACCCCCACCAATCAATCACCCGACTAGCGCAAAAACTTGCGCCATTCGCTGAGCAAGCAACCTCCAGGCGTGTCTCGGATCCGGAGTTTGAGTCGGCGGAGCCCTCCACCCACCACAGCGTCTTTGCAGGCCTTCTGCCAGGATTCGGGCCAAAGCATACCTTCTCGGACTCGATCCGCTCCGGACTTTCGTCGGCTTCGGACTATCGTTGGAGCGTACGGTGACGCTGGGGCGGCCGTGCCTCCGGAGTTGAACGGCCCGGGCGTCAGGGACCGGAGTTTGACCTTCCCCTTTGGGCAGTTTTGTCGGAGCTGCAAGCGATCTGCAGCGGCTCCAGCCCCTGCCGCCTGAGTAATCTGCTCGATCAGCCTGCCTCCTCGTGCTTGATAAGCCCCAAAAAGTCGCCGACCAATGGCTCACCCCTCTCTCTTCCCCATTTCGTTCCCAGCCCCAGCTCTGTGCACCCCAGCGCAACGTTGCTAGACGATGCATCGCGCGACTAACATTCTAGACAATTCTCAGATTCCGATTCGGGTCCAAACGATACAGTGCTTGACTACTCAGACACAGGCAGACGACAACGCTTCAACTACCACGGCCAGATGATCTTGGGCTTGCACACGCGCTTCAGCCAGTCCCGCGCTTCCCGGTCCAGGTCGTCCTCGAGCAGAGGCAACAGCGCCTCCTGCACCATCGTGTTGTGTGCGTTCACCCAGCGCTGCTCGTCCTTCGTCATCAGAGACCAGTCGATCAAGTCCGTGCAGATGGGAACGCGTGTCACTGGCTCGAACGACAGCCAGTTTGGCCCGTTGTACTCGTACTTCGTCTGCAGGTCAGCTACTTACCAGCGGCCGTGCAACTTACCTCGACACCCTTGCAGACGTACACAGACTCGATCCTCATGCCCCAGCGACCTTCCAGGTAGAAGCCGGGCTCGATGCTCGTGACGTGACCTGGCTTGAAAGAAAATCCCTTGTTGAAGCCGACGGGGACTAGAGTCAGTATATAGCTCCTCGTCGACTGTCTCACATTCGTGCACGGACGAGTAGTTGCCGACGCCGTGGCCCAAACCATGGCCAAAGTCAAGGCCATCCCTGTCGTCAGTTTGCAGCCGAGACCTTGCAACTCACTCCCAGAGGAACTTGCGCGAGAAGGTGCCCAGACCACCGGCGTCTGCACCGAGCGGGAAGGTCGCGGTAGACACAGCAATGTGTCCTTGCAGTACTCGGGTGTAGGCGCGCTTCATGTAGTCATCGGGCTGCTTGCCGAAGAACCAGGTGCGGGTGGTATCTATGGTGGCATCGAGGTACTGGGGGCCCGAGTCACTGCTGTCAGCAAAACGGCAGAGAGCCCCGGCTCACATGACATAGGGAGTGTCCAAATCGATTGTGCTCTCGTTACCACGGCTGGGGACGTAGTGCGGAAGTGCTGCTGGTCAGTGAAGCCGCGCGTTCGCAACTCACCAGCGTTGGGACCTGTGGCAGAGATGTCACCGTACGCGAGTCCGCTGTAAAGTCAGCACAACTCCAGAGTCGGTTACATACGCGAACAGGTCCTCCTGGCGGCGGTATCGAAGGAGCACTGCGGCCGCAGCCCACTCTCCCACCTTCTTCTCCTCCTTGACAATTTTCTGCTCCAGCCAGGCGAACCAGCGCACCATTGCACGTCCGTCCCGTAGATATGCGTTCCGGAAGTTCTCGAGCTCGGTCTCATTCTTGAGACACTTGGCGTCCTGTATAGGGCACGGCATCGTCTGGACAATTGCCTGACAGTCAGTCATCCGAGTCCGAGCGCTCAACTCACGGGCTTGCAGCCGTTTATCAGGGCCCAGCTACTCTCGTCGCTGGCGAGGACGCGGACCTTCGACTTGGCCTCGTCACTCGCGCTCTTCTTGACGTAAGACTGCACAAACTTCTCGACCTCGTCAATGCCGTAGTCACGAGTCTCAACTCCGGCCTTCTTCCAGTCCTGCTTCAGAGCCTCGTCCTCCAGCTTCTCGCTGTCGACGAAGATCACGCAAGCATCGTGGGTAAGCGCCGCGTATGCGAAGGCCACTGGAAGGAATGGAATGTCTCCCACACAACGGTAGTTCAAAAGCCAGGCAATCGTCGGCAGCGAGGGAAGCAGGTAAACCCACTTGTCGGAACGAGCTCGAGCTGACAGAATCTTGCGCATCCGGGCAACCTTTGAAGCTGTGGACTCTCCCGACAGCGACGTGGGGTACTCCGTCAGAGGCTCTGTCGAGCGCTGGGGCGGGGTGTGAACCTTGTCGACGAGGTTGTCCTTCACCGCCGTGAGAGTGGTTGACCCGGGAGCAAGTTGCGAGATCACCGAGTTCGCAAGGCCTGGGACGTTAGTTGCGGTGGCACGTCAGCTGGGACTGACTGTTGGAGATAAGCTTCGGATCGATGCCGACCTTGGATCCGTCAGGAAGCTCCTGCACTCGTCAGCCGCGTCGAGCGCTTTCACTCACCTCGGCAACGTAGTCGACCCAGCCGCCAACAACCGCCGAGCGGCCGCTACCGCCTGAAGCACCGACGCGCTTCACCTCCCAGCCCTTCTTGGGCACCTCCTTCTCCGCCAAAACCCAGTAGCGGGAGTCGACGAAGAGGAGCGCTTTGGCGTCAATCTTGGACGACGGGATCAGGGCTGTGCCCGCTGATCCTGAGAAGCTGCGTATCGTCAGCGTGCGCCCAACTGTGAACGGACTTGGAGATGTACTCGCGACGCTTCTCGCTATCGGCGACTTCCTCGCTTTGGTGCTCGTCTTCGCTGGGAACGACACTAGTGTTAGTGCATGGCCTGCATTTCAGGGGATACTCACTACCAGTCGATGCCGGCTGACGTTACTTGCTTCCGCAGGTCGGCGAGACGCTGCTGCATCTCCTCCTCCCCGGGGCGGCGAGGAGGTAGAAGGTCCTTCTCCTTCTCGCCCTCCTCGTAGACCTGCTCGAGCAGGTCATCAGCATCGTCGTCTGGGAGGCGGATCGGCTTGTCTCTGGTGAGGCAGAACATGGTGGATGAGTGGCAACATCCAACGCATCGACTGCCAGCCTCTAGGGGACCCCACCGGACGATGCGCGTCACACCCGGATCTGGCAATCTCGTATCTGATCCCGTCGGATATGACCGCAATCGCGCCTGATTTTGTGACTGGGTGGCAAATGACGCAGAGGACAACGCCATGCTTCGAGGAGAGGGATGCAGCATGGCTCAAGCGGAAGCGTAGTCTGCGTAGCTGGCCTGATCTCGAGGTCGGAGCATCCGGGAGAGCATAGTCTTGGCTCAAGACCGGGTCCCAGGGAAGTGAAGTCCTTCCCCTTCAGCTAGGCGAAGCAACCGAAGAAGATGAGCTGGGGGTCGGGGCACGCTAAGAGAGGGGGGCGCAGCCAGAGTGGACTACCATGTCGGGTTCTCAGCTATGCATGTTTGGTCTTCCTCGCCTTAGTGTGCTGCACTAGTCCACGGCGCAACCTCGCAACCCGAACTTCACCTCTGCTCTCTTCGTCACCATCACACTCCCCTCTTCTCACAAGTATAGCCACGTCAAGAGCGCCCATCATGACCATCGAGCTCACAGACCTTACAGACAACATTGCCCCTCAGCCGATCGACCTCCACCCGGTCCAGAACTACACCTTCCTGTCAGTAGCGGACAAACCGTTGCTTCCCGTCTCCCTTCTCCGCCTTCCTTTTCCCAGCTGACTCTACAGCAACACATCCGTCCAGCCCGAGGAGGACTCATCCGTCGCCGAGCGCATGCGCCGTCTCCAGGATCAATACGACGAGACTGGCATGCGTCGCTCCGTCGATGCGGTGATTGTGTGCCATGTGCGTGTCTGGTTGATCCCTTCCTTCTCCCTACAATCACTCGCGTCTCTCGGCAGGACCGGCCAGCGACCGGTTTGACACGGTGCCAGGATGTGCTGACGGACTCAGGATCATGGTGTCCCGTGCATCTTCACATTCCAGATTGCGAATGATTTCTTCAAGCTGTGAGTCAGGAAAGCGCTTCAAGGAGGGGGTACGCGAATGATCTTCCTTGTACCCAATAAGCAACGGGGAAGGCCCCGATCGCGAGGACCACGCTTTACATCATACTCTTCAAGGTAGACACTGACGACTTAATAAAGCCCTGGAGGCTATCTCGACCCCTCGGAGGATGACGTCGGGGGTATCAGCCGCCTGCTCGAGGAGTTCCTCGGCACTGGCACCAAGCAGTGGCGCTCTGATCAGCCCAACTGGACTGTCCGCTCCCTCCTCGCCGAGTGGTACCGCCCCAATTTCGATGGCTTCTTCGTGAGTTGGGCCTGCTGAGTCGCAAGTTGCTAAACAGCAAGTACCCCTACAAGCCGGCGCACGTGTCGATGCCCAAGGAATGTCGCAAGATCTTCCTCGTCACGATGGCTCCTGAGCGTGAGTGGTGGAGCACCCAGCCTGGACTCGATCCATTCCCTGACCAGTTCCACAGAGATGCTCGGTGTTCCCCTCAACATGAAGCTCCTCGCAATCCCTATCCACGAGTTCTACGACAACACTCAGCGCTACGGGCCCCAGCTCAGTGCCATCCCTCACCTCCTTAGCCGGTAAGTTGCTGCGGCAGTATTGCGAGCTCTTCCGACTTGCTGCTCGGAGGACTGAGGGCGGGGGCGCAGTGCGGGGTTTACGACGCCCCTGTGGAGGTCAACAAGGTCGGCATACGCAGTTGTCAGATCGACCGCGGGCCGAGTCGCCGAGCGTTGATGACCGTGATTAGCTGACACGCAGCTTCTCGTTCAATGTCAAGACCTGAGTCGAGTCGCACCGCACGCCTGCCCACTGCTTCTGCGCAGTCGTAGCTGCTAAGGCGCAGGCGCACTCCGCAGCCAGTTGCAGCGAAATCACCGTCCCCATTCCAGTGTAACCCTACCTGTGTGTATCTCGTTTTCATTCAAGCCAAAGCGATGTGTGTATGTATTTAGTTCGCGTTCTGGCCTCCGGCGATAAGCATCATGCAACAAGCTCTCGGGGACGACGTTCTCGAACCGAGCCAGCGATACCAGCAATGCAAGCCCTCCGCTTCCAGCTAGAGCGGCGACCCAAAGTTCAGAAAAAAGTGCAGACGTACCAGGGTCACCCACCATGATGACGTAATGACGTCACCCCACAGCGAGCCAGGCATACTCAACGTGGGTTTACATCATGGCCACATGTCCAGTAGGCCGAACCCTTGGCTCTGGGCCCTGGACACTCGACTTCGGCGAGCACCGTGAGCTCTGGGCCGCGGGGCCGGGCTGTGCCGCAGTGTGCCGAGGGCGAGCGAGCGGAGGCCAGGCGAGGACACCGAGAGTGCCGCCGGCTGCCGGGGGCTTGCTCCTGATCGACCTTTCAGGCCTGACGGTGGCCCTGGGGTAGGCTCCGAGGATTTTCAACGATGACTCACCGTCGTCGTCGGACCTCGCGTGCTCGATGACCAGGCCACAGCAGTACGGTCAATTGGCATGCAATTGGGCGGTGCAGGCGCAGTGACGTTCGGCCGCGCCTGGGCACCCCGGCAATCTTGGGGACTGCGCAGTTGCATCACCGGAGATCCACCCCGACCCAACCCCCCGGGGCGACTGGACCTCTGCAGAGGTGGTGATGTTATAAGAACGTTTGCGATCTTCAACGAACCCCACATCTCCCCGTAACTGTAGGGCCTCAGCGAAAGACTTAACTCGTAGTTGGCTTCACCGCAACGACCTAGACACACACTACACACACCACATCAACAGAACCACAACCCCATGCGTGCTTTCACCAGCACCCTCTTTGCCGCCCTCGTGGCGAGCGTCGCAAATGCTCAGTCGAGCGAGTACGCCACCGCCTCCCCTGTCGGTGGCGCGCCCGCCGCTGGCGGCTCTGGTGGCAACGCCGGTGCTAGCCCCGCTGGCCCTGGCACTGCTACCGGCACGCCGTCCGCTGGCGGAGGTCCCGGCCAGGGCTCCGCCACCCCCAGCGCCCCCAGCGGCTCCGCTCCCAGCGCTCTCTCCTCCAATGCTGGTGCCCCCAGCGGATCTGCGCCCAGCGCTCTCTCCTCCAACGGCGGTGCTGCCTCCACCCCCGGTGTGGGCGGCGCTGCTCCTTCCGGGTCTGTTTCGGGCGGCAACAGCACCGGTACTGGCTTCCCGTACCTGAACGGCACGCAGGCCGTGAACTACCTCCTGCAGTCCTTGAACGTCTCCTCCGGCTGCCAGAACACGGTCAAGACGCTCACGAGCAACGCGACCGCCGAGGGCCAGTGCCTGCACACCGGCATAGTCTGGGCTGGTAAGTGATTCCCCTAGGACCCCTTTTCCATCCTCTTCACACCCACATTCCGCCACCGCCACATTCGCCACTACGCAACCTTATCTTTCCTCGCAGCAAAATGCTAACTGCGCAGCCGTAAACCAGAACTCGTCGCTGCTGCCGTACCTTGACCAGTGGCTTGAGGAGTCGTGCACGTCTGCGCCGTGCTCCAATGCGACGCTGACGGGCGCCCTCGACCAGGTGCTCGGCAACTGCTCGAGCGACTTCGAGACGCACAACATCACCGCCGACGACGTCGCGCACTGGTTCCAGGTGTACCCGCTCGCGCGCGAGATCGCGTGCCTGAAGACCAGCGAGCCGTTCAACGGCACCGTCCCCAACATCACGAGCAACACGACGTGGCAGAACGCCGGCGGCGTGCCCACCTCTTCCGGCCTGGGCGGCGCTAGCGCCACGCCCTCTGCCTCCTCGGCTTCCTCGGCTTACGGTTCCGCCTCGTCCGCGCTCGGCTCGGCCTCGTCCTCGGCCTTCGGCACTCAGGAGTCGACCGGCAACACCGGCAACACTGGCGAGCAGGACGGCCAGAACGACGGCGCCGAGGGCGACCAGGACACCCAGGGCGCCGCTCCCAGCGGTGCCTCCTTCGGCAACTCGTTCGTCGTCGCTGCCGACAATGACGGCGCGCAGGGCGAGGAGGACACCCAGGGTGTCCCCTCCTCCGCTGTCGGTGGCACTCCCTCGCAGTCGGCTGGCGCTGCCGGCGCTGCTGGCGGTCAGTCCGCTCAGCCCGGCACCCTCTCAGGCGCCAGCTCTGCCACCTCTGGCGTCGGCGCTGCTGTCCCCACCCCCTCTTCCCCCGTCAACGGCACCGGCATCACGGCGCAGGGCAACTCGACCTCTGGCAACTCGACCTCTGGCTACTGCCTCTCGTCGCTCGGCAAGGAGCTGAGCGCGTACATGGGCGCAAACCTGACGTTCCCGTACCTTGAGGTTCTGCTTATGGGCGGCAACGAGACGGCGCAGGACAAGCTTGCGGCGATCCCGCCCGAGGCGCTGTGCCAGGAGTGCGTGTTCGCGGCGTTCGACCTTATTGAGCAGTCGTCGCCCTTCCTCGCCGGCCAGGTCGTCAACAACGCCACCAACCAGACCCTCACCGGCTGGCTGAACGCGACGTGCGCGAACGCGACTGAGCGCTGGACCCCCAGCACCAACGGCACGCTCCCCGAGGGCGTCATCCCCACCACCTTCAACTCGACCTACGGCTTCAACGTCACGTACTGGAACGAGACGACCGGCAACTGGACCACCAAGGCCGCCGCCAATGTCTCAGTCCCCATCGGCCAGGGCTCCAAGTACCTGAACGAGACTTCTTCTGAGGAGGACGGCGACGACACCGGCTCTTCCGGCTCTGGCGCCGGCGTTGTCGGCGGCGGCAATGGCAGCGGTGACGGCGACGACTCCGAGGACACCAACACCGTCGGCGGCGACGAGGACCCGTACTCGCGCCCCGGCGCCGGCACCTACACCGGCGCGTCTGCCACCCCCACCGGCTCTGCTGACGGCGCGGACGTGACCAGCTCGGACCCTGCGATTGCTTCGGGCTCCGCGCCTACCGGCTCCGCCACCCCGTCGACCAGCTCTGACCCTGCCATCTCGTCCGCGTCCGCGCCCGCCGCCTCCCCCTCCAGCACTGGCGAGGAGGACGGCCAGAACGACGGCGCCGAGGGCGACCAGAACACGCAGGGCGCCGGCAACGGCGGCGAGTCGGACAACAACAACGACAACAGCAACTCCAACTCGAACGACAACAACAACGAGAACGAGAACAACGGCCAGGGCGACAACTCGGGCGCGCAGGGCGACCAGAACACCCAGGGCGCTGGCGACAACAACAACTCGGGCAATGATGGCGCCGAGGGCGACCAGAACACCCAGGGCGGCGGCGGCCAGGCCAAGCGCTCCACGAAGCGCGCCGAACGTTTCGCCGCGCACGAGATGCGCGTCCGCGAGGAGTAACTCCTCCCCCTAGACCAAAACCCGCTGTATCGTTAAAACCCTAGAGTAATCATTATAGTCGTACATGCTTGACGTAATGTATCAAGTTAAGTGAGCTTCTGCCGCAGTCTATTGTCTTCTTTATCGTCTGTACAGTGTTCGCGGCCGGAGACCGAGGCAGGGAGGGCTTAAAGGAACACGCCCTCGTCCTCGTTCGCGTCCCCGTTCGGCCGGTGCTCCTGCCCGTTCGCCCCGTTAGACCCGTTGGCCATCTCCACGTCGCCGTTCGCCGCCGCGGATCCCACGGCAGCCCCCGTCGGTGTCGGCGCCACCGGGGTCGGGTTTGGCGACGCAGGCGTCGGCGGAGCAGCGCTTGCGCCCGCACTGCCAGACGGTGTGATGCCGTAGTGACCCAGCGCGTCTCGGCCGACCTTTCCCTCGAGCACGTGTGTCAGCATCGCTATCCGCTCGTTCTGCGAGGCGCTGGGGTTAGCTGAGCTCGGGAGGGAGAATGCTGGGAGCTGCAAGAGAGATGGGCCGATAAGGGAGCAGATAAATGGAGAGGCAGCTGCGACGAAGCCATGAACAGCTGTTAGAGGATATGGTAGGGGTATTACAAGCAGACCAATGTCCACTTGGTCGAAGCGCAATGCTGTCGAAACTCCCGGCCGGTACAGGGGTGAAGAAGAGTAGGAACGTGAGGACACTCACATGGTGCCCTGGTTCTCCTGCCACGCCGAGCGCAGGTCGGCGTCCTCCTCCTCCTCGAGCGCAGACAGGAGCTCGCCCTGCGACTCCTCCAGATGGGCGATCGAGTTGCGCAGCCTGGAGATCTCTGTGTCCCGTCAGCTTCGAGACTCCAAGCGTTGCGGGCTGTGATGCGGCTGCTTGCGCCATAGCTTAGCGCCATGAGCTAGAGGTGCCCAACGCTCAACGAGGTACGCACCAGCGACGATGGTCGCGACGTCGAGCTGCTCTGCCTCTGCGAGGGAGAAGGGCTGCGGGTGTCGAGGCTGGAACATGGCTGGCGAGGTGTACGAGGTGTGCGAGGTGTGTGAAGCGAGCGCGGGGACGACCTCCACTATGCATCCTCGAGCTTCTGAGCGGTCCGGATCTGCCGAGTATCTTCCGCCCAGCGGTTACGCAGCGGCTACCCTACGGTGGCGACGGAAGCAAAAACCCACCGTGGTCTCGGCGGACCGGCGTCGGCGCTCGCTGCCAAGACGCAGTCGGAGCAAGTCTCTGCGCATCGCTCTTGGCTCTCCACACCACTTCTTCGACTAGCATACACCGGGCACCATGTGCCCCGACTGAGGGGCGCGACACCGACCCGACAACACTCGAAACACGCACCGAATCGCGCGCACCGCCGCGCACCACTGCCGGTCCCACGGCTCTCATCCATCGATCGAAGAACATTACTCGAAGAAACAACATCATCAATCGCAATGTCCGGGCACCTGCAGGCGCTAGCGATGAACGACGGGGGCATCGACCCGACGCTGACCGAGGGTCTCGCGAACCCGTACCTCGTGTACCAGCCCTCGTTCGCGTTCAGCCTGTCCGTGCAGCTGCTCGTGACCGGCATCACTCTGACACTGCTCGTGGTCCTCCTCTGCTGTCTCCTCTGTGAGTTGTCGTGTTTTCTGCCTAGCTGACCCCAGTCACGACGCAGTACCATTACCCGCTCGCCCCGCTGAACTACGGCCTGCAGCTGTCGAGCATCATCACGGTGCTCCTGAGCGTATGCGTCAAGACGGGCGTCGTGCTTAAGCACAACTACGATACGGCGAACACTTGGCCGTACGCGCTGGACTACATCGCGGTGCCGATCCCGGCCGAAGACTGGAACATCGGCGAGGAGGCGGCGTGGCTGCTGCTGCAGTGCATCTGCAACCTGCTGGCGAATGTGAGTTTGCGCCCCAGCGCGGGCTGTGTCGTGCTGCTATTCTTAGCCGCTGTCCGGGACTAGCGCATCGGCTTGAGAAGGCGCAACAGATACAGAGAAAGGACGACAGCTGACCCGCACAGCTCACGCACATCCAGTTCCTGACGCTGCTGTACCCGTCGCGCGTCGAGGCGCGGATGATCATTATCATCCTCGGGCCCATGGCGCTCGCGTCGTCGGGGCTGTACTTCTGTACGCTGTCGGGCACGCGCATGGTGGGGAACAGCGACATTCCCGTGCGCGACCTCGGCGACGCGATCCGGAACGTGCTGAACTCTACGCTGCTGCTGATTTTCGGGCTGTCGCTCGCGATATGGGGCTTCTTCGTGAACCGCAACCGCGCCTGGCGACTGGACGGTGGCACGGCGGTGTTCGGCGCGGGCGCGCTCGTGCTCGCGGTGGTGACGACGGCGAGCTCCTTCGTGGCGGTCAAGGAGGAGGGCATCCCGTGGCTGCAGCACCTGATCTGGGCGGCGGTGCTGTGGCAGACGTGGCTGGGGTGGTGGTGGTGGGTGGGCGCGGGCATGGGCATCGGCGAGGTCGAGGACATCATGGAGCGTGCGCTGCGCAAGCGGCGCAAGGCGGCGCGGCGTGCGCACCGGCGCGAGGTCATCAACGGCACGGGCGCCGCGCCTGGCGCGCGCCGGCACCTGAGCGCCAAGGACGTGGTGAAGAACGGCACCAACGCGGTGGTGGGCTTCACGTCGTCTCTGCACCACCTTGTGAACTCGTCCGGGTCGCACGCGAGCGCGACGGGGTCGGAGACGCGGCGGCGGCGTGCCGACCCGGAGCGCGAGCCTGACGTCGAGGAGGGCCTGGACGCGATCGAGCTGGGCAGCGTGCGGATCCAGGAGCCCGTGCGCTCGGACGGCAGCGGGAGCGGCGGCTCTGGCTCGGCGGGGGGCGCGCACCCTTCGTCGAACAGCGAGACGTCGTCCACGTCGCGCACGCCGTCGCTGCACCCGCCCAAGACGCTGAGCGAGCTGGTGGCGTACCCGACGACGTGGCTGCAGGTGTACTTCCGGCGGCTGCGCAAGGAGCACGAGGAGGCGGCGCGGCGGCGCGCCGTCGAGCAGGCGCAGCGGCGCTCGCGCGTGCCGGCCATCCACTCGGCGCACTCGGCCCACGGCCAGGCGCGCGTGCTCGACGAGCCCAGCGGCTGGGGGCTCGGCGCATACGGGCTGCGCGAGGCCGAGGAGTCGACGCGCCGCGTGCAGGAGGCCAACCGCCAGATCCGGCAGGAGGCGCTGCTGCGCGCGCGCAGCAAGGACAGCGACGCAAGTGCCAGCGACGCCGACGCCGACGCCGACGACGCCGACGCCGGCGGGAGGGGAGAGGGCGAGCCGCGCAGCCGCAGAGAAGACAGCGCGGCCGAGGAGCTGCGCGGCACAGAGTCCCGCCGCACAGACGACACGCACGGCGACTCGCTCAAGACCGAGGACGACGCAGACGTCGTCGGCGAGCTCGCCGAGCGCCCCGAGGAGAGGGGCCAGTGGGAGGACGTGTCCTCCGACGAGGACGTGGGACGCGCCCGCGAGCGCGACCGCAGGCGCGAGCGCGAGCGCGCAATCAACCCCGGCTGGAGCTGGTGGGGCCCCCTGCGCGAGTGGCGCCTCGTCGAGCGCAACACGTACTGAGTCACGCCCGTAGATCTGTTGTACCGTTTCCCCAGATGAACATTAGTTATCTCTTGCCCTTGCTGCAGCAGTCGCAACACGCGACAAGACCTAGTGTTACATTACAATTGCTGTACATACAGGCTGCGCGGCAGGACAAGAAGACGTGGGCATGGACATGTGCACGCTCCGCCAGCATCGCTGCAGCGTCTATTCACCGGAATCGCCTCAGGCTCCCCACCGTGCTCGCCTGCACCCGCCCCCCGAGCGCGCGGCCCATCTCGTCTACGCCCACATCGCCGCCGACCGCCGCGCTGCCGCGCCCCGACACCGTGCGGTGGCCGTACTTGGTGCGCATCTCCTCGACGTGCCCGTTACGGATCGGCGCGTGCAGGCTCTCGTTCCAGCTCACGTGCAGGCTGCTCCCGCCGCTCACGCGCACCTCCTGCCCGCTGCCGCTCAGCGTGACCGTGCACCGCTCTGTCGGGGAAGCGTTGTGCTCGCGCGACCTCGGTCGCGGCACGATGGTGTCCACGAGACTGGCGCGCTTCTCGGCGGTCGACAGGTCTACGCGCGGCTGGCGGCGCACGCGATGGGAAGAAGAGTCGGGCCTCGGCTGGAGCACAGACTTGGCTGGCATGGGCGCGGGCATCTCCATCGCCTCGGGAGGCGGCGGCAGCCACTCGATCTCCGGCTCGCTCGGCGGCGCAGACAGCTTGGGGCTGTGGCTATCGATCGTCGGAGCGCTGCACAGCGACGGCACAGTCGAGGTCGTGACCGACACGGCCGACGTCGTGTCGCTGCGTGTGCGGACAGTGTCGCGCGATTCGCGCGCCGGCTGGCGCAGCGCAGTGGTTGAGCGCATAGACGGCAGCATGCTGCGGCGCTTGGTGGTCGGGACAGGTGCGGGACCAGGGGCAGGGGCAGGGGCGAAAGAACGGCGCGTACCGAGTGCTTCGCGGGTTGCAGCGGCCGGGGGCGCAGACGCGCGCTTGCTGGGCGAAGCGGTAATGTTGCGGCTCGTCATCGAGCGCGGGATGCCGGCGCTGGCACTGGGGCGCAGGCGGTGTCCTCCCTCACGCTCCTGCGACTGCGCAGACTCGGAGCGCGGGAGCATCGACGTCCGGCGCGTGTCTGTGCTGTTCGCGCGCGAGAGCAGCGGGGGCGGCCGCTTGTCGCTGCGCTCCGTCATGGTCAACTTGCGTCCTCCCGCGACCGGGTCTCGCTCGCCGCGCGACTCCTGCGACGTGGTGCGCGACATGACGGTCGACTGCCGACGCAAGCTGTGCGTGCTCTCGGTGCGCGAGATCGTCGAGGTGCGCGACGGCTGGTTGCGAGCGGTTGCGGCGTCGGCCCGCTCGTTGCGCGGGGGAGCCATGCTCTGGCGGCGTGTCACAGTCGTCGGCGGCCGGCGCTTCGACTCCGGGGGAGGCATGGCCGAGAGACGTCGCGAGCTGCTGCTGCTCGGCAGGGCGGACATGCGACGCGCGCTCTCGCTCCGCGGCAGTGTGCGCCTGGTCTCGGTTGTCGCCGGCGCTGACATGCGCGACGGCCCAGTGCCCAACGCGAGGTCGCGCGAGGACGAGCTGCGCGGGAAGCCAGACAGGCCGCGCGACGCCGCACCCGTGCGCAGCGCATTAGGCGGCGCCATGGTTGAAGAGGGGCGTCCAGTGGCCGGGGGCACAGACGGGCGCTCCTTGCGAAGCGAGACGGGAACATCGGCGGTCCTGTCCTTACGAGGTGTGCCGGTCGCGAGCGTCGACGCCCTGCGGCTGATGACCGCTTGGCTGCGGGCACGGGACAGCTCACGCTGTTGCTCGATCTCGCGAAGCTTCTCCGTGATCGTGCGCGGCTCGAGTTGCTCGGCGAGGTTGCGCGTAGAGGCGCTCCGCGGCGGGGGGTTTGGTCGCAGGTGATCGGGGATCATCTCCTCGTCGCTAGCGATCGAGAGGTCGGCGAGTTCAGAGCCCATGATGGTGTCAGAACCGGGCAGACGCGAAGCGTCCAAGCGGTCGGCCTTGACGAGGCGGCCGAGATCCATGGTGCGCTCGGTCTGGTTCGGCAGGTCCTGCTGCTGTTGCTGCTGGAAGCGGGGGGTCGAAGAGTGCGCGACGGCGGAGACCTTGGCGGAGACCTTGGCCGAGGGCAGAGGCGCGAGCGTGTCGCGGCGCTCCTGGGGCGGGGTCAGAGCAAAGCTCTTGGTGTCGAGCAGAGCAGACTCCTTGAGCGGCGACTCCGAATCCGCGCGCGCGCGAGGGATAAAGGTGGACTTGTCGATGCCGAGGGCGGCGGGAGAGTATTCACGAACGACCGGGGCCGAGGGCTGGGCGAAGCGAGAGGCGCGGGCGGATGGCAGAGGCGCAACCGTGTCGCGGCGCTCGTGCGGCGGGGTCAGCGCAAAGCTCTTGGTGTCGAGCAGGGCCGTCTCCCTGAGCATCGACTCCGAGTCCTCGGGCAGGCGGCGGATAAAGGTCGACTTGTCCATGCCGAGGGCGACAGGAGCAGGAGAGCATGCGCGAGCGTCGACATTGCGGGGGCTCAACGGGAAAGTGGAGACGGCGGGGCTCGTGCTCGGGCTCATGCTCTTGGCGTGATCAGCCAGGATGTCCCTCAGGTCGTCGATGCCGGTCGTCTTGCGGCGCTGCGCATTGGCAGTCACCGCGCTTTCCAGGGCGTCATAGGTGCGATCGCCGATCTCTGGAGGGTGGAACGTCGCGTCGAGCATGGAAGCGTCGGGTGCACAGGCCGGCAGGAAGGGCGACGAACCACGGCGAGCGTGTCGGAGAGCGGGCGAGTCGAGCACGCTGCGGCGCACCGAAGGTGACGACATGCGTGCGGAAGGCGACATCTTCGCCGCCAGCACAGCAGGCGAGTTGCGCAACGAGAGGGGAACGACGCTCTCGAGCCGCTCGCGGTAGATCGAGCGCGAGCTGCGGTGCATGCTAGACGGGGACGAGAACGAAGAACCCATGGGGCCACCGGCGCCGCCGCTGGTGCTGCTGCGGCCGTTGGTGTTGGTGCTGCTGCGAAGCGCCTGCCCGGCCGGCTGGGCGACCTGCTGAGGGCGCTCGTCGATAACGAACGAGCCGCCGCTGGCGCGTCGGCAATGGCAGAGACTACCCTTCAGACACTGCTGAACGCTGTGCTGGACGCTGTCGCGGA
Organism: Trichosporon sp. PB005A; assembly: GCA_023630055.1. NCBI lineage: Eukaryota > Fungi > Basidiomycota > Tremellomycetes > Trichosporonales > Trichosporonaceae > Trichosporon > Trichosporon sp. PB005A. Next base: position 20,358 of record JAMALZ010000012.1, read on the forward strand.
ACGAGTCGGTGAGGTTGATGCGCAGGTTGTCACGGAACTCGGGCGACTTGGTCACGCTGCCGGCAGTCGAAGAGCCGCCGCCCTGGCTAGCCGTGGCAGACTCGGGGCTGGGGACGCGCGAGTTGCTGTCAACACGGTCGAGGGCCGAAGTGAGCTCGCGAATGTCGAGGCTGCACTCTGCCTGCACGCGAATCTCGCTGAAGTCGGGAGCGTGCACCGAGACGCCTTCGGACCACTTGAGAATGTCGCGCGAGGACAGCGAGACGTCGGCGCCGCCGACGAGGGCGTCGTCCATGCTGTCGTCGTGGTGGCCGTCCATAGCGACTGTGCGACTGGTCGACGTTCTTAGAGAAAGAGAATATACGTAGTGGTAGTCGACGGGGTGGCCCCGTGTGGATGTAGTGGGTGCGAGAAGAAGAGTGGGATGCGATGTTTACGTTTGGTGAGCCGCCGAGTCGGGTTAGGCGGGTGAGGAGCCGGGCTAGGCGGTGTGCGAGGTGTTGTGAGGTTGCGTGCTGAGCGAGAGGGGTGAGCGTGCAGCAGCGAGGTGTGGGCGACGGAAACAAGGTTCAGTTCCTGTGAAGGTACGGTACGCGATGCTGAGGGCCAGCCAGGGCGAGGACGCGATTAAACTGAGCGCGTGAGAGTTTGGGTGCGGGGTGTAATTGAGGATTGAGGGTGTGCGTTCAGGTGCAGGAGTGTGCGTGGGGAGAGGAGAGGATCAGGCTATCAAAGAAGCGCGCAGGAGGGCGTGGGATGCGCGTCGAAGGGGTGTAAGGGGGGAAGATTGTGAAAGATCAAGGGAAACAATGTAAACAAAGGTCCGAGAGGGCGACAAGCGAGGCACAGCGCAAAGATGTAAAGGTGCGTGCACAGACAGGGTGACAGGAAGTCGGGGCGACGGGTTTTGTGGGTTTTTGCGAGTCGGAAGTGATGAAGAAGCAAAGATGAGTGAAGGAACGAAGAGATGGAGGAAAGAAGAGAGAGATGAGGATCGAGTGGGTATGTATAATGCGAGGAGGGGGGTGGGTGGAGGCGGTAGTAACCTGTGTTTGGCTGCGCGTTGCTAGCGAGCTAGAGAGAGCTAGTCGGCGCTACGGAGACTAGCGACGACCTGCCTTCTCGGAGCGACTCCCCTCGGCGGTTGAGTCGAGTCCGGTGTGTGGTATGCTGTTGTTGAGCGGCGAGAAGCACGGCCGGTCGCGAGTTGGTCGGTCGCGAGTTGGTCGGTCGGTTGGCTGGGGGAGAGGAGCATGCCGCATCGGCCGGTCAGTCGGCGCAGTTTCAGGTCCCCTCGACTCGGCGCTACATCGCCGCTCGTGATCCGTGCTCAGAGGATGGTCTAGACCGGCGTCGCCGCGATGCGCGATCCGCGCGGTCGTCGCAGATGGAGTCGGGTCGCGTCTCGATGCGCGAAACCAGGGATAGGGACGTGCGGCGCTGACGTACAGACGCGCGATGAATTACTCATTTCGGCCTCCCGCGCCCAGCCCAGGCATCCTGGCATCCTCATGACCCGAGCGTCATTGGCCCGGCGCGCTACGTTTCATGTCCCAGGCGGAAGCCTCGGTCCCGTAGTGCGCGTAGTGCGTGCAGTGCGTGCAGTGCGCGCAGTGTCCAGGCCGTTTTGCGGCAACGCCTGACGGGCGTGTGCTTACGAGCCCGATGCAGCGAGCAGGATGAGCGATAGAGTTCGCGCACTCGACCCGGCGACGCCGGACGGCCAGACACACGGGGCATATCAGTGCCTGCGCGAGCTACGACGAGCCGCGAGCGAGCCGCGAGCGAGCTACGAGCTACGGGCGAGGTATATCGCGAGGTACGCTGCACTGGAACGCACACGCACGCCGCGATCGAGAGCATAAGCTGCCCTGTCTGCCTGCTTACTCTCGGACGCGAATCATGCACCGCCAACGAACGCCTTACGCGCATCACGCACCGCGGCGCGTATCACGTCGCGTGTCGCGGACCAGCGGTCTGGAATCCGATCGGAGACGAGCGGCAAAGCGAGAGCACAGGCGCTGGGTGTAAGTAGTCCAACCTAGCGACGCGCGTCTTGTCGGCGTCTTGTCGGCGTCTTGTCGGCGTCTTGTCGGCGCGTGTGCCAGCGGGACAGCGGGACAGCGGGACAGCGGTACAGCAGGATACGCACTGCGGCGGCTCTCAGCCCAGAGCCAGGCGTACCAGCCCCCTCACGCCTAGCTCGATTCAGCCCCTAGCCTCCTAGCCTCCCAGCCTTCCAGCCTCTTGCAGTTCAGCCCCCACAGCTCCGTGCTCCGTCACTCCGTCCGCCGCCGTCGACAAGCCCGACGGCCTACAGCTGTCGGCGACGACGATCGAGAACCGAGCGAGCCTCCTGCTACAGTGGCGGAGCTCTGTCCGTCTGTCCGTCTTAGACGTCGGAAGTGCGCCGCCGCCGCCCGCTTGCAGGCCCCACTGCTGGCCGCTCCGGCTTGCACAACCCCCATGATGACATTATGCTGCATGCGTGTGCGTGTGCACTTGCTAATAATCATGTACCTCTAGAAAAAGAAACGTTCTGTGTATGCAGGTCTGCCGCCCGCTCCCCGCGCCTCGCACTTGCACCTCGCAGCTTGCTCCGCTCGGTGCTCGGTGCTCGCATTAGGCTGTCTCCACGTTCGGCGAAAACTTGGACCTCGCACGCAACTTCGGGCCAAACTTGATGAGCAGGATGGGCACGGGCGTCATGGCCAGCGCAATGAAGGCGAGGAGGGACGACGCCCACTGTGTGCCGAGGCGCTCGTACATCTGGTTCGCGAAGAGGGGGAAGCCTGCGCCGAAGGCGGAGCGCACGACGGTCGACGCCGCGAGCGCGCTGGCCGCCGCCCACAGGTACACGTCGACGATGTAGTTGAACAGACTCGTGTAGAGGCCAAGCACGCCGACGCCGAGCAGGCCGCCGGCGACGACGGGCGAGATCCAGTGGATGGACGAGTACGACGTCCAGCCGAACCAGAACATGGCAATGACGAGCGACCAGCTCGCGATGACGCACAGCTGCAGGCGCAGCTCGGGCGCCGGCAGCAGCGGCGCGACGCGCTTGCACTGCTTCTGGTACCGCGGCTCCATAATCGTCACGTACCCGATGCAGCAGAGCACGCCGCCCGTGAAGAAGCCCAGGAACGCGAGCCCGTTCTGCCCCGCGTTGAAGCCGTGGTTCTTCATGAACACGAACGGGAACGCCTCGAACAGCAGGTACACGACGCCGTACACGAACGACATGTAAATCGTGACCGCCATCAGCATCGGCTCGAGCGCCAGCATGATGAACGGCTTGAGCACAATGTCGTTGGCGCGCTGCTTGAACGACGTCTCGTGCCGCTCGATCGGCGCGTACCACCGCTCGTCGCCCGTCTCCTTGCGCAGCCGCTGCGCCTTCTTCTTGAGGATCACCGGCGCGTACGTCTCGGGCATCGTCAGAGTGATCAGCGCCAGGCACACCCCGGCAAAGATCGTCGTCACCCAGAACACCCAGCGCCACGACGTGCCGCTGACCGAGATGAACCCGGCGATGATCGGCCCGAGCGACGGGCCCGCAAACGGCGCGAGGCCGAACAGCGCCATCGCCGTCCCGCGGTAGTCTGAGTCCCAGATGTCTGCAAAGTTAGTGACTCGAACGGACTGGGGGCTGATACTCACCAGCCAAAAGGGCTCCCGAGTTCGTCAGCGGGGCCGCGGCAAAGGTGCCGCTGAGGAAGCGGAAGACGAGGATGGACCCCGTGTTCGGCGAGAGCGCGCATCCGACCTGGAAGCCGACGTAGAAGACGAAGGACAGGATGGCGATCGGGCGGCGGCCGTAGATCTCGGACAGCGGGCCCCACAGCAGCGGGCCGAGGCAGTAGCCGGCGACGAACAGCGAGATGCACAGGACGCCGACCTCGGTGCCGATGTGGAAGTGCGAGATGAGGTCGCCCATGATGCCCGACGGCGCACTGGACGCAAACGTCGAGTTGAGCACCAGCACCGAGCCGAGCACCGTCAGGTACCACCTGAAGCCGAGCGACCAGTTCTGTGCATGTCAGCATTCCAGTACTCTGAAGGGGCGCCCCTCGATACGACCGCCAGCGCCGAGCGGGAGTGCAGCCTGGGGCCACTCCGCAATCGGAGTGCGAGCCCAGGAGGCGCCAGCCGCCCCGTGCGGCGGAGGGTGGCGGCTCGGCTGCGTCGGCTGCATCGCGCCCAGCGAGCCCATCGTGCCTGCCGCGCCACTGCAACGGCCCAGGGCCTGGCTCCAGCCGCGGCAGATCCGGTGCAAAGCTTCAGCTGTGCACAACCATGCACGAGAGCAGGCGCATGCATGCCCGGCCGGAGTCTGGGCGAGCGGAGCATGCACTCGCTCTCGCGAACCGGCGAGCTCGACGACTGCCAGCTAGTAACAGACCGGTGACTCACCTTGGGGTTGATCTTCTCGCCCGGCTCGAACTTGACGGACCACGGGTCCGCGGCGATCTTCTGGCGCTGCTCCTCGCGCTGCTCTGCCTCCTCGCGCGAGCGCACGGGCACGAGGCCCTCCTCGTGGTCGATCGCGTCCGGCGACACGCCGCCGAACAGGCTCGCGGCCGCCGGCTGGTGGCTCAGCGTCCGGTCCATCGACCCGATGACGTGCGGGTGCTCGCCGCCGACGTAGATCGGCGTGTCGAGCGAGCGGCTGCGCACGGGGCCCGCCGGCGTCGAGCCGGGGAGCGCGGCGGGCGACGCCGTCGGCAGCACCGGCGACGTGCTCCGCGAGCCCCGGCCCGTCAGGCGCGACCACGCACTCTGCGTCCGCGTTGGCGCCGGCACGGGCGCGGGCGCCACCAGCGGCGGCGCAGACGCACCCTCGTCCTTCTCGTTCAGCACCGACGTCTTCTCCCGCGGCGAGCTGTCCGCGGACGGGATCAGCGTCTCCTGCGTCTGCCGCGACATGCGGTCTGTGGGGTCGCCCTTCTCCATCGTGGTGTGTGTGTTTGTGTGTGTGTTGCTAGTCGATACAGTTGATGAGCTGGGGCTCGGCGTGGGCGGAGCAGAGTTATATGGCGTGTGCTGCCAGCGGCGAGCGGCGTGTGCTGGGACGGCGTCGGAGTGAGTGAGTGGAAAGCGAGTCAGAGCCGGCTCCGAGGGGGTGGAGAGAAGAGGCCAGTCGCTGTTAGCGTGAGAGTAGTGTTCAGGTAGTGCGATCGGAAAAGATGAGAGGGGAGCGAGGGGGGATATTTATTGCGTGCCAGAGAGCGCGGCTTGGCCGGCTGACCAGCGGCGTGGTGCGGGTGTGCAATGTTTTCGGGGAGCTTATCCTGGTCCTCAGCCCCTGCGCGCCGGGGATGCCGGGTGTGTATCGGCTAGGCCGGAACAGGGTTTGTAATCAGGAGCGGCACTGATTAATCCGGCTAGATTAGTGTATTTATAACCCTCCCCTCGGCATCTTTGTCAGCGCACCAACCAGCGACGCCGTCCGCATGCCTCGCACCCCGCGCTCGCACCCCTCGTTGGCCGGCCCCGCCGTGCCTCGGAGCTGCCCGATGCCTCCGCAGCATGATTTTCCTCTGCGCGCGCTGCTGGCATGCTGGCCGCTGGCCGGCGCTGCTGATGACGACGGCTCTGCTGACCACATCATCGACGCTGCCCGCGGCCGCGCCAAGCCAGGCCCATTCGCCAGCATACCCAGCGCCGTATCGGACATCAGCGAACGCACGTCGTAACAACGGGCGCCGGCGATCACTGTCGGCCGTCGCGGTCTACCGCACACTATGTCCGTCTGCATTCTCCGGTTCTCACCACCGCACATGGCACGAAGCGCACCGCGTGCTCCGCGACACACGTCGCCACGCCGCCAGCCTAGTCTCGCCACAGGAATGCATCTAGCGTAGATAGCGTCTGGGGTCTGGGTCTCGGCTCTGTGCTCTGCATGCTCTGCACTGCACTGCACCCGCGCACCCGCGCCCCGCTGCTTCTCACACCCCCAGAGGCCCAGAGACCTACGCCGTCGTCGGCAGCTTCTCGTACTTGCCCCAGTCCTCGATCTTGCTGCGGAGCTTCTCGCGCCCGCCGCGGTAGAAGTAGACGTACGCGCCGACCGGCGCCACGACGAACAGCACCAGGAACGCGAGGTACTTCCACGGGTTCGAGAGCGTCGCGTAGTCCTCGCCCGCGTCGCCCGTCTCCAGGTCGACGGGCAGGTCCTTGGTCGCGTCCAGGATCTCGGCGTCGATCGGGTGAATCGCCGGCACGTCAACCTCGCCCTCGTCGCCCTCGTAGTCGGGCTGCAGGCGCGGCGGATGTTGCGGTCGCGCGGGTGCGGAGACGGCGGACGATTGCGGAGTGGGCAGGCGCGCCAGCGGAATGCCAGCCGTCTTTGATGGTCAAGCGCGGTATGCGTGTCCCAGGCGTCGGACCAGACACGGTTAATTCGCGGGTTTGATACGGAGGGGCGGAGGGGGGCCAGGTGCAGCGCGCACGGTCAGCAAACAGAGGTTTCACCCGGTAACGTCGCGATAACAGGTGGTAATATGCCGTGCCAGGTATTGATAATGATTCAAGATGGGAGCGAGTGTTGCGTGCGAGATTGGGGAATGTGCATACGTCAGAATCTACCCTACAGCTCAGCACGAAGAGGTACCTGGTTGCCTTCGTCGTCAATCTCGTGCTCGATCTCGAGCTGCGGCTGTTAGCGCGAGTTCAATGAACGAAAAGGCGAACTCACCTCTCCAGAGTCAGCAATGGTGACGGGCTCAACGGGGCGGTCGCCAGAGCCCTTCTTGACGTTCTCGATCGCGTGGACAATGTCCATGCCCTCGAGGACGTGGCCGAACACGACGTGGCGGCCGTCGAGCCAGCTGGTCTTGACGGTGCAGATGAAGAACTGGGAGCCGTTCGTGTCCTTGCCGGCGTTGGCCATGGCTGCGTGTGGTTAGGAGGCCGAACAGGTAACCCCGTCATCAACTCTACTCACAGAGGACACCGGGGCCGGTGTGCTTCAGCTTGAAGTTCTCGTCGGCAAACTTGGCGCCGTAGATCGACTTGCCGCCACGGCCGTCGCCAGAGGTGAAGTCACCACCCTGGATCCTGCCTGTCAGCTTGGAGTGATCGGCAGGCCAGCTGAGACACTCACATGAAGTCCTTGATAACACGGTGGAAGCTCGAGCCCTTGTAGCCAAAGCCGAGGTCGGTGCCGTCGGCCTTCTTGCCGGTGGCGAGGGCACGGAAGTTCTCGGCCGTCTTGGGGGTGGTCCTGGAGGTCAGCTTGACGGCCGTAACGTGAGCTGGCCAGGCAAGCCGCACTAGCGATAGCAGCTCATGAACCGGGCGCGAGAGCTGCTCGAGTTTGCGGAACAACAGAGAGTCGTAGAGCCACAGAGTCCAAGTGCTCATACGATAGCAATAGCGAATCCGTCCTGCAGTCTCTCTGTGTACACTCACTTGCCATAGAGGCCCATGACGACGCGGCCCATGGGCTTACCACCATGCTCAATGTCAAAGTAGACCTTGTTGGTGATGATGGGGCCCTTGGCGGCCTGGACGGGGACCAGGAAGAAGGCGAGGGTCAGGATGACCGCGAAGAAGGGGAGGAGAGAGAGGCGAGCCATCTTGCTTTTGTGTCGAGTGCTCGATGGTTGGAGAGAAACAAGTGGGAGCGCAATGTCGCCTCGAGCGGGGTCGCACGCTGCACGCTGCCGCGTACGTGCGACCTCCACGTCGGGTGATCGGCTCCTGAATGGGCACCCGCGTGCCTATTGGCCGCCAAGCTGGACGCCGAGTACAACCCGTACTCATTCTCACGCCTAGTGCAGGTTCCGCGTCGCGTGCCTAAATTATCCCCGCGAGACCACGGCGCGACGCGTCCAGTCGCGAAAGTCATCTCCGCTGCTTGACTTTTGCCACCAGCCACTACCACCACATACAACCATGGACGACACTGCCGACCCGCTGCTCTCCTTCTTCTCGGCGGAGGAGGCCGCACTCGAAAACATTCTGTATGCTGCTCTGGGCGCCGAGCCGAGCGCGTCCCACGACCAGCTCAAGAAGGCGTACCGCCTCAAGGCCCTGCGCTGCCACCCTGACAAGCACGCGGGCAAGGGCGCCAAGGAGGTCGAGCGCCTGAAGCACGAGTTCCAGCAGGTCGGGTTTGCGTGGGCTGTCCTCAGCGACGAGAAAAGGAGGAAGAGGTGAGCGTCCCCACTGAGCTTGCAGAGTGTGACCACTAGCTGACCCCAGGTATGACTCGACGGGGCGCACCGACGAGGTCAAATTCGACGAGGTGTCGTGGGACGACTACTTCGCGGATCTGTTTGACGGCGTGGACCGCAAGATTCTCGACGACGACCGGAAGAAGTACCAGGGCTCTGCGGAGGAGCTGGCCGACCTGCTGGACGCGTACGGCGACACGCAGGGCGACCTCGCCAAGATCATGGAGCGCATCCCGCACTCGACGCACGCGGACGAGAAGCGCTTCGTCAAGCTGCTGAACGGCCAGATCGCCGACGGCGCGCTCAAGGAGACGAAGGCGTGGCGCGCGTCGTCCAAGGACGGCAAGGCGGCCGCGAAGCGCAAGGCGAAGCAGGAGAAGGAGGCCGAGGCCGCCGAGAAGCAGGCGAAGGAGCTCGGCGTGTGGGACGAGTTCTTCGGAGACGGCAAGAAGGGCAAGCGGAAACGCGACGCGGCCGGCGGCGGCGATGAGGTGAGTTGATTGGCTTCTCTGCAGCTGACAAACAGTCGTCGCTCGCGGCGCTGATCCAGAAACGCCAGGTCGGGCGCGCAAACGTCTTCTCGGCCCTCGAGGCCAAGTACGCGTCGTACGAGGAGGAGATCGAGATTGAATACTCCTCGTCCTCGAAGGGCAAGAAGGGGAAGAAGGGCAAGGGCAAGAAGGCGGCGGACGAGGACCCGCTCGCCGACGCCGACTTCGAGGCGCTGCAGGCCAAGATGTTCGGCGGCAAGAAGCAGAAGGCGCAGAGCAAGGCCACGCACGCCGAGCTCGACGACCTCGACGACGACGCGTTCGCGGCCCTCCAGGCCAAGATGTTCGGGAACAAGAAGGCGAAGAAGTAGACGTCCTGCGGGCCACCACATGTTGTAACATAATGCACCAGAGTTCTAGATGTGCGTCTGAGCTGTGCTACAGGGCATGTGGTGGACGAGGGCTTCGGGGCTGCAGCGGAGGACCCCGGCGCGGTGCTTCGCCGAGGCGGGGTCAGGTGCAGCGGGGCGACGCGACACCGCTGCCTCAGACATCATGGAATGGCAGTTCAGCCTCCCTGCCGTTCCGGGCAAGCAGGCAGTCGGTGCCAAGCTGCTCGCCCCTGCAGCTGGAGCGTGCCAGACGCTCGCACCAACCTGCCCTCGTTGTGACTCCGCGTTGTGTAGCACACCCCCCACGACTCCGGAACGAGGAAGATATATAAGGTCGCCGAGTTGGTCATTGTCTTGTTGACCTTCTTCATCCCGCCTCACTGACTCTGACCACCTCCGCTGCGCTCACTACCCACCCACAGCCAAAACCCCTAATCACCGCCATGTCCGACCCCAAGCCGTGGCCGCCTCGCCCCGCGACGCCCTACCCCCGCCCTGCCAGCCCCGACAGTGACGGCAGGTGACCGTCACTGGTCGCAGTGCCCGGCTCCAGAGCAGGCGACGGAGCCACGCGGCTTGGTCGACTGGTGAAGCAGTGTGAACCTGTAGTTGCGACTAGGTGAGAACTTTACGACACGGCGGAGTTTGATGGACGCCGAACTCTCAGAGCTGGCAGGAACTGACAGACAGACATGACAGAACAACAACCTAGCCATCTTCGCGTTTCACACTTCACGCTAGCCAGCTTCTAGCCTGTCATCTGCGACCACCGACGACGACTGCCCCGTCGCACTTCCTCCCCATCACCACACCCTCGACCTCACCCCGCCACGCTCAGCTACCCTGCCCTCACGGCCATACAGGCCCACGATCCGCTGGCATCGGACAGATAGCCTACTAGTCGCCTTGAATCATCAGTCGCTGGACCGTAATGCAGCTCACCACTCGGCCGTGGTCCAGGAGACCGCCCAAGCCGCCTACCACACCCTTCCCTCCCGCCCCGACCACTCCCTTTCCCCACTAGCTCCCCATCACTTTCCCCGTCAGTGCCGGTACTGCCGCCCTCTCCACCCCCTTTCACTCCATTGTACCACCACAATAGCTCCTTAGACCTCCCCGGTCCGAGTTGAACGATGTAACTCCGTACCTATATCCATCGCGCCTCGTTTCGGCGCCGGGACAATGAAGCCGTCCGTAGTTGGCCGGGTGTGTCAGCGCCAGTGTCGACCCGAGTGCCGCGAGCGTCTGCTGCATGGTCAGCTCCGACTTCTCCCGTCAGTAAACAGAGAGAGCTCAAGTCAGCACTGCAAGCAGAAGATGGTGAACGTGAGGCAAACGCGAATCAGCACGGACGAGTGATGATCGGGCCGATCGGCGAGCTCCGGCCGCACGGAAGCAATGACGTCGAGTGCGTGCGTGCGTGCCGCGTCCACTGCCCTCCGCACAGTCATGCTTCGCTCGCTCGTGCGCTCATCACGCCGCTGTCACCGTCTCTCCACTCCCCTCATCACCCGTTTGGCACGCCCAGCACGCCCGACAGCACACCTCCCCCGCTCCAGCGTCCGACCGTATACCCTCCCCCCAGCCGCAGAGCCCAGCGCCAACATGCCCCAGCAGAAGCAGGACACGGGCGCGTTCCAGCCGTCCCAGGCGTTCGATGACCAGATGCTCAAGGTGTCTGACATTCACACTATCCAGTGAGCTGACGAATAGAGGTTTAGCTGACGTGCACAGCTACTGGCAGGCTGGGAACCCGAAGGGCAAGCCTGGTGAGTTGCTGACGCGTGACGGAGAGCTGACATCAGTGATCTTCCTGTGAGCCTTCCTTCTGCGTGAAGAGGTGATGTGGCCTTCCCTCCTCGGCACACCAGGCCGTAACAGGCAGCACGCCATCGAATTCTATGTTCTTCTCTGCTCTACACACCTGGGCAGCGACTACATAGCAGCCGACCCACGGGACCGATGCTGCTAGAGAATAGCAGAAGCGTCGAAGGGATACCTCCGGCTCTCATGTCTCCTAGGGCACAGCGTAGACGAACCAGCTTTGCGAATAAGAGCTTGTAAGCTGACGGCAGGCACGGCGGACCCGGCGGCGGCACCTCGCCCGGCGACACAGTCTACTTCGACCCCAAGGTCTACCGCATCGTCCTGATCGACCAGCGCGGCGCGGGCAAGAGTGAACCGTGAGCTGAACGTCGGCACTGATAGCTGACAGCAGGACGGCCGAGCTGCGCGAGAACACGACCTGGGACCTCGTCGCCGACATTGAGCGCGTGCGCGAGAAGCTCGGTATCGAGAAGTGGCTCGTCTTCGGCGGATCGTGGTGAGTCACCTCGGCACAGCTATAACACGATGACGACTAGCTGACCGGACAGGGGCTCGACGCTCTCGCTCGCATACTCGCAGACGCATCCCGACCGCTGCGTTGCGCTCGTCCTCCGCGGCATCTTCCTGCTGCGCCGCTCGGAGCTCGAGTGGTTCTACCAGGACGGAGCATCTCGTGAGCTGCGCAGTTGGATCCTTCCAGCTGACCCCAGACATCTGGCCGGACGCGTGGGAGCCGTACCTGAACCAGATCCCCGAGGCGGAGCGCAAGGACCTGATCGCCGCGTACTACAAGCAGCTGACCCAGCCGGACGAGCAGAAGAGCCTGCAGGCGGCCAAGGCGTGGGCCACCTGGGAGGAGAGTACGAGCAAGCTGTACCAGGACCCGGCTATGGTTGCGCTCGCCGACAACGATGCCAAGTGGGCCCGGTGAGTTGTCGATCAACCGTATGGCAACTGACAGCAGCGCCTTTGCCAGCATCGAGTGCCACTACTTTGTCAACGGCGGCTTCTTCCCCGAAGGCCACCTCGTCTCGGAGCCCCAGCTGGCCAAGATGTGAGTTGACAGCTTGTCGTGCCAACTAACGCCAGCCGTCACCTCCCCTGTGTCGTTGTTCAGGGCCGCTACGACTGTGTCTGTCCGGTGAGTACCAGGTCACTGACCGCGTGTCTTTCCTGCGCGGAAAGAGGAGGTGCGAGCGAGCCTGTGTTTGTTTGTTCCGGCTCTCGCACCCCGTTCTGCCTCCACACTCGCCCCATGGTCGGTGGTCCGTGGCTCCATGGCGCTGCAAGTCGTGCGAGCGAGGACACGGGGCGAGCCAGTCACTTCGCGCGGAGCGACAGGAATGCTGTTGCGAGTGGCTGGCCGGGCCGACGCCCGGAGTATGGTTGTTTGGGACCGTGCCTCTCGCCTCTGTTGTTCGGAGTGTTCTATCATTGTGCTGACTGAGCACAGGCGCGCTCTGCGTGGGACCTGAAGAAGGCGTGGGGCGAGGGCCTGCGGCTGGAGATTGTGGACGACGCGGGCCACTCTGCGCACGAGCCGGGGATCACGCGGCTGCTGGTCGAGGCGACGAGCGAGATGGCGCAGAAGCTCGAGTGGTAGTGGGCTTGGTCTGCGGCAGAAGATTTTCGTAGGGCCCAGTTGTACGGGCGAGGCCGAGATGAAGAAATAGAAGCAGCTCGGAGCAGGGTATGTCCGGCGGCTTGGGTGGGTGCAGCGACGGGCCAGTCGTGAGTCGCGGCGGGCGCCCGGGCCACGGTCCTGACGTCCTGAGGGCTGCATGGCTGCATGGCTGCAGCGCTGCATGGCTGCAGGGGAAGGGCGACGGCGAAGGCCGAGGCGGAGGGAGCGACGGGTGCGATGACGCGGGCTGCGAGATGTTTGTCCCTAGGCACGGGCCGGGGCGCCCTCGTGTACTTGTTACTCGCTCGCGTGGCGGGCGTGGTGGCGCAGAGGATTCTGGGCCTGTGGTCATGAAGGCCGAGGGCAAAGGCACGACATTTCGCTTCCAGGACAGCGTGAGTGGCCAGCCCCAGGGGAGCATCTGGGCGGCGCGTTTGGTTCCAGACTCGCCTCGCAGGTACGTGCAGTGAATGCAGGCGTGGGCGGGGCTTGGCGCCTGTCATTTCTGTCATCTGTCATTTGCAGGTGCGCAGGTGACGGGGGCGTTGGTCACCGGGCATGGGCAAGCGCCAGCGTCTGTACGGCTCGCGAACGTTCGCCGTACCGAGGCGGGGCAGCGAGGCGGGATCCCGGCGCGGCTACGAGCGGCAGTGCAGGCCACTCAGCGTGCGTGCAGCGTTGCGCGGGACGCTCTGCCGTGTTCTGTTCATTCTGCAGCGCCAGGGGATCCCGAGCAGCACCGGCCTGCACTGCACCGACCCGCGTTATGCATCGGAGTGCAGGGGTCGTTGGCTTGTTCTGAACTCTGATTCGTGCTGGAGTCGCCTCTTAGCTCCTCGGGCCTCGGGGCGCACGGCGGGTATAATACCAGAAACACAGCCGTGCCTGGGCCTGGGAGCTCCATGCTGGCCCTGGGACCAGGCACGCCGGCTCTGCTGTAGCTCGCAGGCAGGCGCAGGCAGCCGCAGGCGCGCAGGCGCAGCTCGGCGCAGCCTGTTGTTTGTTATGCACAGTCCTCCTGCACACTCTGGCTCGAACAATGCGCAGCATGCACTCCGTCCCTCCTTTGTGTCCTCCGCCCGTACTGCAGTCTTCTCCGCCCTCCGCCGCTGACAGCAGAAAGCACAGCGCACAGAGCACGGGGAAATCGCCGTCCGCCAACGTAAGGCGCAGGGATGAGTCACCTTTATCAGCCTCGTGTCCCTGCGGCGCAAGCCCTGGAATCCTGCGGATTGCAGATTGCTGCGCAGATTGCAGATTAGTAGCCTGGGCCGAGTCGTCCGCAGCCGCTCTGCACTCTGCGCTGCATGCTGAGGAGAGCAGCGCAGCGCAGCCCCAACGCGCCCAACGCACGCACGCACGTCGGCAGGCTATGCAGCTAAGCAGTCCACAGCCGGCCACACACCAGCTACGCGCGCAGCCTCTGTAGGGATTAGGGATTAGGCCCGGATTAGCTCGGCGCACGCATCCCCTGGCCCAGAGCCAAGAAATCCAAATCGAGTCGCAGTCGCTTCGCTGCTCCTACCGTCTCTGGCTTGATCAGCCAACTCTATCGCCCGCCGCCAGGGGAACACCAAGCACACCAAGCCTCTCAAGCCTGCCCAGCCTTGGCTTGTTCTTGCGCTCGCCGCAGCCATTCACATCCCCCCCCCATCCCCCCGCCCCCCGCCCGCCTGGCTATTTTCGTTTCCTTCGCCTTCCAAGTCGCGTCCACTCTTACATTGATTGCCATTGTCCTCCTCGACACTCACAGCAGCGACCGCCGACTTGTCCACCACCACGCGACACCAGCCCGACATCGACCCCCAGTAGCGCAAACTTTACCCCGTCCCGGACCCCGACCCCCGAACAGCAGGCCGCCAGCTGATCGTCCTGCCCCGCATTTAGCACAAAGAACCTTCCCCACACAACCGCTCGCAGCCGCAGCCCCAGCCAGCAAACATTACCCGCGATCCCCGGCCTCTCTCTCCATCGCTCTCTCTCTCTCTCTGCATCGAGCACCTGCCCGCCCCGCCGAACGGGTCCCGCCCGCCGCCCGCCACCACGATGACCGGGCTGAGCATACCAGGCCGCCGGCGCGAGTCGCCGGCGCAGTATCACGCGTCCCCCGCAGCTGCCGAGGCTGCGTCACCCGTGCACATTTTCTCCACCACGCCGCCGTCGCCGCGCACCCTCGCCCACGACGAGCACGAGCCGACCTCGAGCGGGAGCTCGCTCGACGCCAGCGTCGGCACGCCCGCGTGCATGTCGCCCAACTCGCCCATGTACTCGTCGGCCGAGGGCTTCCTCGACGCCCCGCCCGCCATCACGCTCGGCCCCGCCGTGCCCCCGCTGCCGACGGTCGTCACGAGCGTCGGCGGAATACCGCCCCGCGACGGCGCAGACGCAACCCCCTCGCCCGTCGGCAGCAAGACGTCGTCTTTCTTCGCGACCAGCAACTGCGACACGCCGCCGCCCGCCCCGCGCCTCGCGCCCGCAGCCCCCTCGCCGCTGTCGCTGTCGCGCGCGTCGTCGCTGCGCGCCCGCGCCCTCCCCAACCTCCCGTCCCCCACACACGAGTACGACCACGTCGAGACCCCCGCCGAGCTCTCCCAGCTCGCGCCCCTGCACCAGTCGCCCAGCCTCGCCCCGACCTGGGTCCCACCCCGCCCTCCACACGCCGACCACATCGAGATGCGCCTGTTCCCGGACGCCGAGCACCTCCTCGGCGAGGGCCGCTACGCACGCGTCTACCTCGCCTCGTACCGGCACGCCGACGATGAGTGGGAATCCAAATGGCGCCTGTGTGCCGCCAAGAGATTGGCGGCCGATCGCGAGAGTCAGACGATGGGCCTCCGGGAGGCCTTCTTCCTGAACCGCCTGAGCGGACCCCCGATGGGACGCAAGGGCTCGCTGTCCCGCCGCTCGAACAAGGGCCGTGTGTTCATCGTCAAGCTGATTGCTGTCAAGGAGGACGAGGACGCGCCGCCGGTGTCTGCAATGTTGCCCCCGTCGCCGACGCCCGTCCGGAAACGCAGCAGCACGATCTACGCCGGCGGCCGCGAGGGGCCGGAGCACGCGGTCGGGCACGCGCACACGACGAGCCTCCCCGGCGCCCTCGAGCTCGAGAAGCAGCCCCCGAGCCCGCGCCGGCTCGTGCTGCTGCTCGAGCACGTGCCGCTCGGCTCTGTCGACCGGATGCTCAGGACCGAGCCTGGACTCGTCGGCGAGCGGCTCTGGGGCCGGTGGGCACGCGAGGCGGCCGAGGCACTCGAATGGGTCCACAGCCGCGGCGTCGTGCACGCCGACATCAAACCGAGCAACATTCTGGTGAGTCATGCGGAAGTGCGACTGCCGCTGACGTAACAGCTCACGTCTGACCTGCACCTGCGCCTGTCGGACTTTGGCTCGTCTCTGCTGATCCACCCGTCGTCGCCGCCGACGGACGGCGTGGGGCTCGGCACGCTGCCGTTCAGCGCGCCCGAGCTCGTCGACCCGACCGCGACGTTCTCGTTCCCGATCGACGTGTTCGCGCTCGGCGCCTCGCTCTACCAGATGATCACGGGGCGGGAGCCGTATCGCGGGTCGCGCCCGGTCGAGATGATGCACCACGTGCGCAACGGCATCCTCTGGGACTGGGAGGAGCGGCAGCGGCTGAAGCGCGTCGGGGAGCACTCTGCGTCGTCGTCGCCGTACCCGAGCGGGCACTCGTGGCGGGCCGAGCCGGTGCCGGCCGTCGAGGTGCGGCGCGCGATCAGCCTCAAGGCGGCGGGCACGCCGTCGCCGCACAAGCGTTTCCCGAGCGCGGACCACACGCCAGCGTTCGGCAGCGGCGGCTCGCTCAGCGCCGAGTCGCTGTCGTCGTCGCCGGGCGGCATCAAGTCGTGGGCGGCGTGGGCGAACGGCGCGCGGCAGGACGCTGTCGACCGGCTGCTGGACGGCGGCGTGTCGCCGCTGCGCCGCCGGGGCGGCAACGAGATTGCGCGCAAGGCGAGCATCCGCTCGGCGCGCAGCGCCCTCAGCAACCAGCGCGACAGCCCCGAGTCGTCGCCCGAGAGCACGAGCCGGCGCCGCGCGAGCGGTGCGGGCGGCGTGGGCACGCCGAGCTCGGCCGCCGCGCTCCGGGCCATCACCGACCTCGCGATCGACGAGCCCCGCCGGCAGGACAGCTTCGACGACCGCGCGTACGCCGACGGCGCGCCCGCGATGCACTTCCTCGGCGGCGGGCGCGTCCCCGACGACGTGCGCGACGTGCTGCGCGCGATGCTCGACCCGGTGGCGGCCGAGCGCCCGAGCGTCGGCGACGTGCTGGCCGCGTGGGACGAGCTGAGGGTAGGCGTGTAGCGCCGCGAGCCGCGAGCGAAGCGAGCGGTGAGCGGCGCCGCCCCTCCACCTCCAGTCTCGTGCCGCCCTCCGCCGACCGCCAACCCCACGGGCCCGACCATGTCCCCAATCATCAAACCAACAATCCCATTGAACATCTGCCCAGAAGCGGCAACCAGCTGGCCCCGAAACCAAGCGAAATATCAATAATCACAAGTCCGTGTCTGTATCCACACCGAGCAGTGTTGTACCTCTTGCAAGTCTGTACATCTAGATAATACAACAAGAATGTAGCGCGTATGTGCCGCGAGCGGGCGTGAGTGTGGGCGGGGCATCCAGCGGTGTAGGAGTCTCCAGGCGGGCATGCAAGGGGGAGGTTAGAAGCCGAAGATGTCGTCCATCGCGTCCTTCTTCTTCTTCTTGGCCTTGCCCTCGGACTTTTTCTTCAGCTTGTCGCCCTTCTTCTTCGGGGTGGCGTCGTCCGCCGCGGCCCTCGGCCTCTTCGGGGCAGAGTCGAAGATGTCGTCGAGCGCGTCCTTCGGCACTGCCTTCTTCTTCTTCGGCTTGGACGCGAAGATGTCGTCCATGTCGGACTTGCTCGCCCTCTTTGCCTTCGGCTTCGCGGGCGCAGGCTCCGTGTCCCCGGGCTCGGACGCGGGCTCCGGCTGCGGCCTCTTGCCGCTGCGCCGATCCTCTGTAGGCGCGGCGAGCTTGGCCGGCGGCGTCGGCGTCGGCGGCGCCGGCGTCGGCTGGACAGAGAGCGCGGCGCGGTCGATCCGCTCCCCGACGTCCCCTCCAGCATCCGCAGGCCCCGCCCCGCCCACAAACTCGGCCACCTCCCTCGGTGCATCCCACTCTGGCCCCGCCTCAGTGAGCAGCGCGCCCCCCTCCCCCTCGAGCACATCACCCAGCACCAAACCGAGCAGTGGCGCGAGGTGCGCGCACACGGCGAACAGCCGCGCGTAGCTCGCAAGCAGCGCCGCCTGCAGCGGGACGAAGTGGCGCAGCGCGAGCATCTGGTGCGTCGTGTCTGCTGCTAGCAGCAGCGAGCGGACGAACTGGGGTCAGCTACACTTTCCCGCGTGGACTCACGCGCTGGACGAGCTCGCGCAGCCGCTCGTCCTCGCCCTCGCCCCCCGCCCCCTTCGTATTTCCGCTGGCATCCGCGCCCGGCGCCATCGCGAGCCCCGGCGCTGTCGGCGTAGGCGTCACGCTCCCCGACCCCGAAGCAGAGATGGGCTCCGAACACACAGCATACTGCCGGATCACGAGCCGCGCGAGACGCAGCACGCCCTCCAGCCGGCGCAGGAAGAGCTGCGCGCGGTGCTGCGCGCGCGAGCGCGCGTGCAGCGCTGCAAGGAGCGCGGTCTCGGTCGCGAGGTGCGCGCGCACCGAGCTGTGCGCTGGCACCATTTTTGACTTGCGCCGTTGCGATGGAATAGATGGAGCGCAAGCCGAGAGAGAGAGAGGGTGAGAGTGGAGGTCGAGGATGGGAGTGGAGGTCAAGTCGAGAAATTCTGGTGGAGGCTAGAGACAGACGCCTCCACTCGCGCGTCTCCCTCCTAGTAGCAGCACTTCTTATCTCCGCGCAGCCCGTTCCAGCAGAGCTTGTCGGTCCCCGTGGTATGCAGACCTCCCAGACCAAGCCATGCGAGTCATGTAAAGACCCAGCGTTACCTGCGCTCGACTTGCGCGCACCGTCGAGCGCGCGGGCGAGCCCCGCTGCTCCTTGCGCTCTCGTGCCGCGCGCACCGCGTACCGCTCTCGGCATGGAGCTCTTCCCGCCGCGCCACTACCAGACTTGCACTCTGCGCTCCTCCGCGCTGCGCCTCTCCGCGCTGCGCCTCTCCGCGCTGCATGGCTCTATGGATCTGTGGGCTCTGCAAGCTGCCGCCGACTCAGGGCCGGCGGCCAGGGTCGCTCGCCCGAGTCGGTTTCCTGCTCCATGCTGCGCGCTGCGCTGCAGCGGATTCCTGGCGTGGACGCTAGTGCGTGCTATGAATGAATGGCCGCAGCGTGAGACCGCGGCCGTTCTGTGCTCTCGGCGCGTGCAGCAGGAGGAGAAGGACGCTCGCTCGACCGAGTGCCGCGATCCCGGTCCCCAGCGCCAGCATGAGCTCGCCGGAACCGTCCCGCCCGCTCCGCTCGTATTCCCACTGCGCTGCACCGCACGGCCGGGGCACTGTAGAGCTTCCGCGTTAAAGGCAATTAAGCATCCCCGGCCCACTGTAAGGGCAGCAAGGTGTGGCCCAGGACCCCACTGCAGCGCGATCCTACTCGCCGCCCTCGTTCCCGGCGCGCCCAACGCGGCGGAGCGTCATCGCTCGATTCTGTGCGCTCTGTCATGGCATACGGCCGACTGAGGAGCCGCAATGACGCTCGACGCTCCCGTGGCCCGGCAGAGTCCTGGGGTTCGGCTTGTGTGCACTTGCGCCAGCCCAAAGCAATCGGACAGGCTGTCACGGTGGCACGACAGTGACAACCCTCCCCTCTGCTGGGTGGCAGCGCGGGCAGCGCGCCCAGCAGCAGCAGGCAGCAGCGCAAGCCCTGGTGCACGACCCTGGTCTGCGGTCCTGGTCCCTGGGCTTGTGCCCTTGGGAGCGTACCTTGTGCATGCTGAGAAGACTGAGCAGCGCAGCGTCGAGCGCGCGACAGAGCTGCTGCTGCTGCTGCATGCAGAGCAGGCTGCAATCGGAAGCCGACAGCCCGCCCGCATCAGGCATCCTTCGTCGGCACGGCCGGCACCACGGCACCACGGCACAACGGCACAACGGCACACTCCGCACACACCACACACCACAACGCGCCCCGCGATCACACAACGCCGCCCAACCCTCCATCTCGGTCGATTCCACATCCATCCATCGCGCATCTACCCATACCCATATCCCATCCTTTGCAGCGACACCCGCCTCCGCACGACCCGGCACCCGCCAGCCCGCCAGCCCGCCAGCCGCCGACCCTACCATCAGTGCGCGACACCTTGCGCAGGCCCAGGCCCCCGCTCCGCGCTCCGCCGACGCCGACGCCGACCAGCTGGCCTGGCCCGACTCGACCGACGCCACCGACTCGGCGACAGACGGCCCCGCGCTCCCCCCGCCGACGCCGACGCCGAACGA
This sequence comes from Trichosporon sp. PB005A, assembly GCA_023630055.1. Taxonomy (NCBI): domain Eukaryota; kingdom Fungi; phylum Basidiomycota; class Tremellomycetes; order Trichosporonales; family Trichosporonaceae; genus Trichosporon; species Trichosporon sp. PB005A. The sequence continues at coordinate 40,293 of JAMALZ010000012.1, forward strand.
CGGCACGCACGGCACGCTCGGCTCGCACGGCACGCACGGCCCGGCCACGCCTCCGCTCAGCAGGCCGCGGCCCGCCCGCACGCCCGACACGTCCGCGCGAGGACCAGGCCAGCCAGCCATGGACTCCAATGGTGAGTGCACTGCAGAGGGACGCGAAAAGGGGGCCGAGGGTCCGAGGGACCGACGGCCCGGGGCAGACGGCGCGTCGCCGGCTCCGCTCCGCGGCCCAGCGCCTCGCATCCAGACGCCGAGCGAGCTAGCATGCTAGCGCTCAAGGCCTGGTGCGCTGGTGCTGGTGTTGGCGCGGAGTAGTGCAAGAGTTCAGAGGATGAGAGGATTGCGGGACGCTAGGCGCGAGGGATCGCGAGGGAAGCAGGGACACGGGCCGCGCGCCGTGCTCCGACCGCCGCGTGCAGTGCATCCAGCGGAGACGCGCATGCTCGTCGCTGCCGCTCGCTGCATGCATGTGCCGCCAGCATGTGCGCTGCTGCATGCATGCGTGCGTGCCTGCGCTGCCGGTGCGGGTTGAGACGCGCGGGGCAGCGACGAGCATGAGCACGGTGCTAGGGTCGATCGTGGCCAGGACCAACCGACCAAACGCACTGGGACGCGCACCATCCTGCTACCCCTTGCGCTGCCGCCCGATCCCTTTTCACCACGTCGAGCTCGAGCTCCCTCCGTCTCTTCATCCACATCCCCAGCCTCGACCCTCCAGCCTCCGCGCCGACCAGCCTCGAGCCTCGAGCCCGCCCGCTACCACCGCCGCGCACCGCGCACCCTCCCCCTCCCCCTCTCCCCCCGAATCCGAGTCACCCAGTGAACCCAGTTTCACGTACCTGTCCTCCCTCTCTCTCGTCCTACCCACTCTTTCTCCCCATCCACGACCCCGCCAACGCGACTACTTTCTGCAACGCCTCACGCTCCCCTCACGAACACAACGCCCACATTCCCACCTCACAAAGCCCCAGCAAAGCCCCAAACTCTAACACACAGGCCGGCAACGCACCTCGATCCCCGGCTCTTCCACCTTCCGGAGACTACCTACCTTTTCACGCTCGCCGTTTCGTCGTTCCGACAAGCACGCTTCGCCCAACCCTGACCACACCCAAACATCGGACGGCGCACCGTCAAAAGTATCCACCTTTCCGAGCCTCGCACGCGTCGTCGTAGACGACTCGAGCCTCTCCTCCGCCCTCTTCGGCACCTCCATCTCGGACGACGCCGCCGCCGCCGCCCCCACCCAACAGCAATCCTCCCCCTCCAACATCGACGCCTCCGCACCCCAGCCCATCATCCCCCCGGCGTCCCAGCAAAGCATCAACAGCAGCTCGTCTGGCGCGTCCCAGTCTCCCCAGGCCGCAATGTACCAGCCCAACCAGCACACGCCCCAGCAGCAGCAAGTTCCCCTGTCCCCGCACCCCTACAAGGTCCCCGCGCGAAACACGAGCAGCGGAAGCGGATCGACGCCCTTGAACGTCGGACTCGCGTCCTCGCCCTCCAACTTTGACCTCGAGCCCATCACCTACCCCGCGCACCTCGCCCAGACGCGCGCACCAGAACTCGGAGGCAGCGTCCAGCCGTTGACCGCAGGAGCGACCGGAAGCAGCACGGCGACGAGCACGTCCGGCGCCGGCTCCCCCAACACGGCGACTGGAGGTTCGGGCGCCACATCACCAGGCGCCCCAGCAGTTCCCGCACGCTCGGCTCACCGGTACCACCGCGACATTTCGGCGCTCGGCTCTGGCACGGCTGCGCTAGCGTCTGCTATGAACCTGACCACGTCGGGCTTGGCTGCGAACGCGGTTAACACACCAGCCGGCCCGCCCCCCTCGAGCAATTCCCAGTCGGCCGCGACACCATCTATGGGCGGGTCCGGGTTCGCACAGAACGGCGGCGGGGGCACAATGGGCGGCCCTTCCACCGCAACGTCGTCTTCTTCGATCGCACAGTCGCAGCAGCAGCCCTCAATGGGCGGGGTCTCGCAAGGATCAGGGGACAGCACCCCGACGGTCGGACCTTCTGGAAGCGGCAACCAGCCGTCAGGTACCTCGCGATCGTCGGCTTCGCGCAAGGCCTCGAACAACGCCTCGAGCAGCGGCCGGAGGGCCGCGAGCGGGACAGCGACCGGCGCCGACAAGGACGGCGAGGACGGCAGCGCGGACGACGTGCAGGGCGGCAAGCGCCGCGGCGGCGGCGGCGGTGCCGGCGGCGATAGCGGCACGAGCCGGGGCTCGCGCCGGCCGCCAAAGGCCCGGGAGCGCGACCACGCCAACGCTGCGGCCAACCTCGAGGGCGACGGTGACAACCTCCTGTCGCCCGTGCTGCCCACGGCCAAGGTCCCGCGCGCACCCGCGTCTGCAATGTACTTTTCGCCGGTGGCTGCCCACGGGCGGCCGCCGGGCCAGGCCCTGCGTGCGCACACGGGAACGCTCGTGGGCGACCGCATGTGGTTCCTGGGCGGCGTCGACGCGCGCTCGTGCTGGCGCGGGGTCGCGTCGTTCGACACCGAGTCGCTGCAGTGGTCGACGGTCGAGACGCACGGCGAGAGCCTGCCGCCGCTGCGCGCGCACACGACGACGCTCGTCGGCGACCAGCTGTACATCTTCGGCGGCGGCGACGGGCCGACGTACTCGAACGACGTGTGGGTGTTTGACACGGTCACGCGGCGGTTCAGCCGGCCGGTGATTGCAACGCCGCGGGCCAACCTGCCGCCGCCGCGCCGCGCGCACACGACGGTGCTGTACCGCAACTTCCTCGTCGTGTTCGGCGGCGGCAACGGGCAGGCGGCGCTGAACGACGTGTGGGCGCTCGACGTGTCGGACCCGTCGCGGCTAACGTGGCACGAGTGGCGCACGCGCGGCGACGTCCCGCAGAAGAAGGGCTACCACACGGCCAACCTCGTCGGGGACAAGATGATCGTCTTTGGCGGGTCGGACGGGCACGCGTCGTTTGCCGACGTGCACGTCCTCAACCTGCAGACGCTGACGTGGACGCTCGTCAACACGGAGGTCAAGCACAACCGGCTGTCGCACACGGCGACGCAGGTCGGGAGCTACCTCTTTGTGATCGGCGGGCACAACGGCCAGACGTACGCGCAGGACGTGCTGCTGTTCAACCTCGTCACGCTCGCGTGGGAGCAGAAGATCCCCAAGGGCATCCCGCCCCCGGGGCGCGGGTACCACGTCGCGGTCCTGCACGACGGCCGCATCTTCATCTCGGGCGGCTACAACGGCGTGTCTGTGTTTGACGACCTGTGGGCCCTCGACTTAGGCGCCGGCGCGTACCTCCCGCAGGTCACGACGTTTGAGGTCGACGAGAACGCCGAGCACCTGCATCCGCCTGCGCCGCCGAGCAAGAATGGGTCGAGGATCTGATCGCTGCCGCATCCGAGGATGCGGCTGTGATGATTTCCCTTACGGCCATTCTGACACGGACGAGCCTGCCGACGCCGACGCCACGACGATAACGACCCCGCCTAATACCTCTTTTTCACATTTCTCTTCCGGCCTTCACCGCGACCCCTAGCTCTGGCGCGAGCGTGCACTTGTGACCCTTTGTGTGAACTCTTTCCTCTCCTTCTTCACGTATAAACCGACCGCTCGCGATTCCCTCTTTTATAATTGGCATGCAAGGTTACTGTGTACGGTGCGGCCAGCAAGCGGCGAGCGGCGAGCGAAGCGAGCCTGCTTGCTCACTCGCTGCAGTGTGGACGAGCTGGCGTGCACGCAGCGTGCTCGCAGCGATACGAGCGAAGCGGGCGTGAGCGGTGCCAGCCCAACGCCCGATCAAGCGAGTGCAATAACGAGGAACAAGCGGCTGCGAACGAATGGCAGGACACGGCGCTGCACGATCGAGGCCGCAATGAATCAACAAGCACAATGAAGTGCCTAATGCTGAGATGACGACGCCGCGCCATGACGCTGCAGGCGCGCAGGCGCGCAATCGGAGGGTTAAGCTCAGCGTAGTGCGGCACGCGGCGAGTTCTGGATCCATCGTCCATCAGCAGAGTCGGGCGAGAACCCGCCAGCCGGCCGGAAGTAGAACCATGGCGGTGAGGTGGGGATTGTGGATGTAGCGCGCGGCTGAACTGAAGGATGGATGAGAAACCCGCGCGCGGGCGAGAAATGCGCCGACAGCGGACAGCGGGCTTTTCTTTCCTCGCTCTGGAATTGGGATTAAGTAGCCGTTCGTCTTTTGGTCAGCAGATGCAACGAGCCTGGTGGCCAGGTGGGAGAATAACCGAGAGCTCCCCGCCGGCACGGTGGAGCGTGAGCCTGAGCCTGAGCCTGCGCCTGAGCAAAGGTGGCACGCCAGGATGCGGCGGATTGATTCCTGGACGCGCCTCGTCGCTTGCAGGCGCGCGCGCGAACGCCAGCTTTCGCCAGGCTCCAGGCCATGTCATGCTGAAAGCAACGGGGAATAGAATAGGCCTTAGCCTCGGCCAGGCCACTCACTGACACGCGCCTGCGTCCTCGCTACGACGCAAGAGGCGCACAAAGGCGCGCGCAGGTGCACTAGTCGACCGGTTCGGCACTGCGCGCTGCGGTACAGCGGGAGCGAGCTCGCACCACTCGCCTGCCTCTGGCACGAGCGGCGAGCGGGCGAGCACCACGAATTGGCTCCAGTTGGCGTGCGCCTGCCAGCTACCCGTCTGCATTGCATCTTTGTCTGCATTCTTGACTGTGCATCATCTCCCATCCCATTCACTCGCCGTGTCGCTGTGCGTCACTGCCTGTCACTACCGTCACTACCGTCACTGCTCGTCACTGTTCGCGCGACCCCTGATCGCCAGCTCGTCTCCAAGTCTGAAGACGCATTATATCGTCGCTTGTTCTCTCCACTCTTCTCTCACCAACAACGGCAGCGACGACTGCGACGACCACAACCACGTCCACGACGGCCAAGCCCGACAGTCGTCCACCACACGCCACCGTGCGGCCTCCTGAGCGAGTCCTGACCCCGCACCGCACCCTGCTCCCTGCTCCCACTCCACCGGGTGGAGGTTCTCAGCACACGCAGTGGGCACGCCATTTCGCCGTCGCAACGTCGTCGAGCTTCTCTTTTTGACAGCTGGGCACTGGACGCCGCCTGCCGCACCGCTCCGCTCGCCGCCCGCCGACCGCCCGCCGATCTCGCACCGCGGCCCGCACCGCACACGGCGCCAACGCAGCGCCTCCCTCGCACATCCAGTGAAACCGGCGCCGAAGCCGGCGCTAGAACGTAGCACACGCCACTCCCCCACGCACGCTGCAACCTCGCTTATCGCGCTTCCCACCCACTCGCACTTGCCATCGCCCACTGGCCCACTGCACCGCGCCCACTGTGCAGACTAGGTAACACACCGTTGAACTCACCCGCGGACGCACCACCAACCCCGCACCCGTCGGCAATCACCCCGACCCCGGCTTCCGCCCGCCGCCAAGCCCTAGCCCCCGTCACCCCGGCCACCCCCGGCCACCCCGGCGCCAGAATAGTGCGCCTCGCCGCGAGCACAATAGACCCGCCTCGCTTCCCGGACCCGGCCATGGCGTCGGGCATGGCCGCTATGGACCCGGCCCTGCGCGCGAGCACGTCGCGCGCCGACTCGACGCCGCCGCGCACGCCCGCTACGCCCGCCGACGAGCGCGAGGCGCGCGACTCGCCCCGCCGCAAGCGCGCCGCGTCCCCGGACTCGGCGTCGAAGCGGCGCACGCAGACGCCGACGGCCTCGGCCTCGGGCTCGCGCGACGCCTCGCCCCCCGAGCCGCTGTACCCGGCCGAGGCCAGCCGCCCCGCGCCCCCCGAGATGGACTACGATCTCCCGCGCACCTACGCGCCCTACGGCCGCAACCCGTACGCGGTCAACGGGGGGCGGTACGAGCCGGCCGGGCGCTACGACGGCGGGCGCTACGAGAGTGCCGCCGGGCGCTACGAGGCCACTGGGCGCCGGTACGAGAGCAACACGGACGTGCACGAGCGCCTCGCGGGCTGGAGCATGAACGAGCTCGGCAGCGTCGGCGGCACGAGCGGCGGCGAGCCGAGCCGCCCCCCGCCCGGCTGGAACCCGGCGCCCCGCGCCCTGCGCGAGAGCATGTACGCGCCCTCGCCGCCGGCGGCGGTGCGCGATGCGCTGTTCGCCGCGCGCGCCGCCTCGCCGTATGTGCCGCGGTACGAGCGGCGGCGGCCCGAGGCGGTCGACCCCGCGTCGCTCTTCGAGGCCGGCCCGAGCGGGAGCGCCAGCGCCGGCGGCAGCGCGAGCGGCAGCTCGGGCTCGGACAGCGGCTCGTCGCACCTCGGCTCGTCGTCCTCGTTCGAGCCCAACTGGGACATGAGCGCGGTGTACACGCGCCGCACTGCGTCTTCCGGGTCTGCCGGGGCGTCCGCGACGCCTGCGCATGCGCACTCCGTGAACGGCACCAGCGCGCCCAGCGTGCAGCCCGTGCAGCCCGTGCAGCCCGTGCAGCCGCCGCAGCCGCCGCGCCTGCGCTCGCCGGCCGAGCGGCTCGCCGCCTTCGAGCGCCGCATCTACGGCGCGCCGCAGTACGCGCCCCTCGGCCTCGAGCGCGGGTACTACGCGTACACGCGCAGCGACCCGTACACGCTCGTCGCGGTGCCGGCCGAGCTGGCGCGGTACGCGGGATACGCGGGTTACGCGGGGTACGCGGGGCTCGGCCGGCGGCGCCTGCCGGTGCGCCTCGACGGGCTCGGCGACGAGGAGAAGCGGCAGGCGGCGCGCGACGCGCTCGACGCCGTCGGCCGGCTCGCGCCCGAGGAGCGCCGCAGGCTCGCGGACAAGGTGCTCCGGAAGGTGGGGTACGCCGAGCTGTGCGCGCACGCCGCCGGAGCGGGCGGAGCGGGCGGAGCGGGCGGAGCGGGCGGAGCGAGCGCGTCCGACTCCACCCCCGCAGCCTCCGCCGCCGCCTCCGCCACCGGCACCGTGCCCGGCGGCATGATGGACAACCTCGAGCTCCCCCCCAAGACGTCGATCCAGTGGGACGCCGAGGTCGAGGCCGCGTGCGCCATCTGCCAGGACGAGTACGCGCCCGCCGACGAGGCCACGCTCACGCCGTGCGGGCACATGTACCACGCCGGCTGCCTCGCGACGTGGCTGCACCGCGCCAACCCCGCCGCGAGCACGTGCCCCATGTGCCGCCGCGACTTGGCCTGCTTGGCTGTGCTGCGGCGCATGAGCGACGACGCGGAGGCGAAGCGGCTGTGGGTGTCGGTCGGGGACGAGGGGGAGCGGGGCGGGTGGATCTAGCGCGCGGGCGAGCGAGCCGCCAGAGGCGGCGAGCGGCGAGAGCGTGACGAGGCCGCAGGCTGAGCGAGTGGAGTCAGATGCAGTGTCATCAGTTGGAGTATCTAGTCATACCTTGTTGTCGCCGATACCTGTTGTAGAGCATGCATGTAGCTATGAGCGGTCTACCGGCGGCGCTTCGCCTCGCGCTGCTCCTTGCGCTCGGCGATGCGGCGCTTCTTCATCTCGCGCTTCATCTCGGCCACGCGGCTCTGTGCGAGGAGGAGGCAGCGCTTCTCGCCGAGGCGGACCGCGGCGGCGTTGTACGCGTTGCTCCCCCGCTCAGCCTCCTTCAGCACCTGCGCGTCCTCCTCGAGCCCGGGGTGCGCGTACCTGCCCAGCCGCGCTGCGATCGCGGCGTCAATCACGGCCAGCGCGTCCTCGCTCGGCACAGGCTTGGGCATCTTGCCCCTGGCCTGCGTGCGCGCCCACTCGGCGTCGTCGAGGAAGAGGCGCACGAAAGACACAAGCTCGTCAGGGATCTCGGGCTCGAGCGTGAGCAAGAACGCGTCGTCGCTGTCCTCGAGCCAGGCCTCGAGGCGCTCGTCGAACGGCGCGCTGGGCCGGCCGTCCCCGTCGAACGCGATGGGCTGGCGCAGGTGCGCCGCGATAGCAGTCAAGACCAGGTCGCCCGCCAGCTCGGCCTCGTCCCCTGCGTTTCCGCCCAATTCGGGAAGCAGCGCAGCGGGCAGAGAGGACGCAAACGAGGCCGGGAACGGGAGCACATCCACGTGCCCGTACTTCCGGAGCAGCTCCGAGTTGCACGGAGACGAGTACGTGTTGTACTGAGGTCAGCTTGCTGAGCGAGGCGGCGAGTGAGTGGGGGTTATGAGGGGACAGGGCGGGGGGGACGGGGGAACTCACGATCTGCTCGCCCGCGGCGATGTCCCGCGTCGTCGTCATCGTGTATGCGTCGTCGGGTTTGCGCGACGCCGAGGCGGCGGAGCGCATGCTGATGTCGGCCTGCTCTCCCTCATCTGCCTTGTCCTCGCCGTCCTCCTCCTCCTCGTCGGGGCTGAATAGCCGCGCGTTGTCCATCTCGTACGCCGCGTTCAGCATGTCCGCCATCGGCACCATGACCGCGACCATTTCCTCTTCCTCCTCCTCCTCGTCGTCGCTGTCCCCCTCCTCCGCCTCCTTCGCCTGCCTCTCCTCAAGCTCCCTGCGATAAGCCCCATCAACCCGCGCCCGGGGCACCGTGAAGCTGCGGCTGAGCACGCGGCTCCCCTGCCTGTGGTACGCCTCTCTTGAGAAGTCGCCGGCGAACACGCCGGGGTACTTGGCGACGAGCGGCCGGACGCGCTGCTCGTAGTCCGCGTCTGCCGAGTCCCGCCCGATCCGGTGCTCAATGTCCGTGCCGCGCAGCAGGCCCAGCTCATCCGCGGGCCACCACATCGGCGTGCTGAAGCTCCCCGGCATATAGTCCAGGTACGCGCGCCACGGCGAATCGGCGCGCGAGTCCTCCCACATCAGCGCCAGGATCAGGCGCGTCCACCCGCCGTCTAGGCCCTGCCAGTCCGCCGGCTCGAGGTGCTGCGATAAAGCAGAGGTGTGCTCCGAGAGCAGGTACGCGGACGGGATCGAGAACAGCGGCGTGCCCGCGGGAATGGGCACAGTGGCCAGTGCACCGTTGCCCATGCCCTCGATGGGCGCGAGATGGAAGAGCTCCTCTGCGATTGTGCACCCGTGCGCCTGCAGGCCGGCGATGAGCGCAGAGCCGTCGAAGGGCTTGTCGGTCGCCATGGTCGTTGCGTGGAGAGTAGAGTGGAGGCAGGAAAATTACCGACACCGTACACACAATATCACGGATTCAGGCACAATCTGTTTGGTTCCTTGCCCCGGCCCTCGTACTTCCAGGGGCAGTACCGTGTCCAACAGACCTGCAGAGCTCGCCGCCTTCGGCGGCTTCGCGAGTCTATGGTTTGCATGCCGAAACAACGTTCTATAGGATGTACACGATCTATGATTCTTATCTCCTCGGGCCCTGCCCACAAGCCGCCCAGACGGCGCCCGCCTCGGCCTGCGGCCTTGCGGCTGCCTAAACGTCCGGACTAAACCAGTCATACCGGATCCACTTGTCCAGCTCGTTCGTCTGCCCAAGCGTGCCGCGCAGCTCGGCCCACACCCACACCTTGACCATGGCCCAGAGGTTGCCCTTGTTGACGTGCGCAATGTCGCCGCTCGTGCCCATCTGCTTGCCGAGCTGGCGCAGGATCGGCAGCGCGCTCTGGAACAGGTCCATGTTCGGGTTGAGCTGGCGCCCGATGCCCTCGAGCAGCAGGATCGAAATAATCGTGTTGACGAAATCGCCCTCGAGCTTGACGTGGTGCTGGCGCACGGCCGTGAGCACCGCTGACAGCACGTCCGAGATGCGGATCTTGGCCAGGCTGAACGTCTTGGACTTGACGTTGAGCACGAGGTGCTGGATCTTGAGCGCGAACAGCTCCTCGTCGATCGCCAGGTCCGGCCGCCGGCACCGCTCGACCATCAGCGTGCCCGCGCGGTAGCCGTCAAACTCGGCAATCGCCTGGAACAGGTCCAGGAAGTCGCGCCGGTTCTTCTCGCTGAGCGACGTCACAAGGCCCGCGTCGATGAAGATGAGCTGCGGAATGTAGCCCTGCGCGTTCAGCTCGTCGAGCCGCCGCAGCCACGCGTCCTTGTCGTGCGCCAGCCCCTTGAGCTCGTGCACGAGCTCGATCTCGCTCTTGCTCTCGGTCGGGATGCTCGACTCGGGCGGCGGCTTCTTGCCCTGCAGCCGCTGCAGGAACGGCCCGATGATGTGCCCCTGCACCGGCTGCACGAAGCGCACCATGATGTTGCCCGGGTGCAGGTCGCCGTGCGTAAAGTTGTCGAGCAGCAGCATCTCCAGGAACGCGTCCAGGCCAATGTTGGCCATCTCGGCATCAAACGGCCCGCCCCCGTTGCTCAAAAAGTACTTGAGCGGCAGCGCGTCCTCGTACTCCTCGACCAGCACGTCCTTCTGGTAGTCCGGGTCGCCCGCGCCCCGGTCCAGCCGGATCGCCTTCGGGAACGTCACCAGGTTGCCCCGCTTCCGGAAGTTGTGCGCAAACGTGTCCAGGTTGTTCGCCTCGACGCGCAGGTCGAGCTGCTGCGTCATCATGCCCGAGAACGCCGCGACCTCCTCTGGCAGCGAGATCCACTCCATGCCCGGGAACAGGTTGATAAAGTTGGCGAACAGGCTCATGATCGCAATGTCCCGCCGCACCGTCTTGGCGACGCGCGGGTGCAGCACCTTGATCGCAACGCTCGTAACGATGCGCTCGTCGCCCGTCTGGTCCGCCATGCGCTCGACAAGCTCCTCGGCCTCGGCGGGCGTCTTGGTCAGGATCTCAGGCCGCAGCTTGGCGCGGTACACCTGCGCAATCGCGCCGCACCCGATCGGCTTTTCGTCAAACTCCTCAAAGATCTCGTGCATCGGCATGCCGAACGCCCGCTCGATGACCTTCTTCGTGTGGCTGAAGCGGTGCGGGTTGTTGTTCGAGTGCAGCTTGGACATCTTGTCGCAGAGGGCAGCCGGGAACAGGTCCGTACGCGACGCAGCCCACTGACCGAGCTTGATGAACGACGGGCCGGCGCGCTCCATTTGGCGCACAAGGAACGAGTACCACCACAGCGCACCCCAGTTGTCCTCGGCGTCCGCGACCGCACCACGCCCCTTGCGCCGCGGCGCCGAGCCGACCATCAGCATCGGGGCCGTCAGAATGACGGGGCCGAACAGCAGCGCGAGGTGAATGAAACGCAGGAACGTGAAGAACGGCTCGATGATCCAGCGACGGATCATGCCAATAACGCCGACAAACTCCTCGTTGGGCGACGAGATCGGGTACTGCTCCTCCGCCTCCTGCTCCTCCTCGCGCACGGGAATCAGGTCCGTGAAGTGGTACTCCTGCGCGTGGATCGGCTTCTTGAAGTACAGCAGCGCGGCCGCACCGACAGCGACGAGCAGCAGGAGACCGAGGCCTCCGCCGGCCTGGTTGTGGTCGTTGTGACCGGGCGAAGACAGCGTGTTGGACCCGTTGAACCCGGCGTTGCCGCTGCCACCCATGCCGCCGGAGCCGAGCGCAGCAAGCGCGCGGCCGATGCGGCCCTGGGGCGCGTTCGGGTTGTCGAGGGAGCGGAGGAACGGCGAGTTCTTGGCCTTCGGCTCCGTCTTCGCGTCTGCCACGCGGCGCTGGACCATCTCCCACACGGCGTCGCGGAGCGCGTCGCCGCGGATCGCATCGAGCTCCTTCTCAAGCACGACGAGGCCCTTGCGGCTCGGCATCGGTGCCTGCGCGTTCATCTTGCGGATCAAGTTGTTCAGCTGGCGGACGTTCTCCTCGTGGAAACTGGCCTCGCGCGCCTCCCACGCCTCGTCGCGGCCGGGGAGGTAGTCCTTCGGCGGGAGTGTCTCGAGCGTGTGCGTCGCGAGAATGTTGCGCGCGACCTGACGCGTGTACGAGTCCTTGAGCAGATTACGGAAGTTCGTGAGATCGTTTTCAACCTGGTTTTGCAGCTCGATCCATGGCGGAAGAGCACCCTGACGCTTCACAATACGGTTCCTGCTGTCAGCTGGTGGCGGATGCTTGGAGCTTACATGAAGAAGTCACCCGTCGTCATGAACGGGTTGCGCTCGTTCTCGTCCTTGGCCAGTGGCGATCCCCTCAGGTTGTTAACCTTGAATAAGCCGGCGTCTGATGTCAGCCTGTAGAGCATGACCCAAAGCCCACCCTTCGCGCGCTGGATGCGCTCCTCGATGAGGCCGTCCCACGCGCGCATGCCGCTGGCGCCGCCCTTGGACGCGCCGAGCACGGATGCGCCGCGCCGCTGCCTGTTTCCGCGGAAGGACGAATAGTCCTCCGCGCCCTCGGCGCCGAGATTCGTCGCGTCGCCGTCCTTGATGCCAAGCCTGTAGTCGATGGAGCCCTCGCGCGCGCCCTCGAGCCGGCCCTGAAGCAGGTGCGTCTTGCGCGCGTCGCGCACCTTGGCTTTACGCGTGCCGTCCGCGTTAGGGGGCAGCTTGAGCTCGAGCATGTTGTCAAAGTCGTTCATCTTCTTCTTGTGGAAGGCGCCGTACTTGATCTGCGGCGGGGCCGCGACCTGGTTGTCGCCGGTGTACGTCGCGTGCCACGGCCGGTGCAGGTGCGGAGGAATCTTGGTGCGGTGCGGGTTGTCCAGCCGTGTGGACGTGTTCAGGTAGATGTCGTCCTTGTTCTTCACGACCGGCTCGCGCGGCGTCATGTCCAGATTCTTCATCCAAGCCTTGATCCGCTCGTCGGCCGCGTTCGGCTTGATGCCCTCGCCGGTGCGCGGCGGCTTGTGCGAGTCCATCAGCATGCGCAGGACGGCGTCGTGCGTCGACTCGTCGCCGGTCCAGATCGGGCCCTGGTCCGCGACGAGGTGATCGCGGGAGGCGTCCCGCTTCTGGGCGCTGCTGACCTTCTCTGCAGCCTCCTCCTGCATGGCGTCGGCGAACAGCTTGGCGGCGCCGGTCAGCTCGGTGCTGTCGCGGCCATTGCTATTGCCGCTGCCACCGTTCTGAGGGGGCCGAGGCGGGTTGGCGGTCGAATACGGCCGCCTGAGTAGCGACCTTGTCGAGGCGAATAGCGCCCTGGTGCCGACAGGCATCATGATGGGCGGCAGCTGAGGGGATTCAGCGACGACACGACCGGATGAGAGTGAGTGTGAGAGAGGAAGGAGGAAGTAAGCGGAGGGTCATGAGGACCTGAGGAGACTGTCGTGAGCTGGCTGCTGCGATGTGCCTTCCTTTGCACTCGGAGAGCGGGAGAGCAGAAAAGTACGTCATAGTACGGCAGGCCAGGCCGGCTAACTCACTACCAACTCACCCTCACCCACTCTGGCCACTCTGGCCACTCTGGCCGCTCTGGCGGGCGGGCCCTTAGTCACCTCGGCCTGCTGGGCCGCCGGCATGGGTCCAGGACGCGTCCTGATTCGTTTGCTCCCGTCCGCACCGCTGATGTGTAAATTTCGGTTGCAGAAATTTCTGAAGCCGCCACCCGTCCCTGGCTGCTCGCGCGCAGTGTGTACCCCCTCGCTGTGTAAATTCTTTCTTTCGATTCCTCTTCTTCTTCTTGGGAAAGCATCGCAACACAGTCACACCGCCTGTTGGTCCTTGTCCTTTCCCGCCTCCGTACCAGCGCGCCTGTATTCCTTTCAACCTCCTCCCTCAAAAGCCAAAAAGCAAGACCAAAAATGTGTGCTAACGGTACCGACGCTGTCTGCCCTCCCCGCGCCCAGGAGTTCCTCAAGGCCGAGGACGCCATGAAGTTCCTCGACGAGTACAAGCGCGGAGACGGCCTCTCCCTCTCCGAGCTCATGGACTCGCGCAAGAACGGCGGCCTCACCTACAATGACTTCCTCATGCTCCCTGGCCACATCGACTTCCCCGTGAGTATCACCGCTCCTTATCTCGCGTGACCCGCACTACCCTATCGCAATGCCCGGTCGGACCTTGTCTCTTATCACGGCATTAGGAACCGTGATTGCGGGGCGGTCAGTGCGACTAGACAGAAGGACTAGGCGGGCCATGGGGCGCTCTGTGTATCTGTGTGCCAGGCGCCGCGTATCTTGGCGCAATCAGATGTGTGTTATCGGTGGCTGACCAAGCCAGGCGTCCGAGGTCTCGCTCCAGACCAAGGTCACCCGCAACATCACCCTGAACGCTCCCTTCCTCTCGTCGCCCATGGACACGGTCACCGAGGACCGCATGGCCATCGCGCTCGCGCTGCACGGCGGTCTCGGCATCATCCACCACAACTGCTCTGCCGAGGAGCAGGCGGCCATGGTGCGCAAGGTGAAGAAGTACGAGAACGGCTTCATCACGGACCCGCACTGCATCGGCCCCGACGGCACTGTCGGCGACGTGCTCGCGGTCAAGGCCGAGTTCGGCTTCTGCGGTGTGCCCATCACCGAGGGCGGCAAGGTCGGCGGCAAGCTGCTCGGCATTGTCACTGGCCGCGACGTGCAGTTCCAGGACGAGAAGAAGCCGCTCAAGGAGGTCATGACGGCCGACGTCGTCACGGGCCCCGCCGGCATCACGCTCGAGGAGGCGAACGCGATCATCCGTGACTCGAAGAAGGGCAAGCTGCCCATTGTCGACAAGGAGGGCCGCCTGGTCTCGCTCGTCGCGCGCTCGGACCTGCTCAAGAACCAGAACTACCCGCTCGCGTCCAAGCTTCCGTCGTCCAAGCAGCTGTACTGCGGTGCGGCGATCGGCACGCGCCCCGGCGACCGCGACCGCCTCAAGCTGCTCGTCGAGGCGGGCCTTGACGTCGTCGTCCTCGACTCGTCGCAGGGCAACTCGGTGTACCAGATCGAGTTCATCAAGTGGATCAAGCAGACCTTCCCCAAGCTTGAGGTCATTGCCGGCAACGTCGTCACGCGCGAGCAGGCCGCGCAGCTGATTGCCGTCGGCGCCGACGCGCTCCGCATCGGTATGGGCTCTGGCTCGATCTGTATCACGCAGGAGGTCATGGCCGTCGGCCGGCCGCAGGGAACTGCCGTGCACGCCGTGTCCGAGTTCGCGTCGCGCTTCGGCGTCCCCACCATCGCCGACGGCGGTATCGGCAACATCGGGCACATCGCCAAGGCGCTGTCGCTGGGCGCGTCGGCCGTCATGATGGGCGGCATGCTCGCGGGCACGACCGAGTCGCCGGGCGAGTACTTCTACCACGAGGGCAAGCGCGTCAAGATCTACCGCGGGATGGGCTCGATCGAGGCGATGGAGCACACGCAGAAGCCGGGCGCCAAGCCGAACAGCGCGGCCAACAACGCCGCGACCGCGCGCTACTTCTCCGAGGCCGACACGGTCAAGGTCGCCCAGGGCGTCAGCGGCGACGTCCAGGACAAGGGCTCGGTCAACAAGTTTGTGCCCTACCTGTACACCGGCCTGCAGCACTCGCTGCAGGACTCGGGCGTCCGCTCCCTCGACGCGCTCCAGAAGGGCGCCCGCGACGGATCCGTCCGCTTCGAGCTCCGCACCGCGTCCGCCCAGCTCGAGGGCGGCGTCCACGGCCTCAACTCCTACACCAAGCGTCTCTTCGCCTAAGCGCGAGCGGGCGGAGCGCGCGAGCCTGCGTCGGCGTAGGCAGGTGAACGCGCAGCGAGCGAGCTAGCGAGAACACGCCGGCACGCGAGCAATGTACTTTATGATGAATCCCCTTGATACGCATAAATCGTAGAAGTTTCGAGGGCGAATCGAGGGGACGGACGATGGGATCAGGGTTAGATGTCTATAGCTACCTATGCGGCCCGTCCGCGGACACCGCGCACTAGTATTAGAGGACACATGTACTATATGCATGTTATAGTGGTACAACGGCTGTCGGTCTGCTGCTACACTTGGGCGCGGGGTGGTGTGCAATGTCGTTCGTCGGGCGATGGTCATCGGTGCGTCGGAGGAGGGCCGGCGGGCGGAGCTGTGCCGGCGGCTAGGAGCGCCGCTAGCGCTTCTTGTCGCTCCTCCCTCCGTCCTCTGGATGCCCGACGTCGACCATGTGCTCCTCGATCATGCGGCGCACGAGAGCCTCTGCGTCGTCCGGCCCAAACTTGCCCTCGGGCGGCTGCGGGGCGGGGGCGGCATTGCTCCCCTGGCGGACGGGGGACGGCTCGAACGCCTCCCAGATGGGGTACAGCACAATGATGTCCTGGACGCACGCCATGAGCACGGGCAGCGCGACCTCGAAGCTGGCAAGGAACTCGGCGGGCCCGCCCGGCGGCGGCGGCAGCCCGAGGCTCGCGTTGTTCTCGAGCGACAGCGCTAGCGTCTGCAGCTGCGACGACGACCGCGTCCGCGCCTGGTTCCCCGACATGGTCGTGAGCGTGAACGCGATGTAGAGCGCCGCCAGCGCAATCACGTACGGCGGGTACAGCAGCGGTACGTCCGTGCGGTACGAGTCGTTGATGATGAACCTGCCGTCAGCTCGTACCCAGCAGCAGCAGCAGCAGCAGCGGCGGCGGCAGCGAGACGCCCCGCCCCACCGCCTCCCACTCGCGCTCGCACTCGACTCACCACGCAATCTGCAGCGTCCCCTCGTCGATCTCCATCAGCCCCTCCCCACTCCCCCGCCCCATGAGCCGCCGCACACGCTCCGCGTCCCGCGCCCGCTCGTCGTCCTCCCCGCCCAGCCCCTTCGGCGCCTTGGCCGCCGCCGGGCCCGCCGCGCGCCGCGCCTCGCTCTCCCGCGCGTCCTGCTCCTTGCGGATGTCCGCGTCCTCCTGCAGCCGCGTCTGGGGGTGGTAGCCCGCGTCCGCCGGCTCGCGTCCCGTGATGTTCAGCAGCGCCCGGTACGGGTGGAACACGACCAGGTGGAAGTCAATGTCCTCGATCATGTAGAACTCCATCTCGCCCAGCTTGTGCGGCTCGGCCGGGAACATCTTGATATGGTGTTCTGGCGTCAGCTGAGACGTTCCTCGGTAGCTGCTTCTCGGCGTCGCTTGACCTGCGATGGACCGCCCATTCCGTCTGTTGCCATACGGTGCCTGCGGCACCGACACTCACCAGCAAACACCACCTTCGCCTCCGCAACGACACTCTTGATGTGGACCGGCGTCTCTTCGACCTTGGCCGCCACGAAAATGCACGCCGCAAGCACGAGGTACGGATTCGTCTCGCAGTAGGCGTTCTTGGTGTAGAAGCGCCGGAAGTAGACCGTCGCCGTCGCGATCGGAATCTGGCGCAGCATGAGCCGCTTCCCGACCTTCTGGATCAGGCTCGCGAAGAAGATGTTCAGGCAGAACAGCTGGTGCGGCGTCGCGTACCGCAGGTCCGTCTCGCGAGCCTTGGCCAGCTCCTGCCGCGTCAGCAGCCAGTACTTGGCGTGCGTTGACGCGTAAAAGTTGGACGACATGGCTGCGCGTGCAGGTGTGCGCGGTCCGGGTCAGAGTGGCGGGAGTGAGCCTGCGCAGTGTCGTAGTCGGAGGATGAATCTGAGGGTTCAATGCCACAGCTGCAAGGCTCTCCGATGCTGCCCCACTCCTGCGCCGCTGTTAGTGCAGGCGAGACCGCCTCGCGTGCGCTGCGCTCGCTGCCGTCGACGAGGGCGGCGGAAGCAGATGGTCGCGGAGAAGAGGGGCCTGTGGACACCCTTCGTCCTCCGGGGTGCCGAAATTTCGACTGAGGGGTAGTGTTGCCAACAGGCTACTGGATTCTCGTCGCCGGGGTCGGCGGGGGTGCTGTGGATGGCGGTGGATGTTGTGCGAGAGAGACGCTTCGGATCGGCGGCTTCTCGACCATGGACGACGGGCTGGGGTGGAGGTCCCCAGGCACGGCTTTCTGCCTCACCACCTCCACGCCACGCGATCGCGTGTCACGTGCCGCCGACACCTGTGCGCCCGCCGCGTCGAGCTTGACGCACACTTCTTCTGCGACTTTCCAAAGATCTCAACAACACCGCACACGCTCTCGTCCCGCCCCGATCGAGTGCAAAAACAGCCCAGACCATCTCTTATAATCAAACCACTAGAAGGGCGCCACCAGAAACCTACCTCGATCCCGTGTAAAACATGAACGTGTTCGCTGACGAGGTAAGTCTGCGCCTGGCAAAGTTCGGCGGCGTCAGCAGGCGACCGTGCGGAACCGACTCTCCCCAACGCGCCGACACACGAAAGCTACACGCCTGGGAATGAGCTGACATCAACAGGCTACCGAGGAGCGCGGCGAGAACGCCCGTCTCTCCTCGTTTGTTGGAGCTATGGCTCTCGGAGACCTTGTCAAGTCGACCCTTGGCCCTAAGGTGAGCTCGCATGGATGCGCTTGTAGCTGACGCGCAGGGAATGAACAAGATCCTCCAGTCGACCTCGGACGGCAAGGTCACCGTTACCAACGACGGTGCGACGATCCTGAAGTCGATCCAGCTCGACAACCCCGCTGCCAAGATCCTTGTCAACATCTCCAAGGTGCAGGACGACGAGGTCGGTGATGGAACGACGTCCGTGTGTGTCCTTGCCTCTGAGCTCCTCCGTGAGGCCGAGAAGCTTGTCACCGTGTCGAGGATCCACCCGCAGACTGTCGTTGAGGGATTCCGCATCGCGTCCAAGGCCGCCCTTGAGGCCCTCAAGGCCAACTCGCTCGACCACTCCGATGACCCCATGAAGTTCCGCGAGGATCTTTTCAACATTGCGCGCACGACGCTCTCGTCCAAGGTTCTCGCCCAGGACAAGGAGTACTTTGCGAACCTCGCCGTCGACGCCGTTCTTCGCCTGAAGGGCTCGACCAACCTCGAGAACATCCAGATCATCAAGAAGGCCGGTGGCAAGCTCACCGACTCGTACCTCGACGAGGGCTTCATCCTGGACAAGCAGATCGCGGTCAACTCGCCGAAGCGGATAGAGAACGCCAAGATCCTCATCGCCAACACGTCGATGGACACGGACAAGGTCAAGATCTTCGGCGCCCGCGTCAAGGTCGATGGAACCGGCAAGCTCGCCGAGCTAGAGCGCGCCGAGCGTGAGAAGATGAAGGCCAAGGTCGACGCCATCGCCGACCACGGCATCACCTGCTTTGTCAACCGCCAGCTCGTCTACAACTATCCCGAGCAGCTCCTTGCCGACCGCGGCATCATGGTCATCGAGCACGCCGACTTCGAGGGTGTTGAGCGTCTCGCGCTCGTCACTGGTGGTGAGATCGCCTCCACCTTCGACGCCGCCGAGAAGCTCAAGATTGGTCGCTGTGATGTCATCGAGGAGGTCATGATCGGAGAGGACAAGGTAAGTAAAGCTTCGTCGAGGCGTGTCGCAAGCTAACCCTTCAGCTTATCAAGTTCTCTGGAGTCGCTGCCGGCGAGGCGTGCACCGTCGTTCTCCGCGGTGCCACTTCGCAGATGGTCGAGGAGGCCGACCGTTCGCTGCACGACGCTCTCTCCGTTCTGTCGCAGACCGTAAAGGAGTCGCGTGTTACGCTGGGTGGAGGATGCGCCGAGATGCTCATGGCGTGTGCGGTCGAGAACGCCGCGCGCACCGTGACGGGCAAGAAGGCGCTTGCGGTCGAGGCGTTCGCTCGCGCGCTCAGGCAGATGCCGACGATCCTCGCCGACAACGGCGGCTACGACTCGTCGGACCTCGTGTCCAAGCTCCGTGC
Source organism: Trichosporon sp. PB005A (assembly GCA_023630055.1). Lineage (NCBI taxonomy): Eukaryota > Fungi > Basidiomycota > Tremellomycetes > Trichosporonales > Trichosporonaceae > Trichosporon > Trichosporon sp. PB005A. Next base: position 59,666 of record JAMALZ010000012.1, read on the forward strand.
TGCGCACTACGAGGGCAACACCGAGGCCGGCCTCGACATGGAGCACGGCGAGGTTGCGTCCATGCGCGAGCTCGGCATCACCGAGAGCTACAAGCTCAAGCGCCAGGTGATTGTCTCGGCGTCTGAGGCGGCCGAGATGATCCTGCGTGTCGACAACATCCTCCGTGCGGCCCCCAGGCGGCGCGAGGCCCACTAGGTGATGCACTGAGTAGGCGGACATACATACCCATTTGTGTTAGGCGGTTGGACTTGCATGCAGTAGATGACCCACATGAAGACCCGTATAACTGGAACAGGAGGACGCGGAGCTCGTCGGCAGGCCCATGCCCGCGCGGGCTGTCTGGCACGCCTGGAATGCGTGCACTCATGGGTTCAGCAGCATGAGAAGCGCTAGGCAAGCTAGTCGGGCAACTAGAGCGCGCTACGCAATCGGTCGACGATTCAGGACGAAGTGATATCGTAATTCCGGCGGGACGGTGCGGCGCTGTGCGGGGATGCGCACGTGGGACGATTCCACGACGGCGGCTCCCGGCATAAAAGTCGCGTCGACGCTGCGCCGCCTATTCTGCCACTGCCACCTACACTCTGACGCCTTGCACACACCCCAGCCCGCAAGATGTCGACGATCAGCTCCGCGTCGAGCTCCGACTCGGACGTGGCCTCGACGCCCGACACGTCTGTGGCATCGAGTACGCCGCCGAGCGCCCCGCTCTCGCCTCGGCTGAAGCCGGCCACGCCCTCTCCGGCTGCGGGCGGGCGCACCGAGCGCGCAGCCAAGATCCTGACCCGCGCCGAGATCGCCGAGCGCATCTGCGCGGGCCAGATGCTCCTGCTGCGCGACGAGCAGGTGCTGAACGTCACGAACTGGGCCAAGCACCACCCGGGCGGTGCGCTCGCGCTCCAGCACTTTGTCGGCCGCGACGCCGGCGACGAGATCGTCGCGTACCACTCGCGGGGCACGCTGGAGCGCATGAGCAAGTTTGTCGTCGGGCGCGTGCAGCTCGACGAGGCGATCGGGTGGCGCCCGCTGACGCCGCCCATCGCGCTCGGCCTCCGCCCGCACCCCGACGGCATCAAGGGGCACTGGATGCGCGAGGGCCGGATTCGCCTCGAGGCCGAGCCCGAGTGCGGCACGACGACGACGAGCATGGTGAACCCTGGCCCGACTGGACTCGACGTCGTCACGATCACGCCGGCCGATATCGAGCCCCTGGCTCAGCCCGAGGTCGACCTCCGGACGGAGCGCAAGAGGAGCAAGTCGTACCGCACCCTCAAGGCGCGGATCGAGCAGGCCGGCCTGTTCACGCCCCCCGGGCCGCTGGCGGGCTACGGCGAGGACATTGCGCGCTACCTCATGCTCGCGGCCGGCAGTGCGCTTCTCTTCTTCAACACGACCGGCTGGGCGGGCCAGATGGCGAGCGCGGCGCTGCTCGGCTTCTGCTACCAGCAGCTGACCTGTGAGTGTGCCTGAGGAACAGCCTCCCACTTCGGCACGTCGAGCTGACATGCAGTCGTCGCACACGACGCGGGCCACACGGGCATTACCGGCGACTGGTGGTGGGACCGCGTGATCGGGATGATCATCGCGGACTGGATCGGCGGCCTGTCGCTGGGCTGGTGGTGCGACAACCACGACATCCACCACCTCGTGACGAACCACCCGGAGCACGACCCGGACATCCAGCACATCCCGTTCTTCGCGATCAGCGCGCAGTTCTTCCGCTCGCTGTGGTCGACGTACTACAAGCGGATCATGGTGTTCGACGCGCCGTCGCGCTTCCTGATCACGGTGCAGCACAAGCTGTACTACATTGTGCTGTCGCTGGCGCGCTTCAACCTGTACGCGCTCAGCTACATGTACCTGTTCTCTGCGAAGGCGAAGAAGAATGCGTTCTGGGCGTTTGAGATTACCGGGCTCGTCTTCTACTGGACGTACTTTGGCGCGATCCTGCGCGCGCAGGCGAGCTGGCAGATGGCGCTCGGGTACCTGCTCGTGTCGCATGTGTGCGCGTCGCCCGTGCACGTGCAGATCGTGCTGAGCCACTTTGCGTGCTCGACGGACGACCTGGGCCCGACCGAGAGCTTCCCGTCGCGCCAGCTGCGCACGACGATGGACGTCGTCTGCTCCGAGGACGCAGAGTTCATCCACGGCGGCCTCCACCTCCAGGTCACGCACCACCTGTTCCCGCGCCTGCCGCGCCACAACCTCCGCAAGGCGTCGCTCCTCGTCAAGGAGTACTGCGCCGAGCACGGCATCGAGTACCTCGAGTACGGCTGGCTCGAGGGCAACCGCAAGGTCCTTAACACGCTCCAGGACGTTGCGAACCAGCTCCGCATCCTGAAGCAGGTCGCCGACAAGGAGGTCAGCGAGAAAATGCAGTAGACCCGTCTGTTTATAGAACCCGCCGCTAGAGCCCTGTTATGTACGAACGACCATGTTACTTTATGTCTTTGGCTTGCGTGATCCGTGGGATTGCGGGGTAACGTTGGATAGGGAGATCATGGTGTCCGTGTACTGTGGCACTCGGGCCACCAGTCAGCCTGTCACACGACTTCCAACCATCCACAGCACATGCCTATGCACGCTTGCTTTGTGTTTTTATGCTTTCCTGTGTGCTGTGCTGCCGGAGAGGGAGCTACAGAGCGTGCCTGCGGTGGTTGTGCTCACTGCAGTAAACGATGCTGGCAACTGTGTCCTTACTAAACGCAGTTGTTGTCTGAGCGTCTCCAAGTGCAAACACAATGCACACGCACTGAATGGCCCCCCTTCAAGCAGAATCAGCCTGCACCGAGCAATAAAGTCAAGATGCAGCCAGAACCGAAAGAAAATTATGCATGGTTGGTGTATAGGAGCCGTCAAGGATGCGACCGATTACCACCTCCGCACACCCGCCATAATCCATCTGAATCGGGCCGTCCCTGCCCTCTGCCCGCGCGCCTGCCAGAAAAGTGCTGCATACAGTAACGGTACAACTACTCCCTCCCCTCTCCCTTCGCGGCGCGCTCCGCCTCGAGCGCGCGCTTCAGCTCGTACGCCTTGCGGACGAAGGCCGCGGGGTCCGCGCGCTCCGCGATCGTCATGCCCTCCTCCTCGCCGAGGCTCCACTTGCCGGGGGCCGCGAGCCCCTGGCGCGCCGACGCGGGCGCGGCACGCGCCGCCTCCTTCTCGCGCCAGTTGGACTTGAGAATCCGCGTGATCGCCTCGTACGACACGCCGAACTGCTTCGAGAGCGCCGCGCGGTCCCACTGCCCCGGGTCCTGCCGGTGCAGCTCGCGGATCGCCGACATGGTCGCGTGCGTCAGCTTCTTCTTGGGGTTCCAGCGGCGTTTGGTCCCGGAGCTGTCGGGGCTGGCGTCGCCGGCGTCGCTGGCTGAGGCAGGCTCGAGGGATGCGGGAGCTTGAGGCGCGGCGCGGCCGGGCCGCTCGGCGCCTGGTCGGCCTGCGCGGCCGGAGCGCTCGCCACGGTCCGGGAAGCAAGCCCGCTCCTCGCGCGGCTCACGCGGTGGTCCACGGCGGGGGCCAGGCCGGCGCTCCCCGTCCGGCTGCTCCTCGCCCCGCCGGCCGGCGTCCCGCGGAGGACGCGAGCGTCTCTCGCGCACCCCCCAGTCCGCGTACGCCCTCGCGGCCGCTGGCTGGTGTCCGCTAGCGCTAGCCAAATCCAGCGAGCCAGAGCCACCGGAGGCAACTGTCGGAAGAGCAGGTCGCCCGGAGAAAAATTGTGCTCGCCGTCCTTGCACGTTGCCTGGCTGTCAGTTCCTCAAAGCGACATCAGCAACTCACCACTTGGCGCTGCACTGGAGGACGAAGCGAAGCGCCCGGCGCAGGCAGAGGAGCAGAATGCCCTCGCCCCAGGTCCGGCAAGTCCTCGTCGAATGACGCTCGTCATCGCTGTTTTGTAGGGTTGTTGTCGTCGTCGCTGTCGATGTTGTCGAATGTCGGTGGCCAAAGGGCGGACCCAACATTTCGACGATCTGCGGAGATGGGCCGGTAACTCCGCCCCCTACCGGAGTCGGCCGGTCGGTATCCGACGAAAATTAGCAGCCGCGCGTCGTCATTACACAGTTGGCGCCTGGGTGTAATGGAGCATTCAGAGTTGGTGCAGCGCTGGATTAGGATTGGATTAGGGTTGGCCGGCTGAACTCGTTGAGGCAAATCTTGGCGCTGGGCTGCGGCTGCGGCTGCGGCGACCTCGTGCACCAGCACCAGCGTGCACGCTACGTGGGCCCCTCACTTAGCACACGACTCGTCCCCGGCCCTCTTCAGCGATCCTGGCCGCCGTCGCCCTCGCCATCGCCATCTCCACACATCTGCAACCCGTCCACCATCGAGCACTCCGTTCATGGACACACAAAGGTACGCCGCCGACGTGAAACACGCAACTCGACTGACACTCAGGACCGCCGCGACCTCCTCCCAGCGCGACCTGAACCCTAATCCCCGCTGCCCCTCCTTCCACCTCTGCCGCTCGTTCAACTCCCCGCCCTCCCCGTCATCTCTCTCTCGACACCGACACCCTCGACATCCCCTCAGACCATAACACGCAGAATACAGTCTGCAGCAACTCACTGGTAGCCAGCAGGTATCCGCCCTGGCGTCTTCGGCGATAGCTCGGACCGCAGCGATCTCGACGTCATCTGCCCGCATCGCAAGCACCAGCACCGCAAGCACCGCAAGCGCAGCGCGTATCGTGTCCAGCGCCGCCCCCTATCTCCTCGATATCCCAGACCTCTCATCAGTCCCACATTTCTCTCATTTCTACCCCCTCAACTCATCTCGTTCAGCCTCATCGCCCTAACCCGCTAGTATGAACGCGACCGACATAGCCCCCGTCGAGGTGCCGCGGCTCGAGCCGCCGCCGCCAGACCCCACAGCAGAGCGCTGCCACCTGCTCGGCCCGACCGCGCTCATCGTGCAAGCGCTGATGGGCGTGTTTGTCATCGGGTCGCTCGTTGTCAAGCGCCACCTCGAGAAGCGCAAGCGGCCCTGGCGCGTGTGGGCGCTCGACGTTGCGAAACAGCTCGTCGGCCAGGGCGTTATCCACATGCTGAATATTCTCGTGAGTGCGGCGGGTGAAGCGAGCGGAGCCGACTGGACCCGCCCCCGCGTACCTCGGCTTCCGAAACATCGTCGGGCTAGGTTTCGAACCGGGGGCGCGGGTCGCCCACAGCGGCGCAGCGAGCACAGCCGCTCGTTCGACCTTAGCTGACAGCAGATCTCGTTCTTGATTGCGGACGCGGACGCGGCGAACCCAAACAACCCGTGTAGCGTGTACTTCCTGAACATTCTGATCGACACGACGCTCGGCGTCGGCATCATCTACCTCGCGCTGAAGGGCTTCACGTCCCTGTTCATCAAGCACTTCGGCCCCGACTCGTACGTGACGGGGCACTACGGTGTGCCGCCGCAGATGGCGGTGTGGCTGCGGCAGCTGCAGCCGTACCTGCTGGCGGTGGTCGCGATGAAGCTCGTCGTGCTGCTGCCGTTAACCCTGCCCGGAATCTCGGGCGAGCTGATCCGGGCGGGGCAGAGCATCCTGGGCGCGCTGCCGGCGGACGTGCAGGTGGTCTTCGTGCTGAGCGTGTTCCCGCTGATCATGAACGTGCTGCAGTTCTGCCTGATCGACCAGCTGATCAAGGCGGGCAAGCACGCCGAGGGCCACCCGGACGAGATGGACATGGGCGAGAGCTACCGGCCGCTGCCGACGAGTGCGCGGGATCCGCGGGATCCGGAGCTGGGCCTGGGGCCCGAGGCGCGGCGCGCGTCGAGCTCGCGCGGGCACAGCAAGCCGCCGAGCCGCAGCGGCAGCGTCATCTTCTCCGAGCCCGAGGACGAGCCGCTGTACGGCGACGCATCGGCCATGAGCCCCCGCGTCAAGGCCAAGGTGCCCAGCATCGCGGGCAGCTTCTGGAGCCGCCGGACGGGCGACACGGACGCCGAGGAGGTGCGCCCGGAGCACTTTGAGCTCGACCGGCGCTCGTCGACGAGCTCGCTGCGGTCCACGTAGCCGCGACTGTCTGCCGACCGATACCGATACCCCCTGTTGTATCCATCTGATTCCCGATCATAGCGCCATAGACTACATACGATGCATATCTAGCTGCCTCTCTGCGTGCTGTCTCCTGGCTCCCATGCCGCAGTCGCCGGGGGGCTGATGGGGTGCGGCTGCTCGCTGTGGCAGAGTGCAGTTCAGAGGCGCGACTTGTGCGTGCCATCGCCATCGCTGCGCGTCAACCTCGTCCGCAGAGGGCGCTTACAGCAGCTCGTCGAGCGCGCCCGCGCCGCCATGCTGCGTCGCGTCCTGCGCGAGCGCCTCCTCGCCATACTTGCGGTCGACGCCGCACGCGAGCAGGATAGACGTGAGCCCGTCCTTCTCCTTGGCGACCGCGTCGAGCGCGGCAGACTGCGCCTCGCTCTTGACGAGCAGCTGCCCCGCGTAGCCCAGCGCGTTCACCTCGAGCACGTCGCCCGACGGCAGCGCGTACGACGGCGCAGAGCGCGGGATCAGGTGCAGGTGTTGGCTGGCGTTAGCTCGGTCCTGGCTGGTCCGCTACAGCTCGTTCGCTCGCTCCGCTCGCAACTCACCTCGTCATGAGCAGGTTCCAGCCCTGGTTCCGGTCCAGACCCGCGCGGCGCAGCGCGTCAAACGCCAGGTCCAGCGAGCGCATCAGCACCGGCGCGAGCTTGTCGGCGAGCTCGGTCAGGTTATCCGCGCTCGGCGGGTAGGGGCACTCGGGCAGCGGGTGCAGGATGTGCAGGTACGGCAGGTCGGGGTGGACGATGGCGCGGTCTGGCGTCAGCTTCCGCTCCGTACTATTCAGCTGCATGGCACGGGCAAGGCAGAGGGATACCCGAGGCAGCGGTGTTGCGGCTTCGGCAGGCCAGTCCGGCCCCGCGGAGCTCGTGAACGTCGCAGCGTTCCACCCCGCGCCTGACGCCTCGCCCCGCTTGCCGCTCGCCGCAACTCACCCTTCCGCTCAAACGTCACGTTGCGCACCCACGCCTCGACGGGCGACTCGCCCTCGACGAACTGCACGTGGCGCCACGTCTGGGACGCGCCGGCGCCGGGCCCGCCGTTGTAGAACGCGAGCAGGCGGCCGCCGCGCTTGGTCGCGGCCTGGACGAGCGAGAAGACGCGCGCGAGCTCGGGCGGCGTCGGCGGGAGCGCCTGCGGCTCCTCTTCCACGGGGCACAGGAGGAAGTGGTGCGGCGCGACCGAGAACTTGTTCAGCTGGTCGTTAGCGCGGGGTGTGGGGCGGATGACAACGGTGGAGGCACCGGCTGGTCAGTGAGAGGTCGGGAATACGCACCAGCACAGACATGGTCTGCTCGCCGTCAACGCCCTCAAGGCAGCCGACGTACAGCTCCGGAATGTAGGGTGGCTTGAAAGGCGAAGCCTTCGGCTTGTCGTCCTTCTTCTCGTCGTCCTTCTTGCCCGTCGGCTTCTGTGCGAGCCCGGGGCAGAGCCGGATCTGGAACTGGCCATGTCAGCTGTCGTCCCAGTTCGTAGGGCTGAGGGCTGGTCCCTCTGTCAACTGCTCCATCACTGTTCTCGTAACAGTCTCGAGGTCCGCTCACAGGCGCACCGTCGCTACGCTCCGTCTTCTCCGCCGCACTCACCGGAAAGTCGCCCGGGATGATGCGCTCCGTGCTGTTGAAGAAGAGCAGCTCGCCCGAGTCCTTCGCGGCGCTCCACTTTCCGGGGACGTCGGCGAGGATCTGCTCGGGCGAGGTGGGGTTCGTGGGCTCAGCCATTGTGCGGGGGGGTGATACGAAGCTCGTCGAAAGTGCGCGGCGCTCGATCTCGACGACACCGCTCGCGGGCCGGTAGCCGGTGGAGGCGCGGTGGAGGCCGGGCACGTGATTGGCCCGGGTGTGGCGTGGGCCCGGGCGGGGGGGCCGGGGCGCGGTCGAGTCGCCACCGGTGCCGCGCTGCTGCAGGCGCCTCGGGCTCTGCACTCGCGGCACTCGCACGCAACTCCTGCAAGCTCCCCTCAGCATTATGCTCACGCAAGCAGAAGCAAGAGACCGCCGCAGCCCCAAACAATTCACACGCGCGCAAGCTCCGGTGTCGTCATGAAACGCTTGGCCACACGACGGCGGGAGCAAATTTTTGGAGTGGAGGCGGCGTGAGAGTCCTGCGCACCAGATTTGAGCTCGCCGCCGGCCCACAGGTCACAACAGACCATCCTGCTGCACCGACGCAGCCACACTCAAACGGTACGTGAGCGCTCCGCGTCGACTCAGAGGACGGGAGGGTGTCGCGGGTTCGCACGCGTGCGGCGCAGCTGCAGCTGCCGCTCCGCGCAGTGCAGAGAGCCCGCGGCCCCCCAGCCTCACGGCTCCCCGATGATGCTTCCGCACTGGGCACTGAGTAAGACCCGAGATTACAACGCCAATCCACCTTAGGAGGGTGGAGCGAGCCTAGAAAACTCGTGACTGAGGGGTCTACAGCCGACGTCTTGTTTCGCAGCTGTGTGTAGGTTGGCATCAGAAGCTGACGATCGGGCAGATGTCGCATTCGAACGAGAGCACCCCCGAGCCTGCGCCGTCGAGCGAGGAGATCCTCAAGCTGCTGGGCACGCTGCAGACTGCCGTGGACGCGACGACGACGAGCGCGGCGCCGCTGCTGAAGAAGGCGAAGAAGGCGGACGCGTCGCTCGAGTTCGACAAGGGCATCTCGCTGCTGCTCGTGCGCCCGCAGCTGCTGCTCGCCTCGCTGCAGCACCTGGTGCAGCTTGTGGGGCTGCGGCTGACGTGCGCGCAGGCCGGCTCGCCGGACGCAGGCGCGAGCGCCGCGCTCTCCACCCCTTTCAACGCGGGCACGGTGCGCGAGCGCACAGGCGAACTCGCCGACGAGCTCGCCGGCGAGCTCGCGCTTTGCCACGACGTCATGGACAAGGTGCGCGGCATGGAGGGCAAGCTCGAGTACCAGATCAAGAAGCTTGTCGGGCTCGCCGAGGCGGCGGCGAAGAAGCCCGAGCAGGCCGCGCAGGTCGGCGACGAGGACATGCTAAGCTTCCGCCCGAACGCGGCCGCGATGCTGGCGTCGGCGCGCTCCGAGGCGGCCGAGACCTCCAAGCCGAAGAAGACCCGCCGTGCCGACTCGGACGACGAGGAGGGAGACGGCGGCGTGTACCGCCCGCCGCGCGTGGCTGCGATGCCGTACAACGAGGAGGGCGAGAAGCGCGTGCGTGAGCGGCGTGCGCCCGCGCTGCTGTCCGAGTTTGCGCAGAGCCTGGCGGGCGCGCCGGCGGTGCAGACCACGAGCGGCCTGAGCACGCGCCCCGTGCAGGCGGGCGCGCACACGAACAGCGCGAGCGCGCGGCGCGCGGCCGAGCTGGCGCGCATCGCCGACTTCGAGGAGGAGAACATGACCCGCCTCGTCACCAGCAAGCGCGAGGCGAAGCGCCGCCGCGAGGACGAGGAGGCGCTCGCGCTCGGGTTCGGCGTCGGCGGCGCGCGCAACCGCCGCCGCAACGGGCTCGAGGCAGAGCTCGAGGGCGTCCTCGGCGACGGTGGGAGCAGCGCGTGGGACGGCGCCGGCTCCAAGTTCGGCACCCGCGACGGCATCACCAAGCGCGCCAAGACGGCTGGCGGAAAGGAGCGCAACGGAAAGGCGAAGAAGAGCAGGTTCGAAAAGGACGTCAAGAAGAAGCGCAGGGCAATCGGCCTCCCCACCAAGTGAGGCTGCCCGCCGCCGCGCACATAGATTCGTCACACTGTTGTACAATATGCATGGGCGTCTAGCATCTATGGGTGATTGGACAAAGGGGCCGGAAGTCAAGTGGTGGATACGAGTCAGGTGATGTGGGGGGAAATGCGATGCGGTGAGATACACTGAGCCTACAGGTCATCGAAGAAGCCCGCGTTGTCGTCGTTGCGCGCCGAGCGGCCAAAGTCGCCCATCGGGTTCTTTATGTTCTTCTTCTCGCGCGGCGCGTCGCTGTCGTCCGAGTCCTCCTCCATCTCCTCGTCCTCGCCCTCTCCCTCGTCGTCCGACTCGTCGCTGCCGTCCTTCTCGGCGCCCATCTCGACGTCCTCGCCGTCGCCGTCGGCGGCAGCGCCCTCGCCCTCCTCGTCCTCGGCGTCCTCGAAGATGTTCTCCACGTCCGTCAGCTTGAAGCACTCGTCGTGCGACACCGAGCCGAGCCACTTGTTGTTGCGGTCCAGCGCGAGCCGCTCGATCGGGTACTCGTCGTGCGTCGCGATGACGCCCACTGTCTGTCAGCTGTCAAAAATCGCGAGTAAGCTTACAGAAGCTGTTCGGCTGGATCTGGATGACGCGGACCATGCCGTCCTCAGAGCCGGTCGCGATGATGTCGTCCGAGAGCGCGACGACGGCGTCGACGCTGGCCGGGTGGCCGACGATGCGGTCGACGCTGTCGCCGAACCCGAGCTTGCGGTCCCAGACGCTGACCGTGCCGAGCCCGCTACCGACGACGAAGCGCTGCCCGCCCTTGATCTGGCAGATCGACAGCAGCTCGTCCTCCTGGTCTTCCGACATGTGCTGCGGCTCCTTCTTCTTGGACCGGATGTCGATCACCGACAGGAAGCCGTCGCCCGACGTCGTCACCAGCTGCCGCTTGTCGTCAAAGTACGAGAAACCCGAGATGTAGTCAAAGTGCTGCCTGTACTCGCGCACGCATTCCGGTGACCGCGGGTCCCAGAACTGTGGGGGTCGTCAGCATCAGCGTCAGTGGATGCAAGTGATCAGGGGGCAAGCGAAGCGCTGTGCCAAGGGGAGGGCGTAGGTGGTCGCGGGCGGTCGTGCCAGGAATGAAGAGAGGCTCGTGGAAGAGTGGGCGGTTTCAGAATCTCGCCGGACAATACGCACCTTGATGACACCCTCGTCGTCGCCCGAGGCGGTCAAGGACTCGTTGACGCAGATGATGCGGTTGACAGGCGAGCTGCGGTGTCAGGCTGGAGCACGCAGATGCAGGGACAGGCGAGTCCCAGTCCCAGGAAGGCAAGCGCGCGGTCGCGCAGGCGTGTCTGTGTGAGGACTCACTCATGTGCCTGTTCATGCTCGCGCAGGACTGTGCCCATCGTGGCGTCCATTCGGCTGCACGTTAGCGACAGGAAAACCAGTCAGATCAGCGGGGGCTGTATCACAGCCACGGGCCTCGCGGCCACGGGGCCATGCCGGTCACTGGGCCACACGGCCGCAGCGCGCACATCGGGCTGCACGGGGTAGGAACTGAAGCAATGCCTGAATGGACCCGGTGTGACAGTGAGCCATGAGCCAAGCGGGCACGACGGCAGCACAGCCAGAGCAGCCAGAGCCAAGAACAGAGAGCGGCGCGGGCCCGAGGGCCGCTGCCCCCTTAGACCCGGACGCAGACGCGGACGCACGCAGCTCGCAGGCAATCCAGGCATGCACAAATGCAGGATCGCAGGACGCAGGACGCAGGACGCAGACCATGCTTCGCACACAACAGCGGCACAGCGAAAGGATGCACTGCACCACAGCCCGACGCCAGCCCGCGCCCAGCCCACAGCCCTCATCCTGCAGCCGTCCCTCTTGCCCCTTCCTCCAGACCGCCTCGCTCCTTGCCCCTCCGGCCGTCCTCCCGTCCTGCACCTTCCACCCCTCTCCTACGCGCATGACTACGCATGGGTGCTCCCGGGGCGTCATGGGGTGCTCCCAAGCCGCGCCCGGCATCAGCGCCGTCCAAGCCTGATATAAGACCCAAAGCCTTCCACCACGATGTTGTTTCCTGTCCCTTCCTCTTCGCCATCCTTCACTCCCTTGCTTTCCAGAGCCGTTCTCCTCTATCTCTCTGACGCTCCTCTATGCTCACACCGAACACACACTCACCATAACACTCCGCTCTTCCCTCCCATCCACATCGCCTTGCCATCCGCCTCCACTGCCAGCGCTCGCGCAGTCTTCTTCGTCGGCCGCACGCTCCACAGCTTGGTCGTCTCTCCGGTCGCGTCGTCGTACTTCCAGCTCTTGACCTCGCCGGTCAGGAGGGAGCCGTACACCACCGGCTCGCTCGGGTGGAACACGAGGTCGAACGGCTGATTCCGTAGTTTGATATCGGGCATGGTGCCGGGGTCAAGATCAGTAAGGGTGGGCGTTGAGTCGGTGTTTGGGGTGTTGCCAGTGCCGGGGCCGACACACGTCAAGGTATCAAGGTGAGGAATGGAGTTGCAGCTCGAGGATGTCTCGATCGATCGCTCGCAAATCTCGCGGTCGCTGCCGCCGCCGAAATCTTCGAAGCGTGACCCACAGAAGTGGAGGTCTCGCAGGGTCGCGGACGCCTCCAGGCACTCTGGTCATGTGACCTGGGAACCACGAGAGACGCACGCGAGCGGAAAGACCCCCAGCCACGTGGAGGCATACGTCATTTTGCCACTGCCTGTAACACCGAGAGGGTCAGGAAATCACCGAGTTGAGTAGTGATCCAGTGTTGTGATCCTGATCCTAAGGAACGGCCTGACCTGGAACCTGGCTTGGACCAGGATCACTAGAGGATCAGCGCTGGTGTGATCCTGTGATCCTGCGGGCGAATCAGGCGCAGGGGCGCACGGGGCGCGGGACGAATGTGAAATCAACCCAATCCAGGCGGTACGTTAAGGGGCGGGGATTGGCAAACTTTGCGTGGCGTGTCTGAGCCGCGCTGGGCAGGCTGGCTGGCAGGACGGCCCAGCGGGAGCAGACGCAGCGCCCAGGGCGGGCGAGAACCGAAAGCACCAAATTAACCAAAAACGACGTAGCGGCGGCTGCGGACGGCGGTCATTGTGTGCGTGCTCGGATGGTCAGAGGATCAGAGCCTCTGGAATAGTACAGCCCCGCGCCCTCGTTACGTCGCCCCTCCCCCTTGCTCCCTCGTCTCCGTCGCCTGCAGCCGCAGCCCGCACGCGCAAGCCAAGCCAGGCAGACACCGCGCCAGCCAGCCAGCCGTGCCAGCCGTGCCAGCCGTGCCAGCCGTGCGCCCGTACGCCCCGGACCCCGTAGCCTTGCACCTTACACCTTGTCCCCTGGCCAGAGTAAACACAAAGCGCAGCCGGGCAGACGCTGCTAGGCTCTTACTTAGTGCTTGCTCGAGAGCCCCAGGCCCCCTCCCCCGCGCTCCCCCTTATCCCCTCGCAGCCAGCCAAACAGACGGCGGCTCCAGCATCAGAAGCCTAAGCCCGGTTTGACCTGCGCCAGCGAAGACACTGGCGGCCTGCCTGACTTGGGTACTTGGGTGACCTGCCGCGAACTGCCCTCGCCTCGGGATTTCGCCGCCCGCCCCGCCGCCCGGCTGTAGGCTGTCCCCCACAGCCCACAGCCCCGTCGCCCGTCCCATCGCCCTTTCCCCTCGCCTCCCTTTCCTTTTCCTCCCCTTTTACTCATCCACCCACACGCACCCATTCAGCGCGTTCGCTCTGACAGCGTCTGCCCTCTGTAGTCATCCTCCTCCGCCGCCGCCGACTAGGTCCCACACACGGCACCCCTCACCCTCACCCTCTTCCCTCTTCCCTCATCCCTCTGCTTGCGCAACGTGGTCTTAGTTTGGCCTAAGCCCTTGGCCTTTGTACTTGCGCTCTGCCCTCTGGCTCTGCACTCTGCCTTGGTGCAACACATCCACGCCTGAGCCTGCGCCTGCGCCTGCGCCTGCCTGCGCCGACGCCCTCGCCCACGCCCACGCCCGCGCCCACGCCCTTCGAACCCTCTCCCCTCCCTAGGCCTCGCTCCTAGGCTTGGGCCGCCGCCGTCGTCCTCCTCTTCCCTTCCTCCCACACCATCGACCCATACCGGCCGTACCCCTCCCCTCCCTCCCTGCACGAGAACACTATCTCTTTCAGTACATCCTCGCGCGCTGCCGCTGCTGCTTGGCCTCTCCGCCGCCGCCGCGTTACTGCCGCCCCGCCCCTCGCACCCCGCCAGGCCAGGACCAGCCCAGCGATTAGGTACAGACCACATCAATCGTCGCCCTGTCTGCTCCTGCCCAGCTGCACGTAACCGCGCACCACACCAGCACCCCTCGGTTCTCGGTCCCTTCTCCTCGACCCATCCATCCGTCCTGGAACCAAACAACAGCTTATCGCTATCGCAAAGCATCCGCGACGCGTCGGCGTGCTGAGCATCCTCCTTTCGTAGTCTCAGATAACTCTTATCTAGTCTCGGATCGTTGAGCGAGCGGTGAGTCTACACCCACCCACCCACCCACGGTGGGCTGGCCTTCCTTCCACTGCAGTCGATGCTGACATCCGTCCTTTCTCTGCTTACGTCCCGCACTGCATCCACCTCGTACACTGCATGCTCTGCTCCCCCGTGCATCCGTGCATCCGTCTGGCCCAACTCTGCTGCGCCATGCATACCAAACACGGCGTCCCACCCACCCAAACACCAATCCGAACCCCACGGATTACTAACCCGATTCCCATATCCCGTCATGTGACCTCGGCCCACTTTTTGATCCGCCTCAATCAGTGGTCACAGGCGACCCGCTCTCATGCAGAACTCTTCAACTGCTACAGCTGCTCATCCAGGACATCTGGCGCAGCCTTGGAGTAATGTGAGTCTTTTCGCGCCATGCGGATGCATCCACCCCCGTGGATGCACGCCCCAAACGCGTCCGCGACGCGACCTCGCGCTGACGCCATCCACAGCCTCACATGTATTCGAATACCGCTTCGCATCAGCGCGATCCAACAAATCCCCGGTCGTACGCGACCGGGGCTGGAGGCGCGGCCTCCGACGACCAGTACGCGGCGTACCAGCAGGCTGCTGGCTTCGCCAACGTCGGTACTGGCTACAACTACGGTGGTAACATGAGGTGAGTTGATTCATCCGGCCTGGTTCCGAATGCCGAACGTCGCGTCAACCGTAGCTCACACGCCCAGCAACCTCTACAACACGACGTCCCCGTCGATGCCGTCTGGCTCCCGACGGACATCCAACCCCAAGGTGAGCATATTCTGCAGCGTCGCTGGATGCAGCCTGCATCCACGCGTTGTTTACGCGTTTTCGGGTGTTTGGTCTCGTTACGTACACAACGCGTCGGACCTTCCTCCGACCCTTCTCCACATTGCGGGGTAATGTCATGTGCTGACGCGTCAGTCCCCCTACCAGCAAACATCCAGTGTGCTGAGCGGTGGCCACTCTAGCCAGGGTGTCGGCTCGGGCCAGAGCCAGCAGTATGGCAGCGGTGGCTACTACGGGTCGTACTACGACCAGCAGCACAGCGGCCACCACCAGGGTAGCGCCGGCAGCCAGTGGCAGCAGCACTACAGCCAGCCCTCGAGCGGCTTCGCTCAGGCCCCCGTCCAGGGTCGCCAGGGCTCGTCTGGCTCCATGACCGCTGGCGGCGCTGTCAGCGGTGGCGGCAGCGGCTCTGGTGGCAACAACGACCAGTCGCAGCAGTCGTCGCGGACTGGCGCCGGCTCCGCCTTTGACTACTCTGCTGCCGGCCAGCAGGGCTACCCCAACTGGGACCAGTCGCGCCAGGGCTCAAACCAGTGGCAGCAGCAGCAGCAGCCGTCTCAGCAGACGAGCGGCAGCGGCAGCGGCGCCAGCCAGTCTGCCCGCACGCAGGGCAGCAACAGCTCCAACCAGCAGCAGTCCGTCGTGAGCCCGTGGCAGGGTTACGGTAACCACCACCCCTTCCCTCCCCCGCCCCAGCCTGTGCCCCAGATGGGAGGCCAGCTCCCTCCTGGTCAGTATGGTGCTTGGAACCAGTGGAACGGTGCCCCCGGCTACTACCCTCCTGGTCCCCACCAGGGCCAGCAGCAGCAGCAACAACAGCAGCAACAGCAGCAGCAGCAGCCCGCCCAGCAGCAGCAGCCGCCGATCCCGGCTGCTACTCAGGCCAACGCCAACGCCACTCCCGCTGCCTCTGCCGCCGCTCCTGCCGCCGCCGCCGCCGCTGCCCCGGCACCGGCTGCGCCCGCCAAGAAGTCCTCCAAGAAGAAGGACGCCGCCGCGGCCCCGGCCGCTGCCGCCCCTCCCGCCACTGCTGAGCCTACCGAGCAGGTGCTTGGCAAGCGGCCGTCGGAGACGTCTGCCGACGAGGGCGAGGGCAAGAGCGAGTCCAAGTCCAAGTCGTCGAAGAAGAACAAGAAGGAGGAGGAGAAGCCGGCCCCCAAGGCCCCCACCAAGTCCCACCTCCGCCCCCCTCGCCAGGCGCCGTCCGCCTGGCAACTCTTCTTCACCGACGAGCTCAACAAGGCCAAGGCTGCCGCTGCCGCCGAGGCTGGTACCACCCCCGGTGGCACCCCGATCCACCCGAAGCTCAACGTCGCCCAGATCGCCAAGGACGCCGGTATCGCCTACGCCAACCTCACGGACGAGCGAAGACGGTATTACGCCGGCAAGGTCGCCGAGGGCAAGGAGCAGTACAAGAAGGACCTTGCCGCCTGGCAGGCGACCCTCACTCCCGAGGACATCAAGACGGAGAACGCGTTCCGAACGCAGCAGCGTAAGGAGGGCAAGTCTCGCAAGGGCAACATCAAGGATCCCAACGCCCCCAAGAAGCCTCTCTCCGCCTACTTCCTCTTCCTGAAGGGTATTCGTGAGAACGATGACCTGAAGAGGCAGGTCTGGGGTGCCGAGAGCGAGACGACTCGCCAGAGCGTCCTCGCCGCCGAGCGGTGGCGCGGCCTCTCTGACGACGAGAAGCGCCCCTACCTGCAGCAAGCCGAGAAGGACAAGCAGGAGTACGAGCACCTCCGCAAGATCTACGAGGAAGACGCCGCTCTCCGAGCCAAGGGCGAAGCGCCGATGGATCGGCCGCAATTCGCAGAAATACAATCGGCGATAGTCGAACCCCCCAAGTCCCTGCTGGATGCCCCCTCTAAGAAGTCGGATGGCCCAAAAGGTGACAAGGCGGACGGTCGTAATGCGGCGCCGTCCGCTGCGGACCCTGCAGCCGCAGTCGGTACCATCAACCCAGCGAACACCACCTTCACGGTGGCTCACGAGGGTACTCCCGACCCCGAGCCCACGGCTCCTGGCTTTGACGCCCCTCTCGAGATCGAGGATTTTCATGGCTTTGACGACATGGACCTCACCGGCATCGAGGGCATGACTGGCCACGGAGCACCCAACGAGGGCCAGTGGGACGACCTCTCCTACGTTGGTGGCGACGACGACAAGAACAAGGGCATCCCCGGCAAAGCTCATTGAAAGCTGAACTTCCCAAAGATCCCTCCCACACATTCACACTCCACACACTATTTCCACCACTCCCCCTTCCTCACTTCTGGACGCAAACCTGTTTTCGTTCTTCCCCCGTGACACTCCGCCCACTCTTATCTTTTCTTTCTCTCATCTCTGCTTTCGCCTTTGGGAAACGTTCGGTTATCAACCTTTCCGGCTTTCGTCTCTTGTTCTTGAACTTGTAACTCGTTTTGGTATTGACTCGGTGGTTTCATTTCACTCAATGGACACATGAGGGCTATCTCGGTCTTTGGAATACTCTTCCTTTTCAATGGACTTTCGACTCTTCTCAACAGATCTTTGGGTTTTATAATACCTCTGCTGTTCGCTGGGGAGGAGTAAGTGTTGTAAAACACGGGGGGTGCGACGACGACGCTGAAGAGAGAATTTGGAAAATCGTAAAGTCTAGTTTTCGTTTCGTAACAAAATGAAGTTGACGCTGAGGAGGAGAAGCAAGTAGCACGCAGTAGCCGAGAGTAGTTTCCGTTTCCCCATTATTTCTAGTGCACGATAATTATTATTCGTTTAGTCTTCTCCGTCCCGCCAGAATAGCGGTTTATGCAGTGGCCCGATGATGATCCAGACTGTCCTGCGACGAGCTGCCACACGGCTGGCTGACGGCGAGGAATGGGCAGGTGGTAGCGAACACTGTTTTGCGTAGCCTCCACCGACGCGTTTTGCTCCCGCTGTGGTGGAGATGCGGCGTGTTCGCCGAGGTGCCTCCACTTCTCATGTCCAGATCGGTCCACCTGGTGCACCCAGCCCGCCTGGTCCACCTTGGCGTCGATGGAGCTGGGAATGTCAGCTGCCCGCTCGGCTACATAGTCACAGCGACTACCTCTGCGAGTGTCTACATCTGTCCATCCCTCCCGCCGTTGTCGCCACTGACCGCTGACGGAAACCAGCACGAGAGATATCCCCGCACCGTTGGAGTCCGAGTCATAAGCCACTGCCCACCTGGTCATCTGACCGGCCAAGCCAGCCGCCCACCTCTGAGTGCCTCGAGACTTCTCCGTCCTCGACCTCATCGCCTCGCGATCCCAACTTACCCTCAACCAACGCTCTTCGTCCTCGCCCCCGCTCTCTCCCGCCCCCCGTCGAAAGATAAGCCAGGATGGAGCACCCGCGCACCGTCCGCGTGGCGGCCGTGCAGGCCGCCTCGGTCGCGTACGACCTGCACAAGAGCATGCACAAGCTGCGCTCGCTCGTGTTCACGGCCAAGGACAACGGCGCCGAGATCGTCGTCTTCCCCGAGGCGTTCCTCAGCGCGTATCCCCGCCACCTCGACTTTCGCATCGGGAGCAGGAGCCAGGCCGACCGCGACTGGTACGGGCGCTATGTCAAGGTGAGTTAAGCTGTGAGCCGAGCTGCGAAGCAGCGAGGCTGAGCGCCTTGTCGGAGTCCCCATGCAAAGCCAGGGACCGGAGAGGCGGCGGGGTGCGGGGTGGAGGAGTTGACGTAGTGGGCGGGAAACTTGGTGTGGCTCGCTGCGCTCGCCATCGCGCTGCGCTGACGCCAGAGCGCCGTGCACGTCCCCTCTGACGCGGTGGGACGAGACTGGCTGTCAACAGCACCTGCGCAGTCACCGTCGGACCCGTTCTGGGCGTTCAAGGAGCTTGCGCAGATTGCGCGCAAGTACGCTTTGTACCTCTCGGTGGGGGTGATCGAGTGCTCGAACATCGGGTCGACGCTGTGGTGCACGAACCTGCTGTTCGGGCCGTCGGGCGTGCTGCTGTCCAAGCACCGCAAGCTGCAGCCGACGGGGGCGGAGCGCATCGTGTGGTCGCAGGGCGAGGCGGTGAACCCGTCGTCGGCGCCGCGGGGGCGGGCCGAGAAGCGCGACGCGGCGGGCAACGTCAAGCCCCCGGGGCCGCCGGCTGAAGAAGGCGACGACAACCTGCCCGTCGTGCCGACGCCCGTCGGCCGCATCGGCGCCCTCATCTGCTGGGAGAACTACATGCCGCTCGCCCGCTACGTCATGTACAAGAAGGGCGTCGAGGTGTACCTCGCCCCCACCGCCGACGGGCGCCCCACCTGGCTGCCCTCCATGCAGCACATCGCCATGGAGGGCCGCTGCTACGTCATCACCGCGAACCAGTACCAGAGCCAGGCCGACTTCCCCCCCGAGTACCCCCCCAACATGGCGACGTACTCGAGCCACGCCGCCGCCGCTAGCGCGGGAAGCGCCGGCAGCGGCGCCAGCACAGGCGCACAGGCCATGGCAGTCGATGAAAAGGAACGCGCTTCAAAGGACAACGCCCCCGAGGTGTGGAGCCGCGGCGGGAGCGCCATCGTAGGGCCCCTCGGAGAGGTCCTCGCAGGCCCCCTGTGGGACAAGGAGGGCATCATCTACGCCGACGTGAGTGGCTAGCAAAGGAAATTGCTGACGGAAGCTCGACCTCGGCGTCATCGACGGCGTAAAGCTCGACTTCGACCCCGTCGGTCACTACTCGAGGGAAAGCCTGCTCATGGGCCTCCTGGGCGACATGCCGCGTGTGTAAGAGGGTCAGAGGCGTCAGTATCAGAAGGAAGAGAGGCGTCAGCAGTCGAATGTAAGAACGGCAGTGCCACAAGGCAGAACAACAACAGAAGTGATGCATAGTTGCCAACAAGCCACGGCCGCACGGCTCTCACTGCCAGAGCACGTTCTGCGCGCCAGCGTCCGTCAGGCGGCTGTCAATGTCGACGGGGAGGAAGAACTGCTCGAGGCCCACGAACGGCGCCATGTCGCTCTCTTCGAACGTGCCGCCGAGGCTGTGCCCGTCGAGGAAGAGCGGCAGGCTCTCGCCCTCGCCGAGGCTGAGGCCCGAGCGCTGCAGGTTCTCCTGCGCGAACAGGAGGTCGAACTCGGTGATCTCGCGGTGCTCCGAGCCCGAGCCCGGCGACTCGTCCAGCATCTGGCTCGCGCCCAGCAGCAGGCTCGGCACCGACGGCGTGTCGCCCCCGACCGAGCCGGCGGGAGGGTCCGCGTGCGCCGCGTGCGGCGCCGGCGTCGGCTTCGGGCTGCCGCGCGTGCTCTTCGCCGGGATCACCTTCTGCTTCCGCGCGCGCCGCAGGATCAGCCGCAGGCTGCGCGCGTACCGGCCCGCCGGGATCTCGGACAGCGTGCGCGCCAGGTCCTCGACGTCGCGCGCCGTCTTGCGCAGGTCCAGCTCAGCAGGGAAGAGCCGCGCAATCCGGATCAGGAACGTCGCCGCGAACGCCGCGCACACGTGCGTGTAGTGCACAGCGTACCGCAGGCCGTTGCGGTAGTTCTCCCCGTGCAGGCAGATCTCGAGACACGCCTGCGCGTTGCGCATCGCGCGCAGCGCCAGCACACGCTTCTCCTCGGGCATATTCGCGACGTCGGCCGGGTTCACGATCCCGCGCAGCAGCTGGCTGTTCACGAACAGCTCCGCGTACTGTCGCTGCACGACGAGCGACTCGCGGTAGAAGTCCGCCTTGCCCTTCCCGAACCGCTCCGCCAGGACGTGGTCCCAGTACCGCTCCCACGAGTCGAACTCGGCGTTGGCCTGCTTCAGCCGGTGCAGCGTCGAGTGGTCGATTGGCACGTCTGGCGATGCAGTCAGCTCAATGTGCAGCGGAGCCCGCAGCGCCGTCAGCTCCACCGTCGAGATCAGGCGCGCATCTGACGTGATGCTGAGCGGGTGCTCGAGCAGCCGCCGGCAATGCGCAATCGTCTCGTCCTCGCGTAAGATGGCTGGCCGGCCCATTCCGTACGCCATCTGGTGCTCCATGAGATAGAGCTGCTAGTTAGCTGGATGACAAACGCATGTGTAGCTACTCACGCAGAACCACACTCGTGACTGCACGACAAGCGGCCGCTCTTCCTCCAACTCCTCCGGTGACTTGCCCTTGCCCATTCCGCCACGCAGGAGCTTGATGAAGGACCGGTTGATGCCCATATCGAGCGCCATGCGCACGGCGTGCCCGCCTGGCAGCCAGCCATTGTCGCTGAACGCGCTCAGAATGGCCATGGCCTGTACGGCCTCGACACGCGCGACCGGGTTGAACATTGTGTCTGTCGCAAACTTCTGCGCCTGCAGTCGCGCCAGCTTCTGCACCGTGCTCGGCGGGTTTCCACCGTCTCGAACACGGGCGCCGACCATGACAATAGTCGTGATCGAGAATGGAGATCGAACTTTTAGCCTGGAGTCAGTTCCAGCCTCGAAACAACAACTCACGAGTCCCAAGTGTCGTGCTGTTGGTCGTAGCAGGGGATGAAGTGGCTAGAGCCCTGGTAGTAGATAGCCATGAGCTCGCGCCCTTCCTCCTCCGACACGATTCCCTCGTCCACGACGTCGAGCAAAGAGTGAACATGAGTCTTCTTGGATTTGGGCTTTGGGCCGTCCGACACCGTCTGTGGCAGGCCTTGCGACTCGACAATCGTGCGCTGCACCTCATGACGAGCCTTCTTCGCTCCAAAGTGATCTCGGCTGTGGCTCCTCTTCAGCGGTGTCACGCCAAGATCGTCCTCTGAGCGTGTCTCCTCTTCGCGCGCCCTCTCTACAGCCGCCTCTGCCAGCTTTGACATGGACCCCAAGGGGTTGATGATCTCCTCTGTCCCCAAGATGTCCTCGGGTGCTTCTGAGCCCGAACGGGAAGGTGGCAAGGAGTCAGTTCCCCCTTTGTCCCTCTGGCGATCCTTAGTCGTCGCGAGGCTAGGGACCCACGAGTGGCCAGGCGTGGCGTGGGAATGGCGCTGCTGGGCAGCGTCGAAATAAGCACCGATGTAGGGGTTCAAAGTTCCCCGAGTGCTGAACGAAGGCGTCCGCGAGGAGGTCGAGTCCACGTCCGCCGCCCGGTGTTGACCCAGAGACGTGCTGGGGAAGCCGGTGGCCATGCCAGTCGCGCTGCTCGAGGAAGGGCCCAATGTAGACGCGTTGAATCCGCCGCCAAGCATCCCCTGTCGCAGAGTTTGGACAAGATCGGTCAGTGTGTTCTGAATGCCCGACACCTGGTTCTCCAGCGACCGGATGCGACTGCGTGGTTAGCTTGTCACGACAGCCGACACAGCTTACTCTTCGCCGATGGTGTCTGGCCTCCCTGGCTTCTCTAGGACGCATTCGAGTCCGCTATTGACACAGCGCTTGCACGGCGGGTCATCAGCTCCGACGCAGCGCATCTTCATCCTTCGGCAGTTGTTCTGGGTGTCAGCTATATGCCGTCCGCTACGTACATAGCTGAACTTACGCATGCACCTGGCTTGTCAGCGTCTGAAGCCTTGCGCGAACTCACGATTGGTACGGTTGAGACCTGCGCGCCGCTCCTGCTTGTCTTGCTTGCCGGACCCGCCAGATGGGGACGCTGGAGAGCCGTCGTCTCCGCGTCCGCCGAGATACCGCGAGTCTGACGCGTAGCTGCTTTGCATGGTGGGTGTTGTGAGATTCCGAGGAGGACGACTGAACTAGGAGGAAGGCATAACTGTCGGGGGAAGGTCGACGAGTGTATCGGTGGGTTGTGGATGGGTGGGGAGAAGCAACGACGTGCAGAGTCGCTGATCAGACGAGGGGGGACCGAACTGTGTCCTTGTGTGCGAGATACCAAGTCAAGGGCTGTTCTTGATGTGCTGTGAAGCGGACAACGCCGAGTACGCCGAGGGATCGCCGACATGAGCGCGCCCGAGAGACCGCTCACTCACTTGCTCGCTCGTCGCAGTTGCCCGCCCCCTCCGGAACCGGTCCGGCAACCGGACGCGTCAGGCCGCTCGCCCAGCATCACTCATCCCTCGTGCGTCTCACGTGATTCCCATGCACACCACCAGTCGCGTCAACTGCAACATGGGGAGAGCGCGTCTCAACAACAAACCGACCGCTTGCTTCGTCCAGACCTCCATCCACACCACAGTCATCCCGACAACATGCCGCTCCGGCGGCTCGAGCTCCACAACTTCAAGTCCTACAGGGGGCACGTCAACATCGACTTCGGCGTCGCCCCCTTCACCTGTATCATCGGCCCCAATGGCTCCGGCAAGTCCAACCTCATGGACGCCATCTCCTTCGTCCTCGGCGTCAAGTCCGCCCAGCTCCGAAGCACGCAGCTCAAGGACCTCGTGTACCGAGGGAGGAAGGCGGCGGAGGGTGTCCCCGAGCTGATGGGCCTCGATGCCGACGCCCCGGAGAGCCAGAGCCTGTCCCAGAACGGCAACACGGATGGACGCACCGCGTCGGTCGCTGCCATCTACGAGGACGCCGCTGGCAAGGAGTGGACCTTCAAGCGTACCATCTCGACTTCGGGTGCCTCGACGTACTACCTTCAAGGCAAGCCTGTGACTTATGTCATCTACAACACGCAGCTCGAGAAGTTCAACATTCTCGTCAAGGCCAAGAACTTCCTCGTCTTCCAGGGAGATGTCGAGGGTGTTGCCAGTCAGGACGCGAAGGCTCTGTCAAAGCTTATCGATCGCATCAGCGGGTGAGTAAGCTGCTCATTGTTCTGGCATCCAGCTGACATCAGCTCTCTCGAACTCGCGCCTCAGTACGAAGCTGCCAAGCTCGCGCAGGAGAAGGCGGCGGAGGCTGCCAACGCCAACCATGCCAAGAAGCGTAGCATGCTCACTGAAGTCAAGCACTTCAAGGACCAGAAGGCTGAGGTCGATCAGTGGGAGCAGCTCCGATCCGCGAAGGTAAGCTATGGGGGCGAGAAGGAGCTAACGACGCAGGATGCCATGGTTCAGCGTCACCTCATGTGGAAGCTCTACCATCTGACACAAGAGATCAACGAGGCGAAGGACGAGGTCGAGAAGCGGTCCGAGCAGCTGAACGACCTTAACGGGGAAGTTGTGAGTACAGCATGGCGTAGCGCGTCGCTGACCTCAGCACGAACGCGAGAACGAGCTGAAGGAGGCGCGCAAGCATCAGGCCGAGACGATGATCAAGGTCAAGAAGCAGGAGGCCAACGTCAAGAAGGCGGAGAGGGCTGTCGAGGAGAAGCAGCCTGATCTTGTCACGTTGGAGACCCAGATCGCGCACTCTGAGAAGAAGGGTCGCAATACTCAGGCGATCTTCGAGCAGGTGGAGCGCGACCACAAGCGCCAGTCGGAAGAGCTCCAGACCCTGGAGGCTGGCAGGGCTCAGATCAACGAGCGGATGGAGGAAGCCAAGGAGCGTCAGCGGCAAAGGAACGTCAAGGCCGGAAAGGCCCTCTCTGCTGACGACCTTGCTGAATACCGCAAGCTGTGAGTTTCGTATGGATGGTGCATAACTGACATCAGGCGCTCAGAAGCCAATGTCACCGCCACGACGGAGCGTCAGCAACTCGAGACGCTGCGCCGCGAGCAGAAGTCTCTCCGCGACGCCATCGCCTCCATCGACGACCGCCTGTCGCAGGCCGAGCGCAAGCGAAGCAAGCTGAAGGACGAGCTTGACACCCTCTCAGAGAGAGAGGGAACGATGGGTGACAGGGTCAAGAGCCTCGAGGCCGAGAAGAAGCGGATCAAGGCTCAGATTGACAACGCCCAGGCTGAACGGGAACGCATCTCTGTGCAGGAGACGGAGATCAACGACCGTCTCCAGGAGGCTTTGAACAAGCTGCTTCAGGCCGGTGTTGACCGACGAGAGTCTGAGCGCGAGGCCAAGATGAAGGAGACGCTCGCGAGCCTGCGACGCGTCTTCCCTGGTGTGCACGGACGGGTGATTGACCTGTGCAAGCCCACTGCCGGAAAGTACGACACTGCTGTCCAGACCGTTCTGGGCCGTAACATCGACGCAGTCGTCGTCGACCAGGAGAAGATCGCCATCGACTGTATCGAGTACATGCGTCAGCAGCGATTCGGTCAGGCGACTTTCATCCCGATTGACACGATCCAGGTCAAGGCTGTGCCGGAGAAGTTACGAACGATTGACCGGAGAGCCCGTCTCGCGATCGACTGTCTCGAGTTCGACCCGGCTGTCGAGCGTGCGATGCAGTACGTCTGTGGCAGCGCACTCATCTGTGACACGACAGAGGTCGCCAAGACTGTCTGCTACGAGAAGCGCCAGGAGGTCAAATGCGTCACTCTGGACGGCACCGTGTTCCACAAGAGCGGTCTCATTACCGGTGGACGCGGGCACGCCACGCGCAAGTTCAGCGACCGTGACGTCGACGGCCTGAAGGCGACGAAGGAGAAGCTGGTGCAGAAGCTCCATGAGCTGAATGCGTCCAAGCCGAAGGAGAAGGCCGACGAGGGCTTGATCCAGGACCTCGCGCGCATCGGTGCGGAGCTGACGGAGGCCAAGGATGACTTCCAGGCCACCCAGCTCCGCATCAAGGGTCTGCGCAAGGAGATCTCTGCTGTTGACCAGGACATCAAGATGATGACGCCGGAGAAGAAGAAGCGCGAGTCTTCCCTGTCCGCCGCCGAGGCACAGAGCGTGCAGCTCGCCACGATCGTCGAGTCCGAGGACGACAAGATCTTCGGCGCCTTCTGCCAGCGGATCGGCGTCGCAAACATCCGCGAGTACGAGGATGTGCAGCTCAAGGTTGCACAGGAGGAGAACGAGGTCCTCCAGTCCTTCGTCCAGCAGGACCGCCGTATCTCTCACCAGTAGGTTCACCTTCCGCGATCGTGCTAACCAAATCCAGAATCGAGTTCCAGGCCGCGCAGGTCAAGGCGACCGAAGAGAGGATGGCGCAGCTGCAGTCCATCTCGTCTAGGGAACTGAGGAATGCCGAGCGCCTGCGCGAGAGCAAGGAGGAGCTCGAGAACGAGATCGAGGAGCTGCAGGCCGAGATCGAGAAGCAGCGCGAGAAGCTTGAGAAGTACAACACCAAGCACGAGAAGGCGTCTGCGGACGTTGAGGAGGCGCGCGACGCGGCCCGCCACGCACAGCGCCGGCTCGACAAGATGCTCAAGGAGATCTCGTCGTACAACGACGGCATCGCGCGGTGCGGCTCCGACCGTCACGCCATCTACCGCAAGTGCCGTCTGGAGGACATCGACCTGCCGCTCGAATCGGGATCACTATCGAACGTCCCCATCGCTATTGATGACGTGAGTTGTTCCGATCGCGAAGCAAAACTGACAGTACAGGACAGCGACGCGATGGACGTCGACGAGGACTCGCTGAGCCCAGCAAAGGTGAACGACTACGGCATCGAGCTGGACTTTACGATTCTCGAGGAAGACGACAAGGAGAACAGCAACGACGATTACGGGCAGGATCTCGAGACGCAGATCACAAAGATGAAGGCGGACATTGAGCGGGTGACGCCGAACATGAAGGCAGTGAGCCGGTTGGAGGAGGTGGAGAACGAGCTGCGGGACGCGGAGACAGAAGCCGACGAGGCGCGGCAGGAGAGCAAGCGTGCACGCGAGGAGTTCCTGGACCTGAAAAAGCGGCGGTGCCAGCTGTTCAACAAGGCGTTCACGCACATGTCCAAGTGCATCGACCAGATCTACAAGGACCTGACCAAGAACTCTGTCGTGCCGCAGGGCGGCATGGCGTTCCTCTCGCTCGAGGACGCCGAGGAGCCGTACCTCGCGGGCGTCAAGTACAACACGATGCCGCCGGGCAAGCGGTTTGTGGAGATTGAACAGCTGTCGGGTGGCGAGAAGACGATGGCGGCGCTGGCGCTGCTGTTCTCTATCCACAGGTGAGCTTGTCGCCTTCTGTCCCAGCTAACGTCAGCTTCCACCCTGCGCCGTTCTTCGTGCTGGACGAGGTCGACGCGGCGCTGGACCCGACGAACGTGTCCAAGCTGGCGCGGTTTGTGCGCGAGCAGTCGGAGAAGGGCGTGCAGTTTATCATTATCTCGCTCAAGAGCACGCTGTGAGTACGCTTGGCCTGTGCTGGTGCAGTTGCCGGCGGCGTCGGGCCGCTGCGGTTGCAGTTGCCGGCGGCGCGGCGGGCCGAATGCAGGACGGCTCAGGGACAAGCTGACGGGTCAGGTATGAGCACGCGGACGGATTGGTCGGCGTGTACCGCGAGCAGGTGCAAAACTCTTCGCAGACGTTGTCGCTGGACCTGGCGAAGGTGAGCTAGTGGAATCTGGCGCATAGCTGACGGGCAACAGTACGAGTAACGCGGTGCGGGGATCGGAGAGAATAGGAAGCAGCAGCAGCAGCAGCGAAGCAGTCACGGATGCATGTACCTTGGTAATCTTGTTTGGTGTGGTAGCTGTGGGCGAGCGTCCGAACATGCTCGAAGGCACGGCGAGGTACGAGGCCAATAGACGAGGGGGGGCGGTCAGGTGACGTGCGGCAGTGGATGGCGGTGGTCTGGCGACAGCGAGATCACGAGAGACGTGGCTGGTCCCTGGCGAGATCCCTGTCCCCAGTGTGCAGCGAGGGCCAGCGAGGATGGGGGACGGGGGATGGGGGAGCCAAGAAAAGGGCCGGGGACTGGGGACGAGGGGACGGGGGACGAGGGTGTGGTCAGCCAGGGAGTACGAGGACCGCACTCATGACGTCGCCGTCCTATCAGTGCCCGATCCAACCGGCTCCCAGCATCAGCCCTCACCCTCACACGCGTTGAGCTCAGCATCCACAGTCAGCCAGCAGCCAGCCAGCCAGCCAGCCAGCCAGCCGCAACCCCGGTGATCATCCCCCGATCTCCCTCCGTTGCACCGTCGTCATCTGATCCCATCATCCCATCCCATCCAGAGCGCGACTGAACTCGACCTCGTTCCATCCTTCCGACGCTTTCCACCTGCCCTAACACTCTCGCAACCGGCACTTGTCATATCTCGGCCCGTTTCCGACCACAGCCGCAGCCGCAGCCACCGCCCCTGCCCCTCTGCAGACGACACCCTAGGCGCGCGATATCCGCATCCATCTGACCGTCACCCCTCATCTTGAGCCGGCATCTTCAATCACCCACCATCCTCGGCCTTCGCACACCCGTGACACTTGACACTTCACAGACAAAGCAAAAGCACCACCACCATGACCCTCCCAGACGTGTGCAAGGAGATCGAGCCCTTCTTCAAGCTCTCGGCAGACAAGCTCAAGGAGATTGTCAAGTACTTCCGCGAGGAGTGCGAGGAGGGCCTCCTCCGCTACGGCGAGGACGTAGCCATGGTCCCGAGCTATGTGCCGACGGTGCCGACGGGCGCTGAGACGGGGTGAGTTCCACCCGGAGGACCCCGCAGGGGTCCGGAGGGCGTTTCGCATGACCGCTGGGTTGCTGGGTTGCCGGATCGCCGCGACCGCCGGCCCCTCGCGCGCCCACCGAGCTCACCGGAGCACGCTCGCTGCGCTCGCTGTTTGCCGCGCTCAGACACACGCTGACCGCAGAACATTCCTCGCTCTCGACCTCGGCGGCACCAATCTGCGCGTGTGCGAGGTCAAGCTCGAGGGCAACCACAAGTTCTCGCAGAAGCAGCAGAAGTACCGCGTCTCCGAAGACCTGAAGGAGGGCGAGGCGCGCACCTTGTTCAGTGAGTCACCCCCCAGGCGGCGAGCGGCCCGGCGCACCCGGGACGCGGGCTGCTCAGCCGCTCGAGCCGGCCGCGGACTCAGGACGTTGGGGCACTGGCTGTTGGGTCACAGCTGCTGGATCACCAACGCTGGGCCGGCTGACGCTCGTGCTGGTCACGAGCCCGGACACGGCCCAGGAATTGAGACCTGGGTCGCCCGAGCGATTGAGCGACCAGCGAACGAGCTCGGGCACGCGGGCATGCCTCGGGCGTGGCTTGGCGCACAGCAGGCGTTGGTAATCACGCCTGTGCCCCGTCTCAGTGCAGCTTGCAATGCCCCTTAGCCTCAGCCGCAGCTCGTGGCGCACTCTCGCTGACACAGCGCTGACAACAGACTACATTGCCGACTCGGTCGACGCGTTCCTCACCGACTTTGGCAGCGAGATCCCCATGGACGAGAACGAGCCCCTGCACCTCGGTTTCACCTTCTCGTGAGTTGCCCAGCCGGTGTCGCCGGCTGCCAAGGGTCGTGCGCGAGCTTGTGCACCTCGGCGCGGTTCCGTGCTTCCCCACGCAGCCCGTGATCACGTCAGCGGCCCGGGCGCACCAGGGCGCTTGGTTGGTCGACGCCGGAGTGACGACCCGGACACACGAAAAACGTTACTGACCCCCGACAGCTTCCCCGTCGAACAGACCGCGCTCGACGCCGGCAAGCTCCTGACGTGGACGAAGGGCTTTGCCGCCAAGCACGCCGTCGGCAACGACGTCGTGCGCCTGCTCCAGGACGCGTTCGACCGCAAGCACATGCACGTGTGCTGCAGCGCGCTGGTGAATGACGTGAGTGGACTCGCGTTCGGCCTGCCGTGCACCTTGCAACCACTTCCGAACACCGCTGACCCCACCCCAGACCGTCGGCACTCTCCTGTCGCGCTCGTACCAGAACGGCCCGGCGCTGATCGGCGCCATCTTCGGCACGGGAACGAACGGCGCGTACATCGACCGGACGAGCACGATCAAGAAGCTCGGCGAGGAGAAGATCCACAAGCTCGAGGAGGGCGGCGAGGACGCGGGCGAGTACATGGTCATCAACACGGAGTGGGGAGCGTTCGACAACCGGGTGAGTTGGGATTCGGTTGGCACCAGCTGACGGCAGCGCCGATGCCTGCCCGTGTCCATCTTTGACAACAAGCTGGACCGCGAGTCGATCAACCCGTGAGTCCTCCTGCCTGCAGCGTGTTCTGGCGCCTGCCGTATCGTACCCGAGTCCCCGCTGACCCCAGGCGGAAGCAGACGTTCGAGAAGATGGTGTCGGGCATGTACCTCGGCGAGATCACGCGGAACATCCTGCTGCACATGATCGACCTGGGCGAGCTGTTCTCGGGCTACTCGACCGAGGTGCTGAACACGCACTACGGGTTCGACACGTCGTTCGTGTCGTATGTCGAGGGCGCCAAGGACCTGGCCGAGGTCAAGAAGATCATCAACAACGTGCTCAAGGTCAAGGAGAAGCACATCGGCGATCGCGACTGCGAGATTGTGCTCTGGGCGTGCAACATGGTCGCGCTGCGCGCGTCGTACCTGTCGGCGTGTGCGATGGCGACCGTCATTCTGCACACGGAGAAGCACCGCCGGAAGGAGGAGAAGGAGACGATCGACGTGGGCGTGGACGGCTCGTGAGTTGCTCTGGGCTCGTGTTGCAGGGGCGCCATACTGACTCCCAGCGTCGCCCAGTACCTCCCCGGCTTCGAGGAGAAGGTGCGCCAGGCGCTGCGCCTCATCATCGGCGAGGAGTGCACGAAGCACGTCACGATCGGCCTGGCCAAGGACGGCTCGGGCGTCGGCGCCGCGCTGGCCGCGCTCACGGCGAAGAAGGCCGCCGAGACGCACAAGCACAGGCACGCGCAGGCGGCCAAGTAGGCGTAGTGGGCGGAGCGCGTCTGCAGAGAGTCGGTCGGAGGTCGGAGGGCGCGCGCGACGGCGTCAGCCCGCGTGCGCCGCTGCGCCCCTGCGCGAGCAAGTCGAGAGCGAGGGGGAGCCGTAGTGTAGCAGTTTCTTAAGCATCTGGTCTAGCCTTGGTATTCTGCCTGCGTGTTTCGTGTGCATGGTGGTAGTCGCGACGTTGTGCGGCGCGAAGGAGTGCGGGCTCTGGCCGTAAGTGACGGCGCGGTGACTTACGGTGCGGCCCCGGGCGGATCTGGGCCCCGCACGTGTCATGGGGGGTGAACTTTTTTCTAATTCCTCGGCCCCTGTGCCGCCGCGCACAGCTCGCATGACTCGCATGACTCGAGTGGGTCGCGGGTCGCCGGCGGACGGTCGACTGGAGCTGGGCGACTCGCTTGCGTTGCGTTCTGTCCATCGGCCCATCGTGTGGGCATTCACGCATCTGTACACTAGACACACCCTCCTCCGAGACCGACGGATACGGCAAAGTCACTCGCGACAAGTGGGCACTACTCCCCTACTCCACAACACTACCGCGACCTGAGTTAGCCCCGCTCCCCTCCAACCCTCCTCCCCGCCGTCCACACGGCTGCGACCCGGAGACCCGAAACCATGGCCTCCGAGACGACCCCGCTCGTGGGCAACGGCAGCAGCGGCGGCAGCGGCGGCAGCGTGCCGGGCAACACGCACGCGGCCCCGCAGCGCACGTACACGAACGGCGACCGCGAGGTCGAGGTGTGGAAGCCGGGCAAGTCGGGGTTCTGGGCGACGCTGCTCAACACGCTAGGCGACCTGATCGGGACGGGGCTGCTCGCGACGCCGATCGCGATCGCGCACGCCGGATGGGTGTGCGGGCCGCTCGCGCTCGTGCTCGTGTGCGGCGTCACGCTCTGGACGTGAGTACTGAGGGCTGAGGCTGAGAGGCCGCAGGCCTCGCAGCCGCTGATAGGAGCGGGCTGGGTCACGGAGACTGGAGGGCTGGGCATGGACAGACAGTCAACCCGTTCGGTCCTCCGCTCTGTGCCCTCGCTGTCGCTCGGGCTAGCTCGCTTCGCTCGCCGGTGACTGCTCGCCGCTAACTCCCAGGCTCAAGATCCTCCTCCGCATCATCGAAAAGGACCGGCGGCTGCGCAACTTCACCGACGTGATCGGGTACGCGCTCGGCACGCGCGGCGAGGCGGTGGTGACGTTCCTGTTCGTGATCGAGGTGTGCGCGTGGGTGATCGCGCTGATCGTGCTGTTCTCGGACTCGCTGGCGCTCGTGCTGCCGCAGTACACGAGCGACCAGTGGAAGCTGCTGGGCCTGCTGTTCATCCTGCCGACGACGTTCCTGCCGCTGCGGTACCTGTCGTTCAGCTCGGGGCTCGGCATCCTCAGCACGTGGCTGCTGGTCGCGATCCTCATCTTCACGGGGCTCGTGAATCCGCATTCGCCAGGGAGCATCCGCGACCCGGCGCCGACCGACGTGTGGCCCGCGCACGGGTTTTGGAAGCTGTGCTCCGTGTTCGGCCTCCTGATCAGCGGCTTCGGCGGACACGGCCTCATCCCCAACCTCATCCACGACATGGCCGACCCGCACAAGGCTGACCTCGTGTGCGACGCGAGCTACGCCGTCGCCATGGCCGTGTACGTGCTGGTGGCCGTGTTCGGGTATCTGATGTACGGGCGGGACGTGTCGGACGAGATCAGCAAGGACCTTGCGCGGACGCCGGGCGTGACCAAGGCGCTGAGCACGTTCGCCGTGTGGATGGTGGCGCTGAACCCGCTGACCAAGATTGCGCTCGGGATCCGGCCGCTCGCCGACATGATCTTCACGCGCTGGGGCCTGCACAAGACTGAGCTCGTGCCGCTGGGCGCGCCGACGCCGCGGTACGTGACGCGTCCGCCGTCGCCGTCGAGCGATCTCGAGCGGGACATCGAGCGTACTGAGAACACGGCCGTGGGCAATCTGCTCCAGGACCAGGTGGACGCGCAGTCGGCGGCGTACCAGCGCGCGCAGCGCGACGCCGAGGCCGTCAACGAGAGCGGCTTCAGCGCGTACGTCGACGCGAGCTCGTCCTTCTCGCGCGTCGGCTACGACCCCGCGGCCGCGCTGCTGCAGCCGCGCAACGCGGCGGCCCACGCGCGCCGCGAGCGCGCAAAGGCCCTCGGGCGCCACGCCATCCGCCTCGCCCTCGCGTTCCTCTTCGTCGCAGGCGCGCTCGCCATGCCCTCGTTCGAGCGCGTCATGGGCCTCCTCGGCAGCGGGTTCGCGAGCCTCACCCTCATCATCATCCCCGTCTGGGCAGGCGCGCGCGTCTTCGGATGGAGGTGGTACCACTACCTCGCCATCGGCGTCAGCGCCGTCGCAGGCGTGCTCGGCACCATCGCCGCGTTCAAGTAGCGCGGCGCTGACCGCGAGGTCTTGATAGAGTAATGCATCTTGTTTGTTTCTTGCCTCAGGGGCGTAGCTGGTAACCGGGACCGCGGGGAGCTCATGTAACACAACGCACACAGCATACAGTTTACAAAACACACGCAGACAAAGTACACACAGCACACACAGGTTCCGACCCCTGGCGTCCAGCGTTCAGCCTCCTCCTCTGCCACGCTCCAATGGCCGCCGCCGGCTCAAAAAGCTCCCCGCCGCCTCGAAGGCGGCCCGGAGCACCAGCGCTGGGACGAGGGCGGATCGAACGCCCGACCTCAAGAACTGACACTTCACTCTCGCGCTCTCCCAACTGAGCTATCATCCCCGTCGCTGTGGGCGGAGGCGGCGCGGCGTGGGCGCTGGCGGCCGAGGTGGCGCGGGTGCGAGCGAATCGGATCGGTCTCGAGGAGTATCTCATATGGACGGGCGGCCGGAGCTGCTGCGACGTCAGTGTCAGGTATCTGGTAGGACGGGTGCGGCCCGCCGCCAGCCATGCGGGAGTGGGAGTGGCACCTACGCCCGGACGCCGTCAGCCGTTGGCCGGCATCTTCCCCTCGGACCAGCCAAAAAGGGCTCCGAGCCGCTTCTCCTCGCGGAGAAGCAGCAGCCGCAGCGTGTGGGACGAGGGCGGATCGAACGCCCGACCTCAAGAACTGAAGCTTCACTCTCGCGCTCTCCCAACTGAGCTATCATCCCCGGCGCTGTCGACGTGGCGCCGGGCGGGGGGCGCAGGCGGCGGCGTCGCCGCAGGTGCGAGAGCAGGCGCGAAGCGAGCGGTGCGTCGCGTTCGGTGATGACCAAGCGGCATTCAGCCGAGCGGACAGCTCCCTCGGCCGTATGGAGCACTTGGCTTGGTCGCCGATATCCAACCGTCGATGCACATCGACGCACGGGGCTCGACGCGATCACGTCAGCCGGCGTCCTGGCGGTGCCACCCTCGATGAGTACCCGCGATTGGCCGAGACGCAAAAGCATCACTACAAAAAGCTCCCCTGCCGCCTCTTTCGAGGCAGCCCGGAGCAGCAGCGCTGGGACGAGGGCGGATCGAACGCCCGACCTCAAGAACTGATCTTCACTCTCGCGCTCTCCCAACTGAGCTATCATCCCTGGCCGCTGCTGGCGGGAGGGGCTGCGCGCGCGGGACCTCGGCCGTCGTCGATCCCTCCTTGCGCCGTTGCCCTCGCAGTCTCTCTCCCCATAATCGTCGTCAGTGCTCGCCCCGCCCCATGCCCGCCAGTCCCCAGCACCGCGCTACTCAATGCATCTTAGCGTCACTAAACCATTTCAAACTTGACAAAGATGTGCGCGTTCACGGTGATGGGCTCGGGCTCGATCGTAATCGTCGGTTTCTGGCCCGAGCGCATCGTGCCCGCCGCGGCGAACATGCGCGCGCCGCCCGCGGCGCCGCCGCCGCTGTTGTCGCTGATCTCGGTGACGCGCACGCTTCCCCCAAGCACGGACGCGTAGTTCTTCGCCTTTTCGATCGCATCGTGCAGCGCCGCCTTGCGCACGCGGGCGTGCAGGCCGCGCTCAGTGCCTGGCGACAGGCGCCACGAGAGGCGGTCGATCGAGACGAGGGGTTGTTCCTGGCTGTCAGTGTTCTGCACTGGGTCTATGTCATGCAGATCGGGCAGGATACCAGATCCAGGTGTCCCCGAGAGCACCTGGGGGGCGACCTCCGGGCGCCGCGGTACTCACGCTAACTTGCATGACGAACGCGGACAGCTCGGCAAAGTCGTGGAACGTGACCTTGGCGCTGGCCTCGGCGACGTAGAACTTGCCGTACTCTGTGCCGTCGTTCGGGTCGGGGTGACGGGGCGGGGTGCGCTCGAAGCTCCACGAGCGGATCTGCTGCATGCTCCAGCCCGTGACGGGCTTCTCGGGCTGGCTGGGCGGGAACTCCTCGGGCACGTCTGTCGCCTCGCTTGCGTCGAGCGTGAGGCGCGGCTCGGCGTCGCCCAGCTTGGCCGGCGCGAGCGCGCGCACCTGCTCCGCGAACGCGGACGCCGCAGCCGACACGCGCTGCATGCTCGCGCCCGGCTGCTTGTCCTCGTCGCGCAGGCGCACGTACACGTCACACAGCTCCGGCACACGCCGGACCTCGTGCTCGCCGCTGAGCTCAATGCGCCGGGGGGTGTGCCATTGGGGGAAGCCGTTCGCGAACGCGCAGAAGGTGAGGACGATGAGGGCGAAGAAGGCGAAGAGGATTGTGGCGAGGAATTCTTCGGTCATGGTGGTGTTGGTTCTGGGCTAGAGTGGAGAGGGCGATGGAGCAGACGCCAGGCCAAGAGAGACGAGGCGCTCTTAAAAGCTGTCGCAGCCTCGCCGGACGCCGCAGCAGGGAGCGAGCGAGGCTATGCACTCGTCCGCATTCATTCCTCGTCGATGACGCAAGAAAATCAAGGAGCGTACGCGTCGGTGCCTGGCGCCGGCAAGCTCCGTCACAAGACACCGATTATCCACTCCTTTGCCACCCATTTACGCTGCTTTGCTTCCGCTAATCAACCTCGATTTGACCCCGGCTAATGGCGTGCCTGGCGGGCCAAAGTCCCGACGCCGCCGCGAGTTTTCAGTCGAGACACGCTCATGTTTCGCCTCTTGCGACCGAGCACAACAAAGTTGAGCTCGTACCGTACCTTCCTTCAACTCGCCTCTCTCCACTCTCACTCTCCGACACCCGACATGTCGGACCAGCAAAACTCCCGCCGCGGACGAGGCGGCTTCCGGGGACGCGGTGGCGGCGGCGGCCGTGGCCGTGGCGGTTTCCGCGGCCCGAAGCCCGCGCCCGCGCCCGTCCAGCAGCTCAAGGCCGAGCCCGACTCTGGCGCGTCGACCCCGCTGACGTCGGGCATGAGCACACCGGTCGCGTCCGGCGCGCAGACGCCGAACAAGGCGCTGACGACGACCAAGTTTGCCGACTTCCCGCAGCTCGCGCCCGAGCTCGTCGCGGCGCTGCCGTTCGAGTACTGCACCGAGGTGCAGGCGGCGACGCTGCCGGCGATTCTGGACGGGCACGACGTGCTCGCGCAGGCCAAGACGGGCACGGGCAAGACGCTCGCGTTCCTGATCCCCAGCATCCAGCGGCTGCTGAACGCGCCGCTGCCGGACCGCGCGCTCACGAGCATCCTTGTGCTGAGCCCGACGCGCGAGCTCGCGAGCCAGATCGCCGACGCCGCGCTCACCTTCACCAAGGGTCGCGTCGGCGTGCAGTGCGTTGTCGGCGGAACCAACATCAACACGGACGTGAAGCGGCTCAAGAACGAGCGGTGAGTGATCCTGCCTGCCACGGCCAACCTGGACGCAGCTGATGGCGTAGCGCGGACATCCTCGTTGCGACGCCCGGCCGCCTGCTCGACCTGATTGAGAACTACGGCACGGGCGCGCGGCTCGCGCAGGTTCGTACGCTTGTGCTGGACGAGGCGGACCGGCTGCTGGACCAGGGCTTCCGGCGCGAGCTGGTCAAGATCCTGGACGCGCTGCCTGACCGCAAGGCGGTGCCGCGGCAGACGCTACTGTTCTCGGCAACGCTGCCCGAGGGCGTGCACTCGATCTCGTCGATCGCGCTCAAGCCGGACCACAAGTTCATCACGACGCTCAAGGACGAGGACATCAACGCACACAAGCACGTCGTGCAGGAGCTGCTGGTGCTGCCGGGCGAGCACATGATCGCGGGCGCGCTCGAGGTGCTGAAGCGCGAGGAGATGCTCGCGGCTGACCGCGGCGGGTTCAAGGTCATGGTGTTCCTGCCGACGGCGCGCGCGGCGGGGCTGTACTACGAGGTCTTCTCGCGCCTGCCGACGTCGTACCCCGTGTGGCAGATCCACTCGCGCATGTCGCAGGCGAAGCGCACGCAGTCGACGGACCAGTTCCGCGCCGCCGAGCGCGGCATCCTGTTCTCGTCCGACGTGACGGCGCGCGGCATCGACGTGCAGGGCGTGACCGCGGTCGTGCAGGTCGGCCTGCCGGCGAGCGGCGAGCAGTACGTGCACCGGCTTGGACGCACGGCGCGCGCCGGCGCGCAGGGGCACGGCGTGCTTGTGCTGGCCGAGTTCGAGACGTTCTTCCTGAACGACGCGACGATCCGGACGTTCGACATGCTGCAGTACCCTGCGCTGGACGGGAGCAGCCTGGCGCACGCGGCGCAGCTCGTCGACGGCGCGCTTGCGCAGGTCTCGGAAGACGCCAAGGCGCAGGCGTACCAGGCGTGGCTGGGGTACTACAACAGCAGCCTGAAGAAGCTGCGCTGGAGCCCGGCCGACCTCGTCTCGCACGCAAACGACTACGCGCAGCACACCCTCAAGACCGCCCCCGGCCCGCGCGGCTGGGAGCCCCCCGCCCTCCAGGCCAAGACCATCGGCAAGATGGGCCTCAAGGGCGTGCCCGGGCTGAACCGCGAGGCGGGGCCGAGCGGCCAGAAGCGCGGCGGCGACGGCGCCCAGCAGGGCCAGGGCGCCCCGAAGCGCTCCGCCGGCGCGGGCCAGGGCCCCTCGCTCCTGCAGCGCATGCAGCCCGAGGCTGGCGGCGGCTTCGGCGGCGACCGCGCGCCCGCAGGCCGAGGCCGGGGCCGTGGGCGCGGCGGGCGCGGGCGTGGCGCGCCCCGTGGCTTCTAAGCCAGCGGCGACACACACATGTGCGCACACGCGCGACAGATTCCAGAAAATAGACGACATATAGAACCCACCCTCGTATCGCAACCTTAGAAAAATACAGACCGGCGCCGCCCCGAACCCGTCGTCCCTGAGCTTGCTCGCACGCGCGTACGCACCGTGCGCGCGCCGGGCTGAGGCGACGGGACGGGAGCGAGGCGGAGCAAGTCCGGCTCGGAAAGTGTACTGTGTACCTCATAGCATATCGTGTTCTTTCGTTACAGTGACAACAGACTAGACTACGCTACCACTTGTACCATGCCTTGCTGCTCTGAGCGCGGGGGGTGTGTCGGGCCGGGTGACGCCCCCGGGAGTGGGAGTGGGGGTCGTGGCCGACGCCGAGACAGACAAATGATTACTGATGTGCCGAGACTCGGCACCCGGGACAGCCCAGGGACCGTGTGACGCGACGCGGCGTGTCCATGGCAGGCCAGGAGCAAAAAAATGGGCCGTTATCTTAGCGAAGCAGTCGCGGAGATGGCCAATCGAGTTATCTGTGGGGGGGGGGACGAGATCTGGGGCGAGGGGGTGCCACGTGTTGCCAGGCTGGAGCCGGCGGTACGAGGCAAGTGACGGCTAAGCAGCCAGTGAGGATGCGCAGGCGGGCCCTGGCAGGGGCCAGGGACGACGGAGCGTGTGATCCGCTTGGATCATCCTCCGCCATCCCACAACATCCTCCTTTCTCAGCAAATTTCTCCCCATCCTCGCCATCACCATGGGCGACACCCCCCAGGACGAGCCCGCGCCCGTCATCAAGATCAGCGTGAGCTACCCCGTCGAACGAGCAACGCTGACCGCCGCAGTGCGTCGAGTGCAGACGGCTCAAGCGCAAGGTAAGTGCGGCGCGAGACACGGGCCGCGGGCCGCGCTAGGCTGGGCTGAGCGGCCGCAGAGTGCGCCGGGCCTGCACTCGCTGCATTCCCCCGACTCCGCGCTCCGCTCGACCCATCCACTCTGCCCCGCTCACCGTCGCCCATCTCCGCTTCGGCTATCAGCGATCGCCGCGCTTACATGTCCAGTGCGACCGCGTCCACCCATGCAACCAGTGCAAGCGATACGACAAGACATGTGTCTTCCCCGAAGCTGAGAACCCCCGCAGAGGCAAGAAGTCAGTACACACGCAGTCTCCGGCACTCCCCCCCTCTCGCCCAAACCCGCGTTCCTGACTCTCCCCTCCCTTCATTGCCAATGTTGCCCGGCCACCCCGGCTGACCCCCCTCCAGATACCTCGCCGAGGTCAAGGAGCGCGTCGCAAAGCTCGAGCGCCTCCTCGCAGAACACGCACCCCAGGTCTCCCTCGACGACCTCGGCGGGCCCCTCTCCCCCGCCGCCGACGTCAAGGACGAGCCCGACCTCCCCCACAAGCCCCCGCACGGCGCTAAGGATGCCGGCCAAGGCGGCAGCGGCAGTGTCAACTCTTCCCCTGTGTCGCGGTTCCAGGACTACCGCCAGCCCCCGACCCCTCCCGCGGCTGCAAAGCCGCGGCCAGAGCGCAAGCCCGAGTCGCTCCGCGACAACCGTATCGGCGTCGTCGAGGCGCACGAGAAGCAGCCCAAAAAGGCGAGCGGCTACGAGTGGAACGAGCGCGTCAGCGCTGCCGAGAATGACGGCACGGCATGCCTCAGCGTCGAGCCCAACGGCGAGGGGTACCTTGGTGAGTTGTTTGGAATTAGCCGTGTCCGCGTCAGGTTGGTAGGCTGACTCCCACAGGCTTCGCTGCCGGCGCGACGCTCCTGCGTATCCTGCAAGGCGCTGCCGGGCG
This sequence comes from Trichosporon sp. PB005A, assembly GCA_023630055.1. Classification (NCBI taxonomy): domain Eukaryota; kingdom Fungi; phylum Basidiomycota; class Tremellomycetes; order Trichosporonales; family Trichosporonaceae; genus Trichosporon; species Trichosporon sp. PB005A. Next base: position 98,915 of record JAMALZ010000012.1, read on the forward strand.
GCAGGGCAGCCTCGACCTGTCGGTGTCGCCGCGGTCCGAGCCCGAGCTGCCCCCCGGCTGGGCGCCGACGCACGCCGAGACGCAGCGCTGGGTCGACGCGTACTTCCGCCACTACCACTCGCAGTATCCGATCGTGCACGAGCCGACGTTCCGCGCGCAGCTCGCCGAGGTCATCCCGCAGCCGCCGGCCGCGCAGTGGATGCTGCTGATGAACACGGTCATCGGCCTCGGCGCGTTCACGGCGGGCGCGCCGATGTACGCGGTCGACTACTTCCTGGAGCAGGCGTCGAGCGTCATCTCGGTCGACCTGCTGGAGACGGGCTCGCTCGTGCTCGTGCAGGCGTACACGCTGCTGAGCAACCTCGCGCAGAAGCGCAACAAGCCGAACGCGGGCAGCACATACCTCGGCATTGCGGTGCGCATGGCGATCGGTCTGGGCCTGCACCGCGAGCTGCCGATGTGGAACATTCCGCCGTTTGAGCGCGAGGTGCGCCGCCGCGTGTGGTGGGTGCTGTACATTTTCGACTCTGGCGCGGCGATCACTTTCGGACGGCCGATCGTAAGTTTACTGCGCGGGATCTTCAACTGACAGGCAGCTGCTGCCGTACGGCGAGGCGGACGTGCGTATGGTGCACAACGTGCCGGACCGGGACTTCACGCGCAAGAGCGCGCACGTGCCGGCGGCGTCGCGGGGCGCGACGGTGTACTCGTCGCTGATCTGGCAGTCGCACTTCTGCATGATCGGGAACAAGTGCTACGACCGGGTGATCGCGTCGCCGCCGCCGACGGCCGAGGAGTGCCTCGAGCTGGACCAGGAGCTGCGCGAGTGGCACAACGACGTGCCCGTGTGGATGACGCGCACGGCGACGCCCGACATGTTTGATGACACCCCGTGGCTGTACTTTTCCGCGCACAAGCTGTACTGGCGCTACTGCAACCTGCGCATCATCCTGCACCGCCGCCCGTTCCTCGACCGCGCGCTCAAGCACCAGTCGATCGCGGACATGACGAGCCCGACGACGCTCGACCACGGGCTCGCGATGGAGTGTCTGCAGGCGGCACTGGATACGATTGCGGACATCCACCAGTTCATGCTGAACGGGGAGCACACACGGTTGGAGGTGTGGTATGCTTTGTGAGTGGGCTAGCGAGCGCAGCGAGCGAGCCTCTGGCTGGACCCACAGCCCCGGCCAGTACAGCTCTCATCCTGACGCTACGCCGCTTTGCGACGTCTGCTAACGTCAGGCACTTCCTGTTCCAGGCGTGCTTCGTGCCGCTGATCGCGATGTGGACGGACCCCGCGTCGCCGGAGCGCCCGCTGTGGGCGGAGAAGGTGCGCGAGGCGCGCGAGACAATGGCGCGCGCGCAGGGGGACCCGCTGGCCGAGCGCTGCATGGCGATCATGGACCAGGTGACGCCGAGCGACGTCGTGCCCGGCGGCGGGCCGGCGCCGGTCGCGCAGATCCAGGACATCTTCTCGGCGAATCTGTGGCAGGGCACCGAGTTCCCGGGTGAGCTGATTCCGTTTGCGGACCTGGCGACGATCATGAGCGTGTGGCCGGCGGGGGGCAATCTGCAGTAGCGCCGAGCTCTGAGCGGAGCGAAGAGCGGGCGGTGCCAGTCAGTGAGGCAGCGAGCCAGTGCCGGGCACGGGCTGCAAGGGTATAGACGTATAATCGTGTTGTAACATATGTATAATCCTTGGATCTATTACAAGCGGTGGAGGCGCATGACCCTGCTCCTGTAGTCGCCGTGCTCGCGGATGCTGATGCCGGTGTAGAGCAGGTCGCTGCCTGTGTACTTCTTCCCGTCGAGTTTGTACTCCTTGGCGGGGTCGAGGCCCTGGAGCCTAAGCGGGGGCGCGACGTCTCCGCGCGTGTGGTCGCTGAGCTGGAACCAGAACACAACCCCCTCGCCGCCGCTGGGGGCGAGGAACATGGCCGCTGGCCAGTTGCTCTCTACGCTGGCGAGCCTGTACCAGTCTCCCTTGAGCACGAGCTCGTTCAGCTCGCGCGCCATCTCCACATATTTCGGCACGTCCGCGGCGTCCTCCTTGGAGAGCTTGGTCACGTCGAGCTCGAACCCGAAGCTGCCCGCCATGAGCGCGACGTGTGCTCTGAACGCGAACGGCGTCGTCCGGCTCGTCTGATGGTTCGGCACGACGGAGACGTGTGCGCCAAACAGCGAGGGCGGGAAGAAGAGCGAGCCGCCGAACTGGATCGCGATGCGGTCGAGCGCGTCCGTGTTGTCGCTGGCCCAGTGCTGGGCGAAGTAGGCGCTTAGCGCTAAATCCAACCGGCCGCCGCCGCTCGCGCACCCCTCCCACAGCACGTGCGGATACTTGTGTGTGAGCTTGCGCAGCACGCGGTACAGGCCCAGGTGGTAGCGGTGCATCGCGGCCGGCGCGGGCAGCTCGTGCATGCCCCGGTTGTTGTCCCATTTCACGTAGGAGATCGGCGCCGAGTCGAGCAGCGCCGAGATGGACCGGACGATGTAGTCCTGCACGGCCCGCTGGCCCAGGTCGAGCACGAGCTGGTGCCGCGTTTCCGTCGGCGAGGTGGCAGGCGAGCGCAGCACCCACTCGGGATGCGCCTCGTACAGCGCCGAGCGCCGCGAGACCATCTCGGGCTCGACCCAGAGCCCGAACTGCATGTGCTCCTTCTTCCCGCCGTCGTTTCCCTCGGCGTGGCTCGCCCTCTTCCCCAACTCGAGCGCCGTGACCTTCTTCCCGAACGCGCCCAGGCCGTGCGGGAAGCGCTCCTCGTTGACGACCCAGTCGCCGAGGCCCTGTTTATCGGACGTGCGCGGGTACTTGCGCCCGAACCAGCCGTCGTCGAGGACGAAGAGCTGGATGCCGAGCTGCGCGCCGCGCTCCGCGATCGGGAGGAGCTTCTTCTCGTCCAGGTCGAAGTAGGTCGCCTCCCAATTGTTCACGAGCGTCGGGCGCGGCCGGTGCACCCAGGCCTGGTTGAACAGGTGCTGCTTCCAGAACCGGTGCAGGTTCCTGCTCAGCTGCCCGATGCCGTGGGGCGTGTAGCACAGGACCAGCTCCGGCGTCGTGAACGCCCCGCCCGCCGCAACAGGGTAGGACAGGTGCAGCGGGTTGATGCCCGCGAGGCAGCGCACGCGCCCGTTGAAGTCGCGCTCGACCTGCGCCTCGAACGAGCCCGAGTAGACGTGCGCGAGCCCCCAGGCGGAACCAGCCGTCTCGGTCGTGCCCGGCGCCAGCAGCAGATACTCCTGCCCGTACAGGTGCGACGTGTACCCCGCCACGCTCTGGAAGCTGCCGTCAGTGTTGGCGCCTTGCTGTCTGCGGTCGGCCAGCTGGAGCAGCGACTCACCCCTGCATCCCGTGCCCGACCGGCGCGCGGTGCACCCGCCTCTCGCCGGCCCAGTTGCCGTACGTGTACGCGAGCTCGTACGCGCCGGCGGGCAGGTCGGTGCCCTGGCTCGCCTTCTTGACGGTAATCCCCTTCTCGCCGTGGTTCTCAATCACCGTCCAGCGGCTGATCACGTCGTGCTCGCTCCAGACCGCGTAGAACATGCGCACGAGCACGTGGTTCGCCTTGTCGCGCATGCGCACCTCGAGCGTGGTCACGTCCGCCTCGCTGCCGAACGTGCTCGGCATGCCCGGCAGCGCGGGCTTGCCCTTGTGGAGTGCGTGCCCGTCGAATTTGAAGGAATAGCTCTCGCACCCCGTGTGCGAGGCCAGGACGAGCGCCGGCGCGCGGAAGTCGCCCGCGCCCAGCACGCCCAGCTCGCGCCGCCGCTGCACCGTCATCCACCCCGGCGGCTCGGCGTCGGGCTCCTCGACCGCGTACGCAGACGCGAGCGGCCCGCCCCAGTGGTCCGCCATCAGGTCGCCGTACGTCTCGTGGAACGCGTACGAGCTCCCCGGCGTCCGCAGGTGGAACCGGTACCCGTCTGTGACGGTTATGGGGTCGTGCTTCGGCGCCGTGTCCGCGGGCTGCGGGGTCGTGGGGGACATGGGGTGTTCTCGTGGCGAGAGCGGCGCGCCGGGGATGTGGTCGAGCTGGGTCATCGCCGCTTGATATACAGGTGACGGAGTGGCAAGCAAGAAGCGGCCCGAGTGATGTGACCGAGTGACCAGCGATGCACAGTGCCGAGGCAGCAAGCAGCACGTAACGGCCCGAAGCGGCTCACATGATATCATCGGCCCGATGTCCGGCTCGCATCATCTCACGGCCTTCTCCGCCACTGCAGCCTCTGATACGCGCCGAATGACGCGTACTAAGCCACGTGGCCTCACGGCCTGGCCAGCGAGGTACGCGGCGGAGGTAGACTATCCGCGACCGCGCTAAGGTTGGGCGTTGCCGACGGTCCTGCCGACGCATTGCCCAGTGCTCCAGTGCTCCAGCGCAAGCACAGAACAAGGTTCAGGCCGCAAATTGCATTGTGGCTTGGTGGCGCGGGAGTCGTGCTCTCGTGAGTGCTTCCGACCCACCTTCTCTGTGCTGCTGCTGGATGTTCGCGGGCACGCCGCGCGCCGCCGGACGGGCGTCGACTGCGCAGAAGCGTCTTCTGCGCGGCACCCGCAAGCGCATAGCACATCCTTTGGACAAGGGCGCCTAGACACCGTAGCTCGGTCTCGGCCACCCACTGCTGTCTCACCGCTCCTGGCGTTGCTCGGCGTGCTGTGCTCCATGTCTCGCACGCCCTAGTCCCACGGGCCGGACGGGCGCGCTGGTGTCTGTGTCTGATGCATGCTACATGTATGAGAGTACAACTGGGCGGGCGTGAATAGGGACAAGGGACATATGCGATGGTATGCAGGGTCGTGAGGGATGGGGGCGTCGTCATCTCGGCGCCGTGCGGTGCTGTCGGCGCTGTGCTAGGCGCTCTTTCGCTTCGCCAGCGGCCAGCGGGCGCTCGCTCGTCGTCGTCGTGAGAGGCACACTGCGCGTCGTGCGTGTGTGCTTGCGTGCGTGCGGGCGTGCGTGCGCACTTGCGTGCGTGTTCCTGCGTTCCTACCGTACCTACGGTACGCGGCAGGGCGGACGACGCTACGCCTAACTCTGGCTGCTGGAACAGGGGCGGGCGGCGTTAGGGCTGTGGTGGGTGTCACGCGAAAAGCTGCTGGACGACGATGCCGAGCGTCTCGACCATGACGATGCGCTCCTCGTCGAGGCGCTCGTCCGTGCTGAGCTCGTCGGAGCGGACGCTGAAGACGCTGGGCCGCAGGCCCTCGGCGGGCGGGTAGTGCAGGGCGAAGAGCGCGTCGCCGACCTGGGCGAGCTGCGGGAGCTCGTCGGCGCGCCGCGGCGGCGGCGGCGGTGCGGCGCGCACCGCGTGCCGGATGCGGCGCATGCCCGCGCCGACCTTGGGCGGGGCGGGGACGAGCTCGTGCAGCCGCGGGTGCGAGGGATCGAACGCAGTCACGATGCCCTCGATCTCGCGCGTCGCGCGGTACTGCAGTTCGTGCGTCTTGGCCGCCAGCTGGCGGAACTCGTCGACGCGCCACTGCGGCGTCGCCGCGTGCACGTCCAGCACCGCCTCGGCCTCGCTCACGAGGTACATGTACGCGGGGGCGTGCCAGGCGCGGGGCGGCGACGTCGACGGCGCGATGATCTCGAACACGCCGTTCGCGAGAATGTCCACCTGCAGCGCCTCGACGTCGAACGAGAACTGCCGCGCCTCGCCCTGCTCGATCTCGACCTGCGGCGGCGCCGCCGCAGTCTTCTCGGGCCCGCCGGCGCCGGAGCCCGCGACACGCATCTGCAGCTTGATGCCCGTGCGCCCCGCCGCCGCCGCGACGGACGGCAGCAGCTGGTCGCGGATCTGGCACACGCGCGTCAGCGCGTGCAGGTACAGGCCCATGTGGGCCTTGAAGTCGTCGGGGGCGCCCATGCCGGCCTCGAGGCGCGGCGCGGCGCCCTCGGTCAGGTCGAAGAAGGTGCCGCTGCGGAGCCAGGGGGGCGACCGCGGGCCTTGCGGCGGGTAGCACAGGCGGAACATGTTGATGGGCGCCTGCGCGAGGCCGACGCGCGGCAGCTCGGCCGGCGCGAGCTCGGCGCCGGCCTCCCAGCTCACCGCGAACGCGTGCCGCTCGTACCCCGCCGCTGGGGATGGCGGCGGGCGGATCGCGAGCCGCTTCAGCCGCCCCAGCAGCGGGAACGATAGCCGCAGCACAAACTCGACCTCCTCGAGCGCCTCGGCGCACTCGGCGTGGAAGTCGGCCGCCGCGTCCAGCATTGCCTGCGCGACGTCGCCCGGCAGGTTGCTCGGCAGGTCGCACAGGAGGTCGTGCGGCCCCGTCATGAAGCCGAGCAACGGCGGGAGCGTCCCGACGAGGACGAGGAAGAGGCGGTGGCCGATGAGCTCGACGCGCGGCGGGGTCTTTGCGAGGTTGACAGCGCGGCCGGCCATGGTGGAGTCGAAGAGTCGGAGTCGGGATATGGGTATGGGGGGGGCATCGGAGACGGTGGTGAGGGATATATAATATACTCGAGTGCTCGCGAACGGATCTGCTGTCAGGTCAGGGGAGGGTCGGGCGGGGGACAAGCTCAGTCTCAAGCGCACGACGAGGTACGAGGTGTGGGATGTGGGATGGGACCCTTGGGGGGGTGACAACAACGGCATCGCAGACGCGCGAGGCACGGGCAGGCACGCCCGGCGCAGAGCTAGCAGAGCTAGCAGAGCTTACGATGCTGATCCCAGCTGATGGTGCCTGGCGCCGTCTCTCAATTGACCATGTTCCCTGGCCCTTAGCCCTTGGCCTCGGTCTGCTCTGCTCAGCTGCTCCTCTCTCCACGAGCCTGCACTCGACTCGACCACGATCCATCTTCTTCCCAGAGACAGTGTGACAAGGGTCCACACCCTCACCAGGCCCACAGGCCCACCATCAGGAAAACAAATCTGCTCAAAACAGGCACCCTCCTCCCAATCTCACACACTACTACTGCACCACGTTGCCTCGCTGCACGTCGTGATGCTGCTTCCACTCGCCTGGTCCAAGCATGCAGCGAAGCATCGTTGCATGGCTAGGCGCTAGCTACACTGCGCGAGGCCCGACCGCCCAGCCGACACCGGGGCGTCCAAGCAAACTCTAATGCGCCGTCGCCGGGCCCGTCGTCAGTGCGATCGCGCTGCCGCGCCCACTACTACGCTGGTGCTGGCGCCCAGGGCCTGCGGGCCTGGCGCGCTTCCCTGGTTCCGTGCTGTTAAGCTCGCCGATGGCCGCAGGCCGTGGTATCCTTTGCATCCACTGTTGTCTGTGCGCGCGCTCGCGCTCACGTGCCCCCGCCTGTGCGCCGCGCGACTGTGCTCTCGTTGCCGTGCGGCCGACTAGAGTTGTTCGGCGTCCAGCGAGCATCCGCGCTAGTCACTTCCGAGATCTCATGACGCTGTTGCGGAGCGGCGGCAGCGGGCCCCGGCTCGCACAGCAGCTTCTGCTAGCTGCTAGCTCAGCTCGCTCAGCTGACGGCGGAGACGCCTTCTGATGCAAGCAGAGGCACCCGCTGCGCCATATTCGTCAGCAGCAGCCCGCATGCCAATTCATTCATTTCGCAGCGACCCGACGCTCGGGCTGCCGGGCAGCCGGGCCGAGCATGCTTACACCGGTCTGCAGCTTGGGCGTGTGCCTTGCATGCGGCAGCTGCAGCGGGCTTTGGTCGTCGGACCCACCAGCTGTGGAGCCGCGCAGTGGGGCGATGAACGGGCTGCAGAGAAGGTTGCAAGCGCACAGGAAAGGGAGTGGGCGGGCAGCCTGTGCAGGGCGCCGGAACGTGGTCGGAACATTCTCCGGCGGCCACGGCCTGGCGCCAGAGCCAAGCTGCTGCGCTCGGGCAGTACGGACACCGCATATGCATAGCTGCGACGCGGGGCAGGAGACGGGCGACGCGCGACGGGCGACGGGCGACGCGAACACGCAGGCGCAAAGCAGACGAGCGGGCCGGGCCCGCGTGGCTTGTCGCGAGTATGCTTACTGCGGCCGTCGTCGCATGGGCCGGTGAGTCACTCGGTGTTCTGTTGCATGACGCGCTGCAGAACTCTTGGAGCCCGTGGAGCCGTGGCGCGGAGCAACAAGGCTTAGGCTTGTGGAGTGCAGATGGTGGGCAGGAGCGCGCGCTTGCGCAGACGGCTGGTGCTAGCCACGACCTTAACGTTGGAATCGGAATCCGAATAGAGCTCGCTGGGCGCTGGGCTCGTTGGGCGCCGGGCTGTCGTCGCCGTGGGTCATGCCACGGCTCGATGCGCGGTCTGCATGATGCGCGCTGCGCTCGGCGTCTTGAGCGCGTCCGGCTGCATGGGCATGGCATTGCATCATGGGCCGGGTGCGGAACAGCCGCGAGCGCGTGCAGGAAAGCGAGCCGCGGGGTGGATCCAGCGTAGCGTCTCGCCATTTTCGGGGCGTTCCTCTGCGCCGGTCCACGCGCAGTACTCGTCCCAGCGCTCGGCCTTGCGCTGTCCTGCGCTGCTCTGCGCCGCTTTGCGTGCAGAGACCAGACTGCTGGACCTGCGCTAGGCGCATCCTGCGACCCGAGTTCGGGGGACGGATGCACCCCAAATGCCGTCCGGGGCGTATGTACGCCAGCGAGTAGCCAGGGCCCGCGGCAAGGCTCCATTGTTTGGTTCTCGTAAGCACCCCAGCACCACAGCGTGCGACAGCCCACGGCCACGGCATACGGCATACGGCATGCGCCTGTACGTACAATTGTCGCAGGCTGCCCGGCGTCCCGAGCCCGCCGAGTCCAGCATGCCGTGCTGCGATGTTTATCCGCGCCGGCAGCTCATGACGCGGGGCTATGCTGACATTTCGGGACAGCCTCGCCCAGAATACCACTGCACTCGTGACCCGTGCGCCGGGTCGCGTCATTTCCAGTAGTGTGTCGATACGACGCACGGCGCTGTTCCACGTGCCGCTCCTCTGTCCGCCGGAAGCCTGCTGCAGACCTCAGCCCACGCTTAAGACGATCAGACATTCGTTCTCCAGGACATAGAGGGCCGGGCGTCGTACGCGCGTACGACGCCGCCGGGTGGCGTCGACAAGCTCAGAACGCTCATTTGCCTCCCGAGCCGGTCCGCAGGCCGCCCTGCACCAGCTTGCTGTGCGTGCTGCATGCATAGCGCATAATGCCCTCTTGGGCTATGTGCGGGGCTATGTAGTCCGAGCCGCTGTACAGCACGGGACAGGCTGCGGCAGCGGCATGCTTCCGCCCACAGCTTCGGTGAGTGCGCCGGCGCGCAGACGTGGCAGTACCTGCTCCAGCATCCTCAGCGTCGATCGGCGCTCGAGAAGAACTTGCGAACCGGCTCTGCGAGACGCTTGTGACATGTGTTTCTGCAACATGTGCGCGATACTGCACCCAAGCGACGGATGTGAGTTCTGAAAGTCGTTGGATACGGCGACGACGCTTGGGGGCGCGACGCGTCCGGCAGTGCCTGAGTCATGTTCCTCTGCGCCCTCGTGGGCAGTTGCTGTCGTCGTCAGTCCGCCCGATTGAATCCACGCTCCACGGCGCGTCCGGGCGGGGCTCACTGCGAACGCTCGCTCGGATGCCTTATCAAGACCTATAGGACGTACGCACCCCCTCGCTCAATCGAAAGCTTGACACCTGGGAATCGGCAACCTTACAGTGTGCGCCGACCGTCTGATGGGCAGCGCTGTTCCTCGCCGGAGCGCGATCGCGACTCGCACGTCACGCTCAGCTCGCGATCGCTAGCCGCGCGCCGCGCGCGAAGCTTCCGAAGCTGGCCCAAACGCATGTAACCTCGGCGCTGGCGTCGCCATTGCTGGGTGCGGTATCAGCCGTCGATTCGGGTGAGGGGAGCGCAGCGGAGGGAGAGGAGCGGGCCAAGGCATGCGAGGCCGCCCACGCCCAGGCAGGTAGCGCGAACGATGGACTGACCGCTGACCGCTCGTTCTGAAATTAATAGAGGCGATCGGCGTGCCTGCGCCGTACTCTTCGGAGCAAGCACGCCGCCACGGGACGCGTGATGCTCAAAGGACGAGGCACGCCTGGCACGGCGCACGGCGCCGCCTGTGAGGCTCCTGCATCTGGTTATTGTTCACACACTTGGAGGCGACTTGGAGACAGCTTGGAGACGACGGAGACGACTCGGCGTCGACCTGGAAGACAAAACCGAGAGGCGCACGACGCACGCACGACACCGAGGGGAGAGTCACCCGCGTGCCTCGCGGCGCAGACAACCGGGAGCCTGAGAAGCAGGCTTCGTCAGTATGAATACTCTCGACAGGCATATCGCGGCGTGCCTCCTTACGTCTGCGGCGTCGTCGCTCTCGTCGGCGGCGTCGTCGGCACGCCCGGCATGAACGGCAATTCGGCAGGTCGGTGTGGAGGGCACCGGGAGTGACTCCCAAGGTCCTGGCACCGGGACATTGATGAGAGGCTCTTTTGATCGAAGCCGGGTCTGGGGGATTCGAGACGAGGAGGCTGCAAGCTGGCGCTGGACCTGGAGCTGGAGCAGGCGCTGGAGCAGGCGCTGGAGCAGGCGCTGGAGCAGGCGCTGGAGCAGGCGCTGGAGCAGGCGCTGGAGCAGGAGCAGGAGCAAGAACACCGAGCTCGAGACAACGATGCACCCAGAACCGCCCCCTTCTTCCCCTCATCAGTGAGCCGGGCACCGCCCCCTGTGCCATCGCCGGTATCGCCGTCCAGTTCTCCAACTGCCTTAGCCATGCCGAAGGCTGCGCGCGGACCAGCGCTGACGCCAGCTCCGGGCCTGCTCGGCGCCTGTGCTAGCGTCTCGGCGCCCCTCGGCGCCATCGACCCGCCACGCCGCCACGCAGCCCGCTTCAACACTCTGTCTCTGAGGCCGCGACAGCCCGTCCGGAGCCCGCCGCCGGTCCTGCGCCGAGCTGGGGCACGCCAGGGCCGACCGCGCTCGGCAGCGACTAGTGGCCGTGTACACCACCGCCCTGTGCTTTCCCAGAAGCGCGCGGGACTCGCACTGGACGCTGGACGGCTGCGCGAGAGCCTCCCCCTCCAAGAGCTCGGGACTGGGGCCTGCCTCTAGCGCGCAAGCACGGTTGCATGCGCACGACAGACCCAGGTCTCCGGCACCGCTTGCCGAGCTGCAAGCTCCGCCGGAGCCACCGTGGCACGCCAGCGCCGTGCTAGGACCGATTCACTGAGTCACCATGCCCTAGTCGACTGATCAACTGATTCATCGCCGCGCTAGTCCTAGCGGGGCTGCTAACTATAAGAGGCTGGCTGGCTGGTATATCTCATGGCGCTGAGGACCGGTTGCTAACGAGTGATTGGGGGCGGGCGCCGACGCCGCGCCCACGGGTGGGTGAAGGAATTAGGAAGAAACGCGGAAAGAAGGGAAGGGGACAAGATGCCGGAAGATGGTGGCGGAGGCGGGACGCTTACTCGTCATCGCCGTCGTCCTCACCCTCGTCGCCCTCGTCATCACCATCGTCCTCGTCGCCGTCGGCGTCGGCGTCCTCAGAGTCCTCGGACTCCTCAGTGTCCTCGGTCTCCTCGGTCTCCTCGGTCTCCTCGGAGTCGTCCTCCTCGGCCTCGTCGCCCTCGTCCTCACCACGCTTGGTGACCTCGCCGTTCTTCTCCCAGTTGGCGGGGACGTAGATGGGGCGGCCCTGAAGAGCGTGCTCGACCTGCTTGCCGAACGAGTCGACGACCTGGGCAAACTTGGGCGCGATCTCGGCGGGGTTCTTGAACAGCTCCTGGAAGGCCTGGACGGCCTTGGCGGCGTTGGGGTCGTTCTTCTCCCACGCGGCCTCGATCTTCTGGAGGATGGCGCCGAGCTGGGGCGCGGACGTGGCGAGGTCCTCGTCGAGCCCGCGGCGGTGCAGCGGGAAGTGGAAGATGCCGGCGAGCGCGCCGATCTTGTCCTCGATGGCGTGCGCCTTGGCCTTGATCGCCTCGCCGATGGTCGCGTCGAAAAAGTCCTTCTTGGCCTCGACGAGCGCCTCGAACGCCTTGACCTCGGCCTGGATCGCCTCGACCGCCGCCGCGTCGACCTTGGTCTTGGCGTCCTTGAGGGCCGCAATCTTGTCCTCGATCGCCTTGATCTTGTCCGCGAAAAGCTTGCCGACCGCGCTGTCGAGCGCGTCCGCCTTGGCCTTGAACGCCTCCTTGATCTCCTTGATCTTGTCCTCGATGCCCTGCACGACGGCCGGGATCGAGCCCCAGAACTTGTCGCCCGCCTCGGCCGCAAGCTGCGCAAGCGCGTCCAGGTTGCGCGGCGCCTGCTGCGTCTTGTCGAACCCGAACGAGGGCGCAAACTCGCCAGCGACGTGCCCGGCAGCAGCGGCGACCTTGTCGAGGCCGAGCGTGGGGTACCACGCCGCAGCGACGCGGGCACCGCCGACCTGGCCCTGCACAGCCGCGCCGGGCTGGTCGAGGGGCACCGCAAGGGCAAGAGCAGCAACGAGGGGAATAAGGTAGAGCATCTTGTCGGGGGGAAAGTCTGTTGAGGCCGACTCAAGTCGCAGCACCGTCTTTTATACCGGACATGCTGGCGCTCCGGCTCGTCTTGCCGTAGTTCGTCGCGCCGTCTGTTGTGAGGACTCTGGAAAACCTGCGCGCCCGGTACCATTGTCAATGCGCCATCCCGGGTCGCGCGCCGTTAGCGCGCGCTGGGCGCTGCGCAAAACCGAGCGAACCCGCCACCACGGGGCCGCCATGGTGCCGAGCCGGGGCGAAAGCACGCAACGGCGGCACAACAATGTCTTCATACGCGTCATGGCCCACCGCACCGTCTAGCGTACAAGCTAGACAGCGAGAGGCGCCGCACTAGGCGTCTCCGGAGGCCCCGGCGCCACCAACGAGAGCGATCGTGGAGAAATGCACGCTACCCTCCGCCCGGGGAACGTACTCGTCTCGTATAATGCGCGCAGCGTCCTGTGAATGGGTTAGCTCACCGATCAGATGGCCTGCCAATTGTTGAGCGCCGGCCGAGGGTGCCGATGCGATGACGTTTGGGGCGTCGGTGGCTTACCTCTAGAAAGTCGTCGCTTGCCGGCCCTCTGTCGAGCGGCCCCCGCCGCGGCGTGTTGCCGTCCATCTCCCAGACGCGCCCGGCGTGGCGCACAAAGGCCACAAAGTGGTCCGCGTCCTCCCAGTCGCTCTCGCGCACGCGCGAGTCGCCCGCAGACACGACGGCCATGTGAGCCGGTTTGATCAGCGGCGAGGCCGCGAGCAGTGCTGTCCGCCGATCGGGCTCTAGTGCTAGCCGCGGTCAGTCTAGGGCCTGCATTTGCTGCGGAGCGAGCCTCGGCGGTCGAGCTGTCCGACCCGCCGAGAGACCCAACCGACGAGCTGTCACTCACCCAGGCATTCGTCGAAGAAGGCGTTGAGAGCCGGCGCCAGGCGCGTCGCCGCGAGCGAGTGCAGCACGGCAAACGTCCCGCACGAGTGGCCTCCAGTCAGTCCGATCGCTCAGCCTCGACGCTTACCGACGCCAACCTGCGGAATCCACAGTGGCTCCTGCCCCTTGGCAGCCGGATTGCCCGTGCCTTCCTTGGTCCGATGAGCGACGATGGACGGCGTGTCTGGGAACAGGAAGACGACTGCATGCACCGGGCGGGGCACGAGGCTCAGCAGCTCTGCATCGAGACCCAGGACGTCGACAAACTCGTACTCGATGGGAAGATCCCAGTGCTGCAGCGGTCAGCTGAACGCGGCGGTCAGAGATGATATCATTCGATCGAGGTTGATTGCCCCACGGTCACATGCACTTGGGGTTGCCCGATACGAGTTAGGTTGGTGGGGGAAGAGCTGAACCGGTCGTCGAGCCGTAGCCCGCATTTTCGCTTGCAGCATGGTCACGGGTTGGTCGTTCCTCTCTCGCTAGAAGGCGTTACGTCAACTTACACGAGCGAGCTTTGTGAGCACGTCAGGACTGGACTCGAGGGGCCACCAGTCTCGCTCGAGGTCTTTGGCGGCAGCTGGGTCCACCACTGGATTGGATGGGGACATTGCCGATGGCAGCACGTTTCGGGCGGGGTGGCTGCGGTGTGGATGAGCGAATGGGTGGGCAGGATCTGGTCAATTGGTTCAAGGTCAGACTTGTCCTGATGCGAGGGAGCGAAAGAGGGTTCGTAGAGGAAGGGGGAAGGAGAGTACGATTGATGGTCAGGCCAATGCGAGGTATGCAGCGGCGAGGGAAGGCGTAAGGAAGGGCTCGACGGTTGCGGCAAGGGCGGCAACGAGGCGACCGTAGCGTAGCAGCACGACGCCCGCCTGGCTGGCATGGCTGGGTCGCCGGCGCTGGCCGGGCAGGCTGGGCAGGCAGGCTGGGCAGGCTGGGCAGGCGGCAGGCGCGCCGAGCCAGGGCTGCCCCAACCAGGCGCGCGCGGCGGGCAGCAGGCCAGCAGGGCCCCGCACTCGCTGCCCCTGGCCCCTGCTCCCTTGCTCCCGTATCCGCTTCCAGTCGACCAGTCCCCACCGACAGAAGCCTGGGGTTCGCTGTGGGCTGCGCACGTCTGTGGCCTCGAACGCACGGCAGTCACTGGGTGTCACGCACTGTGGGGTGCATGTCAGACTTGGCGGCGCAGCTGCTCAGGTGCAGCCAAGACCCCGCATGGGATGCTATGCAGGTAAGCGCGGTAAGTTGTAAGCGATGCGATGCAGCGGCAGCGGCAGCGGCAGCTGGCACATGGCAGGTAAGGTAGTATGCTAGTGTGGGTGGGTGAATAGGATGTCCTGGACGTGGATTAGTAAGAATATTGTAATGGGGACGGGGCGGGGTATTGTCGGGAGAGGCTCGGTCGGGATTCGCTAGTCGGAGGCAGGCCAGGCAGGGACGCCGGGGAGGGTGGAGGTTGCGGCGGGGTGGACCCTGTGCCCTGGACCCGACATGCTCTCACCGCTGACGCTGTACGCTGTACGCTGTACGCTGTACGCTGTACGCTGTACGCTGTGGGCCTGACCGCCGATACGAGCCCGCTGCACTCTGCACGCTGCACTCACCGCACGGCTCTCAGTCTTGGGTCTCTATTCATTGACTCATAATCTTAATCGTGCAGCCGACCACTAGTAGACTAGCCCTGCAGCCCGCACCCGCCAGCCTCGCCTCGCCTCGCATTCGGAACCTTTACTCCAATCCACCTCTCCACTCCAGTCTCCCTCATCAACACCCCTCATCACCACATCCACACACACACTACACTGCATCGATCTCTTGTCCTGCCCCCCGCCCGTGACAGCCATGTCCTAACATGGACCTCGTCGACCGGTCAAACCGCGTGCTCATCACAAGCGCCGTATTCGTCACCCTCGCCACCGTCTTCGTCGCCCTACGATGCATCTCCAAGTTTGCCATTAGGCGCAGAGCCGACGTCGACGACTGGGTCACAATCGTCGCCTGGGTGAGTGTTTCTTCTGCCCCCCAGCTCCTCCCCGGCCCGTGACTGTCCGCGCCCATCCCGCCCATCGATGATCGCTCGGTTCTGCAACCAGTCGGCCTTCTGTCTGTTTTCCGGTTGTTTGCCCACTCGATCGGCCAGCAGGCGTTACCCGGCAGTCGCCCACCGGCAGACATTCCTTTTGTCTTGAAAATGCCTCACCGCGTCGTCGCAGCTCGTGGCTGGTCTCTTCAGGTTGTTTTCTTTGCTGTCCGCATCGAATTCAACAGAGATCAGATCGGTGGAGGCTTCGCACTCTGAAACATCTCGGACAGGCGTATGCGTGCATTCATCGGCGAGTTTAACTCGAGCCGCTATTCTGGTCCCTCTGCTCTGCTCTGCTCTGCCCACACCTCTCGTCCGCCCACTGACTCGCAGGCATTCACAGTCGCGCTGAATGTATCCATCATCTACGGAGCCACGGTAGGCATCGGCAAACCCGACAGTGGTAGGTCGATTTTCTTCCAGGATGCTGTTCGCGGCTGACACCGTGCGCGCACGTCCGATCCACACGCCCAAATTAATTTATCGGCGCCGATTGCTTCTCTCGCCCTTGCTCGCTCATTATTTTCACAGCCATCAAGAAAGAATGGGGAAGCTCGCTCAAGAAGGCGTTCTACGTCTTCCCGATCTTCTACCACCTGTCCTCGACGACGGCCAAGAGCGGCGCGCTGCTGCTGTACATCCGTATGGCCAGCGCGCACGTGTTTCTCCGCTACGCGAGCTATGCAGTCCTCGCCATTGTTGACATTGCCGGCATCGTGCTCGTCTTGCTCAACATCTTTGTGAGTCGGAAGCCCTGGCGTGCCACTGACCTGCCAAGCAATGTCGTCCGATCTCTGCGGCCTGGGACTTCAACAAGCAGGGCCAGTGCTTCGATCTCGTGACGCTCTTCCTCTCGTCTGCCCCCGTCAACATTCTCTCCGACCTTGCAATCCTCATCCTTCCTCTTCCCATTATCACTGGGCTGAGGATCGAGAAACATGCCAAGATCGGTCTCGTTCTCACCTTCCTTTGTGGCGCGTTCGTGGCCATTGTCGATGTCGTGCGAATCGCCTACCTGCAGCAGGCGCTTCGCGTGCAGATCTCCATGCGACGAGGCGACACCGTCAGCGCGCTGCAGGGCCCGCCCAACTTTTACTGGTACACGTCGTACGGCGTGCTCTGGTCGGCTATCGAATGCTCCGTCCGAGTCATGTGCTGCTGCGCTCTCGTCATGAAGCCCCTCATCCAGCGGATACGACCGCGCTCCCTGAGCCGATCTTCTCAATCACGGTCACGACAGATCGGTTCGGGGCCGTTGCTGTCGCGGGGCAGCGCGCAGGGAGGCAGCGGCGGACACCAGGACGACAGCTACATCTCCGACCCGGGTGTCAAGTCCCCGCGGAACCAGCCCCTGCAGGCGATCTTAGAAGTCGATGCCGGCGTTCCAGACGAGGACCAGATGGACATCATGCAGTTCTTCGCGAACGGCCCGCCGGATACACACCACCAGCCCCGCAGCCCACCGGCGAGCCCGTCCAAGCGCTTCAGCATGCGGCTACCGAGTCTGCCGGCGATGGGAGGGACTACCACAAGCAGCGCCGAAACTCAGACCACTAGTGGTGATCAGAGCGAAGGCGACCCCCCGGTCCCCGTGTCACCGAAGGCGAACGTGTTCGGTGTGCCGTTGGCCAAGCCAGACTCGCGAGTCAGCGAGGTGCAGGCTTCGCTGATGGCCATGCCCCTCCGCTGGATCACGAACAACTCGGTCGCCGTCCCGCCAGAACACATCCAGCAGCCGACCAACAACTTTTTCGACTTTGTGCAGATGGGCGGCCGGAAACCGCTGACGCAGCTCACGGCGAAGGAGGCGTGGTGGCCGATACTGTTCGTGTCAATACTCTTCTTCCTGTGGGGCTTCTCCTACGGGTTACTCGGTGTCTTAAACGACAAGATTCTCCAAGTCATCGGAAAGTCGGACTCGCGCGCGATAGCGCTGCAGAACTCGTACTGGCTTGGCTACATCATTGGCCCGCTCACGTTCGGCGTGTATGTCCTGCCGCGGTACGGGTTCAAGGTCACCTTCATGACTGGCCTCGTCATCTACGGCTGCGGAGCCATGGCATTCTGGCCGTCGTCGGTGCTCGTGTCGTACGGCGGGTTCTTCTTCTCCAACATTTGCATCGCGATCGGCCTCTCGGTTCTCGAGACCGCGGCGAACCCGTTCATCGCGATCGCCGGCCCCGGTCACCTGTCGGAAGCGCGGCTGAACTTCTCTCAGGGCATACAGGCTGTAGGCTCCATCTTCTCGCCGATCCTCGCGACCAAGGTGCTGTTCAACCACCTGAACGACCGCGGGTCGCTGTTCGACGTGCAGTGGTGCTACTTGGCGGTGTCGCTGTTCGTGCTGCTGCTGGCGCTCGTGTTCTTCTATGTGCCGCTGTCCGAGGCGACCGACGAGGAGCTGCAGGCGCAGACGGACGAGCGGCTGGCGAACGCCAACCTGTCGCCGTCGGCGCGGTCGTACGGGATGCCGGCGCGCTGGTTCATCATCGGCGCGGGCTGCTTCGTCATGTCGTGCTACGTCGGGCAGCAGGAGTCGATCGCGTACTGGTGGCACGACCTGATCCAGCTGATGCGGCCGAACACGGACGAGTCGTGGGACCTGTTCATCGGGCACTGCCTGTTCGCTGCGTCGCGCTTCATCGCGGCGGGCGTGTGCTACATGGGGTTTACGCCGCGGCTGATCCTGAACGTGTGCTGCGCCGCGACGTTCATCACGTCGCTGCTGGCGATGCTGCTAGAGCCGGGCAAGGGCTCGTTCGCGTGCCTGCTGCTGGCGATGTTCTTCGAGGGCCCCGTGTTCCCGACGCTGTACGCGACTGCGCTGCGGAACCAGGGCCGGCGCACCAAGATGGCGAGCATTGCGCTGACGGCGTCGATCGGCTTCACGGTCGTGTGGGAGAGCATCAACTACGGCATCTGGCGGGGCACGGGCAAGTCGGTGCGGCGCACGATAATCCTTGTCGTCGTCCTGTGCGGCGTGCAGAGCATCTACCCCGCGATGCTCGCGTTGAGCCCGACGCTCCGCCGCTGGGTCGACCCGCGCTGGTCCATCTCGCGCACGCCGCGCCCGGGCTCGCAGCCGGCCCCCGCGTCGCCGCCCGACTCGGACCCGAGCGTCATGGAGAAGTCGCCGTCGTCCCCGCCGTCCCCCGCCAAGCAGCCGCTGCAGCCGATGCCGTCGCCGGGCAACGGCGAGCCGTCCGACGCCGATCTCGCGGGATTAGGTGTCGTGGGGGCGCTCGAGTTCAAGATTTAGCGGAGCGCGGCGAGCGAAGCGAGCGGCGCAAAGTCGCGCGGCAGGGCTGCGAGCCCTGCCGCAAGTGTCGTCGGCACAGTTGTACCCGGAGCCGTATCATATCCATCTTTACTCTACTTGGTTTCCCTGCGTCTGCGCTTAGTCCCACCCTTATAGTCGGAGTTTCTCTGGTCTCGCAAGCAATGTATAACAGATGTACGATTGGGAGAGTGTTGCAGGAGTGTTGCGTGGTCCAGACGGAGAAGACGCGTCGGTGGTCGAAGTGAAGCTGAGAGAGGTGGTCGCCCCAAGCGCTGGGCTTGATTAGGCTAGCTTATAGGGGGAAGTGCAGCACTATGTTGCTGGTGAGGAAGTGGGTGACAGCGACCGACGCCGCGAGCGCAACTGACAGATCCATTCCGGCCGGGTGACCGCCCCCGGCGCCGACGCGAGCGCCGCGAGCGCCGCTCGCGGGCCATGAGCCCGGCTAGCCCGGGGTGACAGGACCCACCGCGAGTGACAGCCGCAAGCAGCGCCTCAGCAGGCGCCCTTCCCTCTTCCCCTTTCGTGACCACTTCCTGCGGTAACTTGCGCATGACGAGGCGAGCACTCTGCACCACGCGGCTCGCATCACGAGTGCAGATTCGGACACTCTGCAGTGAAGCCAGCGAACAGGCAGAACAGGCACGGCCAACCACGGCCCGGTGCGGACGCCACCCCGGGACGAACCGCACGCCCGGCACGGCCGGCGCCTCGTGCCAGCGCCGGCCAGGGCGGCGGCGGCGCCACCCAGCTCAGCTCGGATCATTACGCCTCGACCTCGGGCCTGTCCAAGCTCGGATCGCGGCCACGTCGCTCTACCGTGCCAGGCAGCGCTGGCCGGTGCAGCGTGCCCGTGAGCAGTCCCGTGGGCACGCCCGTGCCCAGTATTCGGAGCGCGAGCAGCCCCCATCACACGGACAGAGCTTACAGAGAGAGCCAGGCGTGCTACCGTGTAAACAAAGGACGAATGGGGCAGAGATTCTCCGAGTCGTGAGCTGACCTCAGCTGACAGACGCCCGGTGCCTTACGTTCGGCGTCTGTGGCTGATAACGCGGACGCCCTGGGCTGGGTTTCGCGTGATTTTTCGCTGCGTTCTTCATCCCACTCCGCCTCTCACCGCACCAGCACGGCCCAGGCGAAAACAATGGAGTCACGAGCGCACACTGGGGAGAGAATACCGCGGCGCTGCCGCCAGCGCTGCCCTGGCGCCGCCTGCTTCGACGACAGGCAAGGAGGGCTCGCTGAGCTCGCTCCTGAGTGGCGGCCCGTGCTGCACGCACCGGGCAGCTCCGACGGTGGCGCTCGCGCTGATGTGCGTGCTGACACCGGCTCAGGCATCATCTGTTCCTCACCGGCACCCCGGCGCGCCGGCGCGCGCCTCGCCTCGCCCTTGCCTGCCCTTGCCTGCCCTCGCAGGCTCGCTCGCTCGCAGGCCCGATGCGACCGGCCTGTGGCCAGCTCGCCGCCGGGCCAGCTCCCGCGCAGCTAAAGTTTCTGCCTCCTCACCACCCACCCCCATCCACCATGCCGACACTGAAGCGACCGCTGCCCGTGCTCATCATCGGAAACGGGCCCGTCGGGCTGCTGCTCGCGTACGGGCTCGTTAAGCAGGATGGTGAGTCCGCCGAGCTCGCCGCGGCCGCGAGCCAGCGAGCCGCTAGGCGAGCGGGCGTCTGGAGGGCGACGATCAGAGCAAGCGTCGTTGTCGTCGCCGCTCGTGCGGCGATCTGGCTGAGACACCAAGGCCGTACTCGTCAGACTAGCCGGTCATGGCTAGCTCGATCTTGGCCAGCTCGCTGTCGCTCGCTTGCCACCGCTGCACCGCTCACGCCCGCTTCGCTCGCGCTCGCTAACACCAGTCCCCGTCATCCTCGTCGCGCGCCATCTTCGCCGCCTCGGCGTTCCAAAAGCACACGCCCTCTCACCCCGCTCGCTCGAGATCTGCCGGCAGCTGAACGTACCCGTGCATGTGCTGCGGTCTCTGCCAGCGCACCGGGCGGACGCGCAGTACGTGCAGTTTGTGACGAACCTGAGCGGGCAGAACCTGGGCCGGCTAGACTACGAGCGGATGCACGCCGACGTGCTCAACTACTCGCCCGAGATGACGCACAACGTGTCGCAGCCGGATTTAGAAGAAATCCTCGAGACGCTGCTGCTGCAGGACCCGGCGACGCGGCACCTCGTCGACTACCGCAAGGGCTGGACGTGGACGGGGTACGAGGAGCGGGTCGACGCAGGCGGGACGACGTACTGCGTGTCGTCGGTCGAGGACACGTACACGGGCGAGGAAGCCACGGTCGAGTCGCTCATGATCGTCGGGGCGGACGGGGCGAACAGCGCGGTGCGCAACGCGCTCGGGATCAAGAGCGAGGGCGAGCAGACGGCGGACGTGATGATGACGATCCACTTCCACGCGGACCTGCGCGCGGTCGTCGGCGAGCGGGTCGGGATGCTGCACTGGATCCTGGACCCGGAAGCCCGCGGGTTCATCATCTCGTACGACCTGGACTGCAACCACGTGCTGATCCACAACGTCGCGCCCGACGACCCGCTCGCGTCGTTCACGCCCGACAAGTGCATGCGCATCGTGCGCGCCGCCATTGGGCAGGACGTCCCGTTCGACTTTGAGTGCAGCATGCCGTGGATCCTCACGCGCAAGGTCGCGCGCCAGTATTACCGCGGCAACGTCGTGCTCGCCGGCGACGCCGCGCACCAGTACCCGCCGACGGGCGGGCTGGGCATGAACAGCGGCATCGGCGACGCGCACAACCTCGTGTACAAGATTGCGGCGACGTACCACGCGTGGGCCGACATGCCGGCCATGTTTGCGAGCTACGAGGCCGAGCGCCGCCCCGTCGCCGTGCGCAACAGCCTGCAGTCGGTCAAGAACGGCAAGAACATCTTTGCCCTGCTCAAGGCGCTCGGCACGACGTCGCCCGACCCCGCCGTCGCGCGCCGCGAGATGGAGCGCTGCCTCGCCGACCCGCGCCAGCTCGCCCACATCAAGGCCCTCATCCAGGACCAGGCCGAGCACTTCGACAACCTCAACCTCCACCTCGGCTACATCTACTACTCGGCGTACCAGCCCAAGAGCGCGTCGGCGTACCACCCGGCGTACGTGCGCGGCGCGCGGCTGCCGCACGCGTGGGTCAAGTCGAAGCACCCCGTGTTCGGCGCGCTCAAGCCCGTCGACCTGTCGTACATGGCCGGCGAGCTGCCGCAGGACAAGCTCCAGAAGTGGCAGTACTCGACGCTCGACCTCGTGCCGGCGGCGAGCTACGTGCTCGTGCACGGCGGCGCGTGGGCCAAGAAGGCGCTGCAGCTGCGCATGCTGCTGGCCGCGCACCGCATCCCGCTCGTCATCCTCGAGGCCGGGCGCGACTTTGAGTTTGTCGACAAGAAGGCAGGCAAGGCGTGGACGGAAGGCTTCGGCCTCAAGCACGGCGCAGTCCTCGTCCGCCCGGACCAGCACGTAGAGGCCGTCCCCGGCAAGGACGCCGTCCCGCAGGCCATCGTCGACCAGGTCCTCCTCACTCTCACCATCTGATGTACCCGATATACCATGTGACTATTATGTACCTTATGTGTTTGCGCGGCCGGGCCGGGGCCGCAGCCGCAGGCTGCGGACTGGGGTGGGGACGCGGGTTGCGTCCGAGGGCCGAGGGCCGAGGGCCGTTCTCTGCGAGGAGAACATAACCCCAGCCCGAGGTATGTGAGCCATCAGCAGCTTGCAGCTGACGCAGAGGTGATGGCGAGCCCCAGTCCCCGGCGCCTCGGTGCGTAGAGCAGCAGCAGCGACGATCACGATCACGCACCGCCCGGCGTTCGGCTTCTGACTGCCGATCCGCATCGCATGCTCTGCTGCACTGCACTGCGTCAGCGGCGCAGCCCGTGGCCCGTGGCATGGCGGGTGACCGGTCTGGCCCCGAGGCCCGAGGCAGCGGGCGGGGCGGGTGACGGGCGACGGAAAGTGATGAGCGCGATGCACGCGATGCACGCGATGCACGCACTGTCTTGCTCGTCGCGATAGTCGCACAGCGTCTCGACATGACACACGCAAACTATGCACTGACACGCTGACGTCCTGACTCGCTGGCACTGGCACACGGCCGGTTCGGCCAGTTCGGCAGAGCAGACCAGACCTGGCTCGCTTCCGCGCTCGCACAGGTCATCTGACATGGTGACCGGCGCTGGAGCGTGTCGCCGAGCAGCAGCCGTGTGCAGGGTAGACCCTGCCCGGGCACAGGAGGATATACGGGCACGTTCTGAATGTTCCTCATGTTCCTCGCGTTCTGCCGTACCTCGCAGATTAATGAGCACGGATGCCGTAACGGGAGTGCTGGGACGCCTTGTGGGACGCACGCGGCGAGCACGGCGGCTCGGCAGCACGGGGGATGCGATACAACTGATTCTTTTCCTGATTCATACTACAGCCATGTACGTGCGCCTGGGCGGGCTCGCCGGCAGGCGCCAGGCAGTGAGTGTGTTTGGTTTGTCCGTGTGCGACTACTCGCGCAGGTGGGCGGGGGCTGCGCGTCAGCTGGCTGCGCGTGGACGGGTAAAGCTCGGAAGAGGGAGCGCTGCCGCACCCCAGTGTGCGCGGGCAGAAGCCCGCATGGCCGCCGAGGGAATGCGGGGCCGGCTGGAATGTGCGTGCGTGCTCGCTCTAGTCGGCGAATCGCAGCAGGCCATGCCCGAATACGGCGAATACGGCCCACACGCGGGCGGGCGGGGTACTCACCAGCTGGTGCGCGCTTAGACAGACGCGACTAATCCGACGAGGCCGAGGACGAGCGGGAGGAACGACCACTTGCCGAGCACGGCGTGGAAGCTGGGCGCGGCAGACTTGTCCTTGTCGCCGCCGGTGACGGCCGACGCGCCGGCCTGGGCGGCCGAGGCGATGTTGGACGTCGCGGCCTGGGCGCCCGAGACGATGTTGGAGGTGGCGGCGGCGAGGCCCGAGGCGGCGCCAGAGGTGACGTTCTCGGCGAGGTAGATGGGCATTGCGGTGTGTGGTGGTGGGGGGTGGGAGAAAGAGAGGGGAGACGAGGGGGTGGGAGACGATCGAGGAGCAGGGCGCCCAGATTTATAGCCGCCAGGATGTCTGTCTCACTGTCCCACTGCTCCGCCCTCCGCCCAAGATCGCCCATATCGCCCGCGGCTCCCAAGCGAGCGAGCGCCCAGCCGGGCCTGCTGCTGCGGATCCCTTGCAAATTGCATGTTTTCCTTGCGTCCTGCCCCTCGCGACCGCGATGCGCTCATGCTCTCTGCTGGCTCTCTCCTCCGGCTCCTCCGGCTCCTCCGGCTCCTCCGCGTTGCCCGCCGACCGACGGGCATTCCGCCCCAACGAGCTTACCACGAGCATGGGTCGGCGCCGTGCTGCGGGCGCTGGCGTTCTGTTGTGCTCAGGACGCACACCCTTGGCCCTCTTCCTCTGCGCTGCCGGCCGGGTGGGGATGTGCACAACTGACATCGCGCAGGTGCAGGTGCAGGACAGCGATGATGCTGACGAATAGCTCGCCTTAGTCAGGTACATGACCCTTGAAGGGCAGGTACGAGGTACGCTGCAGGACCAGGCTGGATGGAGCTAGCGCGCAGGGCAGCAGAGCAGCACAATCACTCGGAGCGCCGGAGCGCCGGAGCGCGCCGGCGGAAGCGTCACCGAAGTCACAGATCGCTAGCGGCGGCAGGTACGTCAGACAAGTTTTGTGCTGCTCGCAGCGCTGCGAGTGGGTCCGCGCCTGGAATAAGCTTTCGCCCCGTGGAGTCTTATCTCCTGGCACGCAGGACCATGGCGCGCATGGCGGCGTCTGGCCCTGCGGTCTGTGTGCTGCGTGCCGGCTTGCGTGATGGTCGCTGGAATGTGCAGGCAATCACGAGCTGCTCGGGTGACTCGCTCCCCCACTTGGCTCTGCGCTCGGCATGAGCGTGAGCGGACGAGCCAGCGAGTGCACACGAGGCAGCGGGGCCGTTTGGAAGCTTAATCTTCCGCCAGCGCCTTGCCTGGATACCGGCGGCGCGAGCACGCGGGCGCACGCGGGTTCCGGAAACTGCAAGCTCGGCCTGGGCAACGTCACACGGCACACTCCGGCGTCCGAGGTGCGCGTAATCGCGCCCTCTGCGCGCGACAGCCCAGCGCCCGCGCCAGTACCGGCGAACCATATCGGCCAGAGTGACAGGCCCTCGAGGTCCTGGCGCAAGGAGACTCTAGGAGGCCGAACCCAACCTTATCGCAGCGCCCACATGTAACGAGCCGAGCACGCGACAGAGCGAATCGCCTCTTTGGGCGGGGCACATGTGCGCGTTGGGTTCGTGTCGAGAGAGAAAGCAAGCGCGATACGGCCTAGGACCAACGTTTGTTGACCCAGACTTGTGTGAACGACTCAGGACAAACAAGCCCTGGGTAAACAGAGGCCAGCGAGAGCTCGACCGGAGAAAGCAGAGGGCCAACGAGCGCTCGACCAGAGAATCCAGGCGGAGCTGGAACATCTGCGACACCGCCAGATCCCAGCTGACGCCTTCGATTGTCGCTGAAGGGCCGCCGGCGCCAGGGTCGGACGCACATCAGGAAACGCGAAACCGTCACGGTGTGGTGTTTGCGGAAACATGCCCAGAACAAGTCAAAACGGCGCCAAAGGGCGCTGGGAAGGAGCCCAAACGGGCCCAAAGGTGCCAAAACGCACCCGAGAATGAGGCTCGACGACGGTGCAATTGCCGGATCGTCGTGCGTACTTGCAGTCTTGCGGCGCTCGTCGTCGAGCTGGCGCTGAAGCAAAGCGACTAGTGACTAGCGAGGCGCCGCATGGCGTACTGGCGCTGGGTCTGACACACGCCGTGCCTCATGCCGTCGCAGGAAGGACGCCAGGGCCGCTCGCGTTCCTCGTTCCTTTATCAAACCCTCCGTTCCCTCCCCAGGCCCAGGGACCCCCGCACTTCTGCGTGTTCTGCATTATTGCAGAACCCAGCGTCGCTCCGCTCAACGTCCCCCGATCCCCCGATTCGTGATCCACGCCCGGCCGTGGGCCGTGGGATCGAGTGGAGCTGCTCCTTCCGAACACAGCGCCGGTATTGCAGATACTGCTGAACCACGATGAATGCCAATTCAACGCGCCGAACAGCCCCCGCAGCCCTGGTGCACAGAAGGCGCCGAGAAGGCGCCCAGAAACGCCAGAGCGCGCCTGGAAGGCGCCACGGAACCGCCCTGCACCCTGCGTGCAGCACGTTGCGCCCACGTTGCGCGTCCCGCTGCCCCTCCGGCCGGCCAGCCGCAAGCTCGGGTGGTGCTTGTGCGACTTTGGACCTGGTATCTCGGGGGTGCAGGCTCGGGTGTACCTCCCCCTGTCACGCACTTTGGCTCGCAATTCATGCTGGAACGCCGGGAGCTTGGTGAACGCCGGGAGCTTGGTGGCCGCCGCGGCGCGCTGCCGTCTGCGGCACCATTCTGGCTGATCTAGCGGGACACGCAAGAGCGCAATACACGCAGGGGCTGCGAATGGTGCCTTCGGTGCGCTCGGCTGCGCGAAGCTCTGGAGCTCTGCTGCCTGCGTCGGTTCGGCCGTTTACCCGGGCGCACAAAGACGCCGAGGACGCCGAGCACCCGGCCCGCGCGACCCGGGAACTGGCGCTGGGCCAACCACACGCCGCCGTGGTGCGTGCGCAATACCGAGGGCCCCTAGGACTGCTCAAGCTCCGAGCTCGCAGCATCGCTAAGCTTGTGGACCCACCGGTTCCTCGGCGCGGCACGCTGCAGCGTGTGTGCCCGACAACAGGCAGCAGGCAGAGCGGCGGCGGCAAGCAGCAGCTCTGCACGCTCTGCGCAGCACAGGCAGGCTTGGCGCTCCCATCTGGCCTGGACACCGATCGCGCCGGATGGCGGTCCGAGTCTCGGCGCGGTTCCCACCGACCAGGTAGGCAGCAACGCGCCCGGTGCAACCCACCGACCAAGCACCTCCAAGCACACCGGAGCAACTGCGCACCGAGGTCAGCTGAGGCAAGGCGAGACGAGTCGGTATGCGGGATCGACGGCGACTCGCCTCGGCACTGGAGAACGGGTGATCCAGCTGACGTGCTCGGCATTCATCAACTGATGAGGGTGGTCTGGTTTCCAGTTAGTTAGCTAACATCGCTGCATGTCCATGGGCCACGGCTGCACTGACCTGGGCCACTTACGTAACTTTCCGCCCTCCTTATCACGGGAGATAGAGTCTGTTGACCGATCGCACTCATTCCAGAGATCGTGCTGCTGGTAGTTAGTGGTGACGACTCGATCGTGGGTACCGTCAATCGGGCCGGACAGGTCGACACTGTAGGGTTCAGCAGCTCAGATTGACGATGCGGTCATGACTGACGAGGTGCCATCACGGCTGTCCGTTCACCACAGATGATCGAGGGAACGGAGCCTTTCGGCGGCACCTCAGAAGGCCGATTGCGCCCCTTCATGCTGCGCCCCCTCGCCCCGCAGACAGCGGGGGCATCTGAGTCGGCGAGGAAGGCCACTCAACGCTTTGATCGCGCTGACACGACATGACTTCCTTCGACCACCGCAATTACTCCTACAACCCCCTTCCTCCTTCCTTCCTCGCCGCAGTCTGCTTCGACGTTGTTGCCGGCCTGCGAGACGCCCACCTCCTTCTTGTACTGTCTCTGGTCCGCGGTGACTTCGAGGATCTGGACCCGTCCGACCGAGGACGGGTCTGGGGAAAGCTCATCGAGGACGTCAAGAGGGGAGAGCTACTGCAGCAGCAAGCGGCAAAGCTCGGTCGCCTGAGTGACTTCCAGAGCCAGACGTTGGCTTGGCTGTTCCTCGAGCGCGTCGAAGCGCAGGCGACGCATTACTGCGACGGCCAGTGCGGCACGCACTAATGCACCGGGGAGCGGCACGCGGAGATGGGGAAGGGTGCGTACGACCTGGACGATGAGTTCGCCGAGCAGACTGTGTCGTGCGGCGACTACTCTGGAGGCGGGAGGTGCATGGCTTACGCGACGCAACGTCATGTCGAGGGCGATTTCGCCAAGAACCTTTTGGCTCTGGCAATCAGCGACATCAAGCGGCGCGACGCGGGCAAGAGTGCTACAAGTCGGTCAATCACGCTGGCTGAGGTGAGCTCGTTTGATCCACTGCCACTGACAAATACAGGCGAGGGGGTTGAGCCCGTCGGTGTTCACCAGAATTGTCCCCAAGACGCCTGCAGCGACGGCCGAGGAGATGACCGGTATCGTGGCCAAGTGGCTGGCGGCTGCTGCCATTGAACGAGCTCGACAACTGGTGCTACGTCGACACCGATCAAGTCCCAGCTGCTCGCCAGAAGTTCGACAACCTCCGCAATCGCCGCTACGCAATGCGCGAAAGCGTTGACTTGCGCCGTCAGGTCTTCCCCGAGGAGGACGGCACGCCTGCCGCCGCCCCTTACCCCAAGCTCGGCGAGGTGGAAGTTGTAGTACCGCCGTGGTACAATTCTGCGAAGTGCGATGCGCACGGCCGCAACATCGACGTTGTCGTGGGTGCAATCTACCTGACGAGCATTGGTGTCGATGGCAACGTCCTGATGCCGCTCCTTGACGCTACGCAGGCCGTACACACGGCGTACATGCTTTGAGATGGCCTCACTGCGGGCGAGAAGCTCGATGTAATCGATCTCGAAAGCGAGTGCGAGGGGCTCATCTCTGAGCCAGACCCTGGCCACCGCCTTCTGCGTGCCCAACCGGCAGAGAGCAGGTCAATCCTCGATCTGATCGGGCAGTACGAGGCGGCTCCCGACGAGTATGACACCGTGCTCGAGCTGCTGGTGTACTCGGCGACATTCGTGAAGGTGGCGGAGGAGTATGAGTAAGTGTGATCCTTTCATCAGGCAACTGACAAACAGGGAGTTCATGGGCAAGCGTGTTCCTCGAAACAGTTCCGGCTTCCCGGTGGTTTTCTGGGCCGAGGCTGAGGAGGAGGACGTGTGGCGGCCGGCGCTGAGGATTCTGTGCCGTGCGGAAGAGGACTGTGACCACTTCTTCCCGCCGTTGGACAAGAACGGCCCTGCCGGTGTGCTGTTCCTCTGGATCACGCACTGGGTTCAGCACGGCACCCGAAGCATTCTCTCAGGCATCGAGATTGACTTCGTGCCTGCTCGCCACGGTCTCCGTCGCCCGACGCTGTTGGCACACAAGACCCACCATGCGTTGTTCAACCTCGGGTTCACCTGCGCCATGCCGACCTCGCTCGGTGACTACGACGAGGCGAAGGTGAACGCTCGGGTAGAGCTTTGGCTTGAGAACCGGCTGGTGCGGTCCTGGCGTCTCCCCGTGCTGGTGGGCATGCTGCGTAGTGCAGGTGAGTGACTTGTTCCACCGTTTCCGACACTGACAACAGCGTCCAAAGCGCAAGAGGGTCGTCGACTGCGCGGCGACATGCAAGCTGATGGATCCCATTCAGCTGGCACCGTTTAGCTTCGCCGGCGACGTGGAGCAAGAGTACCGTTTCAACGGTCTCTCGGCGGCCGAGCTCTCCGTGCTTTTCGACGTTGCCCTTGACAGCTACGTCGAGTTTTCCTCCGCCCTGGTGCAGCGCCGCAAGCATCATTCCGAGGACAGCTAGAGTGAGTTACTCGCTCGGGATTGATGCTTACCCTACCAGGGCTGCCCGAGGAAACGGTGGAGCGGCCGTGCTCCGCGTACACGGTCGTCGGGCTCCGCGACCTGCTCAAGGCCAAGGGAGCACCCTCCCAGGGGCCCAAGGCTGAGCTCAGTCGCAAGCTTGCGGAGTTCCAGCACGGGCCGGATCGCGACCTTGTCGACCCGTGGCGTGACCCGATGTTCCTGGAGCTCATGGACAGCAACTCTCGTCAGGAGCTTATGGCACGTTGCGCTAATGAGGGCCTCGCCGTTGTGGGTGCCAAGGACGAGCTGGCCATGCGGCTCGTCGAGAGTATGTACGGGGGCGAGGTGATGTTCCGCCGGCGGGGATCCAAGAGCGAGTTCTACTCGGGGGCCTGGAAGCGCTACGTGACGCGGGACGACTGGAGTACAGGAGACGCCGGTGAGTCTCACGTGGGTTGAACAGTTCAGCTGATGACCCAGCGATTGACGCTCGCATCGAGGGAGTTCTGAGGAGCAGCGAGGTGATGCTTCGACGACACGCCAGCGCCTGCATGCTCGGCGTGCGGCATCTGTTGAAGATCGAGATCGCGAAGAAGCTGGTCCACAACGGTCTCGATGGAGGAATCCCGCAGGGATCTTCACGCGCCCAAGGAGAGGCGGCGCAACAGCTCAGGAAGCTGAAGGTGGTGGACCTTCGCAAGCTCGCGAAGGACTACCAGATCCCGGCCTGGGCGGCTACGCAGGAGACCTCGTGTCCCGCATCCTCCAGCACAGGTGCTGCTTCTATAGCGCGCTTGCAGGCGTCGGCGACCGCGACCTGCTCACGTGGATCAACGATGTTGACACCGCGGTAGACCCAGTAGATGGGCGGATAGGTACTGTGCACTTTGGCCGTGTCTACTGTCCAGTCGCCGCTGGCCGCGCTCATGGCCGGGCCCAGTGCGTAGTTCGGCATTGAGGGCAGGAAGAGGTTGTGGTGCCGCAGGCGGTGCTCACGCCATTGGTTTATGCACGAGATGACGTCTCCGCTGTTCGGGGCCTGGTTGCTGCTCTCATCCGGCTGGGGTCGAGGAGCGGCTCGACCGGCAAGATGGGACAGGTCTCGTGCTGCTCCCACGCTCTTTGGCTGCCCAGCGCGCAGCACCAAAGGTTCACCGGACCTACAACGGTCCTGGCGATGCCGGTACGTTTACCTCAGAATTCCCGCTGACTTTTCAGCCTTCCGAGAGCGGACTGAACAGGTCATGGAGTACGGCTCGGAGGTGCTGAGGACATTTGCACTGCAGCACGGCATGAAGGACGAGGGCAATCGCCCCTCGAAGGAGTACATCGCCCGAGCGAAGGTGTCCGCCGGGGCCTCGAGGATAAGCTCCCCGCTCTCGATCGCCGACTTCACCACGACCGTGAGTGTCATGCCATGGCTAGTGTATGCTAATCTCCTCAGTCGACCCGCGTGTGGCCGATCTGCTCGCCAACAAGGATCGCCTCGAGCTGCAAGAGTGCTGCAGGGAGCTCGGGCTCTCGTACCAATGCCAGAAGACCGAGCTGGCCGAGCGCATCATCGCGACGCAGGTGAGAAGTGGCGCGCGGACTCCCCGAGTTCTTGCTAATGCTTCAGGATGGACGAGACAAACCGAGTTGGTTTGTGGAGGCTCTAGTTTGCTCTCTGCGCTCAGGCCCTGCGCGATAACGGACTGCAGACAATACCTGTTGTCGGCGAATTGTGCTTCGGCGTATCAGCTCTGCGGCGATGCTGGGCGGCACGCCGGAGTTCGAGCCGCCGCCGCCACCACCATGCGGGAGAACCCAGCGACATTCGCCACACTCGTGGACACGCTTGGTGGTGAGATTGCCGGCAACTGCATCGCCCACCGCGCGCTTGAAGGGTGTTTGGTGACCACGGGTCGTTGATAGCGGCCGCCGTAGCCTACGGCCGCAACGCGATCGTTGTGACTCCACAGGAGGCGGATGCGTGTCGTGAGTTGGCTGCGAAGGCACCCTGCGGTGGAGGCGAGCGTGGGAAAACCCGATTCTGCAAGAGGCGGCCTCCGACCTTTCCATCTTTCCGTGGTAGATTGCAACCCAGAGTGTGAATGCATGTGACGGTAGAAAGAAGGATGCACAGGGCAAACAGCACCAGAACCCCGTACTCTCCATCCGTTGAACAGCAGGGACCCCGGAGGCGGGTTATCGTCGGCTACTGTATGCTCCACGACAGGTGCATGGGTCCTGCCCCGGGCTGCACAATCAAGTCTGCGTGACGATGTATCACACGTCGCACCGTCCATCTGAAGGAAATGCGGCTCATTGCACTGCTGCCTTATGAACTGTAGACCCGTTGCACTCGCCCCACAGGCCCACTAGCTCGCCCTGCTTGAGCCATGGTGAAGCGGGTGGTGGCCAAGTCCTGAAAGCCGCGCACTGCGGAAGCGGACAGCGGCCCACGTCCGTGACGGCCGCACCCGGCGCAAGCCTCTGCCCCACCACAACCTTGTACTGGCACAGCCGCTCGTACAGCGGGCTCGGGCTCTTTCGCCGCTGCCGCCCGAGATAAGAGGATGCACAGAGTGAGCGCGTAATCGGTGCGGACTGTCAACGGGAATCGACGGCCGGCCTGTCGCGGCTGCGGTGGGGGGGGGAACGAGGAGAGACGACGGGCCGCGTCTCTGAGCGTCCGCAATGCCGAGGACTGCAGCTCCGTGACCCGGCAGAAAGCATGCACGGCTGTGTTCACGGGCTGGCTCTGCTGCCGCGCGGCCAATGCGCCTACCCAAGGCTGGCGAACTGCCTCATACGCACAGTAGGGCGGTTCGACATGGGCTGCCAGCTCCTTCCCCGTGTGAACCATCGAGGTCCGGCAAACACCTCCTCGAGCAGCTAGTGCTCTCGCAGGGACCCCACGCGCGCCTGCTAGGCTGAGGCACGCCCCCAGGCACCCAATCGTTATCTGATCCTTGGTACATCTGTTGATATAGGCAAAATGCTCTACTACTGTTTTTGGTGACTCCTGACATGCTCCTACACGTTTGACTTAGTAAACGCGCTTGAAAGGAGGGACACTGGCGCACTCAGACGGGTCGAGTGTTTCCGAAGTGACTGCGCGGTACTTGAGCTCGATGTCGGGCTTGCTAATGTCGTGGTGGAAGGAGAGAGTGTGCTTCATCCACTGCGGAGAGTCAGTATTCTGTATTTCGGGGCAAACGAAACGGAAAGAGGGTCCTCCAGGGCCAGAAAGAACGGGAGAAGGTGTAGGATAGGTGGAAGAAGGTGTCTGAAGGAAGAAACAGGGTGCAGGATGGATGGAGGGCGAGAACAAAGGTGGTGGGCAAAGAAAAAGGTGGAAAAGGGATGAAGTGCCACACCCGGATTTGGTCCCGCCGATAAGCCGGGATCCGGGTATGGTTCCGTGGGGGCAATGTGGGTCAGTGTACTCACCTCCTTGTCGTCACGGTCCGGGAAGTCCTCGCGGGCGTGGGCACCGCGAGACTCCTTACGAGCAGCAGCAGAGACAACGGTCTGCTGGGCGCAGGTGAGGAGGTTGTGGAGCTCGATGGCCTCAACGAGGTCCGAGTTCCAGATGAGCGAGCGGTCCTTGATGCCGATCTGGTCGAAGGTCTTGTAGACCTCAGACATCTTGCGGACACCGTCGTCGAGCGACGACTGGGTACGGAAGACGGCGGCGTCGGTCTGCATGGTCTTCTGCATGTTGGCGCGGATCTCCGAGGTGTGCTTGGGGCCGTCCGAGGTGCGCATCTTCTCGATGAACTCGATCGACTCCTTGCCGAGGGTCTCGTCGTACGGCTTGTGGGGGGTGTTGGGGGCGAGGTTCTCGGCGATGTGGTTGGCGGCGGCACGGCCGAAGACGACAATGTCGAGAAGAGAGTTGGCACCGAGACGGTTGGCGCCGTGGACGGAGACACAGGCGGCCTCACCGGCGGCGTAGAGACCGGGGACGACCTTGTCGTTTCCGTTCTCGTCGACGGTGATGACCTCACCGGTGTACTTGGTGGGGATACCACCCATGTTGTAGTGGACGGTGGGGAGGACGGGGATGGGCTCCTTGGTGACGTCGACACCGGCGAAGATGGCGGCGGTCTCCGAGATACCGGGGAGACGCTCGTGGAGGAGGGCGGGGGGAAGGTGGGAGAGCTGGAGGTAAATGTGGTCCTTCTCGGGTCCGACACCACGGCCCTCACGGATCTCGACGGTCATCGAACGCGAAACGACGTCACGGGAGGCAAGCTCCTTGGCGGTGGGGGCGTAACGCTCCATGAAGCGCTCACCCTTGGAGTTGAGGAGGAGACCACCCTCACCACGGGCACCCTCGGTGATCAGGCATCCGGATCCGTAGATACCGGTGGGGTGGAACTGGACGAACTCGAGGTCCTGGAGGGGGAGACCGGCACGGGCGACCATGGCGTTTCCGTCACCGGTACAGGTGTGGGCCGAGGTACACGAGAAGTAAGCACGACCGTAACCACCGGTGGCAAGAACGGTCTTGTGCGAGCGGAAGCGGTGGAGGGTGCCGTCCTCAAGGTTGATGGCGATGACACCAACGCACTCGCCGTCCTGCATCAGGAGGTCGGTCGCGAAGTACTCAATGAAGAAGTTGGTGTCGTGACGGAGGGACTGGCCGTAAAGCGAGTGAAGCATCGCGTGTCCGGTACGGTCAGCGGCACAGGCGGTACGGTAAGCCTGTCCACCCTTGCCGAACTCGAGCGACTGTCCACCGAAGGCACGCTGGTAGATCTTGCCCTCCTCGGTACGGGAGAACGGAAGACCGTAGTGCTCAAGCTCGTAAACAGCCTGAGGGGCCTCGCGACACATGTAGTGGATAGCGTCCTGGTCACCGAGCCAGTCCGAACCCTTGACGGTGTCGTACATGTGCCAGCGCCAGTCGTCAACGGTACGGTTACCGAGGGCAGCGTTGATACCACCCTGGGCAGCGACGGTGTGCGAACGGGTGGGGAAGAGCTTGGAGATACAAGCAGTCTTCAGTCCAGACGAGGCTGCGTCGCGTTAGCGTGTGGCGGACTTGCGGATTCTGTGGCCACAACTTACCGAGACCGAAAGCGGCACGGAGACCGGCACCACCGGCACCACTAAACGCCGTCAGTTTCGAGATCACATCCCAGTGGGGCCGAGCCCCTTCGGAGCAACTTACACAACGATGGCGTCGAACCTGGAGAGAGTCAGCGTTCTGTCACGGCCCGGGTGCTCAAGAAGCAATAGGAGCAGTGTCTCCGACGACCCCAGCCCAGTTCAGCACACGTCTGTGCACCGGCTCACACGCGAGCCGGCATCACGAGGTCGCCGGAGTAAAAGCTCTGAGCTCTGCGCCTACTCACTCATGGTCAATGACGGGGTAGCCCTTGTGCTGGCCGAAGTTCTGAACTGTCAGTACATGGCCCTCTGAATACACGAGCACGAGACCAGCCGAGACATGTCGATCGCTCGTTCAACAGCCGAGCATTTGACAAGGTTCGCAGGCGACTAACCTTTGCCTCCTGAGCGCGGTGAGTCTGGCTGGCGACGACGTAGGAGCGGGTGCTGCGGGCGGCAAGGCTGGCGGCCTTGGGGCGGGGAATGGCGCGCGAGAGGCGCATCATCTTGGGCAGAGGTAGAGGAGTGGGGAGGTGAGGTGGAAAGGGAGGTAGAAGCGGTTCGAAAAGGGTCGGTCGGGGTGGTGGGTGGGTGTGTGTGGTGCCAGGCGGAGAGACGGGGCTGAGGACGTCCTGTGGACGCGGAAGCAATTCGCCATTTCACCTTGGATTTCTGGCTGCAACTGTCATCCTCGTCCCGTGGTTGGCCGACCCCTCGCCTCGGAAAAGATCGGGGCTAATCGCCGCCTGCCAGCCTACGGCCAATGAGCTCCGGCGCGTTTCACAACCAGGCCGAGCTTACGCTGTGTGCTGCTATGCTCTCGCTGCCACATGGTCGATCGGCTCCAGGTACCGAGGTGACTACGCGACCGCTGCCCCGCACTCTAGTTCACGGGACGGCGACGGCCGCGTCGGCCCCGACGGAGAGTAGCAGAGTAGCAGGTGCATGCGGATGAACCGTACGTGCCCGCTGCGCGCCGTACACAACCACATGCGACTCGCGACTCACAGACTGGGATGGGATGTTGATACATGCATGCTCTATCTATCTTCGTGGTGCTGCTAATCAGCACATGCTATTCGAGCCTGGACACCCCATTACGGCGACGGCGCCACTGCGTCCAGGCATCTATGGGCGTTTATTCAATGTCTCCTCTTCTGACAAGATACCTGCTACCTCTCCACTCGCCAAACGATCACTGGGAGTGACTCAGAAGACCCAGTCTGCATCCGCCTCCGCCTCCGCCCAGGGGAACTTCTCACGGCTGCATCGTTAGCACACCTCCCTTTCAGCCATTAACGCATTACTCACAGAGTCTTAGAGAAGAGCTTCTCGAGGGGCACATCGTACTTCTTCGCCCATGCCACAGTCAGACGGGGGTCGATGTAGTTGATCTTGGAAGTGCCGAGTGCAACGTCCTTGAGCTTGTCTCTGTCGCCCAGCTGCACCTTGGCGGTCGCAATGCGGTCGTCCAGCTTGCTGATGCCGTTCAGTAGCCTCTCCTCGGTCATGTTCTTCTTCGGCTCGATGGAAGCCTTTTTCCGCTCCTTGGCGAGCTGCTTGAACTCGTCCTTGATGTCCTGCAGCCTCTCGTTCAGAACCTTGGCGGCCTGCGGCTTGCTGCCCTCCTCCTGGAGCTTGACGTTCTCCTTCTCGAACTTCTTGCGGGCATTCTCCAAAGCCTTCTCCTTGAGCTCCTCCTCATGGCGCTCGATGAATTCGTCGTCGACATCGGACTCATCCTCAGCAAGCTCAGGGCGCTTCTTCTTGATCTTAGGGTTCAAGTTGAAGAGCTGCTTACGCAGCTTCATGCGCTGATACTTCAGGGCGCGAATCTTGTCGTTGGCCTTGGCGAACGACTCGGCAAAGTTCTTGCTGACGGACTTCTGATGGTTACAGAGAACGGCGACATCTCGGTTGGCGGTGTTGTAAGCAGCGATCTTTTCGGCGACCGTGCCGTTCTTGGGCGTATTCTTCAGCTGCTCCTGGAAGGTCCACGAGGCGTTGTAGGTACGGAACACCTTGGCAGTGAGGCCCTTCATTTGATCTTGCAGCCACTTGTTCAGAGTCGTGGTGGTCAGACGGTCGAAGATGTCATCGCCCGTCTTCTTCGGTTCAGCCTTGAACAGCTTGATGTTCTTGAAGACCTGAGGTTCGACCTCGACTTCCTGGTGGAAACGCATCGAGTCCTTACCCAGGAAGTCGAAGATGACCTTGTTGGGCGGCTCGAGGGTGACGTGCTCATATCGCAGAGAGCAACAGCCGACAGTGTCGGCTTCGTCCTCGCCCTTCTCATTACCCGCACGAAGAGCTAGGCGGTCGATGAAGTATAAGGCCGTAGCGCGCTGCCTGTCGGCCATGACCTTGCTCTTCATGTCGGTGTTGTAGATGCGACGGATCTTGTCGACGTGCTTGATGAGCTCACGAGCCTTCTCGAACTTTGCGCGGTCGCTCTGACCCTTCCAAGACGAGGCCGCAGAAAGGAAGACATACTTGGACTGGCCGTTGACATTCTCCTTCCAGTGCGCCAGCCAGGTGACGGTGTTGTCGTGCTGGATGCCCTTCCACTTGCCGGGAATGTTCGGGACAGGGATGGGAGCGTCCTTGCCGATGTTGATAACGATATCCTCAGGGCGAAGACGGTGCTTGAGCGTACCCTTGCGAGGGTGCTCACCACGGCCACGGAACAATGAGGGCGGTTCAGCACGGAAGTTGCCGGTCTTCTCCTTGCGTCCGTCGATAAGAGCGTACATGTACGGCTCTTCCAGCTTGTCCTTGGCCTCCTTGATCGCCTTCTTCTCCTCTTTGGACAGAGCCTTCTTCTTCTCCCTCTCGCTCTCGAAGTACTGGTACATGTCGGAGAAGTCGCACTTGTCGAGGCTGGTGATCTTGACTCCTTCAGCTGGAGGGTACTCTTCACAGATCTCCTTGAAATCGCGGAAGAAGTTGGCTCGGAACACGGGGTCTTTGGCGTGGTCGGTCTCGATCATCGCACCGAAGAAACCGGCCACCTCCTCAGACTCCGGGGGAAGGGTGATCGGCTTGCCGTCGTACTTCATCTTGACGTTCTTCGGTAGCGGAACATAGGGCGGCGGGAACAGAACACCATTGTGCTGGAAAGTCGTCCACTTGACCGAGTTGTCCTCGTTCTGGTTCTCCCACCACTTGAACATGTCCTCCTCTTCCTCTGTCTTGCCTCGCTTGGCAGCAGGCTTCTTCTCCTCCTTGACCTTGGGCTTGACGTCCTTGGCCGCGGCTGCCTTGCCCTTCGGGGTGGATTTCGCCTTTGTGCGAGCGAGAGGTTTCTCATCATCGCTGCTCTCGGGCTCGGCCTTGACCTTCTTCGCCGCGGCTCTGCCCGAGGCAGGCTTGCCATTCGCCTTCGGCTTGGACTTGGCCAGAGGTTTCTCGTCCTCGCTCGAAAGGTCGCTCTCTGAAGACTCGGCAGCCTTGCGTTTAGGGGCAGCGCGTCCTCGAGAAGCGGGCTTGCCGTTCGATGCCGCACCCTTGGAGGCGGGCTTGCCATTCGACGCGGGCTTGCCCTTGGAAGCCGGCTTTGCGCGCGACGGTGGCTTCTTGTCTTCGAAAGAGCTTCCGTCATCGTCGTCGTCCTCATCGTCGCTCTCGACGATGCGACGCTTCCTCGCATTCGCAGCCGAAACGCGGGGCTTCTTTGCCTGTTGGTCACGTTAGCTGCGTGCGGTCGACATGAAATTAATGTTTTCCCTGACTCCAATGACGGGGATCGAGGAGCAGAAGTCGAGACTCACGAGAGGCTTGTCGTCCTCGTCGCTGGACTCGGCGTTCACGCGCTTGCCGTTAGCGGCGGGGCGGCTCCTGGCGAGAGGGGCATCGTCGTCGCTGCTCTCCTCATTGACGACAGGCACGCCGGCAGCGAGTTCCTCAGTAGTGGAGGCGAAACCCGGGGCCTCCACTGCTACTTCGTCGGACGACATTGCAGCGGACTGCTATGCAGTGCAGGGCAAATGGTGAAGGGGTGCAGAGGGGGTGGTTGGGTATAAGGAGTGAGGGAGTCGCGAGCAGGGGCAGTCGATTGCACAGGGGTGGTGTGAGGGAGCGGGTGAGCGATGAAGAATGGAGATGGAGGGAGAAGGGTCGCGGGGGGTGATGATGTCTTTGTTCTATGGCTATGGTGCGGTGACATTGGGTCATTTCACGGCTAAGTCCTCAGCTTGCTTGCTTGCGCGCCTGCGCGCCTGCGAGCCACCTGGCACCCGCCCGCGCTCTGCGACTTAGGCTCTGGGCCCTTGGCCCACTGCCCACTGATCCACTGACTGAGTCACCCGTCACCCCCGGCGCGGCGGAAGCGGGGGCAAAACAAGGCTTTACGAAGTGGCGCTAAAAGACTAATCGAGCGAATTGCGGCCGGTCCTAATGCCGTCAATACAGTTTCCAACTTAGTCATTTTTCCCCAAGATGAATAACCAGCCACCACCCCGTGGACGCGCTCTTCCTTGCCCCGATCCCCGTGTCCTCTGCCTTCTTCCGGCCCCCTTCCCCCATCCCACATGCTCCCTAGCCCCCTCGGTCGACTCTCGACGCGCGAAGGCTGGTCCTCCGTGACCATGGTCCTCCTCGAGTGTCACGGTCGCACATGCATGCCTTGATAACCGGCCCTTCGGCGGTGGCATCCACGCCAGTCAAGGTTGCCCTGATGCATACCAGCCTATCTCGCACAGGTGTGACGTCGGCGGTTCGCTGGTGAGACTCGGCACGCGAGGCCATGCGGCCAGGGGCCGAAGTTTAGTGGCTCGAGCGCCAGATGCGCGCGGTGGAGGTCGCCCCGGACGACAGCACATCGTTCTCCAGATCTCCATCTACCCCGCAATCCAACCCGCCCAGGCCGTAGTCGCTATCTCGAGTTCACCGTCGACCCGACGTGTCCGTCCAGTGCCTGCACCAGCCGAGCATCGACAGAGCCACCATTCCCCGCGTTCCCAAAAGCAGAAGCATCGGCTACATTGGGCTTACTCTTGAGGGAGCACCGCCATGAACTTCCTCAAGAGTGTCACGTCGACGGTCCTGAACTCGACGGGAGTCAGCTTCCCTTTCACGATCGGGGAGCGGATACCTGGCATTGAGTCTGGCGCGACAATCTGGGACATCCGCGAGGGCGTGAAGAAAGTGTGTGCTTATGGCATTGCAGAAACGTTACTGACGGCAGGACGATGGATCGCCCGTGACGTTGTTCATCTTTGATGCGACCCTCGGACCGCTTCAGCCGGGGAACAAGGACAGGAAGACGCTCTTCCAGCTGGCACGGAACGCACTGAAGAAGCTGCGCACGATTCGGCACCCCGACGTCATCAAGTATGTCGACTCTGTCGAGACCGACACGCACGTCTACATTGCTACGGAGCCGGTGCGCCCTCTGCAGGGCGTACTGCGAGACTGGGGATCAGGAGGCGCTCTCGCGAGCTCAGCTGCCAAGAGCAAGGTCAGCAAGGACGCGTGGTGTGCGTGGGGAGTGAAGAGCATCTCCACCGCCCTCGCGTTCCTTAACTCGCCGCCCCTCTCCCAGCACCATGCGTACCTTATCCCCTCGACCGTGTTCATCACGCCTGCGATGGAATGGAGGCTAGGCGGCTTCGACCTTTTAACGGGCATGGACGACGGGAGCGGCGTGCTCTGGGGCCTCGGAGGCGTTGCACCGGGCAACGCCGGCGATTTCTCGTGCCCCGAGGTGCAGAAGGGTGGGTGGGGAGTGCTGAGAGAGTGAGTTGCAAATCCACTCGCCAGAAACTGACAGCACAGTACGGACCCGGCGTCGACGGACACTTACATGCTTGCGATGTGGCTGTTTTGGCTGTACAATCCGGAGAAGCCGCTACCGCGCCTGTCCGCGCCGCCAACACCCGCGACCGCTGGAGCGATCCCGAAGAACCTGTTCCCGCTGTGGAAGCGGATGCTGACGCCGAATGCGCGGACACGGCTGTCGACTGCGAACTTTGTGATCGAGGCCGCGAGCTGGTTCAAGCAGAACCCGCTCGTGCAGCTGGTGGAGGGGCTAGACGGGTTTGAGCTGCGGTCCGACGGGGAGAAGCAAGCGCTGCTGCGCGTGATCCGCGAGAGCGCCGAGGCGGGGTCGCTGCCGGAGCCGTTCCTCGTGCACCGCGTGCTGCCGTCGCTGCTGCACTCGCTGTCGCTGCAGAACGCGCCGTCGTCGCTCATGCTGCCCATCATCCTCAGCATCGGCAAGCAGGTCCCGCCGGCGACGTATGGCAAGGTCGTGCTGGAGCCGGTTGTCAAGTTGTTCGCGTCGCCGGACCGCGGGACGCGCATGGCGCTCCTCGAAGGACTGGACGAGTACGTCGACAAGCTGGACAACCGGACGGTCGTGGACAAGATCTGGCCGAATCTCATCACGGGTTTCGCGGACACGGTGCCGGTCATCCGGGAGGCGACGATCAAGGCGGTCTATCCGCTGAGTGGGAAGCTCTCGGACCGGATTCTGAACAACGACCTGCTGCGCCTGCTGGCGAAGATGCAGCAGGACAGCGAGGCGTCGATCCGGACGAACACGTGCATCCTGCTCGGGCGGCTGGCGCCTAGCCTGTCGAGCAACACGAAGAAGAAGGTGCTGGTGCCTGCGTTCGCGCGCAGCCTCAAGGACCCGTTCGTGCACGCGCGCGTCGCGGCGCTGATGGCGCTGATGGCGACGGTGGACTGCTTCGACAAGGAGGACATTGCGACGCGCGTCATCCCGAACATGGCGTTCGGGCTCGTCGACAAGGAGAAGACGGTGCGCGACCAGGCGTTCAAGGCCATGGCCATGTTTGTGCAGAAGCTCGAGGAGTACGCGGCGACGCTGCCGGTGACGCTGGAGGAGGACCGGAGCGGGGCGTCGACGCCTGCGCCCGGCGCGGTGCCGCAGGCCGGCCTCGTTACCAGCGCGGCGGGCGCGGCCGGCTCGCTGGCCGGGTGGGCGTTCTCGAACCTGTCGAAGCAGCTCAGCAGCGGCGAGGCGAGCAGCACGCTGAGCGCGCAGCCGGCCGCGGCGCTGTCGCCCCCGCCGTCGGCGCCGGCGTCGATGCCGGCGACGCGGCGGCCGAGCGACGCGGGGGTTAGCGACCCGCCGCGCCCCGCGCCGCCGAGCAAGGTCGCGTCGTTCGGCGGGCTCGGCGGGCTCGGCGGCGCGAAGCCGCACGGCATGAAGCTGGGCGGGGGCGCGCGGAAGCCGACGGCGTCGCTCGTCGACGAGCTCGCAGGCGAGGCCGGCGAGTGGGACGGCGAGGGCGCGTGGGGCGACGACCTCATCAACGTCAACGCCGACGAGGACGACTGGACCGCCTTCGAGCAGGCCCCCGTCGACATGCCCGCGCCCGCCCCCGCCCAGGACTACTACGTCAAGCCCGCCAGCCCGCCCAAGCCCAGGGCCAAACCCGCCCCCGCCAAGCCCAAGGCGAGCCCCGCCATCGTCGCACCGAAACCCGTCAAACCCGCCGCGCCCGAGCCGACCAGCAGGCCCGGCAGCGGCAGCGCGACACCCAACCTCGCCAGCATGAGCAAGGAGGAGAAGGAGCGCGAGATGGCGCGCCGCCGTGAGGAGCGCAAGGCCCGCATCGCCGCCATGAAGGAGCAGAAGGCCGCCAAGGGCAAGTAGACAGCGGGCAGCGGGCAGCAGGCAGCAGAGCGTGAGGTTAGAGCTTAGGGTATACTAGTAAATGCATGACATAGACCGGTAAACACTGGCGCCGACCATGGTCCGCTTCGTGCGCACTCGCTGCTGTACTCTCCTACAATGTGGTGTCTCGATTCCTCCTCATTAACTACTGCCCCATGTTACTCGTACTCCTACATTTGCCCGGCGCTCGACAGGGCGTGGCGAGCGTGGCTGTGGCTGCTGCTGCGGCTGCCTACCACCTCTCCTTCTCGTCGTTCTCCGAGTTGCCGCTGCGGACGCTCTCGGGCGTCTGCTCGCGCTGTCTCCGCATCTGGCGGACCTGCTCCCACTCGGCGTCGAACTCGGCGTCGGCCTCGGAGCAGCGCTCGAGGTAGCCCTCGGGCACGAGGCCCTCTACGCCGTCGCGCAGGCGCGTGCCGACGACCCAGCCCTCGCCGCCGCCGCGGCCGCGCACGTCTAAGAACTCGCCGACGTCGACGGCAATCTCGTTGATGCCCTCGGGCGCGAACGAGTATGCCGTGCGGTATAACCCGTCGGGCTCCTCGCCGCCGTCGCCGCCGTGGTAGTAGATGTCGTCCGGGCCCAGCTCGTCGTCCTCGCTCCAGTAGTCCGACGCCGAGTGGTCCGCGACGTCCTCGTCGTCGCGCTTCGTCCACGACCCGAGCCCGAACGCCAGCCCCGCCGGCGGCTCGGACGGCGACGAAGACGACGGCCCGAACGACGCCCCAAACCCGAACCCGCTGAAGCCCCAGCCCTCCTGCGACACGGGCGCAGACGGCGTCGACGGCTCAGGCTCCCCCTCGCTCCAGTTCGAGCGCGAGCGGTGCGGCCCCAGTCCGACGAAGCGCAGGTCCGTCATGTGGAACGCGTAGTCGCGCACCTTGACCCGGCGCGACACAGCCGCCTCGGCCACGAGTGCGGGGTTCGCCGCGCGCGGCGTAGCGCTCCCGCTCTCGTCCAGGCTCAGCGCGTTCAGCGCAGACAGCGTCGCAGGCGTCAACGGCGCCGAGCCCGGCCCAGACGACCGGTTCGAGCCTGGCTGCTTGCTATCCTTTTCGGTAGACGTCGAGGCTGGTTCTGGTCCGTCCGCGCTGCCAGCGGGGCCGTCGACGAGCCCGAGCCCGTGTTTCCTGCTCTCCTCGTCGTTGTCCGTGGCGGCATCCTTCTCCTTGGCTTCCTCCTTTGCGTCGTCGGGCTTGTCGGCTTTGTCGTGCTCGGCCTGTTCTTCCTCGGCTGTTTCTAAGCCCGCGCCCAGTGGGGCGGACGTAGAGACTAAGCCTAGTAAGGACTTCGGCCTAGCCTTGAGACTTCGCCTGCTCGCCGAGGAGCAGCTCCGATCCCGCGTCTGTGTGCCGAACGCACTGCTGCCCCCGGGCGAGGACCCGAACGCACTACTGGCGCCCGGACTCGTTAATCCGTGTATGCTGTGGAGACTTGCTGTCGGGCTGTCGATCACCTGCGAGGCCGGTCGTGATGGCGCGGGCGACGGCGGGGCTGGCCTCGAACTCGTTAACGAGGAATTCGACCTCGGCTTCGGCAGCGACCCGCGGCGCTGCATCCCCACCGCCTGCATGCCTTGGATCCCCTGGATGGACGATCGCTGCAGGGACAGCGGACGCATCCGCGCCTCTGGGCTGCGCTGCTCCAGGCTGTTCAGGCTGTTGATCGACGGCACGACCGGGGCCGACTTGGACGAACCTGCTGTTAGCTCGACCGGGAGATCATGACAACACACGGTTAGGCGAGGCCGGAACGGTCACGTCCGTCATGGCTCAGCGAAATGATGGGGAAGCAGGGACGGGGTCGATGCGCTGGACAGGACGGTGGCGGCGGCCGAGTGGGGTATGTATGCTGGGGTGAACGGGCGGATGAGACCAAGTTGCTGTGGATGAAGGAACGTATGCACGGAGTCGATGATGTAGGTTGTTGTGGTTGTCGTGGATGACAGAATGGTATATGGTCGGGAGTCAAATTGAGCGTTGGAGGAGTGTGGTGTGGTGTGTATGACCGTG
Source organism: Trichosporon sp. PB005A (assembly GCA_023630055.1). NCBI lineage: Eukaryota > Fungi > Basidiomycota > Tremellomycetes > Trichosporonales > Trichosporonaceae > Trichosporon > Trichosporon sp. PB005A. The sequence goes on from JAMALZ010000012.1 coordinate 142,936, forward strand.
TGTGGCCCCTAAGACATGGCCCTGGGTGCTAGGCACTTTGGTGTAAGCCGAGCGAGAGCATAGCGTGGAGGTATGCTGCTGCTGCGTGGTCCGGATGGCGTTTGGCGTTTCCAGCCTGCAGCCTGCAGCCTGCAGCCAGCCAACAGCCAGCGTGTGCAATCGGTCCCGGGGTTGGCCGCCTGGGAGTGCCAGGAGCATGATGCAGAGGTGCAGACGGGGCTGTGAGCTGTGCTTGCAAGCGCTCGCATGCCGAAAATGGTCGCATGCTCGACCGAACAGGGGAGGTGGGAAGTGCACGCGTGGACGGTCAACGCGAGCGGAGAAGACGGCTGCAGGGGCAGGGGAAGCGCGTTTGATCACAGGACCACAGCACGGCGACATGAGCAGCAGAGCCCGCAGGCCGGCCGCAGCCGCAGAGCTCAGAGCCCGCGCATAGCCGCAACCGCAACCGCAACCGCAACCGCAACCGCAACCGCAATCGCAACCCGCAGGCCGCCAGCTGCCAGGCCGCCGAGCGAAGAGCGGCACAGCGCACAGCGCAGGAGCCCAGGACACAGATCCTTAGTCGCGAGAGTCGCGACCGCGCACCCTTACTTGAAAACAAATCACATCTCCACCGCCCCCGCCGCCCGTCACAGCCCACGCCCACTCCCGCCTCAGGCCTCTCCAAGGCCTAGCCATCTAGCCCTCTCCCTCGTGTGCACTCGCTCGGCACCACCACCACATGTTGGGCTCTGGCCCGGCCACCGACCAGTCTCAGTCGTCAAGCCAAGCATTCCATTTCTTCTCCTCCCCTCACCCATCGCTTCATCAACCGCCATGCAGACGTGTCCCTCGCTCGATGCTCTGCACTGCAGTGCCCCGCCTCATCTCCTGCTCCTTGCTTCTGTCTCGCTTCAAGTGACTACTCATGCATACAATCAACTTCTGGGTCACAATACAATCCGCGTCTGATGGTGACCCCTGCAAACCGCATTCGATCCAACAACCATCCGCCGCACAACACCTGACGTGCAATGTTGTTCCAGCGCTACTTGCCGGCTCTACTTTTACTTTTTGATGGGTTGATGAACAAAATACGATTTGATGGGACTCTTATGCCTATACAACAATGTGGAATTATACTTGAGTTGGTTTGTGGTGATGGTGTCTAACGCGTCATGCTGCCGATCGTCTCGACGAGGTCGTCCACCGTGGCGATCCCGTCACTGCCGATCGCGGCACTCCGCTGCGTTCTACGCGATAACGAAGAGTTGGGGGGAACAAGGGCGTACGTAGACGTAACGACCGGTCCCTGGAGCCCTCGCACAGAGAGAGCGAACTGCTCGGCAGTTCCGTTTCCGACCAGCATCTTCATGTCGTTAACACTGCCAAGCCCACCCTCGGCCACCGGGACCAGGCGCAGGCGAGGCAAATCCGACTTCTTGGTGCGGAACAGGTTTCCACGATCGACGATAGGCTGAGCGAGGAGGATCACATCGTTGAAGATCAACATGGTGAAAACGTCGTCGCGACGAGCCTTGCGGATGGAGGACTTGTTAGGAGGGATAGTTCCGTCGGAAGAGATGAGCGAGGCGCCACGCGAAACTGGCGGCCGGCGCGGCAAGGAGGAAGCGAGAGATTGAGTCGACGAGGTCGCCGAAGTCGCCGAGGACGTCGTGGTGGTAGAGTCACGAGTCGACCGGCGGCTGGGGCGCTCCTTGACCTCGGAAGTGTCGGACGACGTGAATCCCGCGTAGGTGGACAGGTCGGTGGTGCTAGCCGTGCTCAGAGCAGACTGAAGCGACGAGCGAATGTTCTTCAAGGTGTGGGAGCGAGTGAAGTGAGCGCCGGGGTGCGCCACCGGATCCTTCGCGTACGCCCGGATGACCTGAGCATGGCCGAGGAGGCGACGACCACGAGTAGCGAGCCTGAAGTCGAGGGGAAGACCCTCGCAGCGCTGCTGGATGCTCACGAGCTGCTGGAACTCGTCCTCCCGTGCCTTGCATGTCTCAAGGTGCGAAAGGACGGTCTCGGTGGCTTCGATTAACTCAGAGACAGCGAGGTGGTCCTGGTGGCTCATAGGGGTGGCGTCGAGCAGGCGGTGAAGCATCAAGGGATACTTGGTCAATCGCTGAATAGGCTTGAGGAGCATGCTGGTCAAACCCATGGCGCCCATAGCAGGGTTGCGAGTCTGCATACGGAGGAATTCGCCATAGTTGCTGAACTCGTTCCGGATCTCCTCGTCGAGGGCCTGCGACACCGGGTGGAAAGCGGCGATGTACGGCTCATGGCAGCTGAGCTTCTCGATCCAAGGGCGCATGGCGGTCACAAATTGGCCAACCTGAACCATGCCGTTCGCGCGAGGAAGGCTTTGCAGAGCCTTGGCGAGCTCGTCGTGGGTGTCGGTGAGCTTCTCGAGCAGGTCGAAGAGCTGGCAGGCATGAGTAGGGATGCCGGACATCCAAACACCGTCGGGGGTCTTGATGGGGTGGGCGAACAGGCGGAGAACGTCGCGGCAAGAGCGCACGAAAGCGTGCTCCGTTTCGCAGAACTCGAACATGACCTCCTGTCGCTTGACCTCCTTCTCTCCATCCTCCTGAGAGACAATGTTCTGGTAAACGTCGCTATCGTTGAGAGATTCGCGCCATGTACGTCCAGTCTCGACCCTAGGCATCACAGGCCGAGTACTCTTAGTGTAGCCTGTGTGACGGACGTGGAACGACTCCTGGCGTTGGCGGGGAGGCTGCGGGGGCTCGCGGACCTGGCGGGCAGACGCCGACTTGCGGAGGCGGGAAGTCGAGCGGACAAGCGCGGAAGTCTTAGGCGGTAAGAGGTGGCTGCTGGAGGCACTCGTCAGAGGGTTCAGCTTCTTCGGAACCGCACGAGGCGTAGTGCTGGCAGGCCTATCGACCAGGGGGAAGGGAGGCGAGATCGACCGGTCGTGGCTCGAGAGCATGTCGTCCTCGTCGTCGTGAACGACAGAGATAAGGGAACGGCTGAAGGCCTTCGACTTGCTGTGCGACCAAGACTGCGAATCCGTGTCGGACTCGACGGGAGAGCCGAGGTCCGGGCTCACAGGAGTCGGCTCCTCGACCTCGAACTTGCCGTCGAACTTGGTGCCCAGAGATAACTCGAGCTGGGGAGGAGGGTCACCTGGGCAGGCCCAGAAGTACTTGCCAGCCTCGTCGTTATGCGGCTGGTCAACGACGCTCCAGGGCTGGGCGAAGTCGAGGTTAGCGACGAGCCCACGGAGGGCATTGAGACGGCGCTTGCGAGCACCAGTCGGGGATGGCTCTCCAGAACCCGGAGACTCCTTGGAAGCCGGAGAGGAAGTCATCTTGACACCAAACTCCGAGGTCTGCATCTTGTTCGAAGGAGACTCCAGGCCGTCCCTAACGAAGGACAGTCGAGGCGCACCGCGTGACGATTCACAAACGCGGATAGAGGGTCCCGACGGGTGCGAGTTGGGAGTCGGGCAGGAAGCAACCGAGTAACGGCTGGCATTGGCATTAGGCGAGACGGGCATGGGGTAAGCCTCAGAGGGCTGCTGAAACCACCCATACCGCTTGGACGAATGCCGACGAAGAGTCGAGGACGTCCAGGTTGATCGCGTAGGCATCTCCTCGTCGGTAGAGGAGGTCAAGGAGTCTGGTCGCACGACAACGGGGACGGCGCTGGGCGCAGGTCCAGCGCTTTTGCCACCAGGGCCGCTGAGCCTCCTAGGCCAAGGGCTGGCGAGGCCGTCGGACGACTCGCAAGAGGACTCCACTGACGAAGCGCTAGTGTAGAAGGAAGCCTCGGAGTCTGAGAAGGGGCCAAAGGTGGGAGTTGTCGTCGATGAGTGGGCACTCGAGACAGGGGTCAGGTCATTTGTATCGGTGCTGGAAGACGCGATGCGAGGGAGGTCGGGAAGGGAGGCGTTGGCGGGATGCGTGAGCTTTGAGGCGATGCTAGAGGCCAAGGAGTAGGAGCGCGGCGGGGCCTGCTGCCTCGACAGTGTCGGAGCTTTTGGGGAAGCGGGCATGGTCGAATGAGAGTGAGGATAACGAGGGTTGTTGCAAAAGAGGTCGAGAGCACAGACAAGGAGTGTGCTGTGAGCGGGGGAGCTAGGTGCTCTCTCGGTCGGAGGGTGTGCCAAGGGTGGCCGTGTCACTGGAAAGGAAGGACGTTACACACCAGTAGAACTAGCCGAGTCTGCAAGACAGAGGGATGAGGTGAAGTGTGCCGTCAAAGGGAGACGGCAAACGTCGAGCCGTGTGTGACGAGCTGCTGCAGACGTGTAGTGGGCGTGGTAGGATCGATTCGATTCAACCGATGATCAAGTGGAGGAGGCTTTTGAGGCTTTTGAGGCTTTGGGAGGGAAGGCGACAATCACTCTAATGAATGGAGTGAATGGTGCTTCCGCCGGGACTGTCGCGGGCGCAGGTGGAGAGCCTAGAGACGACAGTGGTGGTAGGTCGCTGCCGATGCGTCGAGCTGATCGGTGTGTGATCGCTCGTGTGTGACGTCGTCGGGGATGTGGTCGGGTTCTGGTGCGAGAGTGCGAGCTGTGTGAGACTGAGGGGGTGTGCTGATGTGCTGATGATGGAAGCGAAGGGCGAGGATAATGTTGTCTTGTTGAATATACACGAGGCTGATTGCTGATGGGAGGAAAGACGGGCGTGGGGGTTAAGTCGGGTGAGGGAAGACGAAAGGGAGGATCAAGCACGGTGCTCTTGTGATGAAGGATAACAAGGGGGGAGGCGAGATGGAGAGCAGGGAACAGGCAGTAATAAGAAATGGAAGGGTGAGGGAGTCGGAGAATGTTAGTGTAGAAAAAGAAGGCCAGGCGAGAGGGGGGCCAGGCTGTCTGGAAGGGCGGAGGGGTGGTCGAGGCGATGTTGACAAGCAGAGGTGCCAGGCGATGGATGGCCAGTGTGGCCGTCGTGGTCGTCGCAAGCGGCGGTGGTACGGTGGTGGTGTGCACATGCTCCAGATAGATACGCTGATCCAGGACTCTCAGGGTCCCGAAAAAGGTAAAAACAACCCAAAGACCCCTTTTTGCGACCTCTGCTCAGGCCATCTCAGATATCACGCCTGCGCCCCCTGAGATAATGTTCTAGACTTATGTAAAGGGTCAATCCTCAATAAGCTTCCGCTGCCCATGCCCCTCGCGAAGTCGTGCGCCCCCGCGCGCCCCGGGGCGTGCGCGCGCTTCGACCGGACGTACCAGGTCCCCGGACAGCCAGGCCACCCGCGGATGCTCCGTGCTCCAGCTGCTGATAGCGATTCTCTCGAACCGAGAGACCCTCTTTTTTCCTGTCTTCAGGACAATCTAGGACAAACTTTTTGAACTGAAAGACGCCACGGCACACACCAAGCGTCCTGCGCATCTGCGCACCGGCCAGCCTAGCCAGCCTCTTCGCGCGTCGCCTGCAGCCTCCACCAGAGGACAGCCAGGACACGCCACGCTAAGTGGAGCCGGCAGAGTCGAGAACTTGTCAGTGCTGAGGGTCCCCCTTCGCTAGCCCTGTCCGCCCTGCCGGCCCTGGAAGCATCCACTTCTCCACGAATACCAGTGAATGCGCAAATGCACGCCCGCTCAAGCCGTGGCCAGCGCCCAGCGCCTGCCGCAGCAGGCCCAGCCAGCCATGGCTGTGCGTGGCTGCCACCGCGAAGCCACTTTAATATCGCCCATTCTGTCGTTGCATTCAGTCACTGCAACTGGGCGATGACTGATTGTCTCATGTCAACAAACCGTGCAAGCGACTGGGCCTTCGCAAGCTCGAGGCGCCAACGTTACGACATACTTAACGCCCATAGCTGTTGGTGAGGCCCCCTCCCCACACCTACGCCAGCGCTAGCGCCAGTGCCAGCGCCTCGATGCCGTACATGACGGAACAAAATATTACGAGGGCACGGCCGGCTCTCTCTGAACCACTGACCACTGACAACCCCCACTCATGATCTGACACCGGTGCGTCAAGAGCAGACACCGGGCCGTCCGGCCGCTCGTATCGCTGACGCGCAGGCCGGCCGGAACGGGTGGTGATGTAAACCCTCAATTTTTCACAGAACAGCGTCTCCCACTCCTGACACTCCTGCCAGAAGCCTTCTCGTCGAAAAAGTTGAGGGTTATCCGGTCCTGATTCATCATATACGGAATGTAAGCCGGTCGAAAAGGGGGACAGGCTTACTCCGACGCTCCTCCTCTGCCCTCTCATCCTCTGCCTCGCCTTGAGGCAGCCTGTGGTCGAGGTGCCTCGGCCTTGGCCCGCCCAGCCCTCGGCCAGTACTTTGTCCGAGCGCCTATGCGCCCGAGATCGTGAGTCTGAGAGTTCCAGAGCCCGAGAGGCCGAGAGCCCAGGCGCCCAAGCCGAGACGAGATAAATCAGCGGCCAGGTCCACTCAGGCTCAGGCCCCGTCAGGTCCGTCAGGCCCAAGGCACGGCTGGGGTCCTTCGAACCTTACAAGATTTTCGTCTGCGGGTCTTGCGACACCTCATCGCCTAAGCTGGCGTTGTCAGCACGCTTATAAGACACACACGCAAGGCAGGTACGCAGCGCAGCCTGCACGAGGCGGGCCCACTGCACGCATGCCCCAGTTCCTTTCTCCTCCTGTTTCGAACTCTCAACTCTCCAACACTCAGCGTCGTTCCTCATGAGTCATTGGCTGCGTTCCGTTCCGTCCGAGACGCTGCCGTACGGCGGCCTCGACGTCAGCAAGTGACACAAGGCCAAGGTCGCAAGGACCTTGATACCAGTAAACGATGAATAGGCTCTGGGGTCGCCCGGAGTCCGTTTCGCCGATTATCATCAGCCCAGCCAAGCCCAGCCAGCCAGGCAACACGCGCAGGACTCGCTCGCAGATCCCATTCAAAGGACGGATCGGGAAGGTAGCGTGGTCTGTAAACCTGGCTATCCGGGCCATCCTGGCCGGGGCTGGGCTCGGTCATATCCGCCCTCTGTTCTTCTCGGCCTCCCAGCCAGGAGCAGGAGCTCTCGCGTGGAGAGTCGCCGGTGCAGGTTGGTCCAGAGCAGGAGCGCAGTCCTCGAGCTGGGCCAGGATAGGGTGGAAGCAAATTTCTGCACACACCAGTTCCCGAATCCGCGCTCTCCCATGCCCTCATCCCTCAACACGCTTCGGATCGGGGTCTTCCCGTACCTGGCCAGCTCGCTGCTCTCTCGTACACACCCCCGAATGCGGCGACCCCCGTTCCACACATCCGCATCCACCTTCTTCGCTCCAGGCTCCACGCGAGGCTCCATGCTCTGCACTCTCACTGACGTGCGCTCCACCTGACGCCTGCTCACTCAAAATAGCGCTCCAGCTACCCGATCCGGCCATGGGCCCTGGAATCTGGCCGACTCCAGCTAACCTGCTCGTCGGTGACTAACTGCCAGCAGTCAGCGGGCCGGGGTGCGTCCTCAAAATTTGTCGTTTCCCACCCAGCAACGAGCCCCGCTGCGCTCACAGCTCACAGATCACAGGCACGCTGCCATGTCGCGTGCGCGTCATCGGTCTCGGCAGCCGGGCGGCAGCGCTAATGCCTTAGCTGGCCGGCGCCGGGAACAGTTCCGGCGTGCTTTTCCTGGCACACGCCCGACACCCTCCTTGCGCTGTCGCGTGGCGCTTTGTGTCCGCCGCGACCCAAGTTGGCTTCACTTTCGATCGCTGCTGCGGCCTCGCGCACACCTGTGCACACTCAGTTCTGGCCACAACCCACTGCGTGCAGGCAAAGCGCACCCTGCGAACTCTGGAGCAACAGCCTCTGATACGAGTTGGCCGCCGGCGGTTGTCACCCGCAGCACTGCTGCTCGTTTCGCCCCCCTCCGGTGTCAGCAGCTGCGTAAACAACCAGCGCCCAGCATGCTCGTCCGAATGGACATATCAGCTAGGCGCCGGGTTGGCGCAGCTCACGCGAAGCTCGCGACGCATGACGCTGAGTCACGGCCGTGACTCCGCGGAAAGCAAACTCTATCGCACTCACGTGTGCCCCTTCCCTGCCCCCGGCGCTGTTTCGCGTTTGAACGCCGTCGATTGGCCCCGGCAGCCTCGTCTGTTTGTTGTTTACTGTTACTCCGACTGCCTCGGGTGCGCGTCGGGCGCGCGCGGACGACGTCGTCGGCCCAACGCAAACGCGAACGCTACGCCATGTGCTCGCGCACGCTCGCACTCGTGTGTTACCGTTAGTTGGAGCTGGAGCAATTCACGGCGCAGATCTTGAATGCGGACCTGAGCGCCGCCGGGCCTGCGGACCTGCGGACCTGTACCTGGCCTGCGAGCGGTGCAGAGTGGTCCTGTCCTGGACGTGTACCTGGCCTGGGCGCTCTGGACAGCCGTCGGCGAACCGGGGTACCGGGGTCACGGTACCCCGCACGCTGCGGACGTCATCGCCCTCCCCCGTCGCCCAGTCCCAATGTGACGGAGGACGTCGCAACGCCTCGGCGAACCAATGTCGCATGTGTACAGAGTGTGCATATTATTCTAGTATGTGTAGCAAGCATTGTTTTTTGACTTCTAGCCGCGGCGCGTGAGCCACGCGAGCGCGCCCGAGAGCACGCGCCGCCCCCCGCCCTCCTCGCCCGAGCTGGGCTCTTTCTCCGAGCTCTCGCCCGACTCCTGTGTCGTCTCGAGCGCGAGCCTGCTGCGGCTGCGCGGGCGGCTGCCGCGCGCCCCGCTGCCGAAGCTGCCGTGCTCGCCGTGCTCGGACGCGCTGCTGTCGCTGGGGCGCAGCGACGGCGCCGACCGCGACGCCTTGTCGATGGCGCCAAAGTCGTTGTACAGGTGCACGCGCGGGCGGTCGCCGCTGCCTCTGCTCCCGACGCTGCCGAGGTCGCCGAGGCTGCGCGTCGCCGACGGCCCCGTCGACACGTTGCCCGACGACATGGTCCAGTCCGTCGGCGTGCCGGCGTGGCTGCGGCTGAACGAGCTGCCCGTTGGCGTCGCCGTCGTCGGCCCGAACGGGCTCAGCATCATGTCGCCCCCGATCGCTCCGCCCGTCGTTATATCGGGCGGTGGGGCGCGGCGCTTCACCCCGCCCAGAGGCTGGATCAGGCCCCGCGCGCCAGGCCGATCCTGCCCGAGCTGCTGCCCGAGCTGCAGCTCCGACTCCAGCGTCGGCTGCCGGACCTCGATCGACGGGCGCTCAAACGACGTGCGCGCACTCTCGAGCGACGCACGCTTGTTTTGCGCTGCTGCGTTCGCCGCAGCAGCGATGTACGCTGGCATTTTGCCGCCACTGCCCCGAGCTGCCGTGCTCCGAGCAGCGGGTGGGACAGCGAGCGGCCAGCGGCGCACCGGCCCTGCGGGGCTCTGGCCGCGACCCATGCGCGCCGGGCTTCCACGGCCGAGGGACGGCACGCGGCCGACCGTGGCCTCGTCTTCGTCGTAGGGGACAGCGTCGTGCGGGCCTCCGAGCGTGTCCACACTCGTGTTCGACGCGAACCGCGGCCCGCGCCGCTTCCGGTGCATGCCGCCGAACTCGCCCATGTCCCCCGACTCGGCCGACTCGTAGTAGCTCGACGTCGCCGAGGCCTGCGTCTCGTGGCTCTCGTTCGGGTGCACGCCGAACGCCTCGTGTCCGATATTGACATTCACACCAGCGCCGGTGGCAATGGGGCCCCCGATGCGCGGCGTTGGCATCGGCGTGCTCTCCTCCGGGATTGTGCTGACCCGGTTGCTGCGCGTGCTCCGCGGGAAACTGCCCTTCGAGCCCTTGCTTCCTGAGCTCCATGACCGGCTGCCGCTGCTGCTTGAGCCCAGCGATCCCGACCCGGACCCCGAAGGCCGCGTATCGGCAGTCATGTACTCGGTTTCCTGCGTTGAGGCCGAGTAGCGATGACTGTCGAGCGGGGGCTTGAAGAACAGATCGTCGTCTTCCAGAGAAGACTGCCGGGCGTCGCTGCTGGGGGCTGTCCGGCCAGAGGAGTTGGCGTGCGACATTCGGAGTCCCAAGCGCGTAGAGGAGGGGTGCGAGGTTCCAATGGAGCCCTCGCGTGGCGTCGGCGAGCTCATGCCGATGTGTTTCTCGAGCGTGTTTCCACTAACGTTTCGCTGCGTGTCTGGCGAATTCAGGGAGTCGTGCGATGCTGAAGGCGACGAAGCCTGGCCCCTACCGAGACCTCGCAGGAGGCCGATACCTCCTGCTGCCGCACCCATCGCCGTGGCGGCAGCGAGGCGGCCGAAGGACGACGTGCTCGCGTTGATCGATGCGAGCGAGCCGCCCAGCGACCCAGGTCGGGACCAGGAGCCTTGGCGGGAGACTTGGGACCCGTTTCGACTGGAACGCAGCAGAGCCGACTGCTCGTCGCTCACTGTCGAATCTGTCCGCACACTCCGGTCGTCGTCCTCGAAGTCACGAATGTTCGCGATCGGGCCACCGAACACTTCGTCGCCGATCTGTGGCGGTCGGTCGTGTATCCTCACACCTCCGGCGCCGACCCCGGCCATCCCGCCCACGTTCGGGCTTCCGATGTTGCGGTGCTTTTCGTACAGGACGGGGGACGTACCAGCATCTGGGTCTTCCGTGGGGACTCCGCTCCATCCCTGTGGCATACCGCTGCTCCCGAACGAGTCGTCAGACTCGTACCGTCGATCGCGCCGCTTGTACCAAAACAGCGCGAGGATGAGTAGGATCAGCCCCACGCCAAGCACAGGGGCCACCACGGCTGGCACGATGACACCAGCATCAGGTGAAGAATCCGAGTCTCCTGCAGGGGCAGCTGCTCCTGCTGAAGAGGATGAGGGGCCGTTTGATCCCGAAACGCGCGAAGACGATGATGAGGAGAGGCGTGAGGTGGAAGTGGCTAACCCAGTGTTCGTCGTACGGGAAGACACCGAAAGCGAGGATGATGAAGACGAAGAGAACGTTGAACCCGATGAAGATACAAGAAGTGAAGATGACGTGAATGAAGATTGCGTGAATGACGTTGAAGGCGTTGGCGATGAAAGTGACGATGTCGAAGATACAGATGCAGTGGATGACGAAGATAACGGAATCAACCCAAAAGACGATGAAGAGCCCGAGGAGGAGGAGGCTAACGACGAGGCAGTTGACGACAGTAATAACGACGACGCTGACGATACCAAGGACGACAGCGACGCGGTCGAGGATGTCTCTGAAGTAGGGGAAGAGGAGGTTGGCGACGGCGACGTTGACGCCGACGCCGACGTAGTTGGAGTGGCAGTCATACTAGCCTCCGAGGACGACGCGGCGGACTCGAACGAGGATGCCTCAGCCGAGGTCGATACACTCGAAGAGGCTGTTGATGAGGGCATGGAAGAGGTTGGTGACGAGGACGCCTCAGAGCTCCCAACAGAAGGCGTGACAGAAGAGGACGATGTTGTCGTTTGGGGAGCCGTGTTAGTTCCAGAGCTCTCTGAGCTCCCCGTCCCGCTATCGGGGGTAGTCGAGCTATCGGTGCTTGGCGAAGAGGTGGACGGAGGAGAGGAGGTCCCACCGAAGGCCCACCCACTTGCCATGGGGATACTTGGGCCATAGTCTGCTCTGTTAGCAAGAAGTTTCTTCTCCATCCCTCGGGGCCACTAGCTCAGATCGGGAACCCTCAGAAGCATATGGTCTCGGGACAATGGCCCATCGAGCCACAGTGTTATATCAGGAATGCTCAAGATGAGGCGTCCAGGTGCAGTTGTGTGGAAAGGGTCCAACGGCTTATGGGGTCCTCGATGTCCTACTGTGCATCCCGTCGGGCACTGCGGGCTCGCGCGTTTGTTTTCTTTTTCGCTCGCCCGGATTGAATTGACTGTGGGCAGGAAAAACTCACAGGTCAGAGGTAAATTGACAATCTCGCCAGTCGTCACACTTTCACCTCCTCCGATATCCGTCACGAACTGGTAAACAAGTCAGCACATGTCTTTGCAGGCCGACTCACCTCGGACCAGGACATCCAGTCAGGCAGCTCTTGTCCGTCCGGTGTGAACGACTGCCGCTTGTCGACGCGTTCTGGGCACCCGACGAGCGCACACCATAGTCGACGGACCATGGTCGTCAACGGTGCTGCTGCTGGGTTCGGGCTGGTTTTGGTGTTGGAATCGTGCTGGGTGTCGTGGAGGGGAATCGAGGATGGAGAGAGCGCCTCAGAGGCGTCGGATTATTTCGATATAAGCCGTTCAGATCGTCATTCGGCAGAGATGGAAGTGAGATTGTTTACAAAGTGCAAGGACATGAGTGAAGCTGTGTACGTGTTGAGGATAGTCAATTGAGACTAAGCATGCAGGTGCCGAGCTACCGAGGATGACCGACCGCTGCATAGCGTTGGGAACGGTGACGACTCTCTCAATCTCGGTACTGTAACGGTAGGGTCTGACGAGAACAATAAGGGAACAATGAGGGCGCGCGGGCAGGCTACACAAGCCAAGCACGCCCAAGTAAGCCTGTCAAGCCTGTCAAGCCCCGTACCTGCGAGTTCCTGCGAGTTCCTGCGAGTTCCTGTGAGTACCTGGAGTCCAGAGGCGTTGTTTGTCCTGGCGCTACAGGCTCTTTGGACGGTTACCCGCCGATCCAGAGGGTAGAGCCTGAGGGAGTGCGCACGCGGACTGGAAATGTATCTGGTATGGGATGCTGTAATATCATCGGTGGGATTCACTGTGTGATTGGGTCCCGAGAGCGTTGGCGCAGTCTGAGGCGGAATATCCCAACCTAAGGGCAACCTAAAGGCGGGCGGAAAAAAGGGAAGTGGCCCGTGCAATGACATAAAAATCAGGCGCGAGGGTAGTGCGCGGCTGTGCGCCACAGGACGCAGGACTGGCCAAGGAACACGCAGGACTCCGGTCGTGTACCAGGCAGAGCATCAGGGGTCGGAAATGAACCTACCGAGACTGAGTAATGTTGACATGAGCCATGGGTACGGGCTGCAAAGGTACTGGTACTGCCGCCAGCAGTACCTGGAGTGGGTCCATTGTTAGTTTTCGGGCAAGGCGGCGGGCTCTCGGCAGGCGGCAGACGTGCAGGCAGGCGCACAAGCAGCAGGCAGCAGGCAGCAGGTAGCAGACGCGGAGGCGTTCAGGCGTCGGGGGCGTGCGTGTGTGCGCGGGCTTGTGGGGAGACAAACAAGCGTTGGCCGCAGCACCAATACCAAGACAGATGCCAGATGATCGGGACGAGGGAGCTACCAGAGTTCCTGGATAGCTACTGGCAGATCGAGGCTCGAGGGGTGGGCGTATAGGCGTGGGAGCAGGAGATGAGCCAAATCAGTCGCGGTCGGGAGGGTGGCCGCAGAGTCAAGCCCAATTAGACTGTCAGCGCTGCAGGGACACATTCAGTCGCCGTGAGAAAATACCTCCGCCCCTATATGGTCCGAGCCATGCGAGCACCGGACACACGCGAAATGACCGAGTTATCATCGATCCCGGCGAGTCGGCTGCGGCTGAGCGCACGGCGCAGAGCCGTGGCCGTGCGCCGACCGACGCTTTCTCTCTTCGTCCACTCTCATACTCGCATCCGATTACGAAAGGCTATCTCATGCTTAGTCGATTGCTAGTCTCCCGCAGCACTCTGAGCACCAGCACCCGCACGTCCCTGTATCCGCCATTTACCTTTACCTGCTCCGCCCACTTTCTGCCGCCCCCCGCCCGAGCGCACGCACGCGCATACACCATGGCCCCCAACTCGTCCGATCCCACCGCTACGCAAACCACTGCGTCTGGTGTCAAGCTGACCGCGCACAACCAGTACAAGGCCGAGCGCCTCCTGCGCGGGGACCTGCCGGCCGACCCGATCCAGTACTTCAAGGGATGGCTTGAGACGGCGCTCCACGGCGCGCACCCCGTCAAGGAGCCCGAGGCCATGGTGCTGAGCACGGCGACGGCGGCGGGCGTGCCGTCGTCGCGCGTCGTGCTGCTCAAGGAGGTCGACGCGCGCGGCTTCATCTTCTTCACAAACTACGACTCGCGCAAGGGCCACGAGCTCGCCGAGAACCCCGTCGCCGCGCTCTCCTTCCACTGGAAGGAGACGAGCAAGCAGGTCCGCGCCGTCGGCCGCGTCGAGAAGCTCTCGCGCGAAGAGTCCCAGGCGTACTTCGACTCGCGGCCGCGCGGGAGCCGCATCGGCGCCTGGGCGTCCGAGCAGTCCCAGCCCGTCGGCGAGGAGGAGCTCGCCCAGCGCGTGCACGAGTTCGAGCAGAAGTTTGACGGCCAGGAGTCCATCCCCTGCCCACCCCACTGGGGAGGTTTCAGGCTCGTGCCCTTGTGAGTGCAACGACGCAAGCACCTTACTGACTCCGACCACAGCGAGCTCGAGTTCTGGGCCGGACAACCGTCGCGCCTGCACGACCGCTTCAGGTACACGCGTCCGAAGGACGGAGAGGGCGAGTGGGACGTGAACCGGCTCGCGCCCTGAGTGCCGCGCTCTGGGTCGCGACACTTATGCATGTTAGTCCGAACATAGATGCAACTGCTCTTTTGGGCCAGCGCGTTCTGCCGAATGCGGATGATCCGCAACCACGGACCCCCTGCGATTCCAGCGCCGTTCCTGTGATCCTGTGACTGCCCCGCCCCGCGGCGTCCCATTGTCGTAAACACGGTCTGGCGATTTCCCAGACGGGCGAACCCACCTGTTGCTGTGTCTGCTCTTCCAGTGAGACATTGACGATAAGGTGAGACGTGCAGTGGCTTGTCAGATGTTGCCGTGTTGCCCGTCTAAGAAGGCAAGGTTCAGCGGTGTACGGTATAATGGCGCGGGTCGGCTCAAAGGTAAAACATATGCTGTTGCATCTCTATGAGGTAATCGTACAAGGGTGGTGGGGTGTAGTCTACTCCTCGTCGTCGGACTCCTGCTCGCGGAGCGCCTTCTCGATCTCCTTCCTCCTCTGGGAGCGCACCTTGCGCTGGATCTTGACCCATCCGCCGAGGGGCGTCGCGTCGATCTTGATGCCCTCCTTGAAGCGGCCGACCTCGGCGCGATCCCTGGGCGCGAAGCCGACGTTTCTCCTCTTGTTCTCGATGAACGTCCGGTTCGCCTCGAGCTTGTCGACGAGCGTCTTGAGCTGGTTCGCGACCTTGGGCGAGCCGGCAGTCCCGCGCTTGATGTGCCGCTTCACCGAGACAATGACGGGCAGTACGAGCTCGGGGTACGAGATGTGGTTCGCGAGCTGCGCGTGGAAGTCGGCCAGCAGCCACACGAGCTCCTCGCCCAGCACCTCCTGGTACACGCGCGTCTTCGGGTACGCGGCGGGCGCGCGGATGACGTACGCGAGGTCGAGAGGCTTGAGCGTCGCCTTCTTCGGGTTCGAGCGGCGGAACTCGCTCGAGTCCAGGATCTCGAGCAGGAACGGCGCCAGCGGGATGTACGTCTCGGTCTGCGAGACGAGGCGCGTGAGCGATGCGAGGATGTGGAAGCGGAGGGGGAAGTAGCGGCTGCTGGGGAGGAGGCGGACAGCACCGAGCGCGATCTGCACAAGCGGGTAGATGAGCGGCTTGAGCGGCGACTCGAGGCCACCACGGGCAGCCTGCGCCTCAGTGCCCGCCGCACCGGCAAGAACCTGGGACCAGAAGTCGATCGAGTGGACGAAGGCCCAGTTGTAGACGGAGCGGAACGCCTGGCCGTCCTCGCCGCCCTTGCCGGACGTCGCGGACCGCACGACCGTGCGGAGGTGAACCGCAAGCATACGGATAAAGGTGAACGCGTGCTGGTACGCAAGCTGGGGGTCGAGCTGGTAGAGCTCCGCAGCAGTGTTCTTCATGAGGTTGATCGAAGGAAGAGTGTGCACCGACGTGAGGCGCATCGGCGGGAGCAGGGCGCGGTAAATGTTGCGCAGGGCGATGTCCTTGACCGCCTCGTCACCGGCAACGAACAGCTTGCGGATCGCCAGGAAAGCGGCGACACGTACGCTGTCGCCGGCCGAGGCCCAGAGGTCGAGCAGCACCTTGAGGTAAGCGCGCAGGTGCTTGCGGGCGCTGAGAATCCACGGAATGAGCTTGGCGCTCTCAGCGACAGCCGTCGCAAGCAGCGAGCCGGCGTCAGCCTCATCGTCACCGCTAATGGCGGAGGGAGTCGAAGGAAGCGACTTGATGAGGTGGAGAAGAGTGGAGAAGTGGGACAGGATCAGGCGGTCGAGGTTCGCAGGGGCGGACTTCTTGGCGGCCTGCAGACGGACGCGACCGTTCGGCAGCGTCTTGTAGGGCAGGTGGTGGGAGAGAACGACGGGAGTGAACTTGAGGGCAGTCAGGACCAGCTTGTTGAAAACCTCCGCGCTGGGAATAGTATACTTCGTCTCCAGGCCCTCACCCTGCGCGCCCTCGTCCTCGTTCATGTGGGCGGCCGCGCGGAAAGCGAGGAGCATCTTGCGCAGAGAACGGAGCGAGTGCTGCTTCAGCATGGCCTCACGCCACGCGTGAAGCATCTTCATGGTGACGACGGTCTTGCGGGGGGCAACATCCTCATCGTCGACATCCTCGTCCATGCCCTCGTCGGCCATCTCGTCCTCGCTGTCGTCCTCGTCGATGTCCATTCGGCTCTTGCCCTTGCCGAAGTCGAGCAGTGACGGGTCCTCGGCCTTGAGGTGCTTGAAGAACTCGGGGTCGTTCTTCTCGAGCGCCGCCATGGCCTTCTTCATCGCCTCCTCATCAAAGTCCTCGTCCTCCGGTCCCTCAGAGTCCTCGTCCTCCTCGTCTTCGTCCTCATCGGCCTCGCTCAGGTCCTCGAGGTCGCTTCCCTCCTCGAACGGAACCTCAAGACCGCCAGCGCCGAAGAGCTCGTCGACGGTCTTGGCGACACCACCGGCCTTCCCTCCTCCCGGACCCTTCGCAGCCTTCTCGTCGTCGTCATCGCCGCCCTCATCGTCGCTGAGCTGGTGTTCGGGTCGTCGAGTACCGCGCTGGTGGACACGCTGCTGAACCTTCTCCTCGAACTTTTTCTTCTTCTCCTTGGTCGCGCGACGCTTCTTGATCGTCTCCGTGAGCTTTCCGGAAGCAGCAAACTTCTTGAACTGCTTGCTCGGGCGTGCCATGGTGGATGAGTGTAGGGAAGGGTATGATGCCAGTGACTGCTATCGCTAGAGATTCAGAAATCTTCAAAATCATGGCTGGAGACCCCGCACTCTCGCGTGGCAGGTGCCACTGCCCAAAATGCCGAATCGCCGCGACATAAACAACCTGCTATCGCTGTGCTCCGCAAGCTTGGTGCACAGA
This sequence comes from Trichosporon sp. PB005A, assembly GCA_023630055.1. NCBI lineage: Eukaryota > Fungi > Basidiomycota > Tremellomycetes > Trichosporonales > Trichosporonaceae > Trichosporon > Trichosporon sp. PB005A. The sequence continues at coordinate 160,045 of JAMALZ010000012.1, forward strand.
GGACACGCGCGTACATGCAATTGCGAACGCTTTGAACGGCTGTCATCGGCACCAGTAGTCTAGTTACTAGTTGACGGGTGCGCGAGCCATGATGCGGCCGCTCGGCGGGAGGCGATAAGGGCCATCGTCATTGTGGAGTCACCGGCGCAAAAGTATCGTGTCTTTGAATGTCGTAAGAGAAACAGAAAGCGGCCTCGGCACACTACTGAAGACTTCTGGCCTGCATTCGATGCATTCCTCGGTGGCCAGATCGCCGGACTGAAGTCGCCGCGCGCCGCGCCGCCGCAGCGGATGTGCGGAAGGCGATGCACACGGTCTGGGGCCGCGGACGGCGTCCTGGCCAAGCCAGAATCCATTCAGGGTCCGGCGGCCGCGGGTCATCCGGAGACGGTTAAAGCCGCACCCGCTGCACGTGGAGTGACGTCAATCTCCGGCTACAGAGGCGGTATGGCGATCCTGGGCCAGGTCCTATAAATGTGACTACCCGTCGCCACCAGATCGCCGCCCACCCCAACAACAAAACCACTACTCCTCTCACCAAACGAACGATCCGATGGCCGCCCGAGTCATGATGTCTGCTGTTCGAGAAGAGGCCGCGATGGTGTCGACTGAAGCTATTGCAGCTGCTCGATCGACCGTCACGGCTGAAGCTGGCGCTGTCACACGCCAAGCTGCCGAATCCGCGTTCAACCCTCTTGCCGCTAAGGAGGCAGCCGAGGCAAACGCGCGCAACATGGTCCATACCACTGGTAAGTTGATTGTCACGCCTGCAGGGACTTTTTCTGACTACTCTCAGAGAGATCGTTACTGGAGTCGCTCGGACGAGGATCCCCGGTCCCCGGAGGCGTCGGCACCCCGAAGATGACCTCGTCAACATCCACGGTTGGCAACACAATTCTGGGCGAAGCAGGTGCCGAGGCAAGCGCCACGCTGAGGGAAACCACCGTGACGGAAACCACCGTCGTTGGCAAGGTCCTTGAGGGAGAACTTGGCGTCAGTGTCAAAGAGGCAATGACGAATGCCGGCGAGACAGGTGCCCAGGCGGTCACAGAGCAAGCTGTGCAGGTTGCCGAAGCAGTTCTCGACGGTAAGTTTGCCGACACTGGAAAGGCTGTTCTTGCACTCAAGGAGGGCGCCCCCAAGGCGTTCTCGTAGATGGCCCAGCTCATGGACTCAGGACATCGGCGACGAGCTTAGATATGAGACGGTGCACCTCATAGATAGAACAGAGACCTTGCTTGTAATACCAAACCTTGTTTATAAATAGACGACATGCGATTTCCTTACGATCCAGCCAACATCGCGCCCAGAACCTAGGCAGGGGAGGATTCGTGAGGTTTGAAGGTCTGCGAGGATGGAGGATACGGCTAAGCCCCCACGAGTATATAGCACTCTTGCTCACGAGGTTCCGACTGGCCAGTGAACCTGCGAGGGCCCAGATTCGGCCATCGTTTCGCTGGGGCTGAGGTGAGCTGGAGTTACCGTGAATTGCCGGTGTCTTTCTGTCTGCATGACCACAGCTGCTTCGTGTCGTCAGTCACAAAGACCCCGCGGAAGCATTCGGGATGTCAGAGTGGGCAGATGTTTTGACCGATCTCATGACCCGAAAGTGACGCTGATGAAGACATTAAGCCATTCACGAAACAATGCTCACGATCGCGATCACCGGGTCGAACGGCGAAGTCGGCAAGCGAACGGTACTCGAAGCGCTGAAGGACGGTCACAGCGTGATTGCGCTGGACCAGGGTGACGCGGCCGTGCTCGCCCAGGATGGTATGAGCGACGACCTTCTCAAGCGGTTCACGTACAAGAAGGTCGATCTGAAGAACCGCGATGCGTTTCTTGGGGCAGCCCGCGGAAGCGACGCTATGATACACCTCGCAGCTGTATTCCGCAAGGACGGCGTGCCAGCGACCTCTCAGCTGTCCGAACCGGTAAGCTGCGGGCGGAAGAATCACGCTAGGCCCGATGGACCGGCCACTGATCTCTGCAGGACATCCACAACTGGAACACGGTCATGTCATGGAATGCACTCGATGTGGCGGCTGAGCTCGGGCACAAGCGCGTGTCTCTGGCATCGAGCATCAACGCCATCGGCCTGAGTACGTCCTGCACCACGATCCCCGGAAGCAGGCAGGGCACGGCTAACCCCGCAGAGTACTCAGAACGCCCTACGCTGCACTACCTGCCGTTGGACGAGGAGCACCCGTGCAACCCGGAAGACGCGTATTCGGTTTCCAAATTGTAGGTACGGCCCATGGCTGTGGACCGAGCGCCCCGGACGCTTGGCCGGGACACGGGATGGAAGGGAGGGCTAGAAGCGCCAGGAGGCGCGAGTGAGGCGCACGGGCGGGCCGGCGCGTTGGATCGCGCGCAGGACACGAGCGTGAGGCGTGACGCGCACGACCTCGTATATGAACATTGAAACGGGCGCCACGCAGCACGGTCCAATGCGCTTTCCCTCCATGCGTGGTCGAAACGCGCCCGCGTACTGCGTCCTCGCGTCCTGATCCTGGGGGGCGGACAGCCTAACGCCATTACGCATCGGGTTGAACTGGGCTGACATCGATCTCCAGGCAGCTCGAGATTCAAGCTCGCGCGTTCGCGCGCAAGTACCCCGGCATGCGCATCGCGTGCATCCGCCCTCACTGGGTCATTCCCGAATCGCTCGCGTACGACCCGGACAAGCTGGCCGCGACGGGCGGCCTCGTGAACGACCTCTGGGCATGGACATCGGAGGGCCAGACCGCGCGCGCGTTCCTGCTCGGGCTGACCGCTCCGGAGTCTACGTTTCCAGTAGGCGCCGAGGCGTTCTTCGCCGTGGCCCCGACCACGGTCCGACGCGAGCCGACCAAGAACCTCATCAAGGAGCACTTCCCAGAGGTCACGGACTGGAGGTGCGACTTCAACAGCAACGAGGGCCTGTATGATTGTTCCAAGGCGGAGCGCATGCTCGGGTGGAAGGAGCGGGCGTTCGCGTGGAGTCCGGATGAGTGAGCGGTGCTGCACGGTCTTCCCTATAGTCGTGATCCTCGCCCAGGTACGGAGCAACCGATGGAAAGGGCGCGGCATATGGAACAATAGGCACCATGCCTGGAGCGCTTGAGTCGGATAGCCCTCGCTGCGCCCTAAGAGCTATGCATTATTGTTACGCGCTGTACCTTTGGCAGGCCAGGTGCTGCAGGATGCAAGCTCGCGAAGACGTCTGTGTGCGTAAAGCGCGATCCTCTCCGCCGCTGGGTTACCGCAGAGCTCGCTCACAGGTCCGGGGCTCAATGTACGACGCCCAATGCATGGTTCAAGTCGGATTCAGGCACGGGATGGGATGCGATACGCGTTTGATGCGTCAGAGCAAGCTCCTGGCGCTCCTGGCGGTACGCGCGTACGGTGGCATGGTGGTCATGGATGGTCGTGCCTGGAACCTGGGCGCAGGGCCGCGTCTCGTTAAGCGAGCCTTCCACTTATGCAGGCGTGACATCATGTGACACTGATCGTTTCGTGTCTCTCGTTCACGACCGCAAGCATCCCTTCCTCCAATCCTCATCGACGCCCGACTGACCCTGCCCTGCAATTCCTCCAACACCTCCATCTCGCTCCACCCCTCCTCCGTCTTCCATCCTTACGACTATCGCTCACTCCCCCCGCGGGCGCACCCACGCGACACCTTGCATCCACGACACGACTGCACGAACACAACCACGCATCCTCGACGAACGCGACCTTGACCACATCACCTTCGCTCCCAAGTCACCGCAGTACCCCGACCCGAGCCCTAAACAATACCGCACCACGGCACCACGGCCCGTTAGCTTAGGTCGCATTCAACGTCACCGCCGTTACACTTTCGGTCACCTTTTTTGGCCTTCTCTTCTACCTCGACTTGGGACGCAGACGGGGCTTTAATAGCTGCACTAGCTTGTTTCCCGTTCTGCCCGTCTCGTCTCAATCCGTCGTCAACCCCCATACTACCACACCACAAAGACATCGCGAGCGCACGACCAGCCTGAAAGCTCGACCTTGCCATCAATGTCGACTACACCGCCGTTAGGCGGCTCAGGCGGCGCCGTCGATGACTGGACCGATGATCCGAGCTTCGACCTGTCCTTCGCTTCGACATCGAGTTCTTCCTCAACGTCACGCAGCCTGTCTCGCCCGGTGGGATCGCCTTTGCGTCAAATGCATGCCGCATTGAACGTTAAAACCATCGACTTTGACGACGCCGACTTCGATCTCGACGATCTCGATGACTTGGATCTCAACCCGGGAAACACCATCAAGGCCAAGTCCCTGTCGCTCTCGCAGCCAGATTTAAACTCCACCCCGAGAGCTCCAAAAGCAGGCACCGCCGCGACCTCCGTCATGAAGACCATTCCCGCCACTGTCATGGGTATGGGGCCTGCCGGTATCGGAACCATCACCAAGTTGGGAAGCAGTTCGAAAGCCCCCATCAGCCCCGCATCAAAACTTCCCTTAGGTGCGGTGAAGGCGCGCGCGAAGGCTATCGAACAGGGCTGGGAAGACGACGTCGACTTTGACTCTGGAGCCGGGGTCAGCGCCGCTGCCGATCTGAGAGCCAAGCTGCACAACTTGTCTTCATCATCTTCAGCAAAACACTTCCCCGGAGTCAACGCCCTGGACGACCTAGACGACGACGAAGACCAGGACACATTAAAAGCGGGCGCGACTATCAAGGCCATGTTGCCTCCGAAACGCGAACGCGACGCTCAAGCCACGATTAAAATGAGCTCGAGCACAGGTCTGAGCGGCAGCGGTACCGGCAATGGTAGCGGAACGCTCAAGCCCACATCGGCACTGGCCAAGAGCCTCAGGGAAGAAGACGATCTAGAAGGCGATCTCGTGCTGCCCTTGAGCTTGACCAACCTGACTCTTGCGACGCAGTCGTCGCAGCCCAAACTGCGAGCACGAAGCTCCATCGCCTCCACCGTCACGACCGACTGGGACTCGCCCTCGACGCCGAGCACATCAGGCCGCAAGACCTTTATGTTCGACGACAGCCCCGGTGCCCGACCTTCCGATACCTCGCTCACGAGTGTCTCATCGAATGGGCTCGAGCACAGCAAAAAGTCGGCGGAAGACTTTTTGGAGGAGGAGGAAGACTTCGAGTCTGGACTCATTCTGCCCGAGCAACTGTTCCAGAAAAAGGGCAGTGTGCTGAACTCGATTCTCAACCGCAAGCGGCGGCAGCAATATGTACCACCGCCTCCGACGCACGACTTTGAGGAGGGACTTGTTCTCGAGGACCCCAGGGCGGATTTGTCGAAGCGACGGTTGAAGGAGAGCCGGCGTGCTCGCACAGTCCCGGTTCCTTTCAACCTCAGCACGACGAAACGCGCTGAGCACAAGGAACTCCGCGACCCGCTTGAGGTTCCGCGACCACCCTCAAAGTCTCCAGCCTCAAGCATTTCGCGCGGCAGCAACCCTTACCGTGACCGCTCGAAGTCGCGCCCTACCTCACCCCACGTCCCCTTATCCCGAGCCTCCAGCCGAACTCGACTCAGCGACATCCCCGTTCCCCCGATACCGCCTTCCGTTCCAAGTACGCCGTCTCGTCTCCGACAGCAGAAGTCGTACCATCACCTGCAGCCTAGCGTGTCTCCGACGTTGGTGCGTAAGAAGTCCCTGGCTAGTATGCAGGATGCGCTCGCTGCGGGACACGTCCGTGAGGCGGATCTGCCGTCGATCAGCCGGTTGACGCAGCCAACGTCAAGCTCCCTCGCGAAGCAGCGCCTTCCGCACCGGCGCAAGATGGAGATGCCGAAGCGACGACAATGGGGTGACGGAAGCGAGCTGGACTCGATTGAAGACCTTGTCGACACGAGTGCACCTCCTGCGCCTTCCTATGGACGCCTCGGTCGGCGCAGTCACGAGAAGCTGCCGAAAGGGGTCGAGGGAGGGGAGCGCAAGAAGTCCGGGAAACGCCGACCGCGCAAGCCCGCGATGCTGATCAAGAATCTCGGCAGTGTGAACGAGCGCAAGGTCGTGGGGGACATGGTGTGGAACCCAGCGACACTACGATGGGAAGGCAACGAGGCGATCTTGCGCGATTTCGACGTGGTGGCGTCATCCCGGCCCGCTCTGATCTCGCATATCCCGACGCATAACTCGCCGATGAAGATCGTTGGTGACATGAAGTTTGACCCGGTACGGATGTGTTGGATATCCTTGACCGAGGAGGAAGATCCCTTTGCCTCCATGGCCGACGATGAGGACGAACCCTCGACGTTACGCATTAGTGGAAAGAAGCTCGTTAGTATCGGGCTTTCTTCGATTCCGTCCGCCACTACCGCTCAGACCCCGCAATCACGATTCGTCTCCGAGTCGACTACGATCAGCACGCACAGCTGGGAGGACCGAACGCGCCCCAACCCTCAGAACGCCGTCAGCACGGAGCTGTGGAACGAGTGCCGTGCGGCCGAGGAACGACATCGCCGCGAGATGCGCGGATGGGTCACGCGGCCTGGCGATTCAAGAGATCGAGACAGGAGGGAGGAGAAGCGATTATGGGAGGTGAGGAACCTGGCTATGCGAAGCTAGCAGGTACATCATCTTTCGGCGAATACCCCAGACGCCTGCTCGTCGGGGGTGAGGGCGATGACCTCAACATTTTAGATATACCTTAGAAGTGCGATCGCCACCCGACGACTGTTCCGACGACGATGATGTTGTACAGTGTTGTGACTAGTGTACAAAACAATGCCGGAGAACTCTCCCGGCCACTATCCAGAGGTGCTCATTGTGAGCCCTGTTATGAATCCCCATGACATTCACCTGCTGCGCTCCAGATCTCTCGCCGACTTCGTTCGAGCAAGGAGTGGGTTGCAAGACGACTATACGGCGTTGTAGCCGACGAACCTGGCCTCCCGCTGGACGACGATGTGCCCCGTGGAGATCTGTGGGTTATGGTCGAGCAGCTTTCGTTGGGCTGAGAACATGAGAGGGGGGCTCGCTGGTTGGATATAGGAAATGGAACGATCGATGTTCCGTGCGATGCTACATCCCGAACACCTCCATCTCCGGCCTCAGCTGCCCGTCGAAGCCCCCCAGCTGCACGTTGGTCATGGTGCATAGGGTTAGGCTGGACGCCAAGGTTACTCGTCTGCACCTGGTCTGCTTGGAGCATGGGGTCTCGCTGCGTTGGCTCGGTCGAGGTCTGTTCTGGGGCTACCGTCACCTGACAATAAATTATCGATCGTTGGTGAGCATGTTGATCGGCTCTTTGACCTATAGATCTGTAAAGCATCGTGCACGGAGCGAACGCCGGATGGCCTCTTGTTGGGGAGGCTGGGACGTCCTTAAGACCACGGAGTAAGCAACGCTCGTTGTATAAAACCTGGGACTGACGATGCCCGCTCTGTTCACGGAACCGTCCAAGTCCTCCCCTCACAATGCGCACCTTCACTTTCGCCGCTATCCTGGCCATTGCCACCCGTACGTATGTCCACTTCATCCAAGCTGACACGCAGCTGTCCTCGCGACGTCCTACTCTATTCCCGAAGAATGCAAGTCCTTCTGCGACAGGCACCCTGAGATCGAGCAGTGCTACGTGGCCAACCTCGAGGGCAACGCTGCGGAAGGCTGCAAGGCCGTCTGCGGCATCTGGGATGCCTTCGGGCAGTGCGCCCGCTGTGCCATCGACATTGGCGCCTGTTACTTGGCCGCCAAGAAGGTCTGCGGCAAGACTTAAAGTACCATGATAGCCTGAGCTGCGATGAATCCAAAGTGATCTTATCAGAAGGAGGAAGGAAGCCGAGATAGGGGACAGGCACGAACTGCGCAGTCGTCCGCCTTGTGAATCATCTGGACCAGATGGACATTTCGGAGTGACCTGAACGAGTTACCTGAACCCGCCCAACTCATATCCCACTGCTGCAGCACTCACGGAGGTCACCCATCATTCTAACGGGTCGTGAGGAGCCACAAGAGGGACAGGTCACGTGCGGTGGAGACATTGCGATGTTATCATCCATTCGCTTTACCTACTCCGTGCTTATGATCAACTCCATAACCTCGGTACATTTCGAAACAAGACCTCTAAATAGAAAGTAGCTGAAGCATGAAGCACTAGTGTATCCTGAACCCCCTCGAGCGGAAACTGCCAGCCGACGCTCGTCCCTCAAACAGATTCGATGAAGGATGACGAATGGCCTATGACGGGGAAGAGCGGACCGCACCCGCGTCGTGCTGTAGAGGTCGGTGTGAGACAGGCTGGCGAGACCGGCAGAACTTACGAATCGTTGCATTCTTCCGACACGCCCCAGAAGCCGTGTTCTTCCGTCGAAACGGAGAGGCCAGTCAGTAATGTCGAGAGTGCTCCTGCATCCCTCTTCCGGTTAGACGACGAGCGCGGGTTCGTGTTCGTGTCTGGAGCTGGCTGTGGAGGCCCGGACGCGAGCGCGCCTGAAATGGTGAGGTGAGTGACTTCAGGGGTGGGGCCCATTGCAGGCTTCTCTGCATTCAAGATCCCGTTGGTCTAGCGAATGGGAGAGACACCGTGCGCAAACGGGACGTTGATTAAAATAGACCACGGGCCGTTCTCTGTTCGGCTCGCTGGAATGTGGCGCCGGATGTGCGGGTGGATGCCGAGAACGACTTGCGGATAACGCGGAACAGAAGCGACCTAGACAGTTGCCTCGGCTGGACGTCTTCTGGCGGGAGAGCCACTCATGCCTCTGTGGCAGCTGCTTGCACATCCATATAAGCTGACGCTCCGCCTGTCTTCCTCCCTCGCTCCCAACCCAGTCACTCATTTCCCCACGCTCATTTAACATGAAGCTCCTCGCGGGCTTTACTCTGCTTGCAGCCGCTGTCTCTGCTCTCCCGGCCGCCCTGCCTCGGGCTGAGCAGCAGGTCTGTGACAACCCTGGCCGTTTCGTCTCCATCGTGATCGATTCGTCTGCGTCTAACAAGGACAACGACCCCAACAATGTCCGCCTGAAGGGAGCCCAGCAGATCATCTCCTCGCTTACTCCTGCCGGCAGGGCGACCAACACCAACAAGGCTGATAAGGTCTCTGTCGTTAGCTTCACTACCTCGGCGACCGTTCGGTACGCTCTGGGTGACCCCAACGGCCAAGCTTCCTCGGCCGCTGGCTCTGTCCCGGCCAAGGGCGGAACGGATGTCTACCTGGGTCTCAAGGCCGGTCTGGACCAGATTGCTACGGTTGGCAGCAGCCAGCTCGACCGCTCCGGTGTCGTCATGTTCACCGATGGCCTCGACGACTCTCTCGTTGGAGCGACCAAGGCTCAGCGCAAGCAGCAGCGCCTCGACATTCTCCGCAAGGCTAAGGCTGCCGGTGTCCGTGTCTCTTGGGGACACCTCTCGTTCCCCAAGACCACGAGCCGCGGTCAGGGTCTCCTTGCCGACATCTTCAACATCATCTTCCGCGGCAGCGCCCAGAAGACGACGACCACTGTCGCCGGCCCCGAGCTCGACAAGGAGCTCGCCGCTGCCGTCCTTGCTACCGGCGGCACTGTCTCGGTGATCTCTTCGGCCGACGCCCAGATCTCCTTCGTCGAGCAGGTGCTCAAGAACGGTATCACCAACAACGACGGCCGCTGCCACGGTCTGGACGTCGACGAGTCCGGCGGTCCGGTCAAGAACAACGTCACCTCCCTCGGCCTCTGCTCTGACAACGCAAACGCCGTCTTCACCTACTCACCCGCCAATGCAAAGGAGAAGCTTGCCGTCACGGTCGACCTCCTCTCCACCGCCAACAAGGTCACCCTCACCGCTGTCCTGGAGAACAAGTCCACCGGCTCCAAGTCTCAGATCACTGTCAACAAGGGCAACCCCACTCAGGTCCTCACCGGGGAGGCTAGCCCTGGTGAGAAGGTCGAAATTACCATCCAGCCCTCGGGTGCCTCTTCCGACACGTGCCAGTATGGTGTCCGCCTTGACGCCGTCCCGGTCGATGTAATCTCGTCCAGCTCGCAGGCACCTATTCCCTCGTCGTCGTCTGCCCCGGCCCCCTCGTCGGCTTCTCCTACTCCCTCGTCGGCTTCTCCTTCGCCTTCTTCGGCATCCCCCACCCCATCTTCTGCCTCTCCCTCCCCGTCTTCTTCCGCTTCGCCCTCTGCTACCCCCTCTTCCTCTAGCGCTCCGTCCCCAACCACCTCTTCTGCCGCGCCCCCTCCCTCGTCGTCGAACGTGCCTCCTCCCTCGTCAACGAGTGTCCCCCCTCCCTCCGCGTCGAGTGTTCCCCCTCCTTCGTCGTCGAGTGTCCCCGCCTCTCCTTCCTCGTCGGCGAGCACCCCTCCTCCCTCTTCCTCCAACGCCCCTTCGCCTTCGACCTCCTCGATCCCGCCCCCTTCCTCTTCGACCCCTCCTCCCTCGTCGTCTGCTGAGGCTACGCCCTCGTCTTCCACGAGTCCCTCGCCTTCGTCGGAGGTTCCTCAGCCTTCCTCTGCCACGGAGTGCCCGACGCCTTCCGTCTCGCCCGTGACTGTGAGTGTCACTTCGACCATTGTGCAGACCGTCACTGCTTCTGCAAAGCCCACCGCAAGTGTTTGCCTGTGCAGGTGTGACGCGCCCGGCGTGGACCCTCTCAAGAAGATCGAGCTTTGATCTCATCCCAACCTTCCCCCTCTCGGACTATTTCGCCCTGGACAGTATCCCTCTCGTCTTTCTCTTTCAGCGGTGCCACTCCAGGTTTCCACAGTTCCTCTATGTCTCTATGTAAGGAGTGCCATCTGCTATTCTTGCCGTACGCGCCTTTGCTGCATGGACTTGAGCTCAATTGCTTGCCCGACTGACAGACTGCCGGAGCTTAACCTCATGACGGTACGAAGTATGCCACTGCGATGGTCGACAGGCTGACAGAGGGTGCCAGGCCTCGGTCGAGGTATGGCTAGGTGCACGCGGCCGGTTCCGAACTTCACATGCGTTATAATCCCCGGCGTCGCAGCGGGCGTGGGCGCAGAGGGGTGTCGCTCATGAAAACAAATGGTACATTCGTAAAAGCTACAATGGACGCGACAAATGGTCGTCATTCTACACGGCGCCCCCGAGAGGGACCTGTTCATACCCGAAGGCCATCCACTGCGCGAGGTCGCTGAGGGTGTTCCCCATGCCCATCGGCATCCCAGCAGTGTGCACTTGGCTGAGCTCTCCCAAGAGCATGGCCATTTCCTCTGGGCTATGGCCCTGTGGTGTGGGCTCAGCGCTCGCAACCCCGCCACTCCAGGACAGCAGGGCGGAAGTGTCACCGTAGAGCTGAGAAGGCGAGTTTCCGAAAGGTTGGCCCGGCGGCGGATAACTGCCGTTGCTGCTCGGAGGTGGATAGCTCGGAGCGGGCCGCCCAAGATGGTTGGCCCTTAGCGTTCGAACGCGACGAGACCAGGGGTCGGGCGCAACAGGACTGGCTGCGCCAGAGCCTTCGGAGACGGTTCCGTCATCCAGACCATGACGTCGCAAGAGCCTACGAGTCTCCCGGAGCTGAGCGTTAGCCTTGTCCTTATGCAACATGTCCATTACTCACCAGAGACCGCGCGCTAGCATAATATCGTCCCGATCTTTGCAGGACGTTGGCCATGACCGCAAAGTCGGCCGTGAGCTGGTTGAGCTCGAGGGATTGGGCGTCTGGGGGCAACAGGAAGGCGTGTTGCAAACGGATTCGAACGCTCTCGTAGACACAGATCCCAAGCGAAGGATCTCCAAACACGACTGTGTCCAGATCGACCAGACTTGCGACGTGGGCGAGAGTGCCCGAGATCATTCGCGCATGCGCAACACACTCATCGCGCTGTCGATCGATCCATCCTGGAGGAGCCGTATTGGAGATCTCCGACTCCAGAGACTCCATGAACCCTGGCAATGCTGGCCTCGTGAGCTCCGCGTAATTCAAGTGATACCAGATATGCAGCATTGCAAGTGGCGTTAATTCGTTCTGGAATTTGCGAGCGTAAATAGTCTCTGGGTCAAGACGGAACTGCGGCGACAGAGAACTGTACCAGTCCTTGATCTTGCGCTCAGCAGCTGCAAAACGTGAGACAGGGTCCCAAGGCGGTAGATCGGATGGCTCTCGATAACGGGCTGTTCGCAGGATCATGGTTCGAATGCCCTGAAGGCGAACGTAGTGGGAGAACAAACCGATGCCTTCGAATGTCGCCGGATTCGCCTCCTGGTCACGAGGATCGGCTTCAGTCTCCAGAGCCACTCGCGGCGTCTCTGTGCTAAGACCGAAGGCAAAAGGTTGGTCATCACAAGGTAGTCGAATCGACAGGCTGGGTGCAGCCAGGTACTCTTGGACACCGGTGGACATCATTCTGTCCAGAGAGTAGCAGCTCCACATGAGCCGACGTAGCGTTTCGCGCTCAGTCACAGTCGCAGGCTTATCTGTGGGAAGTTCGTGATGGAGCTGCAGAGCGAGAGCCATCCGCGTGGCGACGGCTGCCAATACGAAGCCTTGGCTGGCCTTTCCGCTGTGGATATCGTTCTTCGCCAAAATGAGCGCGGCGGCAATACTTTCCGGGTTCATGTCCTCCGTCAACAGAAGCCCTTTAGCTTCGTTGGCCCACCTCTGCGTGGTAGCTGTCCCCATGATCGGGAAAGGGGCTGTATCGTCGGGAGGCTTGACGAACCGGGCGGCGGCAGCGCAGATGGCTAGAATCATCTTCCTAGAGGCGGTACCGTCTGCCACGTCCCGTAGAAGAGTGCCGCGATGAACAATGGCATTGGCTTGGAGAGGGTAGATGTGTGTGAAGAAGGCCTCAATGTGCTCCTCGACCACGTTGCGCGGAATCCCATGGAGGCTGTGGGAGTCAGCAGGGCAGTCACAGATCCGACGTACTAAGGCCCATTACGACGACTGTCCGCATCACCGTCGTACGGGGAGCAATCTGCACTACTAGGACCCGCCGCAGAGTTAGAGCGACCATGCGAGTAGTCGCAGATGATGCCGTGGTCTCTGCACCGAGCACAAGACGGTTGGTCCTGCGAACAACGGCTTCGTGCCGACCGACACGCAGCACAAGCAGCCAGCCGTTGGTGGCGGATTGGCCCCGCTGGACGTCAGCTTTGTGCGAAGTCACTACTACCTCAGTACTCACAGGACGGCGACAACTGGTCACCGGGCTCCACCTTCGCTACTGGCGACGGAGCAACACCAGCGCGCTCATCCAGGACGTTCCTCACCACGGGCCATCGGCAATGCAGGAGCACACGCTCGCAGTTGCCGCAGGTACCGGGAGCCTCATCGCACTTGACCTAACATTAATCAGCGCTGTGTCTTAATCCATAGCGTTATCAGTACTCACTTTGCGCGCTCTGCAAGTAAGGCAGCCTGAAGGTCAGTATGCACCGCCGCGGAGTAGCGGACAGCCGCGCCGGGCAAAGCCGAAGGTGCTCTCACCTGTTCTTGTTCTCTTGCCCTTGATACGCCGCGGGCCGTTAGTCGCTGGTTGAGTCGAAGGACCAGCGCCTTCCACTGCCTTGATGGTTTCGCGCCCAGAGTTGTCGGCGTCAGGCTTGCGACCCATGGTTAGGGTTCGTTGAGATATTCAGAGCGATGCCAAGATCACTACATCCTTAGCCCGCAGTTGTCACTGCTGTGGCCCGGCCGGGCGGGCCCCTCCCAGCGGGATCAAATCATGCGGGTCCCCTGCCCTGGACCCCAGTGATCCCTCCGCACTCTCCGTCTTTGAAGGGTTGCCGAGCGGAGAACTGCATATGCGCTGGCTGAGCGTGGCCGCCGCATTGCAAAGTCTCGACAGTTGTCAAAAGCGCTGCCCCGCACACTGATACTAGGAAAGAGCCACGCGGAGTGTGAACAGAATTCATGATGTATGCTAAGAGCATAGGGAATCTAACTATGCCATGCCACGTAACTACTACTCGACCTCTGTCTTCACGCGCTTCTTTACAGTGTTGTCGGTGTCTCCTCCTTTACGCTTTGTTTTCGGCTTCTTCTGCACGGGGCTCGAGTCCTTGGTCTATCAATGTTAGTTTCCACCCTCAAGAACCTCGACCGTAGGACGTACCAGCTTCGAGTGGATGTCCATGAGTTTGGAGTAGTTCACTCCTTGCCGCGGCCAGAAGAACGATGCGAACACCCAGCAGTGCTTTCTCCACTTCGCAGAGTCGGCCCCCTCAGCAGCCTTCTCAGCGACGATTTCTTCGATGCGTGACCCGATGCCCGCGACACACTCCTTGAGGGCCGCAATCTTCTCCTCGCGGCTGAGGTTATCGGTTCCCGACTTGAGCTTCTTCTTTTCTGTCAGCACACACCGTCCCGATCTCATGATACTCACGAGATGCCGCTTCGCTGGTCGCAACAGCTCCTTGACAGCGTCCTCGTCCATTGACTCGTAGCTTTCCTCGTCCTCAGAGTCCGTGTACTCGGGCGTCTTCCGCCGTTTGCCCTTGTCTCCTCCCCTCGCACTGCTTCCTGCGGAGCCCTTGGCACCGACGCTGAAGGGGAGTGGCGGATGGTCGTAACCGAAACCTTCCTTCACAGGCATGCTCGCGATGACCGCCTGTTGCTCAATCAACATGCGTCGGTTCTCCTCGTACTCGCGAACAAGCCCGCAGAGGTAGTCACCACGGCGAACAAGGTGGATCGGCCCAGGAATTCCTGCCTTGGGCGCATTGGGGTCTTTAACAACCTTGGGATCCTCGAGGAAAATCTTGTCATGCAGGTCGAGGGCAGAATCCTACACTAGTTAGATGGCTCTGTTGAGGACGACTCACGTTCTTGATCTGCTCCCAAGCGCCGAAGCCGTACTTCCAGATGCCAATGAGCAGCTTCGAGTCCTCCTTTGGTCCCCATTCAACGGACCAGTTCATAGTGGGCTTGAGGTTGTCATGTGGGATCGCGTAGTTCTCGATGTCCTCCACACGCTTGAAGTGCTCGACCAAAGCCTTCAACTCGTAGTAACGGGCGACAACCGTCTCCGCATTGATGCCCTGGATGCCACGGAAGGTGAAAAGGATGGCCTTCTGCCGCAGTGAGGACGAAATGGTCTCACCGCGTTCTTGCATCGCTCTCAGTTCATTCTTGTGGGTGGTTACAGCCTCCTCTGCTTGGCTGAGAACGTCGTCACAAGTCTGAATGACGACAACGCGGTTCTTGGACGTAAGCTTGGCCTCCTCAACGATGGTGTCATAGCGGGTGCGAATCGGTCCCCACTTCTGCAGACCACGAATAAGAACACGAAGGTCACGATCTGCAGTGTTAGTGGCAGGCCCAGAGCAGAGCTTGCTTACCTTTGAGCTCGATTGCTCGCTGCGCATTGCTCTTTCGGGGTCCAGCAACCTTCTGCTTCTTCTCGGCAGGTGAAGCCGCCTTGCTACCCGCGGGTTCGCCGTCGGCTTCGTCCATGCCCTCGTAGGCTCCAGGTGCGCGGGCAGCTGCCCGCTTGCGAGGACCCACCTCCCCCTCTTGCAAGGCTCGGCTCTCCTCTTCGTCAAGCTTGACACGCTCTTCGACCGGGATGATGTCATCCCAGCTCAGATCGTCAGCGTCATTCTTGACATCCTGAATAGCAGCGAATTGGGCCAAGAAAGCCTCGCCTCCAGAGGACGTTCCTCCAGGCGCAGCCGCTGCCTCCGTGTCGAAGTTGTCGGCCTTGTTAAGAATGTCATCCAGGTCCATGGCGTCAAGCTTCTGGTTTTGGGCAGTCTCATCTGCTTGGAACATGGACTTCGCGCCGAACTTGAGGATAGCCGCAAGTTCCTCCTTGGAGAAGTCGCCATTCTTGTCCTTGGGTGTGGACGTTCCATTGATATGCCCACCGCTGGTGTCCATCTGGTTGATGACTGAACATGAGCTCCAGTCTCATCACCAATGTCGAAGATAACTTACTGGCATACTCCAAAATCATCTTGCGCTTGGCACGCTCCAGAATGTCTTCTTCGATTGTCCCCTTCGTGACGAATCGGTAGATGTTGACATGCCTGGTCTGTCCGATTCGATGAGCACGAGCCATGGCTTGCAGATCGTTTTGGGGATTGTAGTCACTCTGGCCAGAGTCAGTATGCAAACAGCATTGCGGCGTTGGCATCACTCACGTCAAAGATGATGACCGTGTCAGCAGTCTCCAGATTGATACCCAGGCCTCCAGCACGGGTCGACAGAAGGAAAGCGAAGTCGGGCGACCCAGGCGCGTTGAAGTGCTCGATGCTCTTCTTTCGAACGTCACTTGGAACCGTGCCGTCGAGCCGCTGATGAGTGTAGTTTCTGGCGGACATGTAGTCGGAGATGATGTCTAAAAGCCGAACCATCTGGCTGAAAATGAGGACACGATGCCCGTCGGCTTTCAGCCTCTGCAAGAGTTTGTCCAGAAGGACCATCTTGCCGCTGTTCATGACAAGTCCTCGAACTTGTTCGTGCACAGGCTTGCTGCGATCCTCGGCTCCGTCAAACAGGTACGGGTGGTTGGCAGCCTTCTTGAGCTCCATGGCGACGTTCATGAGAGACACGCTCTGAGTGCCACCCTTGCTAAGGACGGCAAAGTTCTTCGTCAGGATGTTCTTGTAGTAGTGCTGCTGCAGCCCGGACATTTCCACACGCAGGATGGACTCAGACTTGGTCGGGAGCTCCTTCACAACGTCCTTCTTCAGACGACGAAGCATCAGCGTCTCCAACTGCGAGTGCAAAGCCTTGATCTTGGCCTCCTGCTCAGTGTCACCCAGCTCGAAGTCGTTCGCTAACTGGAACTGCTCCGGCTCGATGAAGTGGAGTAGACTGAGCAGTTCTGACGTCAGCTCTGGTCCAGATGGTCGCTCTTACCCTTGACATTGTTCTGCAGTGGGGTACCCGTGATGAGGAGTCGGAAGCCGGTGGAGAAGCTTTGAAGGGCCTCATAGAGTTGAGAGTCGCTGTTCTTCAAGCGATGAGCTTCATCGACTTCAAGAGCCTGCCATTTGATTTGCTGAAGCTCCTGACGATCCTTGAGGATGAACTCGTACGTGGTGAGAAGAACGTTGAACTTGAGGTTCTTGAGGGGACCGAACTCAGTCTGGCGGATCATCTCACGCGAAGCGGCTGAACCCATGTACATGATGACATTGAGGTCCGGCGCCCACGTGCGGAACTGCATCTGCCAAGCGTTGATGGTTGACAAGGGAACGACGACGAGGAATGGGCCATACTGCTTCTGCGTGTGGAACAGATATGACAGGAAACTGACCGATTGGACAGTCTTACCCAGTCCCATTTCGTCCGCGAGCATGCCACCTTGTCCACCTTTGCACCACAAATAGGCGAGCCAGTTGAGACCCGTGAGCTGGAAGGGCTTCAGAGCTCCTCCGCACTTGAGATATTCGGGATCTTCTGCGATCTTCTGGTAGGTCGGGCGGTTGTGGATCGGGTAGAACTGAGTTTTCGCCGGAACAGTCGGTCGCGCCATCCTCTCTTGGAAAGCCTGGATAGCGTCTTGCGCCTGATCCTTAATCTCGTCGTACGCTGAGCAGTTAGTGGTTGAAGGTGAAGGTCAGAGGCACTCACTTTCCCATGTGCATTCAGCATACTGGAGGTCTGGGGTGAGCTGACAATCACTTGGTTGGACTTACTGGTCCACTTGCACAGGAACAAGGTCACGGACTGGCCGTCTCGCTCTTCTTCCTTTTCGCCGACGACGCGCTCAACCTGCTTGTAGCTCTCGTGGAGGTCCCGGATGCGCTCCCGCTCGATCTCGTATTGCTCCAAATCTTCCCGCGAGGGTTTCCATTTGGCGTCCGGAGAGGGATGGTGGAAGGCTTGCTCGACCTGCCACACCTTCTGAATGTAGTTCTCCACCTTCTTGAAGCTGGTCGAGGTGAGCAGCACCCTCGAATAGTTACATACCCCTTGAAACCCTTCAAGAACTGATATGTCTCATCGGTGTTGTGAATGTGGCTGTAGCCTTTCCACTTAACATGGAAGCGCTGAGTTGTCAGCAAAGAAAGAATAGCGGGACACTCACAAGATTAGTTTGCGGGACGTCCTTCTCGTCTTTCGCATGTTCCTCGTCACGGCTGTGGGACAGGACAAGATCGATCTCGTCTGCGTTTCCGTTGTCTGCGGCTGTGGTCAGGGCGGATCCCATTTCGGGTACTCACCAATGCGCGCCTCCTGCTGATAATACATGACATCGTCGTCGCCCTCACTGTCAAGGCCGTAATCAACACTGGCCTCGTTGTACGTGACGACCTTGCGCGCAGCTCCTCGTCGCCACGAAGCCCCGTCAGAGTCAAAGGCTGTGTCCGGTGTCGATGTCCCTCGCGAGTTGCCGCCCGAACGCTCGAAGAACTTCTTCTTGTGAGATTTCGTCGCATAATCTTCATCCGACGAGTCAGACGAGGGCCGCTTCGATGGGAAGTGCGCGGGGGCTTTGTTTGTTCAGCGACAGGACTAGCATCGATCAACAAACCTTTTTTGGGCGCCTTGGGCTTCTGCGGCTTGCGCTTCGCGCTGGAACCGAAGTCAGGATCGTCGTCCTCGTCCCCGTCATCCTCAGAGGCATCGTCAGACATGAGTGCTGCATCGTCGGAATCACTGTCAGCACGCGAGTGACCAGTGGTCGGCTGTTATCAGCTAGGCGCTCAGTCGATGGCACTTACTGCAGCTTCGCTGTCCAAGTCGAGCTCCTCCTCCCCGTCGGCGTCATCTAATCCATTATCTGAAGGCTCCGGAGTAAGGTCATCGTCCGAGGCAGCTTTGGGGGCATTCAGAATGATTTGGCGGGGAGCCTTCGCGTAAGCGCGATACACAGGGATGCTATTGTGGCTACTCACCGGCAGAGGACTGCTCCCTTCGTCCGAATCACTTTGCATGCTGGGCAATCGCTACGCAAAGGCAGATGTGCCACTGCTGTGGGGCTACTGGGATTAGTTCACATACGAGTGCCCTTCTGCTGAACGTAGGGCTTGCACCTAATGAGACGGGGGTGTCTGATCCACAGAAAAAAGTCGTTCGCGTCTGCGCGAGCTCCCTTGAGACATGGTATCGCACAGGCGAAATGGTTGTTGGCCACACCGACCAAACTGCATTTCTGCCTGCCTTGCGTTCCCCACCGCCAAGGGGTTTCAATGAAAAACACATGACGCGGAGTTGTACTCCGCACCGCCAGAAGGTGACCCTTCACTTTATCAGGTCATTACTCACCAATAACAAATTCAAACTGAACAAATGACAGAAAGCAAAGCTGAGGATCGCGGAAGGAAGGAGAGGCCCGCCGAGAGACGGGGGAGCGGACAGGCGGGAATAGCGGAGTCGGAGATCAGGTGAAGAGGGGGTTGGGGGTTGAAGTGATCGAACCGTGCAGTGGACCCGCGGAGTTGACGCGCCAGCGCGTTGCAAATGCACGAGATACCGTCGGAGGGGTGGATGGTGATGGCGAGGGGATGGATGGTGAGAAACCGATGGTGAGAGCGGGACTACCGACGACGTGGTGCGCCCCTCTTCGAGCGAGCGACCCTATGGTTTTGGTTGGACCCGTGAGCGCGGGCAACGCCCCCACTCCGGGCTGCCGCCGCCGACACTATGTTGGCCTTGCACGCCAACCAAAACCCCAACGTCAACGGCCGGGCTACCCGGCGGGCGCTTTTTCCAGTGCCTTGAGGCCCTTGATCGTGGGTTCAGGTATCGTTCCAAGTGCTTCCTCCTGTCGCCATGCATCCGGCGACTACCACCAGTCCGCCTCCATTGTGCGGCGCCCTCAGCCCACTGCCCACCACGTCAAGCATGCACGCCGCCGACGATGCTTAGTGCACTAGGAGCGGGCGGAGAATGCATCGCACGACCGCGCCTCCCCGGCCCGGATGCAATCTGCATTCGTTGTGCATAAGCAGCAGGTCATATGGCCATGCCGCCGCGACCTCCGACGAGCCATGAGCCTTAAAGTTGCTTGCCGAAATATGAATGGAGATCAGGTTGCCATGCCATACCATGCCGCGCTCGCCTTCCTTCCCCCTTGCACCACACCTCGGTTCTTATGTGTCGGGATGCCTGGCGGCCTGGCCGCGGTGCGCGCGGTGGCCGAGTGGCCGAGTGGACAGGGCCGACGCTGCGGGCGAGGTTAATGCGTATGACCGGGTGGCCGACTACCTCGTCGCTTGTACGCTTGTCCGCCTGCAGCCTAATCGCCTGGCCGCCTGACCGCCTGACCTGATCTCGGCACCGCGCCAGCCGCGCCCAGCGCCAGCGCCAACTGGCCGACCAGCCGCTGGCCGCTGGACTGCTGGCTGTTGGGCCGTGTTTCGCAGTCGACGATTCGCTTACCGGTTTGGGGCGGAACCCATGCACCCACGCCATGCCATCCAGGCCTTGCACGTCGTCCGCATCCGTCCTGGCCTCCTGCGCGATCCTGCGGCCTGCGCGGCCTGTCGCCCGTATGCCATGTGCGACTGCTCCCTCAGTCTCCCGAGGCCCCCGAGGCCCCGAGGCCCCGAGCCCCCGCCCCGATCCAGCCGAACCCTCAGCTCTGCTCCCTCCGGCCCCGCCCTCGCTTCCTCTCCTTGCGCGCTATGCGCTTTGCCCCCCGAGCCTCGAGCCCCCAGCCGCGAATTTCGATCGCAGCCGGGGCGCTCGCATGACTCGCTGCATTCACGCCGCGCCGTGACGCGGGTCAGTGTCAAGTCCCAAACGCATCGCGGGCTCAGCTCCACTTCGTGCATCGAGTGCGCGGCCTGCGCGGGTGACACGACGCGCGCACGACGCTGTGCTCATTTAGGGATCAGGTAGCGGGGCAGTACGCAACCCGCGCCCTCAACTGTTTCGCAGCGAAGCAACGACCGGTGAGAACACCGGTGAGGGCTGCCCTCCTCGCATGCATGCATGTTCGACTAGCTATGCAGCCTTGCCAGCCACCACTGTCGTTCGAAACTGTACGCATCCCCGCTCGTCGGGCCCAACTTTCTCTATAGGGCTGTAACAACAGTTGACGATTGAAGGAGCTTCGGACCATGCATGTGGGTGCGACTTCTTGGACGCCCGCACACCTTGACAGAGCACGGAGCGGAGCTGCGTCGCGATCGAGGTGCGCTCCATAACCCTCGGCGCTCTAACAATTGTGCGATGTATCAATTTCCTCGAGAGATGCGGGAGCTCGTCTCTCGCATCGTCGCATGTGGGTGGGAGAAGCAGTAGTCCGCTAGGCCGACTGGACAGGTACCTGTTCATTCATCCTACGTGACGCGTCTGAGCGTCAGATAGGGATTATCACGTGACGTGGACCTCCATCCCAGCGACACGTCTCATGACGATCACGATGTCGAGACATCTGTCCACATTAGGTATTCAGCTGTCGACCGGTCAAGACGCGTACCAGCAACAGCAACATGTCGCAGGTCGAAGCGCGCCAGCGCGGCTCTCCCAATGCGGTTCTGCACTCCAAGTCGGAGAAGTGTGAGTGTGCAAAGCTCATCCGTCGTGGACACGCGCTTACGGGACCAGTTACCTTCACGCTCGGGAAGCTCGATGCGGGAATGGTGCGTTCCTCGGTTGTTGGTAGAAGCTCACCTCTCAGGCCATTCTTCTTGGCCCGAACGCGCACCTCTTGGAGTTTCCCTCGCTCTTGCT
Source organism: Trichosporon sp. PB005A (assembly GCA_023630055.1). Taxonomy (NCBI): domain Eukaryota; kingdom Fungi; phylum Basidiomycota; class Tremellomycetes; order Trichosporonales; family Trichosporonaceae; genus Trichosporon; species Trichosporon sp. PB005A. The sequence goes on from JAMALZ010000012.1 coordinate 181,562, forward strand.
GCCGACTCCGTCGCCCAATGACCCGCCATTGGGACCGGGCTCGATCCTCACCATCACCGTGTCCAGGGACATGGAGGCAGAGCGAGCATCCAGAAACGCCTTTGAAGCTTTGCAAGAGTCGATTCTGGAGGAATATGGTACAACCTCGCCCTCGAAGCCGGTCCTCAAGATCCAGAATGTCACGCAGACCAGTGTCGCTCTTGAGTGGGATCCCTTGAACCTCGGAAGCGCCAGTTTCCGCGGGCTGGAGATGTACCGCAACGGTCAACGGTGGGGCAGGGTCGGAGGCGAAGTTGGTACGAAGGATGAGAAGCTGGAGTGGAAAACAGGTGGCCTCCAAAGCGGCGAAGAATACACATTCCAGTTGGTCCTGTAAGTGCCCCCACAGCCGAGCTATCTGGCAACCGTTGTTAACAGTGCAGGAAAACGACAGCTGGCACGTATACGTCGAATCTCCTCCGTGTCAGGACACATACCATGGAGTACGTTCAGCTCGATAGCTGTGGCTAACCACCAGTAATCTGACCGGCTTGTATGTCACCTTCGGTTCGATCCAACCCCCAACTCTGATCAATCAATTGCGTGGTTGCTTGGAACAGATCAATGCGCGCGAGGCGCCTGCTGTCCAGCTTGCCACGACACACTTCGTTTGCTCTTCTCCCTTGACAGGGGGAGATGAGTCGGGTAGAGGAGGCCACCTCGACGACGCATACACCCAGGCCATGGCCGCCAACCTGCCGGTTGTTAGCCCTGCATGGCTGCTGGCCGTAGCGGCAGAGCGACGTCTGGTTCCCATCGCCAATTACTTGCTTCCGGCACCGACTCAATCCATTGACACCGCTGGGGGACCTGCTCCATTCCGACGCCCGAGCTCCTCGCGACCATCTTCCTTGCCCACCCCCGGTGACCTCGGGTCTTCCAACCAAGACACCATCCGTTCCCCGAGCCCCGAGACTGTGGCACGCATGAGCAACACCGGCCCTGCCATGAGCCCTTCTTCGCGCACTCAGTCGTTCGAGCACCGGCAGACGTCACTTCCGACGCATGGCGAAGCAGAGTCGTCAGGTTCTGGACGCCCCCGAAGCCCGATAAAGCCGGAGTCTGATGGCCGTTTAGATCGATCGTTCAAATTCCCTTTGTCTGTGAGCAATGAGGATGATGGCAAGTCGGAGCAGACCCTTTCGTCGTCGCCTTTGAAGCAAACGCCCGTGGTTCATATTCAGGCGCCATCAACGGATGGCCCCGTATCAGCTCCCGTTGGCTTCACGCCGGAAGAAGAAACGGTCGAAGAATCGCAGGAACGCGCCGCCGACGCCGATACCGACAAGTCGGAAGCTCCAACTGCCCCTGCAGCCGCCCCAGACAGCGATGAGCCATCTCTACCTGCATCCGAGAGTGACGAGCAGGGATCGCGGCCGAAGCCAGCTGTCGAGGAGAAGGAGAGTCCCTCAGACGGCGATGAATCACCAAAAGCGTCTAAGGAGGCCTCCACTGAGGCTGCTCTCGATGAGGTAGACCTGAACTAGTCATTGCTTGTGAGAAGCTGCATGCAGTCATCTAGTAGTGTGTATTCACCCGCTTGTGCTGAGACGGGAGTGCATGGAAGCTCGGTACCAAACTACGGAGCCTCTGAAAACGCCCTACGACGGTCTGCCTGTACACGACCTTCGAGCTCGCGGTAAGAATGCTGGACGACTTGCACCCGGGCCTGCGTGGAGGAAACACCCACGCGTCTGAAGTCAATTCCAAGATCGTTTGCCTTGTTGTAGGTGAGCTTACCTCTTGAAGCTGGACTGCGGAGACCGTTGGTACTCCCTGCTCGCGAGCAGAGGGCGACTCTGTCTAGAAATACGGAGTCGCCTCATGGTTATCTTGAAGACCCATCTACCGATGAAGAGTATGGGGACCTGACAGTTAGAGGCCATTGAAAGTGAGAACAAACCGCATCGTAGGTTGTCGATGTTGAGAGCCTGCAGATCACAGCCCAGAGGACTCTGAGGATGTACATGACGCCTTCACCCACGGCGATGGCCGCCTTCATAACTGACCACGCTGGACGTTTAGCACCAATCAACCTGTGGCGGGGAATCTCACCTGGAATGAGGGACCACGGAGCAGTGACAGCTTTGACCACGGACGTGATACTTTGGTTCAAGTGCTGGAGAGCACTCTTCGTTTCTTCAGCGAGCTCCAGCCCTTCGACCATTGCAGCCTGCAAGAGCATCTGCTGGCGCTAAAGGAGACGGAGTCAGCTCAGGTGCTCGAAGATGACTGAACTGCAACTCACCGACAGCGATTCAGTAACTTCCAAGGCCTGGCTAATCCGCGGAAGCAGGGAGATCATGCCGTTGCGCACAGTTTTAAGCTCCTAAGTGCATTAACGGCAGGGCCAGACTGCACTCACCTCGTGTGCATCGCCGAGAGAACGATACGCCTCGGATGCAAGAGTTCGCAGCGAGTCCTGGACCGTCAGGCGCATTATCCTCCCAGACTTACGAGCTGCAAGTGGGTGAGATCGGAGAGAGCTCCAATCTCGTTCGCGGCAGACGAATGAACGAGCGAGATCGAATGGGCGAGCTGGGAAGCATGGATCTTGAATTGCTCGGAATGCTGAGGTGAGTCGTGGGCAGTGGTGTACGAACATTCAGAAAGGAACTCTCGACTTGCGAAGACACCTGGGGTCAGTCTCGACCTGCCTTGCACCGGGGCAAACCTACCTGCTGTGTGAGGGCAAAACGATATGAGTCAAGCTGGGCTTGCAGTTCGCCTGTCAGGGTATCTTGGAAGAGACGAAGATCCCGAGCGAGTGTCCCGCGCAGGTTCTGTTGTTCGCGAGTGAGTGCTGTGACAGCGTGGCCCACAGCTTCACCGCTCCGTTCGTGGGCAGAGCTTTGTCGATAGAGGTCTGAGAGAAGCAATTCGGCTTGCTTGATTGCCTTCTGAAGCGACTGGGGGAGGTCAGCGCGTCCTGAGGAAGGAGAACAAGACAGCACTCACGCGGAGCTGCGCGTCCCAATGACCTTGAGCTTGGGTGTACGCAACCGCCCTTTCCCGCTCAACGTTACGGAGATCCTCAAGCAGCCGTGCCTTCTCAATGGTGACGTTGTGATGCATCCGCTCCAACTGGTCTTGTCTGTCAGTCACGAGAGTGTGCTGCGAACTACCTGATCTTTGTCGTTCAGTCAGGGCAAACCATAGAAGGGCTTTGGTCAGCATGGCAGAGGCGTGATTTGACACTTACTGGCATCACTCAGATACCCATTGAACGTTGTCCATTCCTGAGGGCTGCGATGGAGAGCACTCGGGTTAAGCCATGTAATCGCAGGGATCCACTCACGACAAGCACTGCGACTGGAGGGTTCTTGAGATGCCCGTCGCGCCTTCGCTGTCCCCATCCACCACTGCCCAAGGAGCCCAACGCTGGCACTCAGTCGGGCATGGTTGCCGAGCCGACATCATAGCACAAAGGGTCAAAGAGATAGCGACTTGCGTCAGAGTCACCGGCGGCTGGCGCTATACTCACCATTTGTCTTCTCCATCTCTGTCAGGCGCCCCCGTCCATTCGGGAGCCCTCCGTCCTGTAGATGCTTTATTATGCCCGATTGACATTCAACATTACCGGTGCGCTCAGCAAGAACTGGTCTGTAAGCGAACATGTGAACCTATTGCCTCACCTTCGCTGAACTGCGATACGGCTCCATGAGGTTCGACCGGTGCTTGATTCGATGGCAGGTGCAAGTGACGATCGATGTTTAAACCCCAAGCCAAAGCGCCGCGGAGAGTGAGAAAGGCCAGGTACCACATGCACCATGGGATAGGCGTCATCAGAGCGACTGAGAAGGCTGGGAGGGACTGTTGTAATCCGAAGGCGGTCAGGGAGTTGGTGAACGTCAGTGAGAGGACGAGCAATCACATGGGGTTGAAAGGTAAACACGCGAGGTGACGGGCGCAGCTCTAGTCGACGGCGATCATTACACGCAACCTGATCGGCAGTTGTCATGGCGATGTCGTTACGTATCAACAAACTCATATAGCTACAACCTTTGGCCATTCTCGCATCGGAAGCCACTCTCCATTGGGACCAAATCGCGGGTTCGCCGGAAAATGTAACCCGTCGCCTTGCGGGCGGCCGATAGGTACTGGACGGTGAGCGAAGCCCTTGAAGAGAAAGAACCAGACTCACATAACCAGCCCAACCAGCTGGGGCCCATCTCACGCTTCCACATGTCTCGTTTCCGGCCAAAAGCCCATCGATCATTGACAGCTACGCCTCCGTACTCGACTTCCCACTGGCGCCGCACGCGTCGCATCTCGGCAGTTAAACACTTCGATTGAAACTCGTTCTCCAAAGTTGACTGCTCCGCCTTGAGCTGAGATGATGACTGAAACGATTCGACTGTTGAGCGCCCTTTCAGGATGAGGAAGATATGCGTCGGCAGCATCATGAAGGCAGTGAACAAAGCCAGAAACGCCGCACTGGGCATTAGTTTTACCCCCGAACTCTTCACTTACACACAAATGATCGCAATCTTCTGCCCATCGACACTGGCTGAGTTTGCTACATCAACGATGAGCACGACAGCGGTGTACAAGCAGAATAAACCCGCCCAAAATGTGAAGGTAACGAACACCTTTGGCCGTCAGTAACGAAACTAACGTGAAAGGAAGCTCACAGCGTGGTTGTTCCACCCCACACAACGCCCGATCCACAGGCAGTGGTCTAGAGTTAGCGCGGTCAGCAGCCACGACTCACGATCAAACTGAAGGACGCACGTTCCACAGTGACGGCAGTGGTGTGTGCGATCAGGCTTGATGATCTTGCAGTGCTGGCACCATCGGGGGCCCAGATTCACAACCGGATTAGGTCTGCGAACGTAGCGAGTGTTGGGATCGCTGACTGCTGGGGGATTAAGCGGGGCCATGGTGTCGGAGTAGCGGCTCATTGGAGCAGAAGCAGCTTCCGGGACGGAAATGGCAACAGAAGCGGGTACTTGTAGCCCTGCACTCCCGGCTGGGTTTGCCCCACCTCCGAAGGGCCCAGGGGAGGCGACGGGGGCGACGTCTGGGGAGGAGATGAACGCTTGCATGTCCTCGGATTGATATTTAGATTCTTGTGATGAGACCGGTCTCGGTGTCACGGGGACAACCTGTTGAATGAGCGAACTCCCAGTGAGAACCCTACATCTTTGGCGTAGCCCGGTGGCGTAAATATTATCTGCCGCTATCAGACTCAACGCTGCATATGTCGAGAACTCAAGACTCACAGCCCCATATGACCACATGAACATGAGCCACAGGACGGTAAAGCCGATCAATAAACCAACTAAGATCGTCAGTGTGAGCATAGCAACACAACATACTGCCTGCAGCGCGATGGTATGATGACCCACGTCGGAGTTGAATGGCTGGAGCGAAGGATCGTCCAACAGCAACATAGAATGCGTATACGGAGACGCCCAATACCAGTCTAGACGATAAGAGTTGTTGTACACAGGTCCACTTACACTACTACTCCTTTCCTCTTGACCCACAAATCCGGCCGGTCAGCTCGTCTGGAGTCCTCGACCCGTGCCCATAGCTTGGACAGGCCACTGTCGCTCTTCATGGTGGTGGTGGAGGAGACAGAAGAGCGGCGACTGGTGTTCAATGAGACGCCATGGTAGGGTCACGAGAACGCTGGAAGATCCCTGGGCGACGAAATCCGTCACTAGGGCGTCGCGAGTGGACGTAGGACGGGGTGCAACACGGACGTCGAGTAAGGGACAAGAGATGGAGATATGGAGATCGAAACGGAACTTGGCACGGCCGCTGCGATCACAGACCATGACAAACCCAGACAGGTACGTCAACATTGCCGTGTCACGCTAGGTTACGTAACCTTTTGATAAGCCGCACCAGGCCTGGCCTAGCGTCCTTTCTGGTGGCCCACACAAACTACCATGCCGCGCCCGCCGCAGATTACTCTGTGTGTAACACATCGTTGCCCATCCACTTCCCATCCATCCACTATGTCTCGCACTGTCTACGTGGGACGGTTGCCCCGAGGTAAGTTCTGACATATAGAACTTCAAGACCAGTCGTGTTACTGACGTGCTTTAGATGCTACCAAGGCCGATGTCGAGGATCACTTCAAGGGTCTCGGACGCATCAAGGAGGTCCGTCTCATGTCCAATTTTGGTTTCGTGGAGTTCGAGAGTCCTGATGTAAGCTAGAGCGAAAGCGTTCCGTCCAGAACTAACAAACGCAGGACATCGAAGCTGTTTGCCGTGAGCTCGATGGTCAGCCCTTGCTCGGCGAAAGGTAAATGAAGGATCAAAGATCTCCACACACACCAAGGATGTTGACATTTGTCAGGTTGATTGTCGAGCCTTCCCGCGACGCTCGTCGCCGCGATGTTTATGACGCGTGGGTTCCCAATTTATAACTTTGCTTACACTGGCAAAGTCGCCCTCCTCCCCGTGGTGGGCCTCGGTCCCGCGGCGTCCGCGTCTCGGTCGTAGGCATCTCGGAGGCTACCAGCTGGCAGGTGAGTTGAGCATGTCTGGGAGTGTTTCTCTCAGTCTGCCTCTCTAGTACCATACTGATATTTCAGGACCTCAAGGACTTCGGTCGCAATGGCAGCGAATCTGTCATCTTCGCCGACATCGACCGCAACACCGGGAACGGGTTTGTGATCTTCAGTTTTACATGATCTGACATCAGTGTCATCGAGTACCCTTCCATGGCGGATGCCGAAGACGCCATCCGTCGTTTAGACGGAACCGAGATTCACGGAGTGCCTGTCAAGCTTGAGATTCAGGTAAGTAGAGTCGTGGTGGCCTTGCTGTTGACACAAAGCAGGAAGGCGGTGGTGGCCGTGAGTCATGGGACAGGCCTCCCCCTCGCGACTACGGCCGTCGCTACGAAGGACGCGATTCTTATCGCCCTCGTGAGCGTTCCCGCGAGCGTCCTCGTTACGATCGCCGTGACAGCCGACGCGACGACCGTTCGCGCTACGAGCCTCGCTACGACGACGACAGGCGTCCGCGTGATGATCGTTATGAGGACCGCGGTTACGACCGCGAGCGTTCCCCTCGTCGTGACCGCGACTCGCCTCGCCGCGGCCGTGACTCGCCTCGCCTTGACCGCGAATCGCCCCCTCGTGAGCGCGACGAAGGTTCTCCTCTTCCTCCCCAGTAAGAAGTGACGCCGAAGGCTTGCCCACGATCGATCCTGAAAATTGCTATACCTGTTCCCGGCCGAATGAATAAAAGAATGCTCCTAGTTGCTTGATCACGTTAAGGTACATTGACAACGAGCCTGAGCTCAATCACGGTGGCGGTAATATATGAGACCAGCGACTGCCGCTACGACGATTACGGTGGCTATGGGAATAGACTGCTGGAAACATTAGCATGGCGTTCCACTCGTAAGACTCACAGGAGGGAGGTTGCGCTGCACATTGCCCTCCGCGTCACCTTCATGGACCTTCTCGCCTCTCAGCGTGTCGGCCGATTCCCGTCCACTTTCCGAGGAGTCCTTCTCGTTGTAAACAGAGGCTCGTGCCAACTTCTCCTTGCTCGAAGAGCGCTTGAGGCGGTCCAAAGCGGCTTTGGAAGTATCCTGCGTGACGGCCCCCTCCGTTGGTTGCGTGCCCCTGGGTGTTGAGGATCCGGTTGCGTTCGCGACAGACCGCAGTCCACGGACTGCCAATGCTGTCTTGGTGCTGAGCCGACGTCGACGTGACTTCGGGACATTCCTTGAGCCTCCTTCCAAAGGCTTGGAAGATAGCAGTCCATCTGCGGCCCAGGAGCTGTCCATGGTTGCCAGCTCCGCAGCCTCTACTTCGTCCTCTGCTGGGTCCTCCTCGTCAGCGAGATCATCATCGCTGAGCTGCTCGTTCATGACCCGCTCCTCCTCCTCTTCCGCCGCCCTCCTACTGGCCTCCTCCCATTCACGGACGATCCCGCGAAGTCGGTCTCGCTCCGTTTCCCACGCCGCGCGCTCCTGCTTCCAGCGTTCCTCAAACTTGGAGCGCCAGGCTTCCCAACGCGCTTCGGCCTGCTCCACAGCTGTAGTAACACGCTCCGCGATGCCGCTTTCGAGCTTGCCCAGTCGGTCCGTGAGGTCCTTAACCGTTGAAAGTGCTTCGCTGTGCTGGGTCTGAAGAGCCTTGGACAACTGGACGGTCTCCGCCATCTCGCTCTCGAGCGTCTGAATGCGGTTCGACAGCTCAAGCTTAGTAACTTGATCGAGGCCGTCGCTGTCGTCCTCGGCAGGTCCAGCGGACTCTGTCACGACATTGGACGCCTTCTCAGAGTCTCCTCCCGGTACAACGGTGACGACACTCCTGGCATCATCGTCGTCGTCACCATCGTTCATGCCCTGAGGGGCCAACGATTCTGAGCGCAAAAGAATGCCCTCCATTTCGCGGCGGCTCTCCTCCATCTGCTCACGCACCACAGAAATCTCGCGTTTCAAAGCGTCCTGCTGCTCGATCTGCCCTTCAAGATGGCGAATCTTGTCGAGCTGAAGGTTCAACGACGCTTGCGTTTCCGTGATTTGCGACTGCAGAGAGATGAAGGCCGCTGCCTGAGGCCCATGTGGGCCAGCCAACGCAGCCTGCGCCTCAGCCGACGGGTTCCGAAACTGCGGGGGAATATATTGGGAGGCTGATCCATTTTGCGACGGGGGCTGTGCGGGCGTGAGTTCCTTCGTATGCTCAAGAGACACTCACCAGCCCACCACCGAGCGTGTCCTGCACGTCCGTCATCGCCGTCGTCAGACCCTGCAGCTCTTGACCGGACTCCTTGCTGCGACTCAATGCTTCCTGTTTACAAGTCAGCACCGTTGGTGTCTACTACTTACTTGAAGCTTGTGCAGCACGTCATCGAAGTTGAGGCCACTCTTACCACCAGCACTCATGATAGGAGGACCCATGTGACTTAACGGGTTCACAGCGGTCCCGCTCCCCGCCATTGATCCTCCTGCTCCTCTGCGAACGTTATGGGAATCATTCTGATAATTCGCAAGCTCCCTACTACGTCAGCTTCTGCTTTGTCACGTACTAACCGAGCACTCAAAGCAGCGTCATCCGGCCCGAACACGCAATATGCTCTTGCCGAAACCTTGTGATGTATGATAGTGCGGTTGTCTTCACTGATGATATCGATTCCAAATTCCTAAGACCATCAGCGACATTACATGATCATTTCACTCACGACCATGTCCTCGCTCTTCAGTTCGTAGGGGTCACTCTCTACACCCTCAGGAGAGAGGCGCACTCCATTGATGAACGTTCCGTTCGAAGACTTCACATCTTTTATATAGATCTGAACGGGTTAGTTGATGACTTCTGCCGCTGCAGGAGAATGCTCACCTTGCCGTTCTGCTCCCATATCTCGGCGTGTGTGCGCGAGAGCACTTTGGAATCGAAATAAGCGTTACGTTCTCCGGGAACGGTCTTGTTGTTCGTCTGGCGACCGATTTTGATCTGAAGCGTCAGAACTACCAGCAAAACAGCGCAATGCACATACCTTCTGCCCCGGTGGAAGATGGATCATCTTCATTTGAAACGTATCCTGGATTGGCCACAGGTGAAGGCTGGGGAATGGCCCACCCCAGGACGGCTGTCCCGACAGGGAAGGTGCTCCATGTTGAGCATTCGCGTGCATTCCTGGTTGCATTTATGTCGCGGTTACGAGGAGCTCGAAAAGCGCTGAGGAGATAAGGGAGCGTGTGCGGGTTATGAGTCACACCGGATCTCGAACACGTCGGCCGGACGAACGCTTTGCTGGAGAGCGTCTCCGTCGAGGTAGTCGAGTTTGCGCGGAAACCGGCGTCTTCAGGTTTGAGATTTGGACAGGGAGAGGGCTGCGGGGTAGGTAACGGTCATGTACGAAGCCGGAAGGAGAAACGACAGTGATTCGGCGTGGATGTAGAAGGCGACCGCTGGTGGTTCGAAGTGTCATGACGAGGACGCTGGTGCACAACAGTTGCATGACCAGCGCACCCGGGGCTCGGGTGGATGTTGACATTTGGTTCCGCTCCTCGCGTCACCATGTCCTCACGTGTGTTCACTGACATGGCGTCGGCACCGGAACTCGTGTCGGAGTAGTATTGATCGTATTGAGAGTAGTGTAATCGGCAATCCCACACGCACAAGTCTTCTTAGAGTACAGAAGCGATATACATTTCAGAACTATTTTTTCAGCTACTGCAGCGCAGGGCGGGCCCCTACGGGAACGGCGTGGCCGGCGGGCTGGGAGGCTCCGGCTCAACCTGGAAGAGGCCAAGGCGCCGAGCGCCTTCGTCAGGAGTCATCTCCGCCCCCCAGCTGTCGGCAACGCTGCCAAGCTGGTCCCTCTTGCTGTATCCCCCGTACTTAGGGGGCCGCATGGCCTCACGCGCTGCAGGATTGGGAGGCGTGCCGCTGCCCACTGCTCTCGTCAGTGATTCCCGTGCAACGTTAAGACGTACTGTGGATTTGCTGCTTGGGGGAAGCCGTCGAGGTTGCGTATTTGTTGGGCATGGGGTTCACAGTCTGGGACGCTGAACCTTGGCGTGGAATGGAGGAAGGTTGGGTAAGAGGAACCTCAGGAGGCAGAACGATGGGAGTTGCGGCGGGTGCGGGGGCGCGGGGCGCGGCGAGGACCGGGGCAGGAGCGGGGGCCGGAATCGCAGTCTTGGGTCTGCCGTACGCAGACTCATATCCTCGCATGCGCATGGTGAAGTAATTGAGGAAGCCGACGCGTAGAACAATCGAAGGGTGGCAAAAGTTCCGAGCAGTGATGTTGAGGACGATGGAGAGGATGGAGGAAGACGGCCTGGGGTCGGGGCTTAAGTACGATACTTGGCCCAGAGCCTGTGTTTGTGAAGGGGCGCAGAGAACAGCTGGAACAGCGTGCGAAAGTCCTTTGGCCCTTGCGACTGCGCGGCATGCGCGGAGTGTGCTGCATGTCCCAGGTGTGATTCGCGGCACTGGTCAGTGTGGGATGTGGGACGCGACGCAGGGCTAGGGCGATCGAGATCCCCACACGTCCACGCGTCTCGTCCTGTCAGCCCTTGTCAGTGACTGATCTAGTTTCTCCTTCAGGTTTATTTAGCCACGGTCTGCACCTGACGGCCAGGTAGGCCAGGTACCATGGTACGAGACCAGCATGCCAGTGTACTCGAAGCGCAGTGCAAACAGTCGTTCGGGGCTGCTTGGGTACTTCCTCCATGCCGCGAGCATCCTCATGCTGGCAACGTTCCTCGGCTGGCGCTCTATGTCTAATGGTGTTCATTGCCATCATACAGGCTGTGGCTGTCGACACGTCGGTAGATGGTGGGAGTAGATGGACTTCGCTGCACGCGTGCACGCACACGCGCTTAACGATAAGCACATCAGTCCTTCTTCCAGCCTAGCGTATCCATCTCCCTGCCCGCAGGCTTAGCCGTGCTTAGCGTGGGCAGCTGATCATCGCTCCTCCAATAGGCAATCATCTGTACCGCGAGCACCACATTCAGCAAGGCGCCTCCTGCAAAGCCCCAGAAGATGAGAGGGTCATTGACTTCCTGCTGAGTCGTGAACAGCCGCGCGAGGCAGCCGAGCAATCCACTGAACACTGCGAACGCAGACAGGTTGCCGGTCGAGCGGTTCCTGTGGTTTTCCATGATCTGGGGCGCTTTCGACAAGAGTGAGAGAGGAATTGTGCACAGCTGTAGGAAAGCAACTGGTCCGTCAGTCTCCATAATTGGCTCAGCAGCTCACTTGTAGCTTGGGAGCACAGTGTTCTTGACCAGAGGAACAAGCAAGATGCAGCCATGATGGCCGCGCCAACGAGCACCCGATTGCGCTGTGAGGTTTGCCGAGGAGTCGACAATGGTGTCGGTCCACTCAGACTGGAGTAGGAGGAGCCCTTGGGCAGGGTGTAGAACAGAATCATAAGTGTGATAGCCATGTTCTGGATGGTGATGAAGAAGTTCTCGCCATACGTGGAGAATGGGAAGCCGCTGCGAGTGTTGTACGCCAGGGTGATTGTGTACGATACGGTCTCGAGGATCTGCTTGGTTAGAGAGGTGGAGCAGAGTCGAAACACACATAAGCAGACAACGAAAGGCCGCGTGCAGACTTGGTGTTCAGGATCTTCATAATCTTGCACTTGTCAGCACAGGTCTCACTTGAGCGATGAAGCACTCACCTGAGGTACTTTCAATGTGCTGCCTCCAACGACGATGCCGAAGCCAAGCCCCTTGGAAAGAGCATATTTCAGACAATCGACCTCTGTGATGTTGAAATCATAGACCAGCACTTTGTAGCAGTGCTCCCCGATGAGTGCTTCGGCTGGCCCGCGAAGAAACCAAGGAATGTGGTGGGTGAGAGCAGTCACCTGTCCATTAGAATACGGAAGCGTGTTGAGCTGGTACGGCAGCCTTTCCAAGCGACTCACAGCTGACTGCAAAGCCGACATGATGGTCGTCGTCTAGCGAATATTTTGATGAAAGGTCGGGCGCGAATTATATAGATGTGTGGAAAGAGTCAAGCGGCGTGCCGGTTGACGCGACAGTGTGACGCGTAGCAATCGAAACGTGGCCAATATATACCGTGCCTAGATTGGTCAATGGCTCTCTGGTCGATCTAGTGACAACCACATATTCTCATCTTAAGCAGCTCCCTTCGACTTCAACACCAATGGCAAGATGGGTCAGTCGTTTATCGACATCAAGAGACAAAACGTGAGCATTATATCCATCTATTGTCTACATGTTACAAAACGTGTGGCAACGTTATACGCTCCCACTCAGGCCAGCTGCTTCGTTGGACGCGGCTGTGAAGCCTCCTTCCGCCAGCCCGTGAAGCCATAGCTCAGCCTTCTTGTAGCGCGCAGCCACGTCCATGCCTAACTCAGCCGCACCAAACATAGCACGATAGTAAGCAAAGTTGAACAGTGTTCGCAGTGCTGATCTCAACAGGCCCCATGAAAGGCCGCTGTCGCGAAGCTCCTTGTGAAGGTTTTCGCATTCCGACTGGAAGACTGATGGTCAGCGAACGGTCTGCTGGAGCATCTGGGTGTAGCCATATCAGACATACTTGCTTGGGCACAATATTGGCCAACGATGAGGTAGATCCGGTTAGGTCCATGGGTTGTCGCCAAGCTAATGTCGAGTGACCGTTGCAAGTCGGAGAGCTTGAGGATCATCAGGAGGCGCCTGCATGTCAGCTCCTTTGCTGAAATCGGAACCTACCGAGGAACTGTTCTCAGCATCTGGAAGATTCCAGCCAGTAAGCCTTCTGTGTCCATGGCTGCAGCGCGAAGCTTTGCCACCTCTTTGCTTCCTGACTCTGCACCTTCGAGCAGCGAGCGGGGACCCTGTCCTTCTTCGCCTCTGTGGTGACCCTCCTCCATGCTGACGCGACCAGTGATGGCACTCTCTAAGAAAGGGTACTGCTTGTCAGAGAACAACCATTCTCGTTTGTGACTCACCATATCATCATCAATGTTACCGACCAAACGCGCGTATTTCTTGCGTTCCTTCGATGTTTCTTCGGAGTTGGGAGTCATCAACGACAACCAGAACCTTGCGTAATTGACACGGAGGTCCGATGGAATATCGAAGTATTGGCCATGGTCGAGAAGGCACACGTCAAAGTTGAACGGGGAGGTTGAGTCCTTTGATCTTGGTCGGACGAGCAGATTACCGTGGTGGGGATCAGCGTGGAAAAAGCCATCCAGATACACCATCTTCGAAAAGATGCGCGACAGCTCTTGGCTGACCTGATTGCGGTCGATGTTGTGCTCCTTCAGGTAGGCGAGGTCGTCAATACGGGCCCCATTGATGAACTCCATAACCAGACAGCGGCGTTCGGCCCAAAGCACTTGGGGCAAGTAGAGACTTGTTTTGCCGCTCAGTGGCTCGAAGTTGCGACGGCAGTGCAGGGAGTTGGCCGCCTCGTGTCGGAAGTTCGTTTCTTGCGGGAGCATCTCGTTCATCTCCTCGCCTAGCCACCCAAACTCGAACTCGGGGAAAACCATCTTCACGAAACTGATAGCAAAGTTGACCGTCGCAAGGTCGACCTGGGCAAACTCCTGCAGATCGGCGTGTTGAACCTTGACGGCCACAGGTTGCCCAGTTTTCCTGTCCACGGCACGATGAACCTGGGCCAATGATGCAACTCCAATCGGCTTAGGGTCGAAGTCAATGAACAAGTCATCGATCCCCAGACCCAAGTCGGTTCGCAGCATCTCATCAACGTCTTCAACCGGTGTCGGAGTGCACTGATCCTGCAGGGGAGTGAGAGTCGATGTCCACTCCTTGGGGAGTACTTGAACAGCAGCCACATGCTGTCCAATCTTGACATAGATGCCCGAGTTCTTCTTCAGAGCCTTGAGAATACGTTCAGCGGAACGAGTGTGACAGGCTTTGCGGGCCTGGCGAATCACTTCCTTGTTGCCTTCCAGCGGGTTGCCTTCCGTATCACAAAGCTTCGATTCCTTCGCAAAAGTCATCTTATAGTCCCAAACGTCTTGAAGAACGGCGGTCATCAAGCGTGAGCACCGTACGATTGCCAGGGTTGAATGCCGGAACGGTGGGTAGAAGTTGTAGAGAGCGGTCAACGCAATGACAACAGCGAGCAGCTTGGCGAGTCGCTTGGCTCGGGAGGATGTGTGCGCGGAGCTTGATCCATCGTGATTTGGGCGGGACGGTGCGGTCGAGGAGTTGAACCGTACGAACGGAGACGGGATGGGCTGGACTTGGTTGTGCTGGGGTCGTGTGACATTGAGCGACAAAGATCGCGTTGCAGAGTACGCCCTTGGGAGCTGTACAGGTGCGCCGCTAACAGAAGGACCGGTTCGTAGCCGGACGGTGGTTCTCGCTGCTAGTCGACAGGCAGACCAGGCCATATTCGCGGAGCCTGCGTCGCGGGCAGTTGTTGTCGGTGAGATGCAATCAGAACCCAGTACCACAAATCTCACCTGGCCGGACCCGATGGATGCCGGCGACGGGGGATTATCCGATGTCACGTGATCAGGGCGGTACCACCTGCCTTAAAACCCCGAATCGACCTCTTCCCTCTTCTTCTTCTTAACTCATTTTACGGTCTCGTATTATTGTAGCAGCGACAGGGCTCCTCCCCAGCGTTGCCCTACAACGTGAACCAAGAAGAAAAGAGACAGGATTATTTGCCAGCCTGCTGCTAACCGTGTATCTGTCAATGCGTGTGTTGGCGTGGCTTGTCTGGCCTGGGTTTTGCCTACATAACTTTCATCCGTAGTCGACTGTATGAATTTCTGCTTCGCCGTACTGTCTGCTGTTCTGCATACCTACTCCGAGCACCTCAACTTCACGTAGCTGGGGTCAATGGAATCTGGCTGTCGAGGGGCCGCCTGCAGCAGCGGAAGACCAGACCATAGTCTTGACGTTTCCTCTTGAATTTTCCAGCCCCGTGGTCATCACGTGTCGTCGCACTGGATTCGGATAAGATGTGATCTCCGCGTCTGTGCAGATTCACTTCAGCATCACCAACACTTTCGTTAACCAGCAAGCATGTCAACAACATTCGATCGTCGACGAGTCCAGGCGCCAGATGGGTCACACGCTCCGATATATGCATCATCACCGAAGCGGTGTCCTAGTGGAGACGAGAGCGCGGTCTCTCCGTCATGTAAGCGCGATTGGTGTCCACCGTGAAGACGTCCGCCTGAGCTCACTTCGCAGTCGTGAAAACTGGTCTTGTCACACAGGCCAATGGAAGCGCATACATCGAAGCCAGCGGCGTCAAGATCGCATGCTCAGTGTACGTCCCAGAAGCTGATTATACCTGACCATCATAGGTTCGGTCCACGACCAAAACCCCCTCCCTACTCTCCGAGTGGTACATTGAACCTCGAGGTCAAGTTCGCTCCTTTCGCTAGCCGAGTGCGCCGTGCACCTTTGAGAGTAAGTTGCGCTTGCAACTCGCGCTGACGATCATCGTAGGACACGGAGCCAGTCGATCTTGCCGCCCTCTTGTCCCAGCTACTCCTGCCGGCCGTACGGCTGGATCTGTTCCCCAAGCTCTCCATCGACATACACGTTCTCGTTCTGGAAGCAGATTCTGACGCTGCTGTCCTCTCGTCAGGCTTGACTGCAGCATGTGCTGCCGTGGCAGATGCGGGCATTCCCCTTACGGGGTTGGTTGTTGGGTCTCTGGTGGTGAGTACGTCTGTGGGCGCAGTGCGCTGATTTGAGCAACAGCGATCCGAGGTAGACGATGTGCGGGATTGCAAAGTCACAGCTGGTGTTATGCCTGCATTGGGTAGGCTCACCAGCATAAGTATGGTCGGAGAGAGCAAGTTAGAAAGTGTTGCTGAGGTGAGCTACTTCAGAAGGAACGTGTTGCTGACAAGGTCTTAGATGATCGACACTGCTGTGGCGAATGCCAAGACGATCCACACCCTCACTGCTCAGGCGCTTATGGACAAGGCCGGACCGTGACGTACGTACCACGTAAGAGGGTTCAGAGTTGCATGCGAAAAGCCCACGCCCTTCACTTTGATTTCCGATCGAAATTAAGCGCTGTCGGCGAAGGAGAGCCCGCATGGCAACTAGTTGCTTCAGGACTGGTTGATCTGGAGTGAGGGTCGTAAATGGGCATCAGTGGTGGGCTGGGAAGTATGAGATTCAGCATGTATTTATCACCAATGCGACCTCGGCCGCTGCGCTGCTTCAGGCATATCGCATGCATCAAATCCCAGACGTTCCCCGCATCAGCTTGACACCAGAGGCAAGTAGTGTCATGCTCTCGCCAGGCAAGAGCATCGCAGTAGACTGTCACACTCACATTAATTCTGGCCACCACCTCCAGTATTCTTGGTTGCACTCTGACTGCTCGCGCTCAGCTCTCAACAGGACTCTCTGCTCTGACTTTACCAGTTCGGTTCAGCAATGTGTGAGAACGAGCCCTTGCCTCACGAGAGCGAGCACCGCCCTGTTGCTCTATGGAGACCCTGGCGAGAGTTGGCTCATGCATTAGAGTAATGATGCCGCGAGGCCGATAAGGCAAGCGGACTTGTGCCGTCTCACTACTGTGATCCCATCGGCGTCCGGACCTCCTTACCGGGCCCCCGACCGCATACCAGGGACGAGTCTGTGCTGGCGCGTTGGCCATACAGCCCCGAAGGGCTGAGGCGCTGAGGGACACTCACGAACCAGCTCACTGGCCGCTGGCCGCCCTTTGCGCCTGCGCGCCTGCATGCCTTGCGCGCAGGAGGGGGGCGTCGAGGAAGGCTACATCGCGCGAGGCGGGCTACATCGCGCGAGGCGGAGGCGCGCGGGGTTCGCAAGCCCTCGCTCAGCCTCTTTCAGGCTGCCTCTGCTCACCAGCCTCGCCCACTGCCTCTGCCCTAACTGCCCTCAGCCTCCAACCCTCCGTTTCTGACATCTGAGCCCTCTGCCTCTGCCTCTGCCCGCCGCCCTTCCCCCGCCCCGGCGGCGGATCCGAGCGAACAATGTCCACATCGGTCAGACCCGAACGAGGGCGGTGGCCCAAGGCGTGAGGTGCGGATGTATCTCACGCAGGATTCGCATGTACTGGTTAAGGGCAATTGCTCGTTTGGGAAAGAGTGGGCGCAATCCTTGAAGGCTGAGTCATTCACAAGGTCCGAGCACATATTGAGCCCCGCCGGTAGAATCGTGGGGAAAGTGGGGTTCCCCACAGGGCGACGCGGGGAAGCGGGGTCAAAGTGCAACGAGACGTAATAGTTCAGGGACAATTGAGAGCTTGTCCCAAGGTCTGCGTTGCCGCGCCGCCTCGGGCGTCTTGCCCTTTCTGCTGGGCCCCGGGCAGCAAGGGCTGCGGGCATGTCATCGGAGCATGCTGCGACGTGTTACCGCCAGCGTCAACTACCTGCGATTACGCTACGTCCCCTCCGTTGTAGCTGTATCACGGAACGGGCACGAAGGTAAGAGCAGGCAGGCGTGGACGGAGGGTGCGGCAAATCCAGCCGGCTTGGACCTAGGCCAGGAGCGCGAGGGTAATCTGCGTCTGGCCCTCTTTCCCCGTTTGCCTCGTTGACGAGCCTATCTCTCAGGTCCCAATCTTGACCAAATTCACGACCGGCTCTGAGCTCTGCGGCACTGCGGCTCTGCGCTCTGCGGCGTTGCCTCGCTAGCACACTGGGCATACTGGCTGGTGCGCCTCTGGCTTTAGCTCGTCCTGTCGCGCCTCGCCCTGCCATGCGCTCCGGTACTCTCACCCGCTCATCCAGCGCGACTAGCATTGGTGAAGTGGGCTATCCATGCCCCAGGCCCCAGAGCGCCAGAGCTAAGCCCGTCGACTGAGCCTCCCTATCTTTGAAATATGCCTTGTCTCAGTCCCTCAGTCCCTTGTCCCTCTAGGCCTGATGGGTGCGTCTGCGTTGCCAACACTTCGTCGTTCTCCTGTCGCCGCACGCCTCCCTTCCATCGCCCTCTTTCCCCGCAACCCTTCTCAGCCCTCCTTCGCCTCCTCCCAACCCGTCTCTGCCAGCCAGGATCGCGAATCGACTTGCATTTGACAACCTTCACATCGACGTCTCATCACTTCCCACTGGCATCGACAACCCTTTCTGCGCAACAACTGTCACAGCAGACCATCGCACTGCTGATTGAAGCCTAAGCCTCGCTCTGCACGTTTCGCCACCGACTATGTCTGGGGCGATCAAGATGGAGGGCTTCCAGTGAGTTGAGACCCGCCTCCACGGGACGCGCGGCAGAGCACACCGTGTATCGAGTCTCGTGCGATCCGTTTGCTGACTGCATGCAGGCCTTCGAGCGGGCTCTCCTCCAGCCCCTCGCGGCCCTCTCTCAGCCGACCGTTCTCTGACGGGTCGATGACTGTTGAGTCTTCCATCCTCAACTCCTTGATGAACCCCCCACAGCAGTTCTCCTTCCAGTCGCCCCTGCCCAGCCAGTCCCCCACTCAGGGCTTCGACTACAACATGGTGTCCCCGCACTCGAACGCCATCGAGTTGCCAGGCAGTACATCGCCTCACAGTTTCCAACCGCATGCCATGTTCAACCACCTCAACTTCAATTCTGAGAATCGCGAGCCTCCTGTCGTGACTCCGTCCAGTGGTGGCGGCGGTGATGGCGAACCCCGCAACGGAGATCATCGATCTCGTTCCCAATCCTCTTCTCGTTCATCGCACATCGGCAAGGCTCCACCTCCTCGTTCTCGTTCGGGCCGCAAGCTTTCTATGAGTGATGTCAGACCCTCGCTGCAAGCGGGTCGAGGTCGGACCATGCAACCGCCCCGGTCCATGTCTTTCCACACCGATACAAAGCCGAATGTGCTTGCGCTGGGCGCACAGCGAGCCAACTCTATCACGTCGGCCGAATACAACTTCGAACAACAGTATGGTCTCGCTATCCCAAGGAACGACTTCGGCAGAAGTCTGTGGGGACCCGCTGGTAGTGCGCCTTCGACCCTCCCGGAAGGGGTCGCTAGCTTCGATGGGCAGGGCCTTGAAAGGTAAGAGGAGGCTTCGCCGAACGTGTATGCTAACGCTTTCAGCCCCGTGACTCCTGCGCAGGGCATGCAAGCTCTTCTGGGCGAAGAAAGCCGCAAACAGCGTCGGCGCGAATGCCACAACCAGGTGGAGAAGCGTCGTCGTGAACACATCAATGCCATGATTGAGGAGCTCAACAAGCTTCTTCCCGCAAAGTTCAAGATGCCGCTGGACGGTGATGTTGCGGTGGAAGATGACGAAGACGAAGAGGTCGAAACCGCAGCCAAGAAGAAGAAGAAGCGCGCCGCTTCATCCTCGAAGCAGAAGGATGCGGCTCAGTGCAAGGGCAGGATCCTCAGCGACAGCGTGCAATACATTCGGTAGGTCTATACCCCAAAAGAGCGCTGCGGCTGACAATGAGCGACCTGCAAGCTGTCAACGAGCAACAGTCTTCCCGCATTCGCTACTTAGAGAGTCTCCTTGTTACGAGCGGCACGAATCCGTCCGAGTCGCAGTCATGGACCTCGGATGATAAGCCCACCAGCGAGACTGCCCCTTTCTCGGATAACATGCGCGGCAGTCCTGAAGCCGAGCAACTCGTCTCGTTGCCTCAGGCTGGTTGGAACGGCTTCGGCTCGGGCAACAGCAACATGCTTGTTTTCGAACCATCGCCCACGGACGCGTCGTCTGGTCCCGAGAACCAGCGCTCCACCCCTGTGTCTTCGGGCTCACCGGAGACCGACAGCAAAGACCCCGTGGTTTGGGGTCTGCTGGACCTGACCGAGGAACAGCGGTCGGCATTTGGTGACGAGTACGACGGCCATCGCAAAGACGACCTTCAGCAATCCTTGAGCAACATGGAAATCGAAGTGGACTCGGACGAACGGCGGCCATGGGCTGCTTACTAATTACAACTCCCTTGTCACACCCATACTTCCCACATCCTCAGTTCCGTTGGATCTGTGTCCGTTGTAGGTCTCTTGACCAGGTACTTGTATAATTTATGTCACGCTCCCCGTACGTGCAGTTGCAGCACGTTGTTGCTGTACTCTGAATCTATTGTAGACCTATTAAAGTGTGGATATATGCAAACGGCTCTTCATGCTCTACTGTACAATATACAATGCGATAGCAGCTAATCCTCTGGGATCAGTCAGCGTGTTTCTGCACGTACAAATCAGACCTACGTTGATAACACAAACATACATAGATCTGCGAGATGAGCGGAGAACACCAACCTGATCCTGACTTACATTGAAGGAGGAGGAAGCTGGCCAGAGTGTCCGCGGTCCCGTCCGGGTTATAGAGCTGGGTTACCACAAGCTGATTAGCTGCAGCAGGGGTTCCAGAAAGAAGAATGGCAACAAAGGTCCTGACTGGAAGGTGAGCTGTCTACCCGGAAGACGGCTCTCACTTTTCTGTTCCGGAGGGAACATGGACGTGTTCCTTTGCAAAGCTTGAACAACGAATCTGAAGTCAGAGTTGCTGAGAGTTGTTGAACCTACACGCTGAAAACTGGGATCAAGATCACTGGTCGTGTTAATATAGAGTGGAGGAACCAGCACCTACTTTTGAGAGCAGTCATCGAAACGATCGCCATGATGGGAAGGTCTCTCCAACGCGTTGGCATCTTCGTGTCAGTCTTCACTCTGAGCAGCCTCAACTTACCTCTAACCGTGCAAAACTAGATCCAAGGACGATCAGAGCCATCGGGACAGTCACAGCGCCCAAGTATGTCGTAGTTTGCAAGAGGAATGAGAGGGGCGGGTTCCCGTCCGGCGCGTTGGGGATACGGCTGCCAGTCCATCCCGGTGTCTCCGTAAGGAGGGCCTTGAGGGGTTGGACAAGGGAAAAGATGATCCCCAGTACCACTGCCCATGTTGCTATCGGTATTCCCTGCAGCAGGCGCAGGAACAGGTCATGGAAACGTCTTCCTGGTGTCTTAAGCATTCCGCATGGCTGAGGCGAGGAGTCTGCTATAACTCTCGGCAGCGAGGCTTCAGACGCGGGACCACTCGTGCTCTCCGCAGTGAGAGACATCGGCTGGCATGCGGCAGGCATCGGATGGGCCGGCAACACAGTAGTTAGGCGCTTCCTGTGGTTCGAACGTTCCTCGCTCTCACGAGGAGATGTGTCGGTCCGGGGTAACCACATGTCCTTGTCGTCCGTACTGGAACCCCATTCTTCGTCCACGGGTCGATCCCCCGTGGCATGCATCGCTATCGGCGGAGAGCCTGCTCGCGAGGGGTTCAGCAGGCTTTGGAACCTCCGCGAGCACGCTTTTAATGCGTAGACCCTGCCCTTCCAACGATCTCTGAGTGGCAAAGGGTCGCTGACCATCCGCCTCTCTTCGAAGTCCCATCCGCAGAGCTGAGTGAGAGTAAGCAGAGGATCAGCCTCCTACGCATACCTTGTGAACACCTAGTGTCCAGAAGCAGATGTTCATGATAAGCATGAAAACCCTGAGTCGTCAACGAAGCATGCAGGCTGACTAGCTCACGCGATGTATGCGACACCCAGATCGACGTCAGTGGCAGGGTTGAACGGAGGCTCCTTGGCCATTGTTTGCACCACCGCGGTGGGCAAATTTCCTGACATCAGAACTCCGAATACATTGCTGGGAGTCCGTCAATTGCACTTACCCCAGTTTGAGATGATTCCGAGAACCAGAACACCCCATCGGAAATCGCGAGGGACGTAGAAGAGTTCTCGAATGACCAAACCCCCCAGACACCCCAGCAGCTGGTAGATGACTGCCATCATGGCTAGGGGCCCGAAAGCAGATATGTTGTCTGGGGTAAAGGCAGAAACCATGGAGCTAAAGATCAGGCAAGGGAGTGCGACGTTCTTGCAATCAGTGGTCTGCCTTCGCGCCAGCCAAACAAGAAGATTACTTACCATGGTAATAATACTGATTCCTTTCGTACTACCAGGCGGCAGAACGCCAGTCTTGGATACCGTAAAGCCAGTCAGTATACAGAGAGCCATGTTCAGCGTCGGCACGAGCGCTTTTGGGGGGGTAAGCTGCAGAGTTCGGCCGTTACTCACACACCCTTGTAGATGATCTGCCCAGCAGACCCTCCAGCTGTCATGGTGAGACGTATTCAATGCCGTAGACGTGCATGTGTCGAACTTGATGCACGGTGATGGGTTATAAGGTGGTCGTCTCCTTCAAGGAAACACACTCCACCAGGCGAAATCCGAATATAAGGGCTCGGCCGAGTGCCGATATCAGGGCTCGGTCCATCTCACGGTGACATCCGACACAGCACAAAGCGCGTCTCGGATCTCGGACCTACTCACAGTAGATGACCCTGTGGACGTCATCATGAATAGATGGAAGCATGCATTTGTGGTTTATTACATGTTACTCGCCGAAGTGCTCGAGCCATTCGTCCTCCTCCTCACCCTCTTCGAGGAAGTCTAAACAGCCAGGGGAGCAGCCCAGCCATTGTATTGGTAGATTCGGAACTCCGGCGATGGTGACCCACTCAAAGCGCTCCTCTGCGGCATCTAGGAATATTCTACGGGTAACGCGCACTTCATCCTCCTCGTCTTGCAGCCACTCCTGGTGTCTCGGCGATGGACATGGGCGGTAGTAGGGGTTCTCGGAGCCATTGTCCGGCGGAAGCACATCGTTCGATCGGGGGAAGAAATCTGAAGAGGCTCTAGCTTTCGCGGCGGACGTGCATGCGCTGCGTACTGCCTGTAGGATGCGTCTCACATCTTCGTCCTGAAGGGAAGGCGGCAGCAGCGAAGCAAGCATGCGGATATCCAACAGGGGGTGAGAACGTCCTTGTCGGCAGCTATCCCAGTCAAAGTTAATGAAAGGGGGCTTCCCCGAAGGAGGCCGAGGTGACAGCAGCGCTGACAAGCACAGGGATGTCAACCGTGGAACTGACCCCGAGACTTCAGAATGCTTCGGGGAAAGAACACGCAACGACCCACCACCTCCCCTTTCGCCACTGGTTGAGGGGGGTTCCTTCCATTTGTTTGGATGCGCTGCAAACTGTTCGAGGCGTAGTTCTGTGATGGTGGCCGGCAGGTAGTTCTGAACGATGAGCAAGCCATGAAAACCAATACGTTCTTACGATGTAATTGTTGCTAATGTTCAGCTCTTTCAAGTGGATGAGGGCACTGATGGCTGCTGGGAGGCTTTCCAAGCTGTTGCTGCCTGTTTGGTCAGTTTACGCGGTGGCGAGACCTCACGCAGACTCAGTACCGTGATGTTCCGGATCTCAAAGAGTGCACTGGGTAGGCTTCCAATCAGCTTCTCCGCTCTGTACGATGACGCTACCTTGTTAAGGAGTTGCGGGCCAGGTACACCGCAAGATTAGGGCGCGAGCCTTCGAGCTGCTCGCCCAAGGTGACAGCCCCAGTCCGGCTGCGAGTGAACGAGCGGGGACTGCTGACCTTCCGGTCCGAGACCACTGTCCGTTCTTCAATGACAGGTGGCGGTAACAGGCCCCTCGCCTGCAACGTGTTGCAACGACCTTGGCCGGCGAAGATGTCCGCAGAGGCAGGGGCCGACTGGGTACGAGTGAACGGTCGGTCTCGGAGGCGGTGAATCAAGGGCGAGCGAGGTGGAGAGGCCTGTTGCGCGGGAGCCACAGCACGCATGTGCATTGGCGAGCCTGTCGGAGACTGGCTTTGCAGCGTCACTAGATTGCGCAAATCGGCAATCTTCGTAGACAATATCGTCAAGCCACAGCCTCTGGAGGTTAGACCAAGTCTGGGCGCTTGACTCACGAGATGTCGAGTTCACACCTGGCGTTGTCCACACATTCGCCAACCTTCTTTTGTATCCACTCATCACTGCCAATCTCCAGCTCGGCTGAGCTGTACGAGAGACGTCGACTCGTCCCATTGGATGCGGACAGCGATGTCGAGCGATCGTGGCTGTAGACTGGAGTTGGAAAGGCAGCCGGAATCCCGTCTTTCTCACGTCGCACAGGCTTAGGAAGATGTTGCGTGGCAGATTCCGGACCGTTCAAATTCAGAGCCTCAAGTGTTGCTGCGAATGGTAACGGTCGAGACGGCATTGAGTCCCAGTCGGGCATGGGCTTGGAGGCCGCCGAGAAGGGGTCAACGACCATTGTCCACGGTCGCATTGAGCTGCGACCCCGCAGGTCGGCTTAACGCGGTTTCACTGAAGTTGGGAGAGCAGAGCAAGACCGATGAGTTGAGGGCAAGAGAATCAGCAGGCGGCGACACCCTCTCTGTCCTCAAGACCCATGGACGCGCTGCAATCTGTCGCGTGGTGGCGAGCCGGACGCGTCTTGTCCCTGCGCAAGCTATGGTGATTACGTAACACAGAAGACAGATCAACGATAGGCGCGTCATGCAATAACTGATTCATATATGATTAATATGAGATTAGTAATCGTCCCGCAGATCCTACATTTCCTACAAAGTACTAGAGAAATCCTGTCATCCTGGACCCACGTGGAGTGCCTTCCTTATCTTAAAACACCCTCCCCCTTTGGTCTGATGATTCACCCGCATCGTCATCGTCGTGCCTCTGCGCCTCTGCTCCCACTGTTGCCAGCCCGAAGGACGACCATTCCTTGTATTCCGTTCTTCAACTGACATCCTTTCTTCATCTCACTATCCACTAGGTTTTGAAGAACCGAACATGTCTGATCCTTCCCAGGTACGTCTCCAAGCTCGAAGCGGTGTGCTTTGCCTTCTGCGAGCTCACCGCATCCAAGCCCGGAGCTGAATGCTGACGTGCAGCCTATCGCTGATGACTCGACGGCGACGGCGATCCTTCGCCAGAAGAAGTCGTGAGCGTGGATGCCTAAATGGCAGATGGGATACTTGCTAACCATAGTCCCAACCGCCTGATGGTTGACGAGAGCCCTTCGGACGACAACAGCGTCGCCGTCCTCCACCCCAACACCATGGAAACCCTTGGGCTGTTCCGGTGAGTAGGCTGACTAAGGCGATTTCCGTGGAGGAAGGCTGACATTTAGTGGTGACACCATCATTGGTGCGTTGTATGCAAGGTGGCAAATTCACTGACATGAGTGCGCGGCAAGCGTAGAAAGGACACCGTTCTCATCTGCCTGAGCCAAGATGACATCGAGGAGGGCAAAATCTGCATGAACAAGGGTTCGTTGTATGGAATGAGTGGCGAGCTGACAGATCCAGTTGCTCGCCAGAACTGCGCTGCGAAGCTCGGAGACCTGGTTCACGTTGCCCCAGCCAACGACATTAAGTACGGCAAGCGGTACGTATGAGCTGAACTCTGAAACTGTGGGCGGATCTGACCTGATCAGCATTCACGTTCTTCCGTTCTCCGACTCCGTTGAGGGTCTCTCTGGCAACCTCTTCGATGTCTACCTCAAGCCCTACTTCCTGGAAGCGTACCGTCCCGTCCGTAAGGGTGACATTTTCCAGGTTCGCGGTGGAATGCGTACAGTCGACTTCAAGGTTATTGAAGTCGACCCCTCGCCGTACTGCATTGTTGCGTCTGACACTGTTATCCACACCGAGGGCGACGCTCTTGACCGAGAGGCTGAAGAAGCGGATCTCAATGCTGTCGGCTACGACGATCTTGGAGGCTGCAGGAAGCAGCTGGCCCAGATCCGTGAACTCGTGGAGCTGCCCCTTCGTCACCCTCAGCTCTTCAAGGCTATCGGTATCAAGCCCCCCCGTGGTATCCTCATGTTCGGCCCGCCCGGTACTGGAAAGACTCTGATGGCTCGTGCTGTCGCCAACGAGACTGGCGCCTTCTTCTTCCTTATCAATGGTCCTGAGATCATGTCCAAGATGGCCGGAGAGTCCGAGTCTAACCTCCGCAAGGCGTTCGAGGAGGCGGAGAAGAACAGCCCCTCGATCATCTTTATCGATGAGATCGACTCCATCGCCCCCAAGCGCGACAAGACGAACGGTGAGGTTGAGCGACGTGTCGTGTCTCAGCTCCTCACTCTCATGGACGGCCTGAAGGCTCGTTCCAACGTCGTCGTGATGGCTGCGACCAACCGCCCCAACTCGATTGACCCTGCTCTCCGCCGTTTCGGTCGTTTCGACCGTGAGGTCGACATCGGCATTCCTGACCCCACTGGCCGCCTTGAGATTCTGCGCATCCACACCAAGAACATGAAGCTTTCGGACGACGTCGACCTCGAGCAGATCGCCGCCGACACGCACGGCTACGTCGGCGCGGATATGGCTTCGCTCTGTTCAGAGGCTGCCATGCAGCAGATCCGTGAGAAGATGGACCTCATCGATCTCGATGAGGACACCATTGACGCTGAGGTGCTCGACTCTCTCGGCGTCACCATGGAGAACTTCCGCTACGCTCTTGGTGTGAACAACCCCTCTGCGCTTCGCGAGACCGTGGTTGAGATTCCTACCACGACTTGGAACGACATTGGTGGTCTTGAGAAGGTCAAGCGCGAACTGCAGGAGACGGTTTCTTATCCCGTTGAGCACCCGGAGAAGTTCCTTAAGTACGGCCTCTCGCCGTCGAAGGGCGTTCTCTTCTATGGTCCGCCTGGAACCGGTAAGACCATGCTCGCTAAGGCGTAAGTGCTTGCTAGTGTTTTTTTGTCATGCTAACCTGCTTCAGTATTGCGAACGAGTGCCAGGCAAACTTCATCTCTATCAAGGGTCCGGAGTTGCTCACCATGTGGTTCGGTGAGTCGGAGGCCAACGTCCGCGACGTCTTCGACAAGGCGCGTGCCGCCGCGCCTTGTGTCATGTTCTTCGACGAGCTTGACTCTATTGCCAAGTCTCGTGGTGGCTCTGGCGGTGATGCCGGCGGCGCCAGCGACCGTGTTCTCAACCAGATTCTCACGGAGATGGACGGCATGAACGCGAAGAAGAACGTCTTCATCATCGGTGCCACCAACAGGCCCGACCAGATCGACCCCGCTCTCCTCCGTCCCGGACGTCTTGACCAGCTCATCTATATCCCTCTCCCTGACGAGGCTTCGCGGTTGTCTATTCTCGAAGCCACCCTCCGCAAGTCGCCCGTCGCTCCTGGCGTTGATCTTGGTTTCCTTGCCAAGAGCACTGCTGGCTTCTCTGGTGCCGACCTTACGGAGATTTGTCAGCGTGCCGCCAAGCTTGCCATCCGCGAGAGCATCGAGGCCGATGTCCGCAAGGACCGCGAGCGCAGGGACAAGGCCGAGGCTGCTGGTGGTGAAGGCGAGGTCGACCTCATGGATGAGGAGAACGACGAGGACGAGGTCCCCGCCATCACTGTGTGAGTACACCATTCTGACTTCGGTCGCTGTTGCTAATCTTCCAGCGAACACTTCGAGGAGGCCATGAAGTTCGCCCGCCGCTCTGTCTCGGACGCGGACATTCGTCGGTACGAGATGTTCAGCACGTCGCTCCAGCAGTCCCGTGGCTTCGGCAACAACTTCAAGGTAAGGGAAAGAAGTAAGCACGAGCTGACATTCAGTTCCCAGAGGGTGACAACGCCGAGCAAGGTGGTGCTGCTTTCCAGAACGAGGCTGACGATGATGAGTAAGTGTTCTTCTTTTGTCCACGCTGACGTTGAAGCCTTTACGCTTGAGTACAGTGATCAGTCGGTTTGCATAGTTACCATCATGAATGAGAAGAAGCGCTCGGTAGAAAGTACATGAATATTGAAGTTCCCTATGCTGCGTATTGTCCCGACTGACTAATCCCACCGGAACCACCAACCGCAAGGCGTTTCTTCCTCTCGGTAGTCAACCCTGCCGAGCATTCGCCTGGATCTACAGGTGTCAAGAAGAGGTGGGAGATACACGGACGCCTCTGGCCACTGCTTATTAGCTATCGAGCGTACGCTGTTGGTCGACGGCACTCACCATCTGCGACCAAGGTAACAAAGTGGTGTCATACCATGCCGGGACCATCTCATCTGTCCTGGAGCCGCTCAGCTTTTGCCTTACTCGAGTAACTCACTCGGTCACCTCGCCCGTCCACTGACGAGCCACGAAGAGATGAACGATAGCCACTACCGGCTCAGCTGCTGTCTGCCTAGCGATTGCAATTTTGCCGCGCTCTTCCAAGGTATCTTCATCGATCACGAGTCCGCACTCCTCCTGTCCATTTTTCAGCAATGCACTGACGTGTCGGGACCCGTTCGAAACTCACCCTAACCTCTCTTGCAGCGCACTGTGACAGTCGCTCGCCGCGCTCCGGCTTCCCTCCGAACCCGTTGATTCTGATATCAGCTTCATCAATTGCCTCGTTTGGCCAGATCTGGTACTCTGGGGCGTTTATTGATATGCAGCGCACTACGCACTTGCCCTCTCCGAATCCCCTCTTCTTCCTGCCGAGCAAAACCTGGTTCTTGGTGCCGTGGGTGTCTACGATGAATACCAGGGAGAAATGACCAGCGTTACTTTGCTGCAGATGAAGCCAGCCCTCTGAAGGTTTGGAGAGTTGAAACAGCTCTTCTGCTCGTTCTGGGATGACAAACAGAGACATTGTCTCCCAAGTGGTTAGCACTGTTCTATCTTTAAGCACTGCGTCTTGTTTTGAACTACAGATACTGCGACAGTGGTTCGCAGTGGAGGCGACCATGCGGACGTCATAACGGGGCCGGGGCCCCGGGAAACGACGTTTCACGTATGCGGCTTCGGTGTCCCGATCGCCCCAGTGAGTTTAGTGCTGACATCTTCTTTCTGCAACAACCACCATGGCAGAGCTAGCAAGAATCCCGCCTGTCACACGCTTCCTCGTCATTTCCACTGTGGTGGTTTCACTGTGAGTATAAGTGCACCGATGGCTAATGGAACAGATCGTGTTTGCTGTCGTTGATCCGCCCATCGAGCGTTCGTATTCACCACCCAGGCCTTGCGTTAACTTTCAGATTGTACTGAGCTGGCCTCGGACGCTTGCTAGATTCCAAGTAAGGAGGCTTGGCTCTGAGACTGAACACTGGCTCACCGAACGCAGCTATGGAGACCTCTCACGGCATTCTTCTATGGGGGCGAAGGTCTTAACCTGCTCTTCAACATCGTCTGCCTTTACCGGATGTCGTCTTCGTTGGAGTCTCAGAGGTAACCTACACCGTGATTACTTGACTAACTATAGCTTCGCTGGTGGTTCAGCGGCCTATGCCTGGAGCGTACTCATGATTGCACTGCTGATTCTCGTAAGTGGCAACCGAGGTTTATGGGCCATTGACCTCCAGACCGCCAACGCTGTCAGCATTAATGCTGCGATCCTTTTCAAACCGCTGTTGAGTGCCTTGATCTACCTGTGGGTGAAGGACAACTCGTCTTCCAAAGTCAATCTTTTCGGGCTCATCAACGTTCCCGCGAGAGGTAAGGTGAGAGAGGTACAGGGCTCACACCGAGTTTATCCTTTGGTTTTGATCGGTCTAGACGTCGTTCAGACGGGCTCTGTCCAGGGAGCGATTCCCTCCATAATGGGCGTTATCGTGGGGCACCTCTGGTAAGATTTGACTACCATTTCCCTTCTCACGAACGCAGGTGGTTCCTATCATCTTATCTTCCCACTAAAGCTCCCGGCCACTTGCGTCGTCCCAACCGCCTGGCCATGCCTGCATGGTTCCAGTCCTTCTTTGATCGGCACGCCGAAACAACGGCTCGGCCGGCCGCAACCGGTGGGGTAACCCGAGTAGTTGGCAACACTCAGCGAAGGCAAGGTTCTGCCGCCGGATCAACGGTCCGTCACCGCTGGGGGTCTGGGCAGCGCCTGGGGGAAGAGTAGGTACGGCTGCTCCCGATCACCAGAAGTTGGTAGCTTTGATGTGACATTTGAACGCTATGGCGATGTATATTCACTCCGGACACCCCTCCTTCGGTGTCTTCACTCTGAGCTCCCGATTCTGCTGACAGCGAACGAAGGTGTCCCCTGGGTTCCAATGGGGTTGTCAGCTGCAGATCTTAATAAGCAGAAGGCTGAAACGTGATCTTACACTTTCTGGCATACTGGACAGAGGCTCACTTTTTACGGCGGGAGCTTCAGCGGGAGCCGTAGTATAATGGGAGAAATGGCCACCCTTAGTCAATGGCCTTGGAAGAACGCCACAAAAATCTGCATAAACTGAGGCTCCATTTCTAGACAGTCGGACATCCTATAAATTCACTTTAAACGCGGATATGTAGAGCGGCGACCAGCATTGTTGCAGTGAAAGAATCAGCTGAAACGGAGCAGAACTGAATGATTAGCAGGCATCGGAAGTGAGTACCCTAAAATTCGCTACATCAGCCACACCACGTGGAAACCATGCATAATTCCCTGAGAGACGGTCAGAGAGACGGTCAGAGAGACGGACAGCCTGTGTCAAGCCTGTGAACATGGTGCAGGACACCTCAGGTGGACATGAGGTGTTGCGCAGTAGCTGTCACCTAGCGGGCTGGACATTACCCGGTGTGCTGGATGTTCCTGTGCTGGATGTTACCCGGTGTACTGGATATGGCAACGACAGCTCAAAGCATAGAAGGAGGACCAGGGCCACGGAAGCAGGCATAGACGATCCCCGCCGCTGTCCACAGGGGGCAAGTGGGATGAGGTCTTGCAAACGTGCAGGGTAAGAATGAGCTCAACCAGAGCAGGGTTAAAGGAACAACAGGTGTCTGAAACGAGCACCCTCAGATCCAGTGCATCAGCCACACCCTATGAAACCTTTGCACTGCAGGGCACAGCTGGCTCCTCGCCAGCTTCCCATAGATCACTGTGTGAAAGCCTCCTGCCTACTTGCAATGCACGGCAAAGGCTGCTTTCTCCATCGCCTTGCGCTTCGCTTCATCCGGATTTGCAGAAGCCATACAAACACGGTACACGACGGCAATCTCAGCGAGAACCCTGGTGGCAGGGGAGGAGATCGAACGAAGCGCATCCATAAGGGCAGACGGTTGGGTAGGATAACAACGGGGGCAAGTGACGCCCTCGAGTGGTGGCAGATCGGAGATCTTCCGATGCGTTGGCAAGATTTGGAGGGCTCATTACAGAAGGTCGTCAAGCCAAAAGCTTGCCTTCTAGTTCAACTACTCTTGCCGCCCTGTCCAAGTGCTCTGAATCTGTCAGACTTCGGGCGAGTGAGGTAGGCCTGGAGTGATCGGCCTTGGACTCTGCATCGTGTAGTTATTTCACGCCACTTTCATGTTTCCGGTTGACAATCTGCACATCACAACATCAACCTCACGAGCGTAGGCGGGGGCATTACGGTGTGGAAAGCAACCTAGAGGGTACGAAACGTACTTGGGGCATAGGGTGGCTGGAGTCGACGGCTACTGAGGCCGGGCCAGGTTCGTGAATAACATCCAGAGCAGGCAGCAGACAGAAAGATTGCGGTATGGGGAGAATGCTCTCGAGTGAACCAAACAAAGTCTGGGCCGTAGGAGGCGCAATACAGCTTTCGCAAGATGCGTTTCTTCGTCACAGGCCACATGTGCTTCGGAACAGACACGTTGCAGACACGGCACCACGCAGGTTCTCAAATTGAGCTGTACCTCTTCCTAACTCACATATCGAACTCTCAGTCAATACTCACCGCAGTGGATTGACCAGAAAGAGGCGATGAGAAGTAAAGAGAAAAGAGAGAGCTGGGTGGCCGGACTTCGATTGAAACTTTTCAAACTTTACTACCCAGGGCCTGCGCCTCTTCGTGGGCGGACGTAGGACTGGTTAGAGTGGATTGTGAGGATGATCACCCCCTTGGTGAGTTTTAAAAACTTTACAGTCGCCCTTTTTTGTTCCTTCCTGAGGACAGGGCAGCATCCAGCGACAGAGCACCTTTGGCAGTATGCTGCAGATGCCTCTGCCGACCACTAAATCCACAAGTGCTGCTTGCATTGATCGGGCCACACTAAATATTGACGTTGCCCATCTGGGGCGCATCTCGGCCAAGCTCGAACAATGTATATGAGGGCTTGCGGACGTATCAGATCAACGCAGGTGGAACTGGCCGAGAGCTCAAGCTCACATGACCTTTCAGACGTTGAAGGACGGACCTGCGCAGATGCACGACCAGCCTCATTCCTGCACCTCCTTTCACTGAAAGCAACGACGGTCTTCTGACTCTAAGGACGCAGCGACCACCAAACACCGGCGATTGCAGTGCATGTTATGTCAGTCTGACACCTCAGGCATATAGTAGCTTCTGCTGGGACTTCTGTGCAGTGCGACACTATGAGAACTACATCCGACTGGGTTGGAAGGTACAGCCAAACTTGAAGGACAGCGTTACTCTTAACGACGACATCTGGACGGCGCAGTGACCCCAGTTGGCTTGCTGTCCTGGAAGGCCTGTCCTGGTCGTTCCGTACATTTAAGGCACCGCAGATACACTCCATGGCTATATCCTGCCCACATAAGCGTTCCCTACGTCCTCCCAACCCCTAACACCAACCCCTAACACCAGCCACTCGCAATCAAGCCCCATATGCAGCCGAAGAGGGGGGTCTCCGGTTCAGCTCCAGCTGGGTTTTCTTGTCCGCGATTCCTGTACGTGGATGGGGTGGGGGTCAAGAAGTGGGATGGAACGGGGCGGGGTCAAGATGGACGCCGGATCAGAGCACCAACGGGGCCGAGAAGAGGCGCAACTACAGCTACGCCTCTCGTCGGGGCCACATTCGGTCACCTCAAAACGACGTCAGACGGCCTGTGTCAATTCTGCACAACGCCTGCAGGAAATTCGCAAGGTGTTGGGCAGGTCACAGTCAAGTCATGTCTCACGTAGTCTCCCGCAGTCGCCACAGTCAAGGTCGGTCACCGAGGGATAGAGGTAACTTGGCCAGAACCGAGCTAGAACCGAGTTGACGTCTTGGGAGCCACAACAGCGACGTTGTATAGAAGCGCAGTAGGCGGTGCTGCCCCATTGCTCCTATGGTAACCTCTTCACTGGGCCTGTTGTGGGCCCGGGGCTGCTTCCCGCAGCCCAATTGAGTTTTGAACTCGTGTAGAATTTGGAGCTGGACGCGCCGCTGCATTCTATCCAGTTCGCCGTGAGATAGCCAGCCTCACCAGCAAGGTTGAGGCGTCAGCAATGCGCTCCGCCGCACAACCGAGCTCCAGTGTTCGAATCCTGTCATGTGCAATATCGTGAACACGGCTTTGTCGAGGTGGCGGATCTTCTTCGGAGTATCTGTAGGTGGAGGTACGTCCAAGTGGAGGTTGCAATGGAGGAGGCCCTTGCGTGTGCCGCTGTGCCGCTCAATGTCAGTTCTTCAGCAACGAACTGTCCTCATCCACGTCCACCTAACATGCAGACAAGCGACCCGAACTACTTGTTCCAGACTACCTCGGAACTTAGCAATGCTGAGAAACGAGAACGGAAAATCAAGGCTGCTGAAAAGATAGGACACCCTATCAAAGTGTCGAGCAAGGTATTGGATCTCTTGGTCCACGACCAGCACGCCTGGACCGCAGAATCGGGATGGCAAGCACGGAAGATAAACCTGGCGGTAAGCTCGTCATCTGTGAAGCTCTACTGATGGTAGACTGGGAAGACTACCATGCTGTACAAAGGCCATAAAGGCCCAGTTACATGCGTGCAGCTCCATAGAGTTGGCGGAGAGACACCATGGCTGGCCCTCATTACCTCGTCGTGGGACAAAACTATTAAGTTATGGGACGCAATGGTGAGGTCGATTGATATTCAATCATAAATGACTTACTCCCCAGACGGGAGAGTGTCGCTTCACTCTTCAAGGACACCAAGACTTTGTCAAGAGCGTGACGGTGCTGCCGACCTCACCGGCAACACTACTTTCCACCTCCTCAGACAAGACTTGCCGGCTCTGGGACCTTTCCGCTCTCGAAAAGCACGAAGGGCCCCCAACTATCCAGACCATCAAGGAACACACTCGACCTGTGGACTCTGCGGCGTACTGGCCCTCAGAGACAGCCCCGCAGGGCAAGTTTACCGTCTGGACATCGGACTCCCTCGGAGTGATTAAACGATGGAGCATGGAGAGAGTGAGTCGCAATGCGAAACGAGGACTAACTCCAGGCTGTCCGGGACGCACCGTTGCCCATGACTTTCGTTGAAGACCTGAGCACTCATGAAACAAGTGTTGGCAAGCTGTACCCAACCGAGGACGGCCTTTGGAGCGGTACGTACTGGCAAGCTGTACTCAAACGAGCACGGACCTTGGACTGGTACACACTCACCCGTCCTATGCTGACACCCGATAGTGTCTATGGATAAGACGGCACGTTTTCATGGGGAGCCCCCAGTCGTTCTGAAGCACCCCAGTTACGTCAAGTCGGTATTGCCTCAGCCCTTCGGTCTTCCGTACATTCTCACGGGCGCGGAAGACGAGGAGATCCGAGTGTGGGACGCTGCTAATCTTCACGCAACTAAGAACCAGCCTATCAGTGTTGTCTCTGGGCACTGCGGGGAGGTGACCGCAATCGCTCCCTGGGCAAAGGACATGAATGGCAAGAGCGTGCCCTGCGTTGTAACCGCTGGTCTCGATGGCACAGTGAGGACCTGGACCGTACAAGGTAAGCCGACAGGTAATTGTCGCTGACAAAACAGAACTGCTTCAGCCGCCCAAACTCCAATACGAACCCACACCGGAAGGTACTGGGGTTTCTCTGACGGAAGAAGAAGAGCGCGAGCTTGCAGAGTTGTTGTCCGATGAGGACTAGCGGTACAGATGCATGTTATGCCACTTCAGTGAACATGGGCCGCCGCGGCGTTCATGACTCGTCCCACATATGCTTCCAACTGCGGTAGTGATTGCAAAGCATTTCTCAAAGGTGATCCGTGCGGCAGTGAGTATAGCGAGTGCACGTGAGCGGTGATCAAAGCGTCGAGCGGTGACGGGTCTCTGGGATGTTAGAACTTCAATGGATGCGAACTCACTCAGCTCCTAGAGCCCATCCCTCAGAGTCGACCTTCGACGCCAAGACCGACAAGGCCTCGACGCCGCGGTCGATCATAGCCGACTCCTGAAGAATGCGTGCATCCCCTGTTAAAGACGCTGGAAGGGGTGTTGATAAGCCAGCACTGAGGGCAGGGGGTTCAGCGTTCAGAAGCGCCACATCGGGCGTCGAAGAGTCAGCTACTGACAGGAGCCACGCCGGCTTTATCCTGCCCAGGACAAGTTTGGCGATCGCAACGGCGTCGTCGTAGGCGGCCTGGTTAGGCATACCGTGCAGTCTGGCGTCAGATTCGGATCTTACGATGAGGTGCTCACTCGACGTTCTTTGCTAGTTTGTGCGTGTTGTCGAGCCAAGGGCGAATATCATCATGCGCTACCAAGCGATTGCTAGCGGTCAAGTGCAGCGTCGGCAGCGCCTGACCGGGAACCGCTGCCTCGTTGGCCCAAGCCCTCATGTTGACAGAAACGCCTCTCAGCAAGAACAGTAACTGAGCATGAAGAGAGGCCGGTGTCGACGATGCCCACGCGTACTCGTCGTTGCACTCAGAACTGCTTGTGGCGTGGGCCTGCCAAGCGCATCAGTCTCCGCCAACCCACAAAGATTTGATACTCACCCAAAGGGTGTACTCCCTTCCCTTTCCACTGGGCGTTGCATTTTTCCAGTCCAACGGATCCTCCGGTTCGAGGACGACAAGCGGGAACTTGGCGTAGAAGCGGTTGACCCAATCTGGGGCTGAGAGCATGTTCGGATGAATGGAAAGGATGGACTTTGCGGATATCGGCGAGTTATGTCATATTCGTATCTTTATTCGGCCCTCCCCCTTGAATGCCAGTGATCAATGCGGTAAGCAGTGACGCCATCCACAGCCGCCCACGTCTGTGACCTGTTCAAGCATCACCACATCTCCAGAACCGACCATCCGTGTGCAAGTGACGAGGAGAACCGTTTCGCTCGTGGAGAACTGCTAGGTGATCGTCTCTGCAATGACTGCTCCATTCTCAGCTCAGGAGCAGCAGTACTACGACCGCCTCTTCGAGACCGTCAATAAGGACGACGTAAGTCTTTGGGGCTGCTGGGACTGACGCCTCAGAGCGGTGTCCTGCCGGGCTCGGATGCTCTCCCTTTCCTGACATCGTCTGGTTTGCCTCAACAGACTCTAGGGGAGATCTGGGCGATCGCGGACCCCGACAATAACGGCTTCCTCACCAAAGATGGCTTCTACAAGGTGGCCCGTCTGATAGGATGGGTACAGTCAACTGGTCAGACCCAGGTTGACCAATCGCTCGTCGCTAAGGCCGGTCCGCTGCCAACGTTCAACGGCTACCCCGGCCCTCCATCGGCTCCCCCCGCAAACCCCATGTCCCCGACTGCAACGGGTGGAACGTTGCCGCCGCTGACCCCCGCGGATCGCACCAAGTTCACCAGGATCTTCGTTGGTTGTGGTCCGGCAAACGGGCTCGTAACCGGCGAGAAGGCTCGCAATGTCTTCCTCAAGAGCAAGCTTCCCTATGACAAACTCGCGCAGATCTGGTAAGTGGACTCTGAAAGATGGAACTGACCTCCAGGCAACTGGCCGACACGCAGGACCGAGGCGCTCTCGATCTGACGGATTTTATCATCGGCATGCACCTCATCCAGAGCTGTATGGCGAATCCATCTCTGCGTTTGCCCGCGGCTCTCCCGCCGGGATTGTATGAAGTCGCCTCAAACGGTCGCCCTCAGCCGAACGTCACCCATAGTGCCCGGCCCACGAGCCCCATCCAAGCGCAAAGTACCGGTCCACTGCAACGCCAGACGACAGGTACCCTGCAGCCGCAGATTACAGGCCAGAGCTTCTCGGCCGCCACAAACACTCCTCCGCGCTCCGCGACAATGACCCCCAGCCGCCAAGGCTCCAGTGCCATCCCCTACAATGCTTATGGCGCTTCGGGACACAATCGCGCCAGCTCCGGTGCAGCTGAGCCATGGGACGTCACCCCGGACGCCAAGGCTACGTCGGATCGTTTCTTTGCGCAGCTTGACCCCCAGAATAAGGGCGTAGTAGAAGGTGATGTGGCTGTACCGTTCATGCTTCAAAGTCAGCTTGACGAGGGAACGCTGGCCAGTATCTGGTAAGCCCTTCGTGGTCCCATGTTGCTAACGGTTCAGGGATCTTGCCGACATCCGGCAGGAGGGCAAACTTGACCGTGATGAGTTTGCAGTGGCGATGCATCTCATCAACGCTAAGCTCGCGGGTCAAGATATCCCTACAGTGCTTCCCAACAGCCTTATTCCCCCCAGTTTGCGAGGCACTCACGCCGGCGAGCGTTCGGAGGTGACTCAGCCTTCATCCGCGTCTAAGGACCTCTTCGACTTGTTCAATGATTCCAACGAGGCTCCGCCTTCTGCTCCCGCCGGTGGTGTTTCGACGGTGCCCGCATTCTTGCCTCAACCGCCTTCCAGACGTGGTACTGGCACCACATCTTCTCGTCAGCCACCTGCCACTCGAGCGGCTCAAAGTCCTGAACCCTTCTCCAGTCCTTTCGGTGAGAGAAGACTGAGTGATGCGTCGCTGACTTCGACAGCCCCTGCACCGCAGCCAGCTGGTGATCTGTTGGGAGACGATAGCGCTGCCAACGTATCCGAGAAATCTGCTGATATCGGAAACAAGAAGCTCCAGCTCGAAAACACCAGCAGGGGGCTTTCGCAGCTGGAGAAGAGCAAGTCCGATCTCCAGCAACAGGAATCTACCAACGCGGCAGATCTGCAAACGCTGGAACGCGAGCTGGCAACAGCTCGCTCCAAGCATGAAGCCGAAACGAAGGCAGTCTCTGACCTCCGCGTTCGCGTCGGAGAGCAGACGGCGAAACTGAAGCAGCTCCGGGCTGACGTCATTTCCGCTGAGAGTGACCTCAACGCTATGCGCATGGAGAAGGACGAACTCGAGCAGTCTTTCCTCCGCGACAAGGAGGAGGTTCGCGGTCTTCAGAAACAGATCAAGGAGTTGGAAGACGAGAAGACCGGACTCAAGCTACTGCTGGACAAAGTGCGCAAGGAAGCCCGACAGCAGAAGGGACTTGTTTCGATTGCGAAAAAGCAAGTGTCCACTGCAGAGTCTGGGCGGGACGCAGTTCAAGCGGAGGTCCGTGACGCCGAGCAGGCTCTCAAAGACCAAGAGACAGCAGCACCCGTGGCTGTCTCGTCCCCTCACACCCCCAGAGCGCTGAGCCCCAACGCTACAGGTGCCTCTCAGCGCTCCACCAATCCCT
This sequence comes from Trichosporon sp. PB005A, assembly GCA_023630055.1. Lineage (NCBI taxonomy): Eukaryota > Fungi > Basidiomycota > Tremellomycetes > Trichosporonales > Trichosporonaceae > Trichosporon > Trichosporon sp. PB005A. The sequence goes on from JAMALZ010000012.1 coordinate 220,050, forward strand.
TTGAGCGCTTCCGTACTCCTTCTGCCGAACTGTCGCCGGCGGTTGTTGGAGCCTCGGGCGCGCTGGCTGGCGCTGCTTTGGGTGGGGCCGTGGTTGCCAGCGCCGCACCTGACGCACCTGCGATTCAAAGCCCTGCGGGAGGCGTCCAGCCTGAGGGCAATCTGCAAGAGCAGGATCCGTTCGGAATGCCCACCACTGGTTCCGTGGCGCCACCTGCAGCAGGCTTTGACGACTCGTTTGGTCAGGAAGCTCCGTCCATCACGACCGACCAGGCTCCCACCGACTTTGACTCTGCGTTTGCGGATTTCGACAATGAGGCGACTCCAATTGCGCCAGCTGCGGAGGACACGACCCCAGTCGTTACTGAGCAAACGGCACCGCCTGGAGTGGCGACGATTCAGCGACCCGAACCTGACCGATCCGTGTCGACACAGGCGATTCCGCCCTCGAGCCTGCGCAGTACGCCGCTTCCAACGGACGAGCCGTCGGCAGAGCAATTATCCCCAGTCGACCGAGCCGATAGTTCAGCGGCGGAGCTGGAAGAGCAGTCGGCAGCAAGGGGAGGCGACGCGGAGTCGTCTGACGATGATGAGGGCCCAGAGGACGTCGATGGCCCGCGACGACCTTACGCTACCGAGCACCGATCCGTTTCTCAAGAGGCAGTGCCAAGCGCAGAATCGGCCAATGCTGATGCTGATCACCCCGCCGCACGCGTTCGGCGTCACGCGCCACCTCCCCCGACAGGGCGACAGAGCAGCCGGTCCGATTCCTTCGCATCGCCAGTAATCGAGCAACAGGCTCCTTCTGGATCCGCGCTGGCCTCAGGTGCTACTGATCCTTTCGGGGCGCCAGTGGAGAGCACACTAAGGCCATCGGATCCCCAGCCGCAGTCCGAAGTGGGCAACGCTGATTTCGGGGAGTCGTTCGATCCCCTCACTGCTAGTACCGGTACGTCTGCGGTGCAGACCAGCCATACCCCCGACGTCCCCGGCGCCTTCCCTGCACCCGTCGATGCAGCCCACAATGCCCCCAAGGCTTCCGAGTTTGACGACGAGGATGAGTTTGATTTCTCCGACATGCCGCCTGCACAGCCTGCGAGCCAGCCTGGATTGACGACGAACTTTGACACTACGGAGCAGAATCAATCTACTCAGTTCGGTCAATCTTCGCTTAGCCATCAACAGCAGCCGCAGGATCAGCAAGCCGCCCAGCTTGAACCGTTCCCGCAGAGCCAGCCCGAGCAGCAACAGCAACAGCATCAGCAAAGCCCGCCAACACCCCAGTTTACGTCTCCGCAGGTCCAGCAAGAGCAGCAGCAGCAGCAGATTCCCGAGCATCAGGCACAAATGCCCTCGCAGCAGCAGCAGCAGCAGCAGCCCGCTGCCAGTGCGTTTGACGACGAGTTTGCTAATTTCGACGATGACTTCGGTGATTTCCCTTCGCAGCCTAACTCGGGTTCGGATAACAACAGCTCCATGCTTCGGAGTTACGAGGTCGTCGGCTCGGACGTGAAGCAGCCGGGTGAAGGAGGGATGGACGCGTGGGGAATGTCCAGTAACTCCACGGCGGGTCAACCTGCGGCGCTTTCCTTCGATGATGCGTTTGGAGGCGACTTTTCTCCTGTCCCGTGAGCTTGACCTATTTGCGAGTGATTGTTCCACGCTTACAGCAGGTCTCCGGGTGTTAATGCACCTGCAGCTCCTGCAGCAGAGCCTGCTGCTACGGCTACACCACCCATTCCAGCTCGCCCCAAGCCTCCTTCCGCTCGACCCAGCAATGATGTCCCGCAGGCCGATGATCTGGAAGACGTTAAACGGGTGAGCCCACTTCATAAACCCTAACTGACACCTTTCAGCTGTGTTCCATGGGATTCCCGCGATCTCTTGTCGTTGAGGCTCTCGACGCCAACGGCTACGACTTCCAGAAGGCTCTCAATGTTCTCCTTGTTAAGTAAAGTGCACTGAATTTAGAAATGATATGAATCAATAAGGAATCGCTCTGCATGATAATCTATACCTTCACTGAATGTACTTGTAAGGGTTGAGAACACCCTTGGGGTCGAAGAGATGCTTCAGCTTGCGCATGATGTCGATCGAGACGTCCGACTGAGAGTAGTGGACGTGAGGGGCCTTCATGACACCAAGACCGTGCTCGGCAGAGATACTGCCGGACTTCTCCGCTTAGTGTGAGCTATATCCTCTTCACACTGTACTCACCGACAATCTCGTACACATATGGCTCAATGGCCTGTTCAATCTCATCGGTATACTTGTCCGCAACAATGTTGAGGTGGAGGTTGCCTGTCGTCAGCAAACTGTTGTTTGCCAAGTACGCACCGTCGCCCATGTGTCCGTATCCGACGACAGCGCGGATGGGGTCACCGGCCGCTCCATCTCCCTTGAGCAGCCCCTTCTCACGTAACCTCTCCCTCATCTTCTCGACGATCTCGTACATCTCGCCGACAGGCACAGAAAGGTCGTACTTGTAAACAGCTCCGGCCTTTCCGCAAGACTCGGGAAGGAGTTCTCTGAGAGCCCAGATGGACTTGAACTGCGTGTCGTCCTGGGAGAGCACACCGGTCAAGACCTTGTCCTTCTCCATCAGGTCCTCAAGCAGGTTACCAAGTTTCTGCATTGCGTCAGCAGCGCTTACAGGTCAACCCACCTCAGCGTCATGTTCAGCATTGCTGCCGCCGGTCTCAATCAAGCAATAGAAGGGACCCTGCTGCTCGAACACCTCGCGCTCGACGCCGTTTTCCTCCAGAACCTTGCGGACAAGTGTGTAAGCCTGAGCGTCCCAGAACTCGAACGCGGAGAGAATTTCACCAAGGTACTTCTTGGCGTCCGCAAAGACTTCCTGGACACCTTCGTAGGACGAGACAGCGAACGCCGCTACATTCTGAGCAGTGGGGCGGCGGGGACAGAGAATCGACACTGCCGTGATGACTCCCAATGAGCCCTCGGAACCAATGAACAGCTGCTTGAGGTCGAGGCCTTGCGTCAGCTTCACGGCAAGGGGGACCGCGACGTACCAGTGTTGTCCTTCCTCAGCTTACTCAGTCCGTTCCAAATGGTGCCATCAGGCAGGACGACTTCGAGACCAAGAACGGTACCGTGGAGCGAGCCGTAACGGAGGAGACGCAGGCCACCAGCGTTGGTAGCAACGTTACCGCCGATTTGGCAGGATCCCTTCGCACCCAGGTCGAGAGGGAAGATGAAGCCCTGAGACTCCAAGTAGTTGTCTGTGGTCTCAAGAATTGCACCAGCGTCGACGACGAGGATACCTGAGACAGGATCGAAGGAGCGCATCTTGTTCAGGTTGGCCAGCGACAGGACCACCTCGTCGTGAATGGGAACACCACCGCCTGGGATCAGCCTGAAGATTCGCTCTCGATATCTTACCAACAAGACCAGTGTTTCCGCCCTGAGGAACGACAGCAATGTTGTTCTCGTTGCAGTACTTCATGACGCGAGACACCTCCTCGGTAGTCTTGGGCTTAATGACGACTTGGCTGTGACCATGGTACTTGTTCATCCAGTCGTTGTTGAAGTTGGCCAGGTCGTCTGCGGTGGATGATCCGTCCAGAGTAGTGAGAAGAGAGGACGGCGATCCAAGCATGGACCTCATCTGCTTGACGTGGTCTTCGGTGACCTTGGTAAACGACGAGTTGCGGTCGGGCAGATGTGATCCATAGCGAACGGAGTGGGCGAAAGCGGGGCCGAACGCAGGCCGCACAGGAGCGGCCAGGACGACCCTCCTGGAAGCACCGAGTGCCCGTGCGAATGAGCGAACAGTTGACATTGAGGTGGGAGAGAGTGTCAACGTGAGTCCAAGAGTTGTCAACGAGAGTTATCAGTGCGAGTCCAATGACAATGACTTCAAGCCCAGTTGGGGCAGCCTCGGAATCAATCATTAGCGAAAGATACCGCATTACCGACGCCTCGGCAATCCGCTCGAGACGACTATCGCTGCATGACGCTTACATCTGGCTGGCTTTACAATTTACATAGTCACTTCTATCTCCTTCTCTACATCGTAGAATGCATTACTTGCGGTGGGTCTGGTAGAAGTGGATCAGGCCAGTGGTCTGTCGTGTCAGCTTAGCTTTCCTGCGTCACTCACGGAGCTGTCATGTCCAGTGACATCCTTCTCGCTGGGCAGCTGCTTGAGAATGGCCTTCGCGAGGACCTTGCCCAGCTCGACGCCCATCTGGTCGTACGAGTTGATGCCCCAGATCGCGCCCTGCACATGGATCTTGTGCTCGTACATGGCAATCAGGGCGCCCAGTGTGCCGGGGGTGAGCTTCTGGAACATGATCGAGTTGGTGGGACGGTTGCCCTCGAAGATCTTGGACTTGACGAGAGCGCTGTTCTGCGACGCCTTCGGGCCGAGCTCCTCGATGACCTGCTGCTCGGTCTTGCCAAACGCGAGAGCCCTGTCCGTTCAGCATGGAAGTTGAGCTCACACTTACTCAGGCTGCGCGAAGAAGTTGGAGAGCAGAATTTCGTGGTGCTTGCCGCCAGCGATGGGGTTCAGAGTCTCGACCGGGGCGATGAAGTCACTACAGTTAGCTGTCGGTTACCCGCCTGACATACCAAGGAATGAGCTTGGTCCCCTGGTGGATCAGCTGGTAGAAGGCATGCTGGCCGTTGGTTCCACTCTGACCCCAGATGATGGGACCCGTCTGGTAGTTGACGCGCGAGCCGTCCTTGGTAACAGACTTGCCGTTCGACTCCATGTCGCCCTGTTGGAAGTAGTCGGCAAACTTGTGGAGGTACTGGTCATACGGCAACAGAGCTTGAGTCTGCGCGCTGTAGAAGTCGTTGTACCAAATGCCAACAAGCGCCAGGATCACGGGCAGGTTCTCCTCGAGCTTGGTGTTCTTGAAGTGCTCGTCCATAGCATGGGCGCCGCTGAGAAGCTCATGGAAGTTGTCGTAACCGATGCTGATACAGATCGAAAGGCCGATAGCCGACCAGAGCGAGTAACGGCCGCCGACCCAGTCCCAGAACTGGAACATGTTCGCCTCGTCGATGCCGAAGGCAGTCACGGCAGCAGTGTTGGTCGACAGGGCCACAAAGTGCTTCGCGACAGCAGCCTTGTCCTTCGCCGAGTTCAGGAACCACTCCTTTGCGGTCTCCGCGTTGGTGATGGTCTCCTGGGTAGTGAATGTCTTAGACGCAACGATAAAGAGAGTGGTCTCGGGGTTGCAGACCCTCAGCGTCTCGGCCATGTCGGTGCCATCGATGTTGGACACGAAGTGCATGGCGATGTCGCGCTTGCTGTAGTACTTGAGAGCCTCCGAGACCATGACAGGGCCAAGGTCAGAGCCACCGATACCGATGTTGACAACAGTGTTGATGGACTTTCCAGTGTAGCCCTTCCACTCGCCAGAGCGAATCTGCTCGGAGAACTGCTTCATGTGCTGGAGAACCTCGTGAACACCATCATTCGCACCCTCCTCCTGGAACTTGTAACCACCCTCGTTCGCGGGGGGGTTACGGAGAGCAATGTGGAGGACCGCGCGGTCCTCCGACGTGTTGATGTGCTGGCCGGCGTACATCTCATCACGATACTTCTCGACGTCCGCCTCGCGGGCCAGAGCAAAGAGCGCCTTCAGGACCTCGTCATCGATGAGGTTCTTGGAGTAGTCCAGGAGAATGTCGACGTTGGGCTTGTCCGACTTGAACTGAAGCGAGTGCTTGGCGAAGCGCTCCGGGTCGGCAGCGAAGAGGTCCTTCAGCACGAGCTTCGGGCGCTTGGCCTCGTAGAGCTCATCGAGCTTCTGCCACGAAGAGTATTCTGAGGGTGAGCACGTCTGCGCGCATCACATCTGCAGTTAACTCACTTGACGCAAGCTTGCCAGTGGCCATGATGCCTGATTGCAGTGGTTTGAACTGGTCGAAGAGAGGAATGAGAGATGGTGGGAAATTGAGGAACGTCCGCAAGTAATATGCGGTACACGGACGGCTCGCGAGGGCTTCAGAGAGTTGTGTAATCACACCGAATGATCGATGACGCTGCCGTGGGGCAGCCCGACAGCCGGGGCCGGGGCGGAGACGAGCCGCCGGGAGAGTAACCACGTCGGTATGTCAGCGACGCAACTACGTCAAGGCCGGGTGTCAGGCGGATCCTAGGGTCCGCTCTGATTAGGCGTGCCTGGCCCCCTGCTGGCTATCTGGAGCTCGTAGGCATGGGCGGCTCGCGACGCCGCCGCATGCACTCGCTCCGGTCGACTCTTGCGGTTGCGCTTGCCAGCTTGCTCGGTCCGCTGTACTGTGACGGTGGGGTCTCTGGTCACGCCGGTGTCGTGCAAGCGTCCCCTCAGGCGATCTGCGTCAGCCATAACGGCTAACGGCTCACGCCGACACGATAACAACTGGCAGAACGGGGGCAAATTCGCCATCCTCCTGTGCACACTATGCACTATGACGCCTGTTGCCACAACATGACCTACTCGGTGCACAGCACAGTTGTCTAGATCCATCTCTTCACCACTTGAACACAATCACTCCTCACCCATTGTGAACTACTGGTCGATCGAAACGCCTTCCTCCCTATCTCCAGTGGCCCCTCTCGGCTTCACGCGCCCCCTCGCGCTCACTTGACCACACTGTAACAGGCCGCACCGATCAGCTCCGGGTTTGCGGAGTTGTGACGACTTCGCCAGCAATCCTCGACGCACAACTCAAAGCACTTGCGTAGGAAAGCATGTCTGACCCGTCTGCACCGGAACAGTCGTCGCGCTTCTCAGCGTATGCCAGCAAGTATCTGTCTGAACCGGATACATCAAGTGGCAACGACGTCACGCCAACTACGGTATGTGCCCTGCACATGTGCATCGACCACAACGTCTTCTAACTCTGCAGCACGATGATGACCGACCAATTCCTGCCTCAGCTTCACATGATCCTTTCCTGGCTTCCCCCAGCGCTTCGAAGAGCGGAGCACAGCTGCACAGTTCAGTCACGTCACATTCGACTCCGTCCCGGTCATCTACACCGCCGTTCCCCGGGCCCGGTATCGAAGGCATCCCATCAATCGCAGATGACACCTCGTATCAAGGAAGCTCCGCAGGCGGCCTACTGTTTGACGGGACTTCAAGCGGAGGCACCGCGACGGAGCATGGGCGACACAACAAAGTGCCAGATCCTTACGGGCCTTCGTCGGAAAGTGAGGGGGAGATAGAGGCTGATCTTGACCGGGTCGCTGCCATGCGCCGCTCATTGAAAGGCGCACCATCAGCGGCTCCCGGGCCGAGTGAAAGGGGGAAGAAGGGTTGGCTGGCTTATCAGAGTGTGTTCCCGTCATCGTCTTCCAGCGAGTCGTCTCGTGATTCGAAGGAGTCCGAGCCCGAGGACGAAGACAGCTTCGGCTACGATCAAGCCCCACAGGGCTACCATGTCGGCGCTGTTCCCCAGCTTGAAGGGGATCGATCTGCCCTGGAGGAGCCCTTGCTTGGGGCCGACGACGTGGCCCACCTCACAACGAGAGTGCCCGTTAGACTCCAAGTGTACAGGGGCCGGTTCGGCCACTGGGAGAGAGAGGGACTGCGGAAGTACAAGGGTGAGTCCACAAGACCTACGAAACTGACCCTCAGACATTAGTTTCTTGGTTCTGTGGCTGTTCAGCCTTGTGATGCTGATCGTTGGTCTGCTTGTGGTGTGGGGATCGACAGATGTACGTGAAAGAGACGACCCCGCTGACTTCAGGCTCCCAAGCAACCGAAACGGCCCCCGCCTTCTATTCTGCCACTTCTGCCGCTGCTCTTGGCTCTACTTATCCCAGCTATCGCCATGCCTCCAGCCTTCCTTTACTTGTTGAGCAAGACGGTGCGGCCTGTCCTCTTATCGACTGCGGTGGTCATTCCGTTTTCTCTGTTTGTGTGTGGCTGGTGGGCGATCGGGGCTAGCTTCGAACGTATTAGTGAACCAGACACTGGGGGCTCGTGGTGGGCAACCGCAGGTTTGCGTCTTGGAGCTGTCTTCACCTGGTTACTGGCCGCATGGTTTGCGAGGATGCTTTGGCTGCGACGGGAGCGTTTGCATCGCACGGTGTCTGTTGTAGAGGTACGTTGTGTCTCCTGACGAAGAACTGACGATAGCTTTCGACGCAGCTCTTGCTGCGGCACCCTCCCCTTCTAGTCATGACACCGCTCCTGCTGGCTGCATTCGCGGTGGCATCGATTCCATTCATGACTTTGCTCATCCGCTTGGGCACTATTGGGTACTGGAGGCACCCGTGAGTGAGGTGAACAGTGTCAGCAGCTTACTTCAGACGGGAGCACACGTGGGTCTTCCACCTCCGGCCGTACGCCGGATGGCTGATATTACTTGTCACTGCCGTCTGGGTGTGGTCGTGGGGTGTCATTCGGGGCGTGGGCCGTGTGGCAGTGTCAGCGGTTGTGGGCGAGTGGTACTTCCACCGGTAAGCGCCGTCCTCTTGCATGGACTGACGTGTCAGCGAGAGCTTCTACGACCCCCTTGAGATCACTACCGCTGCTGCCCATCGAGCTACCGGCACCTCCCTCGGTAGCATATGTTTAGGATCCCTCATCGTCGCCTCCGTTCGAGTTGTTGGGCGCACGGCGAACGAACTCAAGAACCTGACGACCCCGCGCAGACTCCCAAGGTCGCTATCCTTCCTTTCTCGACTCATGCCGATCTTCTCGGTTGCTGCCAGCATACTGGATCAAGTGAATGGCTATGCGTTGGTCTACGTTGGGATCACTGGCGAAGCATTTTGGCCGAGCGCGCGGCGGGCTGTAGGGTTAGCCAGCCGTCGTCGCAGTGGCCAACTTCTAGACTGTAGGTTTCCGTGGCGACTGTGCTGACCACAGATACTCTGATCAAGTTGCTGTTGACACTGAGCTCGGCTGCGACCGCTCTCTTCACCGCTACCGCCGGCTACCTCTACATGGCACACTCGCTCCAGAATCCAACGTATGCCCCCGTTGCCGCCGTTCTCTGCGGGGGCATCCCCTTCCTTGCTATCAGAACAGGGTCAGCAGTGCTCACGGATGTGTAAGTCTATTGTCGGTAGCGTTGCTCACCGCAGGGCCGACGCACTGTTCATATGCCATCAGATTGATGGCGAGATCGGGAACAATCACTCTACAGAGACAAAGGAGGCTGTGAGTCTTAGGTCAACGCGATAGCTGACGCGCAGTTCGAGGGCGATGTTTTCCGCGAGGACCCTATCGTGTAACTGTTCGATTTCGTTGTACGTGTGTATGCATCAAAGTAGACTGCAGCGTCTGTTATGAAAACGACGCGCACTACAGGGCGATTTTGTCCTGCCCTTTACCTGGGTTGAGCTTTGCGCTCTTCGTGCCAAACTGCATGGCCCGCTTCACACGTCCAGCTGTGCGGTGGAGTCCGCAGTGCTGCGCCGAAAGTCGGATGAGGAGCTTGTCACCTTGGCCCGGCGGCAGGCGCATATCGCATCTTGTCCACACAGGGGTCGCTGCTACCAAAGCCATGAGCTTCTCGTCCAGATACGGGTACCTCGCCTCCCTAGCTTGCGAGGATATCACTCTGTCGTCCCTGGAGAGGTTTCGAAGCGGGATTCTATCGATGTCCAGCTGTATCTAGACGTCAGATTTGCTTCGTACACGACTTACCTCCTCAGCTAATGCTTTCCATGAGCCCCTGTCGTAGGCTTTCCGGTGCCGGGTGTATCCACCGAGTTGTCTGCCAGTCAATATGTGTGACTCTCTTATGCTTACTCGTCGGCTCCCAGACCCGATATGAGCGCTTTTGCCGCTGTGCGAAAGGGCAGTCCGTCGACCATGCCTGAACCACGAGCAGCAAAGTATAAGGGGTATCCCAGTGACTCCTGTCAGTCACGGCAACGGGGCCAACGTACAAGATCCATTTCTGTCGTCAGCGACCATTTGTGCTCTGACTTACCTGTATCACTCGGATAAATTAAGTCCAGGATTTGTTGACGATGAGTTTGGCTTTCCTGTCGATCAGCACAAGCGCGCACAAATGACGATTCACGCTTAGTGGTACGTTGATTTCCACAAAGCGAAAAGCCCTCTTCGGGCAGCATTCTGAAAGCTCCTGCCAAGCATCCCTGCCAGAGATTCTGTCCGGAACGTTGTACGATGTGTCTGCACTGCTGCTCTGATGAGGTTGCTGGAACGCCACGTTGAGCAGATCAATAGGTTCGTCTGCCGGAAGCCATCTGGGCGTCAGTACAGTCTGAACAGCCACATACTTGTGAAGGAGGGATGTGAGAAGGGTGCAGTCGACTCCTCCAGAGAACAACACCGCTACCCGAGCGTCACCTTTCTCAGGTGCAGGGATGTTGGTGACCCGCCTGCGGACAGAGTCGTCCAAAGCCGCCAGGAAAGCCGTGTACGCGGAGGCCTCGATCTGCTTATGCTTGGGGTCTAGTGGATCGTCATCTGAGTCGTTGTCTGGCTGGAAAAGTCAGACTCGAAGAGCTTTTCTCCTCTGCAGCTTACCTGGAGCTGAGGCATCCTGATGGTAGAGGGTTGACACAGAGCAGCGGGGCGCTTATAGTCCTGCACCTTGATAGTTCCCCTTTGTCCCCCGTCGAGGGCCTGCATATCCAAGCCCTGATATCTCCCCTCACCACTGCGCGACGAGGTCAGAACAAGACGCCCGTCCCGTTCGTCTGGCAAATGCAGGAGCAGCGACCGCCGGGACAACGCATCCACCCCGAAGTGGATGGTCTCGGTGGTGAACTAGAGGTCAGTCTCTGGCTTGCCGCACGACAAACATCATAGTACACAAAGGCATAACTTCGAGTTAGCGAGTCCCCAAAATGGTGTTCACCCACGGTCCTTGCACGCGCTGCATCACGGCCTCGATAGACTCGCCCTTTTCGAGCCTGGAGAACAAAACGTATGCGTCATTTTCATCCTGAGCTACATCGACCCCTCCGAACACTTGACCATTCCATGCAAAAGCACCGCGCTCTCCTATCAGGGGCTGAGCGGTCCTGCTCCCACGCAGTGCTAGGACGCTGCAACTCAATGTTACGACAGCCTTTGAGGATCCCGTGGACGCGCGCCGTACGTACGACCCTTGGGAGTCTGGACCACGGGTCGCGTCAACAAAGCGCTGCTCTGAGAGAAGCCTGGTTACTGTTTCGATTCCGAGCTGTGATGATGTAGAGGAGGACGCTATCGTGAGGGTTAGGCCGCACATCCTTGTGGTCGATGGGAGGTCCAGTAATTTGTTGTTGCGGTCATCGACGAGTTCGAGGGCTGCTGACCAGGCACGATGACACGTGCGGTATACGTAAGCGCGTGATGCACCTCCACCTCGCATCCGCCGTGACCGCACGACCGTGACAGGGCTGAGCTGGTAGCGCTTTGCCCGAGCTTCGGGGACCTCGCATCTCGACACATGACCAGCCTTGCACAAGGCTACACAGTTGAAGAGACGATCCCGCGAACGCACCGCGTCTGAGCGAGTAAAGGTTGAGGGGCTATAGCCCCATGACAGCAGACAGATCTGCTACGCATCTCTAGTGTGCGTTCTCACGTCTCGCGGATCGTTGTCGCTCACTTGCCCGAGGAGGCGAGGACGCGCCGTCTGTGTTGACATCTGTGTTGACTGTTTACTGCAAACCTTAGGCAGACATTCCCCAATTATATTCAGCACATGACGATTACATGAGGATCATCATAGACGGTAAACAGTGACGTCCTGGAATGACAATGATTGACGACGAGGTACCACGGCCGGCATGTGCAGCGAAAGACTCCGTGTCCAGATCCAGAGCCACAGCGTGCCTTCGACACGCCTCGGTGCGCAGTGCGCGTAGTGACGGCCAGTCCTCAGGATGTGGGCGCGTTGCTTTGATTAACCTTAGAATAGAAAAGCTGAATGGGAACTAGCAAAGGACATGAATGCTCCAATTGTACCCATGGTCACATTGCTTTTGCCCACGCCCAGCGCCCAGTCGGCGCGGTCAGGGCGCAGCTCTCGAGATCGCGATGAATGCGCAAGAACGAGATCGGCGCCATATGCTTCCAGCGGACCGCCGCACATCGACGCGCCCGACGCACTACTCTGCACACTGAGACAGACAAATCCAGGCTCGCAGCGCGCGGAGTCGGACGACACATGCGGCGCGCGCGTACATACGGAATCCTGAAGGTCACCCATTGCTGGCTGGCTGGGTGCATGCATGCATGGGGGCGCACGTCACGGTATCACGGTATCACGGTGACGAAGCCGGATGCACTGGATCCTGGTTGCGTGGTGGGAAAAGTGGGTATGTAGGGTGACCGGCGAGCTGGGGAGGCCGGGTAGGGGCGGTGGTGGTGGACGGGCGCAGGATGCAGGATGCAGGATGCAGGACGCAGGACGCAAGACGCAGGACGCAAGACGCAGGGGTGGGCGCGTTGTGGAGCTGAGAAATAAAAACCATTCGCGAATCGGGGCACGGGTTCAGTCGGAGGGCGTTTCGTCATTGGGGTCCTGCCCCTTGCGTTGCCCAAAGCGGAAGCAGAAACGCGTCGAGCCCTGAAAGCAAAAGCAACGGCGGGGCTAGCGGCACCGCTACCCACCGCTACCCACCGCAGCGCGCCCGCGGGCCCAGCCAGCGGCCAGCAACTGCAGCCACCTGACCACCTGGCCCAGCCCAGCCCGCCCGTACCATCCCACGAACTACGCGTCTGATCTTTCTCTCTCCTCATCTCCTTATCCATCATTGCGCCATTCGCCAGACTCCTTGGACATTACTCTCTCTCTCTCTCCTCCTCTGTCTACCTCGACATCTCTCCTTTCCACTGCACCCCCGACTGCTTTGCGTTCATCCCTCTCTGATTTGCATTTACCCGCGCCTCCGAATCCAACGCGTCCAACTCGACCCACCCACCCGCGCGACCATCCGGCGCGACCGAGTCGCCACTGTCGACTAACCCTCGTCCAACTGGATCCCCTCTCGCCCGGTATCGTAGACTTGACCTGAGGGGAGTGGCGAGTCGCTTTCGAGTCTTCCAGCAGCGCAGCGCCCATCCCTGCGCAAGTTTTTACGCGACTGTCTTCTGCCCGCGGCCTGGCACAATAGTATCCGTCCGGCTGTGACATTCCCACACCCTCCGGCTCTCATCACCCAGGCCATTGTTCATTGCTCACTGTTTCTACGACGTGCAGTGAACCTCGTGCGTAGTCGAATGCTTGCTGCAGTTGACACGTCGCAGAATCCTACTTTGACACTCTGATCTGCTTAGAAGATCATGGTCTCACCCGATCTGAACGCGATCGGTCAGCAACCCACACACACAGCCCCGTCCGGCGTCATGGCACACGATATCTCTCAACTCCCTGCCGCGCAGAGTTATGCCGGCGTGAACTACCTTCCTATTCAACAGTCCTCCCAGCTTCATGCTCCGATGGTCGCAGGTGACGTGTTCAGCAACTCGGGGGCAGCAGGAGCGACCATGATGCTTGACACACCGAACGGTTATGATTACGCTTTGCACGAGGTGAGACTCGCGTACGCATCGGTAGGCTGACTGCAGGGATCGTTTTCCGAACTTCCTCAAGGCATCTCTCCTGCGCGTGCTTTAGGACCCGCCCCCACGCAACTGCAACCTTTCGCGACTCCCAACTCTGCGGACTCTTTGGCTACGCCTACCAATAACGCGGGTGTCTACAAGCCCTCCATGCTGTCTTCGGCAAGCAGCTCGGCGGATGACAGCAGCTCTGCGGAGCGACCGCGACGGAAAATGGTTGCGGACACCAGTGATGACGAAGACAACGACTCGCCGACGAAGCGAGTTCGAGACCGCATCCCGACCTTCGATTCTGCCCAGCAAGGCGAGTCTCGAGCCCTTGGGACCCGCAAAATTCAACTTACTGTCAATCGTCCGCCTCGCGCTCTCGCCAAGCCTGGAGCCGGGGGTCGCACAAGTGCCAAGTTCACGAAGGTAGCCGAGGACCCCGGCGTCGAGGGCATTCCTCCTGGTCCCAGATCGACTGAACGTCCATCTCAATCTTTTGCGTGCATCATTGGCCAAGCCATTCTCAAGTCGTCGGCGGGCGGACTGTCTCTCGAACACATCTACAGATATGTGGAGACAGCATACCCATACTTCAAGACTGTGGACCAGTGGCGTAACTCTGTCCGTCACAACCTTTCAATCCACAAGATCTTCGTCACCATCCCTCGCACGGAGAAACACCCTCCTGGAAAAGGCGGTATCTGGGTGATCGACGACCAAGAGAAGATCCACTGGCCTTCCGAGGACAAGTTCATCAAGACATTCCCGGTTTCGCACCCGCATCACGCAGTCTGTCGTCAGACGTTACATGAGCAGGCGACGGAGAAACGTAATCGCGAAAAGGCAGCTGCCGAGGGCCGCGTCTACGTGCCGAAGCACAAGGGGAAGAAGGGTCGGGCAAAGGCGCTGAAGAGTGAGCTGGCATCCTCTACACTGCCCTTGCAGCCTCCGCCTCCAGTGCCCCAAATGGCGTTCGCACAGCAGCCGCAAATGGTGCCGGTGCCGCCTAAGCCTCAGGCGAGGATGGCGGCGGCTCTGCTTCCCTCATCTCCGCCCCGCTCAGCCGATCGCCAGTCACTCGACTTTGAAGATGACAGCGATTTCGTGCCCGTGGCGCCACGAAAGCAGCGTGTATCGGAGCTCGGCCCGCCAGCGCCGCTGCCGCCTCCGCGGTTCGTGATCCCTGGAACTGCTAGTTCCGACAAGGACGACGACGAGAACGTGTTTGGTAGTGGTCCAAAGCGAGTGAGGCTTTCGCAGGCTGAGCCGCTTTCCCCCATCATGGAGCAGCAGCCGATGACCTCGTCATTCTTGCATGATGACGATGACATGTTCCTCACGCCCGCTCGTGAGCGACCTCAGGGCTCTAACTTGCCTTCGAGCTCTCGGCACTTCACATCCAGCGCCATGAAGACCCCTGCACTCGTGCAGACCTCATCTTCGCCGACGTCCTCGCCGTTACCCCCCACGATCACGCGATCATCTCACCACCCGAGCTCCTTGCAACAGGCTTGGACTCAGGACGACATGGTGAGAAGCAACATGTCTGCCTCGCCTCCTATCAAGCAGCTTGACGCGGCGTTTGACCTGAAGCCGATGCCCATGAAGCGTGACAGAGAACGTGAAGACGACGGCCCGACGCATACTCTAGCACCCCACGTGGAACGCGCGCACCCGAAGACTCCAGTCACGCGATCCTCTGCCGCGGCCGACCGCACACCCCGCTTAGGGGGTTACAGGACGCCGGGTCTCATTCACAAGACTCCGCTGTCCTACGGTAGCCCGGCCCGCGCACCACCCTCCGCGTCAGCCTTGCTATCAACGCCGATGTGGGAGATTAGCGGAGTTCTGGAGCGTATGAACGCTGCAGAGTCCCCCACACGCACGCCGCGTACAGATGTACCGCCAACCAGCCCAACGCATTACTCCTTGAGTGATTGCGGTGACTCCCCAGTCGCCAAGCGTCGTAAGGTCGCTGCTTAATTAGGCCTCCAGAGGAACGCAAGGAACTCAGGTCCAGTTCCAGTGCTCCAACGCGGTAGTCACTTCCCCAGCCGGCATTACTCGAGAGCCAGCATCAAGTCCGCGCATCACACACGCATGCGCGGCAAGTATTATGTCGCTGCTTAGCACCTAGAATCAGCATCGCCTGTTGTATAACTTGAGCGCCTCCGGGTGCACGATCCACTCACCAGCCTGTCATCCCCTGTCCATTCCGCCCCGCCCGGCCCGCCATGTAAATTACGTAGTCAACTCCCTTCAGAGATCGCAATGGTTAAAGAGTGAAAACGCGCAGTCTACCATTATGGGATACGCATGTGCCATGAACAATGCATCGGACCTAATCTGCCTTAACTCACGGGAGCCCGAGGAAACACCTAGCCAAAGATTCAAGGGTGTGACTAGGTCGTTGCCGCAGGCCAAGGGGCTGAATCTTATCCGAATACGCTCTCGGAGAAGGGAGCGAATAGCGTGCTGCCGTGGGGGATCGCCGGCGGCATCTTGCTGAGCTTTGATGCCCGCGGAGTGCGCATGGACAACCGCAACGCATTGCACCGCGATGTAGCCTCTCACCCGTCAGGGCCTTGCCGAAGGACCGAGGGATAAGCGAAGGGGGTGTTGGATGTAGCTATTAGTAACCGATGTGGGCAGCGCGTGACATCCGCGGCCTTACGTGGTCTGACTGACACACCCGATTTCGCGGTGTGCTTCGGAGATCCCGCAGAGTGCGAAACGGATGCGCCGATCACAACTGACAGAGGTCAGTCAGCTGACCTGCCACACACGACCAGTTAATCAGCAGCCGGTGGACCGGGTCTTCATAGCTGAGTCGCACGCTTAGCGGCAGAGCATGAGCATTCCGCGCGATTCATGAGATGTGAACTACAAAGGACGACCTCGGTTACTTGCAACCTAAAACTGCCTAGGGGAAGCGGGCCGGACACCGCTTCCCAACTGTTCATGGCCAGGAAGCCAAGCACCGTGGCTGCGTTCAGTCTAGAGTTGCAGCTGACGAAGTAATGGAAGAGAAGCTTGCGGCTCAGCGCAACGCCTACAGAATGCTAGAGAAGATCACGGTCCAAAGTATTTCGATGGTTCTCGACATGTTCCGCACTGCTTGCAAGGCCAGAGCGTTCGACGCTAGCGCCCATCCGACTGAGCTCAGATGCGATCTGTCCATTCGTAAGAACTCCGTACACGCCCCAAGGATCTGACAGCGCAACAAGCCATCCTGACGATCGGCTCAGGCTGTCAAAGAGCTTGGGAAAGTAAAGCTAAAATGTCCGATGCCGGGCCATTCGACCTGCCCACCCTGAAGGAGCCGCAGGACAGAGCGCATGCTGTGCTGGGCGTTGGGTCCGTCCACCTTCCCCAATCGCTCGCTCAGCCAGACAGACCTTCAGTAGTCTATGCGCTACAGTGGTCACTCTGACATGGACTGGGTGCGTGCAGGTCAGTTTGCCGCGTTGTCGATGTTCCGGTGTCCACGTTGCTCGCAACTGGCCGATACTGGCTGTCCGTGGCTTGGGCTCGACGCATACGAGCTCAGGTCGGTGCAGCAGTGCTCGGCAAAATAGCAATCGACCTCCCCCACTCCAAGTTGCCGAGGACGGGCGGCCAGTCTGAGAGGTCAGGTGACCCGAATTGATCGTGTACAGATAGTAGCCTCCCCAACGCTGCGGACACTGTACGGGCCCGATGCACAGGTAATCGCAGTCGGGTTGATGGCCGCCGTGCCGGCGAAGCCGACTCCTACAATTCCAAAGCTCGTTTAGCGATGCGGCAACGGCACGACAGCGCGGCAACGCGGTGGGTGAGGGCGATGTTACCGCCGGCAACGGATGGCACGGGTTTCATAATTTTCGAATAACCTTTCACTCGCTGTCAGGCACTCTCTTTGTCCCCGCATGGTCTATTCTGCCCAAGTCTTGGGGTTGCCCGGTTCGCTTTATTGCCGACGTACAGAGCTGCTCACGACCGATGCGTCTGCACTGGCGTGCTCGCCGCGCCCGGTCGCTGCGGCCTTCAGGGGGGTCTTCTGCAGCCAAGCCGCTCAGGAGTCAGGGAAGTGCGGCTTGAGCCTTCACGAGGAAGGGTGCCTGGACACTGATCGCAACGCTGTCGGGCATTGAGATTGCTACCATTGCTCTCAAGCCCGACAGCCGACAGGCGCCCTCGCACTCGCTCCCACTCTTCCGCCGCCGCACTCTGACCGGCAACGGCTCAAGCTCGAGACAAGAGAACAGGACCCAGGAACTCACATACCTGGCCCCTCCTGCCGTCCTTGGGACCCCAGAGTGGCCCCCGCTCGGGTGATCTCGCGCCCTCGAAGCCACCATCGATCCTCTCTCTCCAAGCGACCTACCCCCGATCCGGAGAGACCTGGCGGCATCGATAGTGGGGGGCCAGGCACATCTCAGTCGCCCTTCACATGGCTGTCGCGGGCCGTCGGCATCGGGCGGCTGCAGACAGACGTACACGGGTTAGACGACCACGGGCCAGACGACTGACCAGAGGCTGAAGTGATCTGCGAAGCAAGGTATAAATGAGACTGTCTGTCACAGTCCACTTTCTTTCCCATCAGCCCAGCTCTCAGCTCTCTCGACTACTCTCGCTCCTCTTCCCTTCAACCCCACCACCAACCACCAACAAGACACAATGACCGTTGCCGGCCAGGAGGAGATCCCCAAGACCCAGCGCGCTGCCGTCTCTGACGACGCCTCTGGCTTCGAGATCCGCGAGATCCCCGTCACCCAGCCCGACCAGCTCGAGCCTGGACGCGCCCTCGTCAAGGTCCTCTACACTGGTGTCTGCCACGTAAGTATCAGCCTCTTGTGCTCGGCCGCGCAGAGATCTTTGTCAATGAGGCGACGAGATGCGGTCTCGGACAGTTCTTCGGCCGATTTCCGCAGCCACTCCGCCCTACTGGCCTCCCCCAATCCCAGCCTGCGCCTCGGCTGCCTACGCGCCTCGTCTCGCGATGAGAGTGACGCTGACATCCAGACTGACCTTCACGTCATCAAGGACGAGTGGCCCCTCAAGCCCAACCGCCCCAGCATTGCTGGCCACGAGGGTGCCGGTGTCATTGTTGCCATCAACGACCCCATCTCCAAGCTGAAGGTTGGCGACCGCGTCGGCATCAAGTGGATTGCGCACTCGTGCAACCAGTGCGACTACTGCATCAGCGGTGACGAGCCCCTCTGTGCTGAGGCCAAGTGCTCTGGCATCAACGCCGACGGCTCCTTCATGCAGTAGTGAGTGTCTCTCTCCCCACGTTCTCAGGGTCGCCGATCTGTGCCATCTCTGCAGGGTCGATAAGCCACCACGAGGCGCTGTTTCACATTCCAGCGCCTCCGTCGGCTAGATCGCGCCTCTCCCTTGCTTTCGAGATCTCGACAGTCGTTGCTGACACGGCGCAGCTGCCCTGCCTACACCTCGCAGCTCACCCGCATCCCCGACAACATCAAGCTCGAGGAGGCCGCCCCCATCCTCTGCGCTGGTGTTACCGTCTACAAGGCTCTGAAGCGCGCCAACGTCAAGGCCGGCCAGTGGGTTGCCATCCCCGGTGCTGGTGGTGGTCTCGGCTCGCTCGCCCTCCAGTACGCCAAGTACATGGGTCTCTCCACCATCGCCATCGACACTGGTGCTGAGAAGAAGGCTCTTTGCGAGAAGCTCGGTGCCGGCGCCTGGGTCGACTTCAAGGAGTCTAAGGACATCGTCGCCGCCGTCAAGGCCGCCACCCCCGACGGACTTGGTCCCCAGGCCGCCATCATCGCCTCCCCCATGCCCGAGGCTTACCTGATCGCTATGGAGTACATCCGTCCCTCTGGCACTGTCGTCGCCGTCGGTCTCCCCAAGGAGGGCGCCTACGTCAAGGCCGACGTCTTCTGGACCGTCGCCACCAACAAGACCCTCACCTCGTCTTACGTCGGCAACCGCAAGGACGCCAACGAGGCCCTCGAGATCGCCGCCGCCGGCCACGTCAAGTGCCCCATCAAGGTTGAGCCCTTCGACAACCTCCAGTCGGTCTACGACCGCATGGTTTCCGGCCAGCTTCCCGGCCGTGTTGTCCTCGACCTCTTCAAGTAAAAGACTCTTACCGACGTCGCGAGCATGCCGCCCGGGTCTGGTTTCTTTTTGGGGAATTTTGTGATCACAAGGAAGATAACGATGATGACGAGAAGTAGCTAGGTTTTATATGAGTCAGAAGTGTCTATGCATCTCCTGTGCAGACCCGAACAGTTAGGCAAGAGTACCTGATAGGTTTTCGTGAGAGGTCATCTGCAGAGGTCGTGGGCGAGAGGGGGATTCACGGTAGGTCTCATTTCGTTGACCGCAGATCGACTGGCCCCAAAACTACGATGTCGATTAACCGCGGCCGCAAAGTCCCCTCTCAGAAGCCTCTCAGAGATGCTACGTTGTGAATGCAAGGCCGAACTGCCGCTCGCGCATGAGTTCGTGATACACTGCATATCTGTTTCCTGTATTATAACTTCATTCACGTCCGCCAAACTTCACTCCTTCACAATCCACAAATGGTCGCCAAGCTGTCCGTCCTTGGCCTTCACAAACTCCCACAGCGTGTGGGTCTGGTTCTTGACGTTGATACGGCCCATACCCCAGTTCTCCTGGTCAAGGACGGCGGTGAAATTGGCCCACTCGCCCTTGTGGGTCGAGTGGCTCTCGACCATGCCGGCCTGGCCGTTGACAAGGTGGATGAGGCTGTCTTTGCTTGTCTTGTACGTGTGGTTGCCGGCAACAGCATCGGTGTTGATAGTCCCGTTCCGGCCCAGAGGGTACATGCGCTCGTACCAGTGAATGTGACCCGCGATGTAGACGTCGACGCCGTACTCCAATAGGATGTCCTCGAAGGCGTTGCGCACATTGACCTGGTACTTGGAGACCTCGGTCGAGTACATGGGGCGGTGGGAGAGAACAAAGATCCACGGCGTCTTCTTGCGGTCGACCTTGGCAAGATCATTGCGCAGCCACTGGATCTGCTCGTAGTTTGCGTTCTCCGTGTACGATCCGTTGATGTTACCGAAGGGGCCCGCGTCCGTCAGATACGTCTGGTTCCGGGTGGGGTGACCCTCCTTGCCCTTCATGTCGGCGATGAACGGCCACGATGGCGACTTGAAGTAGTCCGTCTCAGTTGAGATAGTCACAAAGTGCGCCAGACCGTAGTTGTGGCTGTACCAGAAGTTGTTCTGGCCGCCGGGGCGGTTCAGCTCGGCATTACCCGGCATGTGGAATCGGTGCTGGTACGCAGTGTAGTTGCGCTGGGAGGGCGGGCACGAGTAGTAGTTGAGCGACGACTCGTTCGTGTGCGATCCGGGTGGGAGGTTGTCCTCCAGGATGGCGGAAACCTCGTTGTTGGGTCCATCAAACTCAGCGCAGGTAGCTTCATGGTTGCCGGGGGCCACCATATACGGGATGTGCTTCGTGATAGGGTTCATGAACTGCGACCAGAGGTCCCAGTTGGTCTCATACATCGTGGAGATGTCGCCTCCATTGGGACCACCCTGGCTCGGAATCTCACCCTCGGGAACGGGGATGTAGTACTCGTCGCTGTCAATCTTGCCGCCGGGCAGAGTCGAGTGGGAGCCGTTGTAGCACAGGTCCCACGCCTTCGGACCCTCAAGAACACAAGGGGTGATGCCGGCGAACCACTGGTCGGCATAGGAGATATCGCCTCCGTGCCAGACGAACGACATGCCGTCTGCGACGCTGTCGACCAAGCGGAGGTGGGTGTCCCTCGCGTTCGTGTAGCCCATGTCACACACAACGCCGACACTGAACTCCCCAGGCGTTCCCGCCGCAGGGGCGGTCTTGAAGCTCAGGATCTCGGACGTCTCAGTACCATTGCCACCGGGGATCTGGTAATAGTAGGTCTGTCCAGGCTTGAGGTGGACAATAGGGACTTCGTGGAAGAATTGTGAGCACTGCGTGACCTCGGCGAGAGAGCACGGCGGGGTGCGGTCGTAGCTGGCGTCAGCAAATGTTCCTCGCGGTAGCACTAACGTATGGGTGGTACCTTTGGCGACGCGGCTGAGCTTGTCCTTGGACTCTCCGTAAAAGACACGAGGGTCCTCACCGATGCCGAAGGGCGTTTGGAAGTGAATGTTCATTCCACCCGGCCAGAAGGCAGTGGAGATGACATTGATGTTGTTCGTGACCTCGCCGTGGGGGCGAACGGCAGGCGGCTCACGGAGGCGCCTGTACCCAGTTCCATCTCCCTTGACGCTGTGGTCAACGAGGTCGCCAATGGGTATCTCGGGACCGGTGTAAGGGTACGCGGTGTCGACCTCGCGCTTCTCGGTCGCGGGGGCTGCAGAGGCGAGAGCAGCCAACAAACTAAAGGCGATCACGTTCAGCATGGTGCCGGGAGTCAGTTGCTGGAGGGCCTCTGCTGCGGCTGCCTCTTATATCAGCAGTGGGCCGTTGTGGGCCCGGCGGTGTTGCTTCCCACTTTCACGTGCGACGTACATTAGTGGATCGATCACCGGCGACATGGTTTAGTTCACGGCGACTTCATGGGGGCCCTGCAAAGGAGAGATGCCCCGTTAGCAGGACTGTCAGTGGGTAAGCACGTTTCAACATACCACCTTAAGGTATATTTAGCGTTTGCGATAGGGAACTGGTGGCCATATGTGCTGATAGGGAGTAATGAACAGCTACGGATTGGTGGCAGGCAATCACACGTGCGTCATGAACAGCGGCGTTTTTTGACTTTGGCTCGGTGTAGTCTGAAGATTTGCTAGATATGACGATGGCAATGACGAGGGATGTGTTGGATCCCGGAGTTAATCCGCGCTGTGTGCTACTTATAATTGCTCCACCCGACCCCACTGAGGATCACGCACTGGATGTCGGGCTCGGTTGAACGCGCTGCTCACGGCGACAATCACGGCATCAGCGATTGCTCCGGGCCATGTACACGACACACTGACTGAAGCCTTCACTAGCGACAGAATTCTGGGCAGCTGAGATGCCGGGCGGCGAATCGAAACCTACGCACGGATGAAAGCCATACTGCCCGTTGCGGCGACGACCTGCACACCAGCTTTGGCGAGCTCACACAAGAGGCGACCACACGAGTCCGGTCGAGCACAAGAACGAGTTCCAGGGTGTTGCCACGCGCTCATGCTGCCTGGAAGGAAATCTGGCGACATGGTTACGCGTCGGCTTACTCGCGGAAGATTGGGTGACAGCACAGGCTCGGCAGTCGATCTGACTGGTGCTTGTCGGTGCCTCCTCATTGGGCGAGCAAGCTCAGCATCAGCATGGCCTATCAGGCTCACACCGATTAAAGATAGGATCGCCTCTCTCCGACTGCCAAACATCCCGAAGGCAACGGGATTGACTTGGAGATATGGCCAGCGAGCAGTACAGCACCGACAGGGCATGTTCTCCAACAATCATGACTCTCATGTGCCGCGGAATCCTGCCCCTGGTAGACATTCCGCCAGGCCGAGGATCGCAGTCGGACGCGGCGAGCTTCGGCAACAAGGCACAACGTCGATCTTTCGTCGAAGTGGTGACGTGCTTGGCCGCTACTTTCTGGGTGATTCCCCTCCATCGCCGTACCGCCGTCTTGAAGTTGATATCCGATGTGGTTGCGGCTATTGAAAGGGCCCTGCCTGTGTCCCCTGATTGAAAGGGTTAGTCGGACGACATGCCGTGCGCCAGTCAGCTTGGCTGTCGTAAGCCAGTGGAACCGTCTGTCATCATAACATACTCAGTTGTATCAGTATCGTCGCCCGTAAAAGTCCGCTGGTGGTGAGTATACGTGGGACATACTAACGATTCTGAACCATGCGTGTGCGGGGGATTGTGGGAATTAATATGGTGGTTACAGTGCATAGGTAAGGGCTTATGTGTAAGGTTTAGGGTACGAGCGGTCCATCGGATAGGAACTCGCGCTTACAGGTAAGCGACGATGGCAGCGGCGACGGCGGCACCGGTGAGCGAGGTGGAGAGAGTCGACGCGGAGCTGTTCTCCTTCTCCTCCTCGGCTTTGATGTTAGCAAGGGCACACTCTCAATGTTGTATGGAAGACGCGCATCCGAAGGAACTCATCCTGAGTCGCGCAGAAATGGCAAGACGGTCCCGCGACATGCCGAGAGCCAACTGAGGACAGTTGCTCTTTTCGATGAAACACTTACCGGTCTTGTAGCCCTTGGCCTTGCACTCCTCGTTGAGGTAGTTCATGGCGTCGCCCATCTTGAGGCACTCAATGCAGGGGCCGAGCGTCTCCCGGTTCTGGCAGGGTCAGTGGAGCTCTGTAGGAAGCTCTTACCTTGCACATGTTGTCGATGCAAACTCCCTGGAAAGTACGGCAGTCCTTGCTGCGGTCCTCGAGGGCACCCTTGGCCTTGCACTGCTCCTGGCACTCGGAGGGGACGTCCTTGAGCTCGGGGAGCTCGAATCCGGTGTCAACGTTGGTGGTGGCCGCGACGCCGAGGGCTGCGAAGGATGTCAGCGTAAATTCGGCGAGAATCGGTGCCCGCCGATCCTTAGAGTCCGATGCTGCTTGGCGGCAGACGGAGAGCGAGGGACGGGCGATGCGACGTACCGAGGGCGGTGATGGCGAGGAGGGACTTGAACATGGCGGTGGTTGATGGAAAGGAGGTGGGCGAACTGGAAACAAGAAGACACAACAGAGATACGGTGAGCGGAGCGCGGGAGTGCGTCTGCGCCGTAGTGTTTATATAAGAGGGCACGGCGTCAGAGCGCAAGGGGACGCCAGGTACGAGTTTCCCCCCACTACGAAAAGGCGGGTGCAAAGCAGACAATGGAGCGAAGGCTTGGTGCCTTGGCCTGCCATGCCTGGCAGGCGTGGGCGGGGACGGACGGGCGCGGGCGCGCGGGCGCGCGGGCACGCGGAGGTAATAGGTTATCGGTCATAGCTACGTAGGTACGTAGGTGGCGGATTACATATTACGGAGCTCCGGAGTGGGCGTATGGCCATGCAGCAATAGGCCGTAGGCATTAGCAGGGCATTAGGGCGCATAGGGCGCACAGGCGCATAACAGGTGAATAGCATGAGTAGGGCGTCGCGCGTATTGAGTGTATGGCCGCATGGCCGCATAGGCCTCTGGCGGCGCCCTGTAATCCCCGGAAGTTTTCTAATCGGAGTTGTCAGAGTCAGAGCGAGCGAGCAAGAGCTGTGCTATGTCGCGATCACGTGCTCGCATTCCAGGCACTCGCGTGAGGTCACGTGACGTCGTTGGACAGCTACGTCGCCCCTCTCAGTCCTCTCAAGGCGACTGTGGTTAGAGCGCGTAGGCTGCAGTCGCTGGACACCTACGGATCAAATCTTTATGTCACTCGGGCTGGTGTATTGCTGCTGCCATAGGCCTGATGGCGCATAGAGGATGCCTCTGTCGCACCCCGAACTGGTGCGCATTGTGTTCGTGATCGACGAACCCGTTAAACTCAACGCAACCCCCTGTGGTGCCTACGAAGGACTCGTTACGATCAAATAAGAGCACATGGCGCGGGGCTGGAGCTGATACCAAGGATGAAGTACCTGCGCTCTGCCCCCGTCCCGGCTGGTCGATGACACTGGGGTGGAAGCTGAATATGCCGAGGTTCGTCAGCTGTAACCAGTGTGTTGCGCGCCTTCCGCTCTTGCTGATTCCTCCACGATATCAACCCCCCGTCATCGGTCGCCAAG
Source organism: Trichosporon sp. PB005A (assembly GCA_023630055.1). Classification (NCBI taxonomy): domain Eukaryota; kingdom Fungi; phylum Basidiomycota; class Tremellomycetes; order Trichosporonales; family Trichosporonaceae; genus Trichosporon; species Trichosporon sp. PB005A. Next base: position 245,222 of record JAMALZ010000012.1, read on the forward strand.
GTACTGTGATGCCTCCACCACCAAGGCTCCGGCTCACATGACCTTCCTGTCATGACGGCGACCTCTTGGCGATTCTCGCTCCCGAAAACGCCGTAAAACGCATGCCTGGTGTGGCTGAGCTCGAATGGCAAACACAAGTCGAGCTCATGAAAACATGGCACGGCGCGCAGCCATCGTTCTGTCGTGAGTCGTGCAGCCAAACCCCATGCATGCACAGTTCATCGTGTACAGCGCGTTTGCTCGGGTCAATTTTACGAAGGCAGTCATCTTTATCATCGCATGACGACTTTGGGAGCAGTTCACAGGGTGGTAGGAAGGTAGAAGTTGATCCCGTCACCTGAAGCCCGTTCTTACCTCGCTTGGTCAGTGCAATCACGTGCGTACGTGAAGTGGAGGGTGAGAGAAGCACTACCTTCGCTTCTCTTGTAAGTGCAGTTCTGCGGTACGGTTGGCGGGGCAGTTCAGAGTCGCTCAAGCTCGCACGTGCATGTCAGTGACCATGCGGCATCGCTCACAGACGTACGCCCTGCAATCTTCGAGGGCCGGCTTCTGGCGAGGAGGTAGACCGTAGGAGGAGGGACTGAGGCGATGGGGAAGCATCGGGCGGCGAAGAGGGAATACTCGGGATATAGTGTGGATCCGAAAGCTACTACAGGATCGCAGGATCTTGTCGAGAGCGAGATTCGCGCGATGCTGCTTGTGGCCGCTGGATCGCTGGACCGTCACGCCCGGTCTTTGCTGCCAACATTAATAGACATACGTCCGGATCCGTCTTGGTCTGGTCTGACTGCATCGCACAGGTTCCATTTTAAATTCCTCAGATCCGTTTACTGACCGACATCCGTATTGACGTCGCTGAACCCCTGCCAGACTTCCTGCATCTCTGCAGTTACGGCTGCCGCTCGATCTGCGGAATGGAAGCGAGTATCCTGTCGCTCGGAACCTCAGTCGCATACCACCGGCATGGAATGAGGATCCGCTCTGCTTGGCTATCGTGATAAAGTGGGTCGCGCTTCCTCTAGAATCTCCGGCCCTTGCCCTAGTCCCGAGTGACGCAGTCTCAGAGGCTATGCAAGATATTGTCTGATCCGAAGTTGCAGTGAATGGGCCAAGCCTCGATGCCCAGTGGTGAGAGCTCCATTCGCCTTCATGCAGCCTGGGAACCCCCCGGCCTCTGTGCAAAGGTTCGAACGGAGGACATCAAGCGAGGAGAGAGTGTTGCCCAGTGTGTTCTTTTGGTGTCACGGGTGTCACGAATAGACCAGGCCTGTGCTGCCGAAGATCTGGGCGGTCTTGTCGTGGTGGATGTATGGAGTCCGGCGATCGCATTCCTTTTCGGCACTGGGATGTTGCGCTTCGTTCTAACCGGATCCGCGGGCCCCTCCTCTGACTGCCAGCAGCCATATAAAGACGGCCTTTGGGATATGGACTGCGCTTCCCAAGTTGCTCGATCTCAAGTACCTCTCCTCAACAGCTACACTCTGACACGCAATGTTCTCGAAGACCATTCTCTACGTCGCCTTTGCCAGCCTCGTGTCCGCTCAATGCGCACCCAAGGGTACCACTCTTCACCCCAACGGTGACACCTCGAAGTGCCTCGACGTCCGAGGTGCCCAGTATGCGAATGGAACCCCCGTTCAGATGTGAGTTTGTCGTACGGCGCTGTCACTGACAATAAGCTACGACTGCAACGGAACTGGTGCCCAGAAGTGGGTGCTCAACCGCGGCAACGGCAAGGTGCAGGTTGCTGGCACTAACTACTGCCTCGATGCTGGTTCCAGTGCGTATCGGTTCCCTGTTATACCCCACCAGAGCAAGAAGGCTAACCAGTGCCACAGCTCCCGGCAACGGCGCCAAGATGAAGATCTGGCAGTGCTACGACAACCTCCCTGCCCAGCAGTGGTTCTACACTGGCGACAACCGCGTCGCTCTCACCAACCGCGGCCTTTGCCTCGACCTCACCAACGGTATGTCTCGTTATCCTTCCAGGACTGACATGAAAACAGGCAGCAAGCAGAACGCAAATGTCATGCAGACCTGGCAGTGCACCCCTGGCAACACCAACCAGATCTGGACGTCGAACCCCACGGTGCAGCGTCGCTCTCTTCGTTACTCCCAGAACAAGTAAAGGTGCCACTGGGAGCCGCCTTCACTCCCATAGTTTATCGTAGCAGCCACCGTAATCTACTGGAACAATGAACACTGAGTGACCTATCTCTGAGCAATCCATATCTCGCTCGGTGCTAGCGCTGCACGACAGTTGGGACGAGGGAAGTTGCCACTCAGGCACCGATGGCCACACCAGGCACGCCAAGTATGCGGAGCCCCAGTCAGATTCAGGCGAACCCTGCGCTTGCCCGAAGTCGCGCCCCCGCGTCTACGCGCGCTACGCGACTGCTAGCGCTAGCGCCCAGTGCGCCCTACAGCACAGCGGCACTGCCGCCCCCTTGTCCGCCAGACCGCCGGCATTGATTCGACCAGTCCAGTCAGCCCACAACCGCGCCCTTCACACACAGGTCAAAGGCCCTCCCTCCTTCCTTCCTTCCCTCCCTCAACTGTCCCATCCATCATCAACCCCAGCCCGAACAGAATGGCCGCTGAAGCAGACCGGCAGCTGGCATCCAGCTTCGCCAGGCTGCCCACAGAGCTGGTGACCAGGATAGCCCGCCCACTCTCCACCACCGACTTTTGCGCCCTTCGAGCAACCTGCAAGCTCATCGACCACAAGCTGCTCGACCAGTTCGCATACGAGTTCTTCCGCAGAAAGCAGTTCATGATCACACCGGCCTCCCTGCAAGCCCTGAAGGACATCTCCACCTCGCGTTTCAGTGACTACCTCAGTCACCTGGTCATAGGCACGGACCAGCTCTTTAACACGAAGTGGGACAGCAGCATTCCAATGGACGACAAGCGAAGATTTCGCAAGATCTTTGACGAGCAGAAGCTGCTAGGGCACGTCGGCTTTGCTCCCCTGTTCCAGGACGCCATCGCTACGCTTCCTCGCCTGAACACCCTCGATATCCGAGACTTCAACTCCCCCACGCGGTTCCGAGACGGCCAGTATGCGCAGTGGAGGTCGTATGGCGTTGGAGACCTCCGGAAGGCCGGGACCGTGGGCTTCGGCAACATTGACTGGGCAACTTGCGTGTTCCAGAACACACTGCTCGGAGCAGCCGCTGCCAACGCTCCTCTGAAGAATCTTGAGGTCCTCTCTAGGAGAAATGGATGCCTGCAAGACAGCTCGCTCTCGCTCCCCAAACCGCTAGCTCCTGATATGGCGGCGCTGCTCTCAGGTCTGACGAAGCTCCACCTGGACATCATTGTGAGCTGGGAGGACCTCAAGTTCGTGGGGCTGCCCAACCTCTGCTATCTCCTGCAGAACACCCCCAACGTTAACTGGCTTCGCCTCAACTTTGACATGGCATTGGCCGATTACGGCGGTGCCGATGACAAGGGCTGGGTGGGCTTCCTTGCCTGGCTAGCGAAGAAGCCACCTGCCTCCGACGAGCTGGTCGCAACGTATGACACTCCGCCGACGTTCCAGCTTACACAACTCGACTTGGGTCGCATAGTTGTGTCGCCTGATCATCTTCTGGACATTGTCACGGCCTATCCTTCCCTGCAAACTCTGGCACTCTCTAGAGTGTGTCTGACTGAGCCCACTGGCACGGCAACGCCACCCTCGGACTCGGGGACCGCATACCTTGTTACCCACACTCTCAAAGGTCTGGACAAGACCGATTTGAAGAAGTTCACGGCCAGAAGTTTGGTCCAGCGGACTGGCGACGGCAGAGGAGATGTACGCTGGAAGAACTCGAGGGGCGAGATTGCGGAACTCATCAATCTCCGCAGCGAGCCCGGGCGGTCGCAGTTCAAGGACGCAGGCAGCCTGATTAGCTTCCAGATCCAAATCCCAGCTCGTGAGTTACTGTTAGTGACCCTGCTCATGGCAGAATTCTACGCTGCAAGTGACGACGGCAGCGACTCGGATGGCGGAGAGGAAGACGATGAGGAAGACGATGAAGAAAACGATGACGACGGAGCAGACGGAAGCGTAGGAGATGGGGACTGATGGATGGAGGGCGGCGAAGCCGTCGGCCACTAGTGACCGTTCGGCCAAGACTCGCAGATCGGGCATCTGTGTCTATCTGCGCAGTCGCTCAGAGAAGCTCACTGCAGAGGCTGTCCGCGGCTGGAGTGGAGATTGATGGCCGCACACATGCACACACGACCAAAGTTAGTGATGGGGTCTTGTTAAGGTTTCCCGCACGTATGCATGACTATCGACTGTGAACAAGCTCTGGCGAGCTGTCAGGCCGGTGCTGGCCTGCACGGCCTGGACACTTGACTCTGGACGGTATGGACATGGGTGCGCCTTGCGCGTCCTGCCTGGTCCTGGCCGTCCTGGGTGACTTGGCCCGTTCCGCTCCCGACAGGATTGGTCCCGGCCGGAATCACCCTGCAGGGCATCAAAGCTCCGCGGCTAACGTGGAAGATCAGGCTCGACCCTGCGTTTCATCGATGGGTAGGTGTAACCTTGCCGGACGGCGCAAGCTGGAGGCTGAACCCGACAGCAACGAACTGACGAACGACTGCCGGGCACCGGCATATGGTCCACCTGGCTCGTCCACCTGCCCGCGAGCGACGCAGGTGCACGGGCGGATGATCGTCTCCATGAATTGGGTCCGCCTCCAACCCTCACCTCTGACTTTGAGCACTGCCTAAGGTTCGGCCTTGTTCTTGTGGGAAGGAGTCGCACAGCCGACAGAAGCCCCAACCGCATTCTTGGAGCCGCTTGGTGCCGCTTGGCGCTGTCAGCCCAGGCAGTAGACAGGAGCAAGAAGGTGCATGCACGCATGCGGGGGCTTCGCGTGAGAGCTCTCGTCAGGTAGACCCCGTTGCAAATGTCTGACCACACGGAAAAATGCCGGCGGTGTTTGCAGGCCCGTCGCCAAGGTTAGGCGCAGAGCAAGGCCACGGCCGCACTCGCCGAGTGCCTGTGCTGCGCTGATGATCTTGGTTACAAAGTTGAGCTCGAACCTACGATCAACGTCATTGCGGACGTCTTGTCGGCCGCCGAGAACTGTTCGGTTTGACGGTGGACTAGACACACGCGGCCATGGAATGGCGATGAGCACCGGATGGGCGCCGGCGGCCCACAACACAGCAACAGTAACGAGGTCTTGTTGAGCGTCTCGGATCGGCAGCACAGCATGTGTTCACCGAGGTAGCCGTGTCGCGGCGGATCTGGTGGTCGTCAAGCAGCGGCTGCTCTCCGCCCTACGGGGTCGCCCCAAATAGACAGTCGGGGCACCGGAATACCGGAAAGCCGGCAGGGCTAAGGGACCACTAGGAACGAGCAACGCGCGTCAACGACAAGCATAGACGCGTCATAACGTACAGCGCATAGTTACCAGTGAACGACGACGCCTGCGCAGATCCAGACACAAGAAGATCAATCGCTTGCTGCGTACATGGTCTGGCCAGCGTTAGGCGCTCGCTCACTCCTGCCAGCTGTTTGAGCAATCTACACCTTGAACCCGATGAATGTTGACACGTTCTAGCCCCGAAACAGCTCAGCCCATGTCTTAGCTGCCGCTGAGGTGATGGGTGACATGGGGTTCACACGGCGTCGCCAGCTCGCCAGCGGGGACAGGGCGGTCGCTACCTGACGTGCTGTTAATTACGCTGAATCGCCAGCAGCTAGGCGACCGCGTGCGGACCCTGCGCTAACGCCCGTCGTGCCGCAGGCTGATGCAATTGTCAGATCGTCTGCGGGCGCTACGGCAAGGCCACCCTTGTCCGACATGTCAGCGTCGACATCACCCGCGGCGTGCACAAGGGCGCTTGCAAGGAGAGAGCCGGTGGGCGTGTTCTGAAGCGGGTTGCGTGAGACCTCCCTTGTTCGGGGACAAATCGCCTCGTCGCTTGGCCGCCTAGCGCGGTCTCGCGTCTCGCGGAATCCACCATCGCAGGGAGTCCCATGCCTAGCGGAGCATCCTCCTATCACGAGCAAGGGGTAAGTAAGCTGCGGGCGGAAGTGTGTTAGGACTGAATCGCAAAAGACTCATTACGACGACGGCCGCTCGGATGACGAGACTGACCATGTGGGGTTTTGTTGGAAAAGGAGTACATACGCCTGTCTCACTGAGTCCCGCTTCTACGTCGGGCTATTTCCATCAAGGACGCGGACGCTGAACGGGCGTGGTCGGGGCGCGCGAATCGTGCACGGCACGGCGCGCAGTGCGGTGACAGGCGGCGTCTGTCTTCTGGCCTGAACTCAGGTTCGCTGGGATGAAATCTAAAAAGCAACCGCACCGCTCAGGTTCGCAGGCATGGAAACGAGCAACTTTGTTGTCTCCCGGAGCAGAGACGCGGCGCGCCGTGTATGCATGTGCTCAGCTGGTCCAGGACGAACAACGTGTTTTCAGGATCACGGCTCACGGACGGACGTGCGTGGACGGGTGGAATCTAAGGAAAAGTAGAGTATGAATCGTTACAGCCTTACGAGAAATCCGAAACGTACCCTTGGGTCAACCTTAAACAAGGTTAAAGCCCTCGCTGGTGATGGGATGTGCGACTGCTTATCATGATTTGCTGCTTCCTCGCAGCCCCCTCCCTGCAGGCAGCCGGCATGCGATCGTACCAGCAGTCTCGGCAGTCGGCAGCGACCTCCGCCTCAGGCTCGGGTCTCGTATGTAAGGCGGATGCGCGTGCGAACGGGTCGGGCGGGAAGACTCAGGTCTAGGACCGTCACTAGCTGTTAAGCTCCACATGACCGGAACGTTTACTAGTCTGTTTGAGGATCCTTCAAGAGTTACTCGGCCTTTGACTCACCGAGAATATCGTGATGAAACGGTGTGCATACTCCTCTCGACCGCGACCGCCAGGCGCGGGGACAGCCGTATCGCGACGACAGCAGGATCCTTGGCTCCTTGGGACGGAGTGCTGCGGCCCGCTAGCGCGTCCTTGTCTTGAGCGTGTCCGACTAACACCTCGACTCCCAATGGTCCGCACCGGGAACCTTACGTGAACTCCTACGGCTCTCCCGCATCCTCAGGTCTTCTCAGAGGTGGCCGCTGACGCTCCCGACTTTTCTGTCTCAGCTGCGCGTCCCAAACATCGCCGTGTGCTTGAGGAGAGGCAGAGCGTATATAAGACAGGCCAGATCGCCCCCCTCGGTCTTGTTCTTCACCAGTCTTTCCTTCTTCACTCCGACCCCCCCACACTCTTTTGTAGAATGAAGGTCGAGGTTATCACCCTTCTTGGAGCCGCCGCCTCGGTGCAGGCCTTCCCCTGGATGGCCGCCCAGATGAGGGAGGAGGAGCGTGGCTTCCTCGGCGACATGTTCCAGAACATCGGCGCCGGCCTCGGTCTCGACAACATCCAGGCCGACTTCACCAAGATGCTTGGTGGCAGCAACGGCAAGGGCATCGTCTCCCAGTTCACCACCATGGCCAACACCCTCAACAACATCCAGCCCGGCAAGATGAACAACCTCTTCGCCGAGATCCGCAACGGTATGAACGAGGTCGGCAACGTCTCCGTCCCCCAGGGCGGCGCGATCTTCAACAAGGACTGGGGATCGCTCACCGAGGAGGACATCGAGTACACCTTCGGTCTCGACCGCAACAACAACGACTGCAACTGCGAGGAGCCCGAGCGTCTCGGTTACGGTATCTGGGGTATCGGTGAGGACGAGGCCCACCCTTGGCAGGCCCCCGGCCCCAACGACCAGCGTGGCCCCTGTCCCGGTCTTAACACCCTCGCCAACCACGGCTACATCCCCCGTAACGGTCTCATGAACCCCGTCCAGATGTTCGTCGGCACCTGGCGCGGTCTCTCCATCTCCCCCGATGTTGGTGCTATCCTCACCATCCTCTCCTGGCCTTTCATGGGTGACCTTACCACCCTCCAGCTCTCCATCGGCACCCGTGTCGGCCTCGGTGACGGTCTTGCTCACCACGGTATCCTTGAGGGTGACGCCTCCGTCACCCGTGACGACGCCTGGCAGGGCAACCAGTGGTCGCTCTCGCAGGACCGCTGGAACCAGTTCAAGCAGGAGATCATCACCCACGGCAACGGCCACGTCACCCTCAAGGCTCTCGCCGAGGCCCGTTACCGCGCCTGGAAGTGGTCTTACGACAACAACCCCCAGTTCGACTTCAACCCCTGGCGTATGCTTGTCGCCTACGGTGAGTCTGGTTTCGTCTACCAGGCTCTTCGTGGTGACGCCCGCGAGTACACTGTCGACATGGTCGAGTCCTGGTTCGTTCAGGAGCGCTTCCCCAGGGGCTGGGGCCGTCGTACCGTCCCTGTCACCGTCCCCGAGCTCCTTGCTTGGGCCGCCGTCATTGAAGTGATCAAGCCCGCCGTTCCCGGATGGCGTCTCTTCGGCATGTGGATCGGTCTCCCCAACTTCCACACCCTCTCTACCTTCTTCAAGGGCGTCCCCGGTGCCACCGGCGGCTCCACCCTCAAGGACACCGGATGCAACGTCGCCAACGGTGTCCTCACCTGGGTTCCCTCCACCTTCTCCAACCTCATTGGTGGCCTCAACCTCGGCAAGATCAACGGCATGGGCTGTTAAACGATCTTAACGCCAACCTGAAAGCTCCATTGACTCGGACAATAATCCCAACCCCCCCCATGGACTTTTAGTTTGCGATAAAGCGCTCCGATGCTTGGTTGAGCTCTTTGTACTGCAAATAAGCCTTCTCTTAGAACACGGTTCCCCCTTACGGGACGCCTTACAATGTTATAAACGACTTATTCTCTACTATTTCGTTGCACAAGTCTTGACTGACGTGAGCATGGGCGGGGATGCGAGCCGATTAGTGCCGTTCCCACTCTCCCGGCGCCCGAGCGGCAGGCATCTGTCTGTCTGCTGTGAGTTGGGGCCAGGACAAGCTTGAGTTCATGCACGGTTTCTGAGTTGAGTTGGAGGTACGGGGAGCAGGGTATGGGTGTGGATGCCGATCAGAGCCGTGCCGGCAGGTTACGATGTGAGCTTAGCAAAGGCAACTGTGATCGGGATGGAGGCTGCTGGCTCCACTGTGCCCAGAGTTTTGGCGCGGGACCTAAATCGGCGGTCGTCATTCCAGTCTAGACGCTGCAGAGGTGTTTGCGTAGCCTCTTCATCAGTTTCAGTATAGACTGATACAAGTGTGCAGCGCATACGGTTTTACACAGGCGTACCAACGCGCCCGCCACCCCCTGACAGTGCAGCGTCTGACGCAGGTAGCTCCAGTTGCTATGCGCGACAGCCTGTTAGGTCCGGCGTCCCAGACGGCGACGAAAACACCGCCGAGACGCCGGGAGCGCCGTGTATGATCGTAAACGCGAGACGAGCGACACAGTTGCAGTGAAACTCATTGCCTTTCTCCTGTCTGCCGCCCACACTCTCCACTCACGCAGACTTTTACCAGCATTGCGATTGAGGCACATTTGAGTTCGCCAGTTGCCATCTTACCCCATAATCACGCAAAATTCTGAAAACTGGTCCCCCGAGGCTTCGAGCTTGGAGCCCGGCGGTCGGGATGAAGCATAATCTGATTTTGTCGCCCACTGCAGGCCTGGATTGTGGGTCCCGACTCCAGACTGACAGGCTCGCCGATGAGGTAACGTCCGGTCACATTGCAAGGGGTTGCCAGACAGGTACGGTGCCGGCCGGGTGGCGGGCTGCTCTACCAAAGCTCCGGTTCCGAACAGAGGAATGCGAGGCAGTTGCGATGCGTCCACCCTCGTTATGGCATGACGTCCCCACCAGTAGCGGGCTCGGGACGACCTTTAACGCCTTTCGCACGGGGCCTGGAGGCACAAGTGCGCTTAGCGGGGTCGTGTGGCCGCTGGCTGGGGGAAAGTTGAGTGTGGCGCCTCATGGACGCGAAAACGACGATAACATCCATGGCAGAGTAACGGCAGTCGTCCCGATCTCCCTCTGTTCTGCCTACCTACTGCTTGGCAAGAGAGAGACCTCTAGCAACTTGGGGGGCTTCCCGTCACCGGGTGTGTCACCAAGTAGGTTTGGCCTCCCGTTGTAGTCAATACATGCGGGGCCAGTGTTGATATCGGCCGCACCGGCCCGGAGAGCGCCGCCCTCTCACCTTAAGACTTTGGGGCGCCTTCCATCCCCCCTTGCAGCTGCAAACGACAGCAAAAGAGTTGCGTACTCACTCGCGCGCAGCTGCTCTGAGATGTCGGGGATTCGAACCCCGGTAAGCTGCTCGACCACGTTGTAATGGAAGGCAGCCATCTTAACCACTGGATCAACATCCCAAGGCGGATTAGGATCCTGACAGCGAGGACCGCCCCGGCGGTTTCTCCGGCGGCCCGCGAAAACTCGCGCAAGCATGCAGCTAGGTCGGCCAGCGTTGTTCAGCCCACTCCTGAAGCCTACATTCTCGTCCGGGGAGCAATGCTGAGACTTTAGATGTTCCGTGGGAGGATGTTTCGCCAGTGGATGTTTCCGTCAACACGGTCGATCGGTCGATCTGATTGATCTCGTGTAAATTCGACTTCATTAGGAATCTGTCGAGTGTTGTATTGGACGCGCCACGCCTCGGTTTAATCGGCCGATCGTGTACCTTACAAACTCCCCTGACCAAAATTAGAACTGGTTTGAAGCCCGCAGTCTGATAACGAAAATCAGCGCACGATGATGCATGATTATCAGTTATCTCTCAGCCACCTGCCTGCATGTCAGCTGACCTCGCATCTGGCGAAGCTCGTCTGACTTCCGGAGAGTGCGATATCATTACAAACTCACGAGTAGAAGCAAGAGCCAGAGCAAAAGCCAACTTGTAATAGAGCAGTACGAAGCCCGGGGTGGTCAACTTTGTCAGGTTGCTGGGTTACGGGTCAGTTCCCGAGCTTCCGGAGAGACTTAGCTCGAGTCGCTCCTGCTTGCCTCCGGCCGGTGCACTCCAGCTTGGGCTTCCAGTCGCCAGCCATCCTTCTCGAACCCGGCGTACACGTGGCCGACACCGCTCCGCTCACATCCAGCACAGCACTTTCGTAGAACGCGACTGAGCAGTAAAGGTGGTGACAACACAACACGATGATCCATAAAAGAAATAAGATAGAGTACTTCTAGGGTCTAGCTGGCCGCGGACACGCTTAGGCGGTGAACGAGGGGAAGCAGACGGCAAAGGTGGACTTGGGGTGCTTGCCGTCGACGTGCTGCTGGAGCCTGAGGGGTCAGCTCTAAGCAACCAACGACGAAGCTGCTATATGCCCTACTCACATGGGGGCCTTGGCGGTTCCCTGGAAGGTCTGGCGACAGATGCTGCACATGATCGACTGCGCGGCCTGTTGTTAGCCGGTGAGGTTCGAGGAGAGCTGCTACTCACGGCGTTCGACTTGAGCTGCGAGGTCGGGCCCTTGTCGGCCTTCGCGGCGTTGCGGGCACGCGCCTGGGCAGACTTAGCTCCCTGATTGTCAGCTTTAGCAGAGCTATACGGAAAGCTCTGCAAGAGACGGAGCTTAGGTGTCGACACGTACGTTACCACCACCCATTGTTGCTAGTTGTTTGGTTCGAGGAAAAGTTGAGAGAGAAGGGGGTGTAGGATGGACGGGAGGCGTAAATCCTCCAGCGGCGCGGCGGGGGTGGCGTGAGCCTGACACGGAAGCAGATGGCCAGGCCCGCTGGCGCGCTGGCGCTGGGTCGCTTGCGCGCGAGCGTGGCTGCATGGCCGGACGGTCCGGCCGGCCTGGTCGCGAAGTGGAGGTCGGCATTGGTGGAGGACGGCAATCTGCCTCCGTTGTCAGCGTCATCATGCCACGAGTCGTGCCGAGCCTGGATGGCGGCTGACCTTGGTCCTTGGAGCGCAACACAACGTCACTGACCACCACCAACGACAATGGCCGAGCTCAGTCCCGAGGAAAGGATCAAGCTCGCTGTGCAGTTCATCGCGCAGAGCCCTCCGGGCGAAGTCAAGTAAGCCGACCTGCCCTTGCATCAGCTAACACGCAGCGATGTTGTGAACGGTATGTTGTTGCGCCTTGCTCGCCGCGGTTTGAGTCCTTCCCCACCGCGCCTTTGCGTTCCGCACATGACTGACAGTAGACATCCGCGCGATCACCGGGGACGACGATGCGCTGATGCCGTTCGTGATCCCCGCGCTGCGGGACTACAATCTGGCGCAGCTCTCGGCGGTGGAGCACGAGGCGGACGAGGCCACCAATGTGCAGCCGCACGTGTCGCTGCTGTCCGAGGCGGCCATCGCGCCGACGACGGGGACGGAGGAGCGCTTCATCGACTTCGAGGCGGCGCGGAGCTTCTCGTTCGACCACGTGCGCATGACGCCGAGCGACTACGAGCCCTACACGCTGCCGAGCAAGGACGAGGCGGTGCGGCGCCACTTTGCCGAGTCGCTGGCGGCGTACACGCGCAACCACTTTGCGGACGGGCGCTGGTCCGTCGCGTGCGACCAGTACCCCGTCGCGACGGCCGCGGTCGGCGTGCTCGAGCCGGTCCCCACGCCCGCGGGCAGCGCCAACGGCAGCGTCGGCGCCAGCGTGCCCCCCTCTCGCACCGCGAGCCGCGCCGTCAGCCCTATCCCGGAGGACGCGCCCACGCCGGCGGACGGAGCGGCGGCCGGCCTGCCGAAGGATGCAGAGGTCGACGCTCCCGGCGGCCTGCAGGACCTCGACGCCGAGGTTGAGGAGGTCGCCGAGCGCCTGGACCCGACGAGCTCGGCCGCGCTCGGCGAGACGCAGGGCAAGGTCGAGCCGGAGCCGACGCCGGCGGTCGTCGGCGAGGGCGCGCCGCTGCCGAAGGACGCCGAGGTGGACCAGGCGGGCGGCATCGAGGAGCTGGACCGCGAGATCGCGGAGGAGATCAAGGAGGAGGAGGCCGAGGCGCAGGCCGAGTCGGGCGCTGCTGCTCCGGCCGGGGGTGCCGTTGGCGGCGCGGAGGATGCGACTGCGACGAGCCTGGGCGCGAAGCTGGCGGAGGTGGAGGCGGCGGACGCGGCCGGCGGGCTGCAGGTGCCTGGCGCGTCGTCGGCGCCTCCGCAGCTGCAGCAGACGCCGATTGCGCACGAGTCGCGCGCGCACCCTTGCTACACGCTCGAGGTGGTCGGGAACCGGTACAACCCGAGCAACTTCTGGACGGGGCGGTGGCGGACGCGGTGGGTCGTGGACCCCGCCGTCGGCACGGTGGCGGGCACGGTGCACGTCGACGTGCACTACTACGAGCAGGGCAACGTGCAGCTCGCGACGGCGCACCGCGCCGCGTTCCCCGTCCCCGTCGAGACGTGGGAGGACGGCCGCGACGCCGCCGCCCAGATCGTCGGCACCATCGCCAAGATCGAGCAGGCGTACCAGCTCGAGCTGGCCGACGTGTACGACGAGTTTGGCGAGAAGAGCTTCCGCAACCTCCGCCGCGCACTCCCCGTCACAAGGCAGAAGATCGACTGGGACAAGGTCGCCGGCTACTCGCTCGGCAGCGACCTCAGCAAGGCGAGATAGGTACAGGATAATCAGGAAGAAGCAAAGTAGTAAGCCACCCCATACGCTGTCATGTATCAAGTTGGGCAACCCCAAAGCTGCGCCGCGGCATGGTTGGTCGTAAGAGGTACATATTAAAGTGCATACTACTGACTGGAGGGGCGAGCCCGGGGTCATTATAGTGGAGAGAGAAGCCAAGAAACCCTTGCGTTGCTATGGATATATACTGCTACTGACGTTGCCGCTTCTAGTCCTACTTGAAGCTTGCGAGGTCGACGAGCCGCGTGCGGCGCTTCTCGCCGCGGCCGCCGGCGCCGCCACTGGACACGAGGTTCTTGTAGTGGAGCTCGCAGTACTTGTCTGTCGTGCCGCCTGCGGCGGGGATCTCGTAGTACTCGAACATGTTCTGGTCGCCGCACACCTTGCACTTTAAGTGGCCGGGGTGGTAGCGCTGTTCCTTTGCGTGCTGCGCGGCGGGGGCGAGGATGCAGGGGCCCTCGATCGGCTGCCGGCACTCGGGCGCCGAGCACAGCGTGTTGGCCTCCTCGGCATAGTGGTACTGGCACCACGGGCGGCCGTCGTAGACGTAGAAGTCCTGCCCCCCGAACGGCTTGTCGCACCGCGTGCACGTGAAGCACGCCCGGTGCCACTTGCCCTTGAGCTGCCCGTCCGACGACGACACGGCGCTCTTCTCGATCGGCAGCCGGCACCGCCGGCACGCAGGCAGGTACAGCTTCTTCCAGTCGGCCTCGCACAGCACGATCCCGTCCCGCTCCACAAACCGCCGGCTCCCGCCCACCGCCTCGCCGCAGTTCGCGCACTGCCGCCGCGGACGCGACGACGACGTCGGCGACGGCGTCGCAGCCGCGCTCCGCAGGTCCGGCGACCGCTTCGCGCTGCTCGAGATCTGCAGCGGGATCCGCGGCGGGTCCAGGTCCCGGTTCAGGCTCGGCGACGGCAGCGGCGACGTCTTCTTCTTCTGCTGCACTCCGCCGCGCAGCTCGTCAAATTTGACCGTCGACTGCGAGCTCGACCGCAGGTGTCCGTTCGCGCGTCGGTCCTGCAGCGGGGCAGGCGCGCCAACGACAAAGTGCTCTCCGTCGTCCTCGTCGTGAATGTCGTGCAGCGAGTCTGCAATGCTCTCGCCAAAGTTCAGCCCGGGGAACGCGTACGGCGAGTTGCTCGCCTTGAGCTTGGGGTCCTGCACCGTGACGTTTGCCGTCCGCTCGACGAGGCCCTCCCAGCTGTGGCTCGGCGTCATGACCATCTCGGCCTCGTGCGACGACGAGTCGCCGCCGCGGTTGTGGTCGCCCGACGCCGAGGAAGACGTTGACGGGATGCTGCCGTCGGTCGGATACCGTCGGTGGTCGTAGCGCTCTTCCTCCGTCTCGCTTCGCGCCCACGGCAGAGACGACTCCTCGCCTCCAATGCTGCTGCCGGCATCGTAGCTGCTGTGCCGCGGGTGTCGCCGTCTTGACGAAGACTGCGAGTCGACAGGCGAGTACTTGCTCCTCGACGCGTCGTGCGTCTGGTCGCTCTGTGTCTCGACCATCTGGCGGTACCGGTCAAAGAAGGGGCTGTTGGGCCCGTTCTGGTGGTGCGCACGTTCTGTCTCTGGGGAGTAACGGGACTGCGAAGTCGCACTGCGGTTAGGAATGTCCTGCGGCCGTGCTGGTAAGAACTCATCGCCTCGGTGGTCGCCTGCCCGCGAGGGGGCGCGCCAGTCACCGTTCCGCGATTGGTTTCGCGAAGGTGCGCGCCCGGAGAGCGGCACCTTTGGCAGAATTACCGGTTCCCGGACGGACCTGCTAGACGTGCTCGAGGCACTGCGGTTGACTGGCGGCCGGTGATCGACCGGCGACTGCTGAGACTGAGGCTGGGACGGGGAGGCTCTTGGCATTGGCATGGCGACGGGCATCTGGCGAGGAGTCGCAGCACGGCCGTCGCGCATCGGGTTCGGTGGCGGTCGCTCGTTCATGGGCGAAGGGTTGGGAGAATGAGAAGAAGCGTCGCTCGGGTCGTCGTGAGCAAAGTCCTTACCCGCTCCGTGGGCTAACGCCACTCCCGCGCGCACGCTCCACGCGGCGGCAGCGAATGCTCGTCGCCCGACGCCGGCCATACCGGCGTTGCCACCGCTTCGCGTGTCCGGCAGAGTCGGCGACGGGGGCGGCATGTCGTCACCCAGCGGCCGGGGCGGAAGCATGCCCTTCTCATGTGACGGCCACTGTCCGTCCTTCATGTTCGCTGAAACTGCCGACATCGGGACGTCGGCCGTGTAGTCACCGAACCGAGAAGGTGCCACTAGCTCGTCGTCGAACCGGCTAGGCCCAGACGGGCGGAGCATAGTGGGCGCGCCTGGCCGCTTGATCGTGCGGTCGTGCTGCGCATTGAGAGGGGATCGCGACCCTTGGTTCGGTCCACCATGGCGGAGCGGGGACGGGTTGAAGTTGGCGCGAGGGGCCGGAGCCGAGCCGCAAATGTGCTCGCCGAGGTAGTTGAGCGGGATCTCGACGGCGCAAGTCGAGCACTTGACTGTCGGGAGAACGACGGAAGCACGCTCCTCGGGAGCCGGGGGACGCGCTGCAAGGAGCGACATGGAATGGGAGTGTGTAGTAGTGCTGATGATATGAGTGGGGACAATGGGTTATCAACTGTGGTTATGGGTTGATGGGTGAGGTTACCGGGTCCAGGTCCAAGCGTGCGCCTCTTGCCAAGTGCGTTTAGCTGGTATATTGTCGACGCTCAGGCCACGATAACGCTGTTGGGAGGGGAGGGGTGATAAGATGGCGACAGGGGTATGCCGGCCTTTGTGCTTGTCGCTGCGGGGGTGGGCGGTAGCGGTACGAAAGGAATGTGTGTGTGCGCGTCCGAAAGGGGGAGGCGTCAAGTTGGGGTGCGTTGTTGGGGGCGATTACGAGGAAGAGTCGATGAAAGGAGCGTGGATCATGCAAGACAAGAACGAGAGGGATGTTGCAATGCGACGAAGCGGGGGGAGCTGGAGATGGCCGTATGGGAGCTGTGGTCGGCACGGGCGTGTGTCGGGGACCCAAGGCCAGGTGGAGAGACGATGTTCAGGAGAGAGGAAGCCGAAACAAAGCAAGGACCGCTGGGCAATGATTACGGTCGGTCGGTGCGGCTGTCGCGGCTGATGCAGAGGCAGCGGTGGGTTCGTGGGTGTGGCCGGACGCTGCCAGCGTGTGCGGCCCGTGCGGGAGAGGGAGAGGGAGAGGGAGTGAGGGTGAGGGTAGCCGTCGGTGGCTCCGGGCGTGGCTTGGATCAGAGTGGGCTGCGCTTCGACAAGACGCTCGTCGCAGGGTCTGTTTTAGCTATGTGGCTTCCAGATGCCGTCGCGCCTTGCGCCGCCTTGCTTGCTTGCTGCTTTGTTGTCGCCGACTGTTCCCTTCCAGCAACAAAGGGAATCCAACAAGGTGTGTGCGCCGTGTCGGTCCGGTGCGCGGCGGGCGGCGTGCGGCGATGGCGTACTGGCGTACTGGCGTATCACGCGTTCAGCCGGGTCGGTTCCAGACGTTCCAGCGGATCCAGCGGCCAGCGGTATCCAGCGGTTGCCAAGGGGTCGGGTCGGACGTTTGAAGTTGCTCGTTGGGAGGAGACCAAGCACGCTGCCAAACTGTAATCCGACACGGAAGCAGCGCCGATGCGACCAAGCAAGCTCTAGTCTAGAAGTCGAGAATCCTAGATGCGTGCAAAGCCTCGCAGAGACTAGTGTCGTTCAAGCCCTAGTCCCAAGTTGGCCGTGGCGCAAGAGACAATAGGCAATGAATGGCCTGGTGGTGTCGACAATCGACAATCGGCACTGAGTACTGAGACGAATGCGAGAGGACGTGCGTGGCGTGCGAGGTAAGCGATTCAACGATTGACACGCGCTCGGGTCGCAGTTGAGGGAAACACGCGACCGTCAAGAGTCGAGAGAGGGGAGAGACGGGAGGCAGGGGCGTGCGGGCGGTCGTAGGGAGACAGAGTGACGCGCGCGCTCGAGAGGTGGTGTTGGTGTCGAAAAAGTGATCGAAGAGCAAGAGAAGTCGTGTTTGTCAGAAGGTGTGTAGAGATGCAAGATGAGATTGCACAAGTCTCCGAGAGAGCGGTATCGCTGGAGTCACTTGGACATGCATGCTCGCGTACGGTACCGCGTCCAGTGTTCTGTGGGCCGGGCTGGCAGCAATAGTGGATAGCGAGGACTGGTCGTGGTCGTGTTACTGTGTCAGGTTAGTGGAGAGTGCGCTAAAGTGTGCCGAAAGTTTCCTGCAGAGCCCTGTGTCCTGGTCTGTTTCTCTGTTTCTCTTCTGCAGCGCTAGCAGCTAGAGTAGAGAGCTACAGCTGCAGGCGAGACGAGAACGAGACGCGATCCTGATGCCTGATGCCTGATGCCTGATGCCTGAGCCGTCCTGAGCGTGTGCGTTCCTGAGCGTTTCCTGCGATCCTGCGTGCGTCCTGGCATCTGTGCTGCCAGTGTGCCTGAGTCCTGTCGCCTTCCCTGCGTTTCTCAATTACAAGCACGCTGCTGTCTGCAGCCTGAGCTCGCGGCTGGCGGGGCCGGCGGACGCGGCGCATGCAAGTAATGCACGCGCACGCGCCCTGCCCAAGCCGTTGCCGCTCATGTCCTCGCAAAGGGCGCCCTCAGACACGATTGGCCGTGTCCGTCCCGCCTAATCCGCGGGAAGCTTATTTATTTCCTAATGAAGAGTTTCATCGCGCGTGCAGTGCGTGCAGTGGTTGCCGGCCGACACCAAGGCAAGGGAACCTGCAATGCGGCCGTCGCAGTGCAGTGCAGGCGGGGGCACACGTACTTGCGTGTCAGTGTGCGGCAACAGCGCCGGACGTTTGAGCCTCGAGCCTCCTCGATCCTCGCCCAGCAACGCAAAGGAAGGGCGACCGGCATCGCAAGCGTTCGGGCGTAGCGGTGGCAGCGGTGATGGGCGTCGTGGGCTGCGGGCCGGGTGTCTTGTCTCTCATTCCTGATAGCATCGCTGGGTAGCCTGCGTCGTGGGCGATGCATGCTGGCCCGCCTGCCGCCCGCCTTGCATGAATTGTCACAACGCTGGGCGCTGGCTCGTGCTCGCTTGCGGGCTTGCGGGCTTGCTGGACGGTCGCGTCCGCGGTCCCGCAGCGATCGCGCACGAGCAGTTCATTACTACTGCTCTCCGCGGGGCCTGGAGCTCGAGTTGCCGCACGCGCCGTAGTGTGCACGAGCGGAGCCTAAGCGCGTCGCGTCTGGGTGCTGGCTCTATCGTTCTACTGGATCCGCTGGCAGCTGGGACCTGGGCCACAGTGCGTTCCGCACGTCACTGTACGGTACGGTGCATGCAGCTCACGGCAGTGCTCACGCTGGGCCAGCGCACGCTCACCAGCGCACGCGCAAGAGTAGTAGTGTCTCGCCCTAGTGCCGATTCAAATGCCAGGGCGCGCGTTCCGAAACCCTGCGCAGCCCTGTTCCGGAACCTTAACGCCCGCAGTAGTCCCTCTGCTTTCCACTAGGTGTGCTCTGCTCTGCATGCTGGCCTGACCGGGTGCTGCGCAGGGTCGTGCTTCCGGGTCTTCCGGGGGCGCGTCCAGTCTGGCCGGGGGCGATGGCGCGGAACGTCTGCTGCCTGGTTGACTGAAGAGAGGAGGCGAGGGACAAACAAGTGGGTCTGTCCGTGGGTCAGCTCATTTTGGGACCCAGACGAGCCGTGGCAGGCAGTGGAACGCGCGTTTGGGTTCGCGCCCCCGGCCCGGCTCCGGCGCCGGCGCCGGCTGGCGGCTGCGGCCTGGCGGCGGATGTCTGACTCCTCGACCGTGCCGCGAGACCTACCTGCTGCCTATCGGGCGCTGCGGGCGGAACGCTGACACTGTCGCAGCGTCTGACACGTCTGTTTGGCGTTTCGCTGGCCTGACGGTCCGGTGCGCTGCCACGCGCGACCCGCGCGCACGCACGCGTCGCACTCCTCCTCTGCTGGCGACCCGCGCCCACGCACTCGCTGGCCAGAGAAACCGTCACAGCCGTGGGAGCCTGCAGCAGGCACTTGGGCATCCAGCGACGTGCAGAAGCGCCGCAACATCCGCCGCGCCGCGCCGCTCCGCCGGATTCCTCTCGGTCAGGTCGGGCGATCACTGGCGCATGACGTTATCGCCGTTTGAGGGTCGGGCTACTGTGGCCCTTCGCTGCCTGTCGTATGGGCGGCGGAACATGGTGCCGCTGGGCGGTACTGCCGGATTGGGCACTCGATTCCTCGTCTGCGCTCGGCATGGCAGAGGTGCTCTGGACGGCAGCATGCAGCGGGGCAAGGGAGAGCTCGAGGACCGAGGCGACCAGAGCGAGGACGAGCCTGGACCCACATTACCCATTCAACCCACGCAGGACGCAGGAGCACAAATGCCCGCGTTCAGCACAGAGCAGAGCGCCCACCCGACAGCCCGCGCGCGCTCTGGAAGCTCAGCGCCCCACTGCCCCAGACTCGGGGGCAGGCTTATCGCCTGTAACCGTATCAGAGATGCATACTGCGTCTCGACCGGAGAGCAGAGGTGGCGCGCGCCGCGGTCATTTTTTAATATATGCCCAGGACGAGAAATCCAGGACTCGTCTCCAGTCGATCGCACCGAGAGAGCTCGCGCAAAGTGGATATACACGCGCCGCCGACCCACTCCTGCGCGCTCGCACCGTCCTGACTCTATGACGCACCGTCCTGACTCTATGACCAGTGTCTGGCGTCTGGTGCGACCAGGCGCCTGCCCCTCGCCTGGCACAGCCTGCCGCTCACTGCTCACTGTCGCCGTCCCTAGACGACGCAGACAGTCGGTGTGCCTGGTCGCCGCTCCAACTCCCCGAGAACACCTACGCACACCGCTCGCTGCAGCGTCGTGTCCCCGGGGCTCTGTACGCTCTGCAGGCTCTGCAACTGACCACTCTGAGACACGGCGACGCCTGAATTGTTCCGTGCCCTCCGGCGGCGTACGCGGCGTCCTCGCTCGTCCGACATGGCCCATCGCTCGGCCGCCTAATGTCGGCGGGGTATGCTTATGTCCGTCCCACTCTGCACATCCTTGCGCCTGGACGGCCCCGATTGCTGCGCTCAAGGAGGATGGAAGACAAGGGAGGCAAGGGACCAGCTAAGGGCCATCCGCAGCACAAGCACCGGCAAACCCGGTACTCATTTGGTCTGCTGCTGCACACGATTCATGCGTTCTATGCTGGTTGATGGTCTACTGTGGCGTTCTCTGCTTCTCGTGGCGGCGGGTCACTGCGCCTGCTCCTTCTCACGGTGAATCTGCAGTGGCGACCGCTCTGGGTTCCCTACTCGCCGCCCCACACGCCGACGGCGCCGTCCTCGCCCGCGCTCAGCAGCGTGCCCGCGTGCGAGCGCACGTCGTACACCGCGCCCGCCCCGTGCCCGGCCAGCACCTTGAGGGGGCGGACGGTCGTCGGCGCCGAGCTGCGCGGCAGGGCGGGGCCCTGCATCATGCCGCGCGGCGGGTAGTGCGCGGCGCTGGCGCGGCTCGGGCTCGCGACGCTGGGCCCCCGCGGCACCGTCGTGGACGGGACCGAGATGGTCGACGTGCGCGACAGCGGCGTGTTCATCGCGTTCGGAACGCCCGTCGTCGTCGTGAAGAACATGGGGCTGCCGTGCGCGGGCGTCGACGCGCCCGAGTTCGCAGGGCTCCGCATGTTCTCCTCCGCCGCCCCGCCCTCGCGCTCCCACAGGTACACCATGCCGTCCTCCGACCCGCTCGCTATCAGCGAGCACGAGGGCGACGCGAACCGGCACCGGATGATGTTCTTCGACGTGTTCTGGTGCCCCGTGTACCGGTAGATGTTGCGTTGCTGATGTCAGCTGGCAATTCTCCGAGCCTCAGCGGCGCGAAACACTCACCATGCGCAGGTCCCACAGTCGGTTCGAGTTGTCCTTGCATCCCGCGAGCAGGTACTTGCCCTCGTGATCAAACTGGACCGACGTGACCTCGCCTAAGTGCGCGGTCATGGTCTGGACGCAGACTCCGCCGACGGCGTCCCACAGGCGGATGTGCTTGTCCTTGCTGCCGGACGCGATGATCTTGCCCGTGGGGTCGAACGCGACCGCGAGCGTGCTCTGCGCGTGCCCCGAGAAAGTCCGGATCAGCTTGCCCGTCTCCAGGTCCCACGACCGCAGGATCTTGTCGTAGCACGCCGCGACGACGTTGTCCTCCCGCCCCGGCCGCCAGCACACGCCGTAGATGTCCCCGCCGTCCCCGGCCAGCACGGACCGGCACTGCCCGTCGTGTGGCGTCCAGATCCGCACGGTGCCGTCGCCAGACCCACTCGCGATGTACGACTGCGCCGGCGACGTTGCACAGTCCCACAGCCGCGACGTGTGCCCCTTGAGTACGTGATGCGTTGACCCGTCCACCGTCGAGAAGATGCGGAGCGTCGAGTCGCTGCGGTCAGCTTCGATACAGAGCTGCTTAGCTTACCTGGATCCGCTGACGCCCATTGAGTCCCCCACAAAGTCGACGCATTTGACGTTCGCTCGGTGGCCTCTAACCATGAGTTTCAGGCGGCTTGGGATGTCAGGGCTCGTGTAGTCGACGAACAGCGTCTCGATGTTGACCGGACCCGTCGTCTTCGGCCCCGCCGCCGTCACCTGCCACGCGGCCGCTTGCTTGATCAGCGTCAGCAGCCGGTCCTTCGGCACTCGGCTCGACGCTGCAGCAGCGTCTCCGAACGCGGCCGCGCCCCGCTGCGCCCCGTCCGTGAGCTCGCGCCACATGGCGACGAGCTTCTCGCGCTCCGGGCCGGCGCCTGCCCAGTCTCGTAGTCCTGGCGCGTCATGGACCGTCGACGCTGACGTCAGGTACGCCAGACTGTAGAAGTCGTAAGGAACAGGCTGGTAATGTTCGAGCGGCTTCAGTCGCTTCTGCAGGAGGTTGAACGCCTTCTGCGATTCACCTGCGAAGGAGTTAGAGACTTGAGCAGCACCAAAACTCACGGTTGTCGATGTACTCGAGAAACTGTTGACGGTAGCACATGTAGAGAAACGCCTTCAGTGTTTGCGGTCCCAGTAGCCCTGGCCCCGCGAGCAAGCTCTCTAGAGCTCCGAAGTCGCCGTCTGACGTCAGTTCCATGGTGTGAAGATCATAACTCACCCAGGATGGCTCTCTCGACACCTTCAATTTCATTTGTGACTGCGTGATCTCGGGCCGGACCAACCTCAGCGGCAAGAACGTCGGCCAGTCGAGGGTGACGAGAAGAGAGGTACTCCGAAATCAGCAGTGTGATCTCCTGTCGGTCAGCGGATGTCTTGTGTGATAAAATGCAAGCGCTCCCGTCGCAGTCCCACAGGCCCATGACGTAGAAACGGCCTCGCAACAGAGCGAGCGGGTCAACACATAGGGGCTTCAACGCCATGTGTGTGGCCGTTGAGCCTGTCGTGGGCAGTGCGCGCTCCGCACTCACATGATCGGCGTTCGGCGGCAGGTTGACGGCGTCGGGCGACACTGGAGCCTTTTCTCGCTGCCTAGGGCTCAGGCTGCGGTCAGCTTGCATGGAAAGAAAGAAGGTAGCATGTGTAGCAGGACGCCTGACCTGTGCGTGCCCAAGGTAGTTCTACACATTGGAGTCGCTTCCTGGACGAGCAGTCCGGTGAGATTATCAACCTTCTCAAGTCGCTGGGGGACGACTGATAGCCCCGTCGCCCCCAGACAACAGCCTCTTCAACCAGCACGTCAAGCCCGCACTCACCTCTGGTCGCCGCCGTTCCGACTCGGCGAGGAAGGACCTGCTGCCGAGTCCATGTCGAGTGTAGATGAGGAGCAGAAGTGTCTTGGCCACCTGAAGCTTCGACCAGCGTCATTCGAGCTCCAGGGCGCATGGCACGCACGTGTCGCTGCGTCACCTCCACCTGTGCCTGCGATGGAACTTCTGTGAGATAGCCGTGAGACTGCGACTGCTTGCACGCTTGCATTGATCAGCGTAGGCGTAGCTGATCACACTGTTTGGACGTGCGTGAGAAGAAGCGCAGGTAGTGCTCTATAGCATGGGACGCTGAGACTGGAATCACACCAGGCCGTCACCTGCGGCGTAGTGAGGATTGGCTTCCAGGTTCCTGGTGCTCGGTAAAAAGTCACTGTGTTCGATCAATCGGGCGGGGAAACAGCTCGGGGCGATGGAGCTCCGGCGCCAAGAAGCCATTGCGGCGGCTGCGGCCTTCACCGAGCCCCGCGCAGAGTGCGGAGAGCCGAGTGCTCCGATCCCCACTCATCCTGCGGCCTGCGGTCCTGCGGCTTGCGGGCTTGCGGGCTCGGCGCGCCTGGCGCCTCGGGCTTCGGTGCAGTTCCTGCTGCGTGCCTGCGCTGGATTCCCTTTAGCGTCGCGGTGAGTGACGCCTCCACGTGGGCCCCGATATGCCGCCGCGCCATGAGTCCGCAGCGTCGGCGCGTCGCCGTCCGCTCGGGCCGGCGGCAATGATTGAAAAAGGCCCTGCCGCATTCAAGTCAGCCAACTTCTCCATCGCCGACCCCAAAACAAAACCACCATGTCCGGCCTCCCCCAGCCCCAGCTCCACAAGG
Organism: Trichosporon sp. PB005A; assembly: GCA_023630055.1. NCBI lineage: Eukaryota > Fungi > Basidiomycota > Tremellomycetes > Trichosporonales > Trichosporonaceae > Trichosporon > Trichosporon sp. PB005A. The sequence continues at coordinate 269,210 of JAMALZ010000012.1, forward strand.
ACGCAAAGTACATCTTCCTCTCCGACTGGGTGAGTAGTGCGGCCATGCTTGCATCCGCTGCCGGCGCAGCGGCGCTGGAACGAGTCCGAAGCTCAGGGAACACCGCCGGTGCGCTGGACACGTTACTGCCGAGACGCTGGGGCTGAGTGACATACCCCGCTAACGGACAGGATGGAACGATCACGGACCGCGACTCGAACGACTTCCTGACCGACAACTATGGCATGGGCGTCGAGGGCCGGTGAGTTTATGATCACGGGCAGGAACTGACAGCCAGCAAGGCGCTCAACAAGGACGTCCTGACCGGCGACAAGAACTTCCGGGATACGTTCCGCGAGATGCTCGGCAGCGTCAAGATCTCGTTTGACGAGTGCAAGAAGGTCCTGAGCGAGAGTACGTCTCTTGCGGCTTCCGCCACTAACGCGCAGACATTACGCTCGACCCCGGCTTCAAGGAGTTCTACGCGTACCTGCGCTCGCAGAATATCCCGTTCATCATCGTCTCGAGCGGAATGAAGCCGACGATCTACGCGGTGCTCGAGGTGCTGCTCGGCGAGGACGCGAAGAACATCGAGATCATCTCGAACGACGTCAAGTACCTCGACGCGGAGCAGAAGGGCACGCAGTGGGAGATTGTGTGGCGCCACCCCGAGAGCGGGTTCGGGCACGACAAGTCGCGCTCGATCGAGCCGTACCGCGCGCTCGAGCAGCGGCCGACCATCTTCTTCGCGGGCGACGGCGTGTCGGACCTGTCGGCCGCGCGCCACGCCGACCTGCTCTTCACCAAGGTCGGGCCGAGCGGCGAGAGCGACCTGCAGAAGTTCTGCGAGCGCGAGAACATCCCCCACGTCGACTTCAAGGACTTCTCCCTCGTCAAGACCAAGGTCCAGGAGGTCGTCGAGGGCGGCAAGACCCCTGAGCAGGTCATCGAGGAGAGCAAGACGCTCAAGAACTAGACGCGCCGCGCTCACACCCACGCGACGATAGAACTAGACTAGCATCATAACGATAAAAAGCAGCTATGAATCACTACAGGATCTGCTCTATGTCTACTTTTATTTACTTGCCGCTCGCGCTGACGCTGAAGAGGAGCTGCTTCTGCTTGCCCTTCTTCTTGGACTTTGTCTGGGGCTCGTCGACGGCGAGCTCGTCCATGGCCTGCGTTGCGCCGTTGACGGCGCTCGAGCTGGACGAGCCGGCGTTGGACGTAGCGGCGCTGCCGCCCCACGAGCTGGTGGGCGGGGGCTTGGCCTGCGTGCCGCGGATGCGCGCGATGGACTCCTGGCGCGCGGTCGGTTTACTAAACAGCGCCGCGCGCTCTGCGGCGGCGTTGCGCGCCGCCGACGAGCTCGGTAAGCTCGGGAACGAGTCCTTGTTGACCTGCTTCGGGCGCGACGCCGCTGGGCCCGTCGCGTAGTTGATCGAGCGGATCTGCGGGACGAGCGCGGGCGGCGCGCGGCTGCTGGACCCGGCGCCACCGGACGCCCACGGCGTCGAGTGCGCTGCCGGCTTCGACGGCCCCGCGGCGCCGAGCGTCGGGAACGCCTCGCCGCCGGCGCCCGGCACGGGGCGCCCGTTCAGGCCCACAGTCGCGCGCGGCTGCGAGCCAGCTGCCGCCTCGACGCGGTCCCAGATCCCGCGACTGTTCGCGCTGCCACGGCCCGTGTGCGTCGCGCGCTTGGCCGACAGGATGCGTCCGGACGACACGCCGGCCCAGTTGCTCCCGACACCGCCGGGCGCGCCGCCAAGCGCGGGGAAGGCCTCCTCTTGCTGATGTTAGCTCATACATCCGTACTTCATAGCTCACCTCGACGCGGAAGTTGCTGAGCGAGGCAATGATCGCTTGTTGCTTTTCCCGCTCGTCGTCGCCGTCAAACAGCTTCGCGATCTCGCGCACCACGCCAGACGTCGCCGCCGCGTCCTCGTCCAGCACGTGGTACACCGTGTCGACCATGTCCTTGGCGGACGACTCGTTGTTCTTGAACTGGCGCACGGCAGAGCGAAACGATGCGAGCTTCGTCTGCGAGTCGCCGACGAGCATGCCGACGCGCGCGAGCAGAGCGGCGTGGCGTCTGGAGGTCAGTTGAAGGGGAATAACAACAAACTCACGCTACAGTCGCGTCATCGACGTCGTCACGAGGCGTCGCGAAGCCACTGGCAGACTCCTCCGGGCTTCGCCTGCCCGAGCCTGAGGTGTCGGCACGGCCGCCGCTGCCCTCGCTGAGACCGGTGACGAAGGCCTTGCGGCGCCGACCCTCCTCCTGGCGGTCGGTCTGGATCTGGCGGCGCTGCTGAGCCTGCTGGCGCTCGTCCATGGGCGGGGCAGCGAGCTGCTGTGCTCCAGACAGGGTGAAGCCGCGTCCGCCGCTCCTAGCGGCAGAGCTGGACTCGGGGCGCGAGTTGAAGTCGATGGGGATATGGCGCGCCTGCGCCTTGTCGCGCGAAGACATGGTCTCGCCGTGCTCCTCCATCATGTGCGCCTGAAGGTCGAGGGGGCTGCCGAACACCTGGAACTTCTTCTCGATACAGATCGGGTTCTTGCACGGGAAGTGGTCACGGCTGAAGTTAGATGCTGGTCCATATTCCAGGCATTGTTCAACTCACTTGAAATGCGTTTCCAGCTTGTTGTAGTTCTGGAAGCTGGCGGGTCAGTACGTTCTAGGCAACTGCACCTACTAGACATCACGCTGGCCCAGGCCCTTGCACACGAAGCACTCCTCGTGCCTCTCGCGCATATGCTTGAAGAGTTCGTCTGTTCCAAAGAAAGCCTCGTGGCAGAACTGATCGGTTAGTTGCTAGACCTAAGCTCAACTAACCTCGCACATGGGATGCGGCGCCTCCCACGACTTGACCAGCTCTTGCTCCTTTTCCGATCTGGGACGGGGCGGCTTCTGACCGCGGTGCAGACGCGACGGGTCGTGCAGGGCGAGGAGATGAGGAGGGTAGAGCACCTGCTCGTGCGAGAACCGCGACAGCTGGCGCGTACACAGCTTACAGAACACAAGGCCGTGTTCAGCGAGCGTGTGCTTCTCCAGTGCCGGCCAGCCGTTGGCCATGTGGGCACAGTCGGGGTAGGGACAGTTGAAGCGAAGCAGCAGCAGAGACGCTTCCATCTGAATGTTAGCTGACAAGCGATTCCGTAGCTCATTACTCACGACCTCCTCATCCTCGAACGCGACGCCTAGCTTCTCATCGGAGTACGGGAACTGTTTCAGGTCTAGCGTGCCGGGCAGGACGAGACCCGAGTACCACTTCTTGCCCTTGTTCTCCGGCTTGGTGGCCTCAGCCTGCGCCCTCTCGATCGTCGCGGGCGCGGTGGGCTTGCGGAAAGGACCATCCGGAAACTCGGTTTCAGGTGACTTTGAGAAGAGCAAGGACGGACACAACTGCTTGCAGTATGCACACTCCAGCACCTTGTAGAACACGCGGAGACGAATGGCACAGACACTGCTGGTTAGCTAAAGGCAAGGCCCGAATCAGCTCACTGGCAGACGCGGTGGTTGCATTGTCCGACGGCCCAATAGGTGATGGGCTCAGCGCAGATGAAACACTGGGACGCATCATCGAGCTCCGGCGGTGGAGCTGCGACAGTGGCCTGGGTGCTACGCTGAGCAACGACGGCGTTGTCAGAGTCCGGTGTAGTCGAGGCAGAGGCGGTTGGAGACTTTCCCTTCCCCTTGGAGTTGTTGTTGGAGTTGGACTGGGGGGCCTTTCCCTTGCCTCCGGAAAGCGAGGTGTCGAAAGCCTTACGACGAGACATGACGTCGACTACTGGATGATGGTGAAGGGCGGGGAGGGAACTGGGGCAAAGGGCGAAGAAGATTGTCCACCAGGCTGGATGATAAGACGCGATGCAGGAGCGAAGGGACGGCGGTCGCGAGCAATGCTGTCGAAGGGGGTCGACGGGGTCGGTGGGTCTGATGGAGATGCGCGTAATCGGCCTGACGGCTTTGGGTTTGCGTTCATGGACTCGACGACTCACCGCACCTCTCTATTTCGGTACCGATAATCTTGTCTTACGTAAAAGACTAATTGACGTGTGGTCCGGGGACAGGCCATGTGGCGGCTGATAGGACGGGTTGACGGGCCACCTCCGTCTCGCACGCGTTGCGTTGACGCACATCCAGGCGCCTGATCGTGGCCTCGATCGATCGCTCACCAACACTCATTCAATACCTCCTATCGTTCCTTCCGAGCCCCTCAGACAACTACGGCCTCAATCACGACTGCAACTCCGCCTCAACCGATTCCGTTCGTCGCTTTCAACGTTTCCGACTTTCTCAGGAGCTGGGTGCGCGAACGAGTATAGGCTGCCACGATGGCGACGTCAATGCGCGGATTGACCCAGGTGAGTGAGACGCCGGCAGCGAGCTGCGAGCCACTTCTAGGCGATGTTGCATCCTTTGCTGCGTCTTGAAAGCAAACTAGGGGCTTCACTGACCGCTCAGTACATTTCGGACTTGCGAGCATGCCGCGTCCGAGAGCTGGAGGAGAAGCGGGTGAACCGCGAGATGGCCCACATCCGCCAGAAGTTTAAGGACGGTAACCTCGACGGTTACCAGAAGAAGAAGTACCTGTCCAAGGTCGTCTTCACCTATATTTTGGGCTACAAAGTGGACATCGGCCACATGGAGGCAGTCAACCTGATCCACAGCAACAAATACAGCGAGAAGCAGATTGTGAGTCGCGCTCTCGCAGCTTGACGACTGACCTGGCAGGGATACCTCGCGATTACGTTGCTCATGCACGAGAACTCGGACATTGTTCGACTGGTGATCAACTCGATCAGGAAGGACCTCGAGGACTCGAATGAGATCAACAACTGTCTGGCCCTGCACGCAATCGCCAACCTGGGAGGGCGAGAGATGGCCGAAGCTCTGGGCGAGTCAACGTTCCGGGCCATGATCAGCCCGGTGTCTACGACGTTTGTTAAGAAGAAGGCTGCCCTGACGTTGCTGCGGTTGTACCGCAAGCACCCGTCGGTGATGCCCGTGCGTGAATGGGCTGAGCGCATCGTGCCTATGATCGGTGAGCGCGACCAGGGTGTGGCCATGACTGCGACTTCGCTCGTGACGGCCATGGCGCAGGACAACCTGGAGGCGTTTGCGGGCTGCTATCAGCATGCCGTGGACAGGCTGGACAAGGTGAGCTACCGAGCTCTAACCGAATGGCTGACGACAGATCGTGTTCGACTCGGAGACCCCGCCGCATTATGTGTACTACAAGGTCCCCAACCCGTGGCTGCAGATCAAGATCCTGCGTCTGCTGCAGTACTACCCTCCGCCAGACAATCCTGAAGTTGTTGAGATGGTTAACGGCCTCTTGCAAGCTATTATCGATATGTCTCAAGAGACGCCGCGCAACGTCCAGCACAACAACGCGCAGAACGCTGTATTGTTCGAGGCTATCAACCTCGCAATCCACCTGAATCCCGAGAGCAAGGTCGTATCTAACGCGTCGGTCCTGCTTGGTCGATTCATCCTCGCCAGAGAAACCAACGTCCGATACCTGGGACTGGACGCCATGGCGCACCTGGCTGCGTGCTCAACTTCGCTCGACCCCGTCAAGAGACATCAGGACACGATTATTCTTAGTTTGAAGGACCGTGACATCTCTGTGCGAAGACGAGCTCTGGACCTGCTGTACTCGATGTGCGACACCTCGAACTCCAAGGTCATTGTCGGCGAGCTGCTGAAGTACCTCCAGGTTGCCGACTACAACCTCCGGGAAGAAATGGTGCTCAAGATCGCCATCCTGACGGAGCGTTTCGCGACCGAGTACGAGTGGTACATCGACACCATCCTGCAGCTGATCTCGACTGCGGGCGACCACGTCGGCGCCGAGGTGTGGTACCGCGTCGTGCAGCTTGTTACGAACAACGAGGACCTGCAGCCGTACGCGTCGACGGCAGTCTACCGCCACATCAAGAAGGCGCAGTGCCACGAGAACATGGTCAAGGTCGCCGGCTACATCCTCGGCGAGTTTGGTCATCTCATTGCGAACGACGAGGGCTCGAGCCCGATCGAGCTGTTCCACGCTCTGCACTCCAAGATCAACATCTGCACTGCGCCGACGCGTGCGCTGCTGCTCACGACGTACATCAAGTGGGTGAACCTGTTCCCGGAGATCAAGGAGCACCTTGTGAACATCTTCCGGCGGTACACGCACGTGCTGGACGCGGAGCTGCAGCAGCGTGCGTGCGAGTACCTGGCTTTGGCGACGCGCAACGACAACGACGAGCTGCTGCAGGCGGTGTGCGACGAGATGCCGGTGTTCCCCGAACGGGAGTCGGCGCTCGTGAACCGGCTGCACAAGCGCGGCAACGCGGCGCAGGACAAGCGGACGTGGGTGATCGGGCAGCAGTCGGAGAACCGGGACAAGTTCACGAAGCAGTTCTCCAAGGACAGCGCGGGCGGGGCTGTGGCGGACGACGAGGCGGTGCCTGTGCCGCCGCCGAAGCCGCAGATGTCGCTCTCGCAGCCGCAGCCGCAGATGTCGCTTTCGGTCGACCCGCAGCCGACGGGCACGGGCAGCCACACGCCGCAGACGCCGAGCGCGACCGAGCCGATGATGGGCCCGGGCGTGTCCTCGCAGTCTACCATGCTGTCTGAGGACATCATGAGCTCGCTCGCGGGGCTGGACATGTCGAGCCCTGCGCCCGAGCCGGCGTCAGCGCAGCAGCGCCTGCTGCCTGAGCAGCAATTCGTGTCGGAGCCCACGGGGGGTGCGGCGCCGCTCGCGTCGCTGGCGACGGGTGCGAGCGCGGGAGCCAGCGCGGCGCCCGAGGACCTGCAACACACTGCGACGCTGGGCGGCGTGAACCCGGCGCTGCTGCACGGGCTGACGACGGGGCCGAACGTGGACAAGTGGCTGGAGCGGCTGTCGTATGCGTCCGAGGGCGTGCTGTACGAGGACAAGCAGGTGCAGATCGGGATCAAGGCCGAGTACCACGGGCCGCTTGGGCGGATAGCGCTGTTTGTGGGGAACAAGATCTCGACGCCGTTCACGTCGGTGAGCGCGCGCATCGAGAACAGCGAGGCTGGGCTCAGCGCAAACTTCCACGACACGCCCGTGTCGCGCATCGAGGGGCTGGCGCAGATCCAGGAGATGGTGCACGTCGAGTGCCGCGGCGTGTTCACGGCGCCGCCCGTGCTCCGCTTCACGTACCTCGCCGGCGGGTTCACGACGCTCGTGCTGCGCCTGCCCGTGTTCCTGAGCAAGTTTGTCGAGGGCGTGCAGCTCGACCAGGCCGCCTTCTTCGAGCGCTGGAAGATCATCGGCGGCCCGCCCCGCGAGGCGCAGCAGATTTTCCCCATCAAGCTCGCCGAGAGCGGCGACGTCGACACGGCACGCAACGAGAAGGTCATCGCGGGACAGAGCATGAGCATCCTCCGCGGCATCGACCCCAACCCCGTCAACATCGTCACCGCAGGCGTCCTCCACATGACATCCGGCAAGGTCGGCATCCTCGGCCGTCTCGAGCCCAACCGCGACGCCAAGCTGTGCCGCCTCACCGTGCGCAGCACAAACGAGGACGTCAGCAAGGAGTGCCTCGCCCTCTTCTCCAAGCCGATCAACGCCGACACCGCCGCCAGCCTCTAGTATACTTAGTCTAACGAGTGTTACCATATTATGCATGGATGAACATTACAACGGGTGTCGATCAGCGGTGTTGGTGTGGGCTGAGTAACGGATGAAGGGAGAAAGTCGTGAGAGGCGTAGAAACTGGTCGTAAGATAAGGCATGAGGAGATGCCGCGCTAGCGGAAGTTGAGCTTGATGAGGAACATGAGGATGTTCATGGAGACGTGGACCGACGCCCATCCTATTGCTTGTCAGTTGGTATCCACTGCGCCATAACTCACCGCACGCCGGCACGAGCTCGGGGTACTCGCGCATGGCGTCGAGGCCGACCTCGCTGACGTCCACCTTGAAGCTGCGCTGCATGATGCGGCGGGCGACGAACGAGCTTGCGAGCTCGGAGCCCCAAACCGCGAGCGAGGCGTAGAACGTCATGGCGAACGTGTAGGGGTCGACGGGTGTCGAGTTGAAGCGGAAGAACGGGTAGATTGTGCTGTTCGGGCCAAAGTGCAGGATCGCGAGCCAACCGAGGAACGACACCATGGTCGTGTTCTGCGCCAGCGAGCGGCAGTAGAACCCAACGGCCACTGAGTCGACGTGCTCTTGCCACGAGTCCGTCGACCCGACCACGAGCTGTAGCACCTTGTGCCAGCCCCGCGTCATCTGCAGCGGGAACAGCACAATGACCGCGAACGACGACAGCAGCTGCACCGTCGCGAACTGGCTCGGCGAGCGCAGCCGTGCAAACAGGTTGCGGTAGAAGACGTGGTAGACGAGCTGGAAGAACAGCTTGTACACGAACAGCAGCGCGCGCGAGCGCACCTTGGCGCTTATGATGTAGAACGACATGAGCGCGAGGATCTGGACCGCTGGGGGGCGTCAATCAAGTCTGTCATTGTTCCGCGCGGTCGATACTTACTGATGATCCAGCTCCACACCCAGGTTCCCGCGTCGAGCGACGTGTGCGGCAGCGTAGACAGGAACAAGCTCGCGTACGCCTGTCCCGCGATCAGCGAGAAGCTGGCAATCGCCAGGCAGACCATGAACCAGAGGAACCGCAGCCAGGACGACGGGATGCGCCGCAGCGAGTTCCCGAAGAATGTGTCCTGCACCAGCGGCTGCGCATGCCGGTACACGTGCCGCCTGTCCCGCTTCAGCTTGGAGAAGCAAGCCAGCGCGGGCAGGTGCATCGCCGCGAACGAGAGGAGGACCCAGAAGGCTGCTATCAGCTTGGCTGCAACTGTAATCGCCCAGCAGTGAAGCGGGGGTCCCTCGGTACTCACTCTTCCGCTCCCACTCGAACGCCTCGCCGTCATCAGGCTCGCGCTCGTGTTCCCGCCGCCGCATCCCGAACAGGTCCAGGTTGTGCGAGAGCAGACCCACGCCGAGTGTCAGGGCCCACATCAGGAGGTACGTCGTCTTGCCGCCGAGGGCCTGCGGCCACCAGTCTGGCGTCAGCTTACATACTCACGTCCTAGCTGTCGGCCACAGCGGCTGGGGACCGTGGGGGGACGCACTGAGTCGGTACAGGCCGAAGAGCGATGTGATGAAGCACAGCGCGACGGCGACGTACACGCCAAAGTACCTGTTGTTAGTTCATGGGGCAAGGGCAGCGCACCAGAACAGGAAGAAGTAGAAGTTGACGTCGGTCGGTAAGGGCTGCTCGCCCGGCTGGCCTGGAAGGCCTGGTGTGGTCTCGTTCCCCGTTGCCATCATCGTCAGGTTGCCTGTCGTTGTCAGCTCCCACTTCCTCCTGCGCCGTTGCCCCTTCATGCCCTTCCTTCCTTCCTTCCTTCCCCGTCCACGCTCCTACGTCCTTCGCCCCCCTCATAATCTCCAGATTCACTCACTATGGCGGTGCGGAAAGCTCCACCTCGGCTTGCCCTTGTACGGGTCCTCGACGGGGAAGGGCATAGCGACCCAGACCCACACGACGAGGCAGGGCAGGAGGGTGAGGACGGCGTGGCGGCTCCAGAAGCTGCCGAGCCACCTGTTGACGGCGGCGTGCGAGGGGCGGAAGAAGCAGTCGCTCCAGTGGCCTGGCTCGTCCGCCGCCGAGACGGCGCGGGGGCGGCGGCGCGACACCCTCCTGCTCGGGGAGGGCTGCGAGCGCCGCCTGCGGGGCGACAGTGGCGACGAGCGCTGTTCTGTTGTTGGGGGCCGTCATTCATCGTGCGCCGGGGGGTGCGCCGTGCATTTGAGCGATGGCGGTGGAAGTGGGAGTTGATGCAGCGGAGGCACACGAGCAAGCAAGCACGAGCACGAGGAAGGGTCAATGTCGACGAGAGGCCGTAGATCGGGCAAGCAGAGATCGAGGACATGTGGTCGATGACGCAACGAGCGATCGGTCAGCGCCCGCACAACCAAACAAGCCAGCAGCCAGCAGCGAGCAACTCACCCCATATCCGGTCCTGGGCGCGCTCCGAGCCCGTCGAGAGAGGCGTGAACATCTCCTTTTGCCACCGGCGACCGAGTGCTCGGCGAAGTAGAAAGTTGACGGAGGGGACGACGACACGCCGCCGCACTGTCACTGCATACTTGGCCTGCGGGCCGTTCCGCCCGACGGTCGGGTGATCGGATACGCGCCAGGACCCACCGGCCCAGCCTTTGTCAACAAACGTCCCTGCGCCAGCGCCAGCGCCAGCCTATTGCTTCCGCCGCCGCCGTGACCGTCATGGCGTTACGCACGGGCCCCTCTAGCTCAAGCATGACACTGTGTGGCTCTCTGCAGACGCATACATGCAACTCGTAACTTGCATAAGTTCCATAACGATGCAAGAAGTGCTCAACACATCCCGTGGCTCGCGCGACGCGGAATGTGCCTGCACATTCCTGTGTACCTGTACGGAGGAGAAGAGTGGAAAGGGGTTCGAAGGAGAGAGAAGGAAGGCTATTAGATCGCGGGCGCCGCCGTGCCAGACAGTGGCGCCCGACCCTACACAATGCAAGTCGTATCAGATGCTAGTAGTCGTTGTAGTTCGTTTCCAAGGCCGAGGGCGCTTAGAACTGCTCGAGGACCGAGACGGAGATGTCAGAGAACGTCGCCTCCTGGTCCTTGGGGCACGCCCACGAGCCGCCCGAGCCGCCGAAGAAGGTCGAGAAGAAGAGACCGCGGATGCGGCCCTCGTCGTGGTGGCGCATGATCAGGTTGTTGGCGTCGATGACCTTGACACCGTCGACGATCAGCGACTGCTTGCCGTCGGCGTTGGGCTTGTTGCCGTTCATGGTGTTGAGCGTGATCGTGTTGGTGACAGTGACGGGCTTGCCGGCCTCGAACTTGAACGAGTTGCGGCCGAGCGAGTCGCCAGAGCCAGAGTGGCACACAACCTGGCCGCTGCCGATCGCGTACGACGCGGGGTCGTTGCAGTACGCCTGCTCAGAGCCCCAGTAGTAGTTGTAGATCTCTCCGACACCCTCGGGGCGCCACATGAGACGCGACGAGAAGCAGCCAGAGCCACCAGAGTGGCCAGAGCAGTGCTTGGCCTGCTCGGCAGAGTCACCACCGTACCATCCGGGGAGCTTGCCTCCGAGCTTCCAGTCGAAGCCGTCCTGGAACTGGACAGTGTAGGTGAACGACGCAGTGCGCGCCTTGGTCAGGTCCATGCCGGTGTTTCCGGGGTCGGCAGTGGTGTACCAGAACCACGAGTCGTTGTCGTTAACCTGGCCCTTGCGGTAGTGGAAGGTCCACTTGTCGCCGTCGACGCGGAGCTTGCCGTAGGCGTCCTTGAGGCCCTCGTTGTGGCCCTCGTTGGTCATCTGCGCGAAGCTGCCGTACGAGGTGTCGCCCATGTCGAGGAACGAGCCACCGATGCCACCACCACCGGTGCTGAAGGTGGAAATGGCAGAGCCGAGAGGGTCCTGCGAGGGCATCTCAGTGCCGGTCCACTTGGTGACACCCTTGGCAGGCTCAAGGACCGAGGTGTTGACCTTGTTGGTCTTCGCCTTCTCCTTGGTGGCGGGGTCGGCGGCGGCCTGCGTGGACTCGGTGGTGGCGGTAGAGACCTTGGAGGCCTCGGCCTCCTCAAACTCCTCCTCGTTCTTCTCGGCCTCGGTCTGGCCGGGGGCGGGGGAGGCGGAGGCCGAGGGGGCAGCCGAGGAGGCAGCCGAAGACGCAGCCGAAGCGGCGTCAAGCTGGACAAAGTTCTCGGCGGGCTTGTCACCCTCAGCAGGAGCCTGAGACGAGTTGGACTTGGGCTTGCAGGTCTTCCTCTTGGAGTGACGGCGGCGGCGGCGGGGAGGGGCGGCGTGGGGGTGCTCGAAGGAGCGGACAACGCGGGCAGGACCAGCCTGGCCAGCGACGTCACGAACCTCGTGCTGGGCGTTGACCTCGACGGCCGAGACCGACGCGATCAGAGCGAGGACGGAAAAGAGCTGGAAACGCATCTTTGGTTTGAATACTAGCGGCGGTGTCAGTACGCAACTCGCCTTCCCTGTGCGACTCTCTGTTGTGCACGTCGGTCTGTCGATACTCACAAATGAACAACTGAAGAGAGAAAAAGGAGGGTCTTGAGTGAAAGGAATGTGTTCGTACAATCCAGTTAACGAACGTACAGGAGCGAGATGCCTTGCTAGCAAGGAAAGGAGAGACGGAGGGACAGAGAGCGACGGCGTTGAGGAGATGGAGAGAGACAAGAGCAGAGTTGGTTAAAAGACTTGAGGGGTGCTCTGCGGCTGCTGAGGAGCAGGCCCAGCCGAGCCAGCAGGCCAGCAGGCAGGAGGCAGCAGCCACGCAGGGGAGGAGGCGCCGGGTCGCGGGTGTGTCGCGCGGGGCCGGGTGGGTCACAGGATCACAGGAGGAGCGCGATGGAGCATCGAGGACAGGAGCAAGCTTCAGGACTAACCGCAGAAGACAGCGCCTCTGAACCCAAACAGGCGACCGCGAGCGCTCGGCTGGACGCGGGTGCACCCTGACACCCGGCTGCCCCGGAAGTGCCGTAGTACGGGAGGGCGTGCCAGACCCTGATCGTCCCTGACCGCCAGTTGGCACACTCCCTGCGCCCTTCCCTGTTCTCCCTGCCCTCCCTGCGCTTCCCGCCCTGACAGCGAAAACGACGCGTACGGGCATCTCGTCAGCCATGCCGCCTCGCCGCGCCCCCTTCAGCCGTGGCATCAGCCAGCGACGCCAGCAACGCCATGCTCAAGGCCAAGTCGGGTCAGGACCGTGAATAGATCGCAAACTCTTCGCCTCCCCACCGCCAATCAGCAACCATCCTCCCTCCCAAAGCACCCCCTTTGCAGCAATTCGAGGTCCATTCACACCCACACCTCCCTCCTGACCGTCCTGAGCTTCCTGCCCATCCTCTCTCTCCCTCTGCGGCGCGAGCTCCTGCTCTTTGCTTCCGGGAGTCCCCCTCACACTCCACTCACCAGAACTTGCAACCTTCCCCTGGCGTCGCGCCTCTCCTCCCCTCTGCACCCCGCCAATTGCGGCAACCTTCTGCTCGCTGCTCACTCCACACTCGGCACCGTGGGATCATGGGTACTGTGGAGCACCCTCTAGCGGGGCTGGCGTACGCCGGACCGAGTTCTAGACTGGAATCGACCCCCGCACACCGGACCTTGTTTGCTTCAGGTCGATAGACATGTTGTGTGCCTCATGTCTTCGTCTTTCATTAACCAACTCTAAAGCTGGGCGGTCGACCGTAAGACGGTTCTAATGAGCTTACGCACTTTTGAGTTGGCCGTGGCCAGACTCACTATCTCCACGAGCTTCAGAAAGTAATTGCTCGAAAAGAGGTCTCGCGCAGCATTCAGATCCCTCAGTTAGGCTTTCAGACACACACATGCTGTCAATCGTTAGTCATCGTGCGCTGCGCTCGGAGCGCTATGACGCAGCGTCTGCCAGTTCGCAGGCTCACATGCTTACATGCGTCGGCCGTAACTGAGATCTCTACCTTGACCTCGTCAAGATTCGAGCCGGCACCACCTTCTGTGATCTGCGAACTGTAAGTCTAGTCTCTCCGACTCCGATAGTCTCCGAGAACGTTTGACCGAGAACGATGTGGCGGAGATCGATGGGCAGCGGAGCCTGACACTGCAGCGGCCAGCGGACGCGCAGCCGAACTCTGGGACAGGGCAGCGCCGGTCCAGAACGAGCATGTGTCCCAATCGTGCGCCGTTATGTGACGTTTGCAGCTCGGACAGTGGGATCGCAGGGTGCGGCGAAGGGTAAGGTGCCACCCCGGATCGTGTCTGTCACCAAAAATCTGGCCGGCGACCTGGCCTGTGCAGGCTTTCGGCCGTCTTCTCTGTGCCCGGGCATGCTCATAAGCTCAGCAGTGCAGGCTCTCGGACGAAAGCGAAGGCTGCGCAGCATCGCTTCTGGCGGTCTGCGGTGCCCGATCGCCCGTCTCTCGCTTCGGCGGGCTTCGACCGCTCACCGCCGCAGACGCGTCGCTGGCTTTTAAGCTCTGCCCAACTTCGCCGATGACCCGACAGACCTCGAGGGCTCACGTGATCATCCTCTCACCCAGACTTTTACGTAAACCTGAGTAGAGGCTTTCACGTGGTCGGCAGCGCGGTTCGAATCCTGTCCGGCCTGAGACACGCACGGGCCTTTTGTCGCCCGGCCGACCGTTTACCCGGTCGTGCGATCGCGTGCGGGGGGATTTGCACCAAGCGTGAAGCGAAGTACTCGACGCCCAGCTCCCAATGAGCGACGAGAATCAGTGCTGGAGGACGAGTGATTGCGAGGATGAAACGGGCCGCTGGGCGGTAGCGAAGAGTCAGGTACTGGGACTGATCACGGGTGGAGCTCCGATTGGCCGGCGCAGAGCTGTGTCGCCATCCCGGGCCGTTCACTCGTCATCTCCCCCGCTTCCACAATCTCAACTTTCCGCAAACCGAAGCACGCGGGCGATCTCTGGCGATCACCTGTGTGCAATCGACTCTTGCCGTCCGTGCGTTGTGCACGAGATCTCCCCAGATAAGCGCTTCACCCGGGCTACTCGCCGGCCGCCCTCCGCTTGTGTCGCCCGAGCAACCGAGCGGCGTGACTGACCGGCCGTGTTCCATTTGCGCCGCTAGCGCGTAGCGTCCCACTACAAGAAGCACGGGCTTCCAGGGCCTATTCTGCGATCGCTTTCCCCCATCTCTTCCACCTCATCTTTCATCTTCTTGCAAGCCGGACGCTCCACCATGGCTCACTACGGTGCGGTCGCGCGGCGGCAGCGCTCGGCGCCCGTCCTGGGCTCCGAGTCCCAGCCGCTCCTCGGCGAGGGGTACTCGCCCACCAGCTCGACCACGACCGTCAACGACATCGGCGACCACCCGAAGCGCAAGAACGCACACGAGCACAACTTCTTCAGCAACCTGCTGTCCCGCCCGCGCGTGCTGCAGGACCCCGAGGACCGCCTGTTCAAGGACGGGGACGAGGAGACCTGGGCCAGCACGCAGCTCGGCGCGCCCGACATGGTCGCCTCCAACCTCGTTATCACCCTGTCGACCGCGTGAGTTGCGTGCCTCGGTTGTCACCCGCGCCCCATGTGTCTCTGTGCGCTTCCGCGCTATATGTCTTTCAGATCCGCCGAGATCCGCACATATTCGCGATAAGCTGCACAGCACGGCGGTACGGCGGGCATGTGCACACTAAGCTGAAATGGCGTGAGTTGCCAGCTGACCACCAGCATGCTCGACGCAGTCATGTACCGGCTGTACGGGACGTTTGCGACGAACCAGACGGGCAACACGGTGTTCCTGACGCTCGCGGCGCTGCACTGGGGCACGGCGAAGTTGATCCTCGCGATCGCCTCGCTGGGCGGCTTCTTCGGCGCCGGGCTCGTCATGGGCCAGCTCGGTGCCCGGTTCGGTAAGTCGAGCCGGCATCTCGTGTTAGCCGTCCGACGGCTGACTCGAGGTTCTATGTTCTTTGGCGTCGCTGACAACAGGCCACCGCCGCCGCTGGTGGGTCGTGACGACCATGACGTACCAGTGTGTGATCCTGCTGATCTTCACCTGGGTCGTCTCTCCGTGGGGCCACTACCTCGTCGCGCCCGGCGGCCGTTTCGAGTGGGTCGGCATGCTGCTGAGCGCGATCCAGGGCGGGCCGCAGGTGGTCATGGCGACGAACCTGGGCGTGCCCGAGATGCCGACGGCGATGGTCACGAGCGCCTACGCCGGCCTCATCAGTGACATCAAGCTGTTCTCGCACGGCTTCAGCGTCCCCCGCGACCGTCGCATCGTGTACCTCATCACGTTCTGGGTCGGGTCGTTCATCGGCCTGGGAGTGGAGCAATCGACGACGGCGTGGTTCGCGTCCTTGCTCTCCGCCGTGCTCAAACTCATCGCGCTCGTCATGATCATCCGCGCGCGTCCAAGCGGCGCGAGCGGAAGCGCGAGGGCGTAAGTCCCATCATCCTGTCGCCGCACCAAGCCTCCACGGAGCAGACCGGCGGCATTAACGCCCGAGCATTTAGCATTTTCACGACCCCGATCTTGAAGACTCATGTAGAACCCCAGTCTTGCCTTCTGGATGTATCCTTATCCATACTGTTATTATACAAACATCTAACCCTACTCCACTACACGGCCTGGGAGCCTACTCGGCCCGCGCGCGCTTGCCATCGGCGCCCGCGCCCTCCTCGGCCGGGGCGCTGCCCGCGGCGTCGTTGTTGGCCGCGCCGAACTGGAACCCGTCGCGGACAGCCTGCTCGACGACCTCGCGGATGCGGTCGTCGGGGTTGGTGCCATCGCGCTCGGCCTGCTCCATGATCTCCTTGGTGCGCGCGAGGAGGTCGTTCGTCTGCTGGGACGCATACGCGTCGACGGCCTGGTTGCTGACGCCCTCGGGCGCGCCCTCGACGCCGTCCATGCCCTCGTGCCCCTCTGGCGCGGCCGGGGCGGCCTCGCCAGTGACCGAGCGGAGGTACTCGGCGACCTCGGGCGCGTCCTCGTGCAGCGCCGCGGCGGCGCTCTTGCCCTCGCCGTTCTTGTGCGCGGCGTCCGCGCCGTGCGCGACAAGCCACTCCGCAGCGGGCACAGACTCGACTACGTACAGCGGCGTGTCCCCGTCCTCGTCGGCCAGGTTCACGTCGCCACCGACGCTGACGAGGTACTCGAGCAGGGGCAGGTGCGCGTACGACGCCGCAGCGTGCATGGGCGAGTACGAGTTGGCGTCGAACGCGTTCGGCGACTCGCCCGCACCGATGAGCTCCTGGACAGTCAGCTACGACCTTCTTGCCAGCTGGAGCGCTACGCCCGGGCTCAGCGAGCGCTCAGCAGCCTGGACAACGGCGTCAGGCTGGAAGCGCCAGGTGGCGCCGCTCACGCACCTTGACCCGCTCGAGGTCGCCGTCGCTCGCGGCGACCCAGATGTTCTTTCCGTTTCCGACCGAGTTGACCATTGTTCCGTGTGCCGTGGACAGAGAGGAGGCAAGAGCAAAGGTTCTACGGTGCTCGACGACGGGCCGGCCGGTGGAGGCAGCGGTGGAGGAAATTCTGAGATTTGGCGCCATGACGCTGCCTGCGCTCATGCTCATCCACGCCAGGCACGGGCGGCGGCCACCTGGCCTCCATCGGCTGATGATGCGGGCCGGCTCTGGGTTGTTGTTGCATCAACTCCCCACCACATCACAACACGGAGGGACGCGGGACACCATGAACTCGTATCCGCCCGAGGTGAGCTGCTGAGTGCCCAGCTGGCCCCTCTCCGGCGATAGCTGACCTCAGTTCCTCGCGCACCCCCAGCCGCTCATGTTCGTCGCCGGGCTGGGGACGGACCCGGCGGCGCCGACCTCGCCTCCGCCCGCTGCGTCGGCTTCGAGCCCGCGGAGCCAGAGCCCGACGAAACCCTCCCCTGCCACGCCGGAGCGCAAGCCGGCCTCCTCGTCCCCGGACGGCGAGTTTGACACGCTCCTCGCGGACCTGCGGCACACGCTGCGGCCGTACCAGCGCGCGGCGCGCGTGTGGCTGCCGCCCGCGGAGCGGCGGCAGTTCCGCGTCGAGCTCGTGGACCGCAACGTGCAGCTGCCGGCGCGCAAGGCG
This sequence comes from Trichosporon sp. PB005A, assembly GCA_023630055.1. NCBI lineage: Eukaryota > Fungi > Basidiomycota > Tremellomycetes > Trichosporonales > Trichosporonaceae > Trichosporon > Trichosporon sp. PB005A. Next base: position 286,770 of record JAMALZ010000012.1, read on the forward strand.
TCGCCCGGGCCCGACGGCCGCGCCCACTCCCCCCTCTCGCCCCTCACGCCCGGCAGCCCGATGCACCCCGACGGGCTCATCGCCCCCGTCTGGGTCCGGAAACACGCCGAGAGCGTGCCCGCCGTCTTCGTGAGCTTCATGCGGCTGTACGAGCCGCCGTCGGCGAGCGGTGGCGCAGGCTCCCCGCTGGGGCAGGAGATGCTCGCGGACGCGGAGCGGCAGGCCGAGAAGCAGGCGGACGAGACGCTCGTCGCCGAGATCGCCGAGCTGCGGAAGCGGCTCGCGGAGCGGAACGTCAAGCTCACTGTCGTGCTCATCGCCAGCGCGCAGACTCTCGGTGAGCTCTTATGAGATTGGGGTGCATAGCTGACATCAGACTCGCCCGGGCTCGACTCGCGCCTGTCCAACCTGCGCCGCAGCGCCGGGCTCGGCGCCAAGGGCTCGCTGTTCGTGCTGACGCCGGTGCCCGCGGCCGAGCTGCCCGACTTTGTGCGCAGCCTGCAGGACGCGCTCTGGGAGCCGGCGCTCGAGTACTACGCCGCACACGGCAAGCGCGTGCGCCAGAAGCGCGGCCGCGTGCCGGCCAACATTGGCGAGCGGGGCTCACGCGCGAGGAGCGGGAGCAGCGCGGCCGCGCGCGCGCGCAGCGGCTCCTTCATCCGCCCACTCGGACAGCAGGGCTGGATCGTCCGGTACGACTTCAAGGCGGGGTGGTTTGCCGAGTGCAGGGGAGAGCTGGACCTCGCGAGGCGCCACTACGAGGATTGCTGGAACGAGCTCGCACGCATGTTCGGCAGCACGACGACGCTGCCGCCGCGCACGAAGCGCTGGGCCGAGGCAAAGGTTCTGGCCGACTGCGTCGCCATCAAGGTGAGCTTTGGGGCGTCCGTAAGCTGACAGCAGATCTGCAAGTTGCTACTGTACGAGGGCGCCGGCTCCCGCGTCATGGTGCCGTTTTTCGTGCACGTGCGGCGGTTCGCGGACCTGTCGCGCGGCTGGGGCATCGGAGAGGAGACGTTCGAGTTCTGGTCGTGGGTCGCGCGCCAGTACCGGCTGTTCGGGGAGGTGCTCGAGCTCGCGATCCGGCACGGCTTCCGCGTGCCTGCGCTGCCGCTGCCGCAGACGTCGACGCCGACCGTGCCGCCGACGCCCGAGGTGCTCGTGTCCGCCGTAAACCCGCTGCACCTCCTGCACCCGCCTGCGTTCTACTTCTACGCCGCGGCGACGTGCACGATGGAGCGCAAGGCGCGCTTCGACGCGGCGCTCGCAGCCGAGCAGGAGACGGGCTCGGTCGCGCTCGCCGGCGCGCCTGGCTTCGCGAACGAGAAGGGCGTCGACCACGCAGCGCTCATCATCGACCTGCTGACGAAGGCGGCGGCGCTCGGCGGCCCGGGCGCCGCCGGCGCAGGCCTCGAGCTGTACGACGCCTACCGCGTCGCGGACACGTACGTCCAGGCCGGCAAGTACGCCGACGGCGCGCGCTACCTCGCCGACATCGTGGGCAAGTTCCCCGCCTGGGGTCCCATAACGCGGGAGCTCCAGGCGCTGCAGCTGCAGTGCGTGCGCGAGACGGGCGACCGGGAGGTGAACGCGGCGCTGGTCGTGCAGATGCTTGCCCCGGGGTGGTTCCGCAACCGCGCCAAGCTCGTGAAGGAGCTCAACACGCTGATGGAGGGCGCGGCGCCGGCGGACCCGATCGTCGTCGACATGCCGCAGCGCCAGGGCTTGTTAGACGCGCGCGCCGGGTTCCGCATCGCCAAGGCGCAGGCTGGCACTCCCCTTGCGTTCCAGGTCCAGGTCGCGTCGAGCGTAGACCTCGCCGAGCTGCCCGTCACGTCGCTCCGGATCGTGTTCAGCGACGAGCGCGAGATCACCCTCAGCCCCGGCGGCGAGGCGTTCGTCGACGTCGGCGACATGGGCGCCCAGGGCAACGCGAGCGGGAAGGCGGCACTGGCTTTCGGCGAGGGCAGCCGACTCGTCGTGACCGGCAAGATCAGCGCAGGTGAGGAAGCCGAGAGCCTCGAGGTCACCGACGTCATCGCCTGCATCGGCGCGAACGGGTGGGCGATCGACGTCGGCCTCAAGCCTGACGCGCTGACGGCGTGGACGACGAAGGCCGGGTCGTACGCGCCGCTGACGGGCCTCCACCCCGCGGTCGAGATCACGCCGCGACTCCCGTCGGTCGACATCGCACTGTCCCACCCCTCGTCGGCCTACGTCGGGGAGGACTTCCCGGTCTCCGCCTCCGTGACCGCAGACGCAGACGCGCAGCTCGTCGTGACGGCGGTGTGCGGTGAGGACGCGCTGCGCCTCTCGCACGGGAGCGACAGCGCCGACGGGCGCCTCACGCTCGATTTGAAGGCTGGAGAATCGACCGAGGTGTTCCGCATTGTGTCTCCGCGCGCGGGCGAGTGCCGCGTGACGTTCAGCGTCGGCGACGCGTCCGAGACGGCCGTGCTAGCCGTCGTGCCGCCGTTCCGCGTCTCGCCCAGTATCAGAAACATTGGGCCGCAGGCCGTTGTCAGCGCTGCGCTCAAGCTCGGAGGCCAGCGTGCCGTGCAGGTCAAGGGCATCACGGCCCTGGGCGAGGGTAAGGTCGACGACTCGCTCGCCGCCGAGAGCTTCCCGCAAAGTGAGTTGTCAGTGTCTACGCCAACTGACAGCAGCCTGGACACAGGACACGGCGTTCGCGCTGTGCGCGCGCTTCACGCTCGGCGGCAAGGTCGTGCCGGGGCTCAAGGTCGTGTGGCGCCCTGCGCCCGAGGACGGCCGGCGCGAGCCGAGCAGCTCGAGCGACGACAGCCCCTTCCTGTCTGCGCCAGAGGGCGCGGCCGACAGCGACATCACGACGGTCATCGCGCTGCCGCCGATCCACGCGCCGCAGCCCGACTCGTTCCTGACGGCCGAGGTAAGCCAGCCGGCGAGCGTGCGGCTCAACGAGCCGTTCAGCCTGCGGCTGAGCGTGCGCAACTCGCACCCGAACGAGAGCGTGTGGGGCATCGTCAGCGGCGAGACGAGCGAGCACTTCGTGTGGGCCGGCCCGCGCGGCGCTAGGGTCGCCGTCGGGCCGCGGGAGACGGAGGACGTCGAGCTGCAGCTCGTCGCCGTGTCGGGCGTCGGAACACTGGCCTGGCCCGGCATCAGCGTCAGGGAGGGAGACGGCGAGGAGGTCGAGGTGCGTCGCACCGGGATCGTCGTGCTCCCGTAGCGGCTGCCACCGTTCGCCGGACGTGGAGATAGAGCCAGCTGGATTATTGTAGATGTAGATGCATAATGATAGTTATGATTGATACAACGGGTTGCGTCCAGAACAGGCCGTGGCCGCGGGCGTGGGAGGGGGAGGGGCGATCAATAGAACACGAGGCAGCGCACCTCGACGCTCTTCCTCGGCGGCGGGTCCGTCACGGCCGGGTCCTCGAACGCCGAGTGCGGGCTCGACGTCGCGACGCCCTTGCGCCCGTTCGGCTCGGTCTCGCCCTGCGAGTCGTAGCACTTGATGAACACGACCTCGCTCTCCTGCATGTCCTTGACATACCACCACCTGTGCCCCTCGCCGGGGACGGCTCTGTACGTCTCGCCGCGGGGCTCGTACCCGTCGCGCGACCTGAGGCTCTCGGGCGTGGGGAGGACCTCCTTCCCGCGCTCGTAGACCTTGGGGTAGAGCAGGTCGACGGCGACGAGGTCGCCCGGCGCGACGGAGCGCGCATCGAGCAGGCCGAGGGGGTGGTCCCGTGCGGGTCCGAGGGGCCGCCATACGTTGACGAGCTGGAAGCGCCTTCCGGCCGCGACGTCGGCGGCGAACTGCGGCGCGTGCTGCTGCATGCGGCGGTGTGCGGCGCTCGGCGTCTGGTCGACGTGCACGCTCTGCACGGGCTGGCGCGCGCTGCCGGGGTCGCGGATGCGCACTGTGTGGTCCCAGATCACGACGTCTTTCGCGCCCAGCGCGCTCTTCACGGCGGCCTCGATCTCGGCGTAGTACGCCGCGCGCGCCGGAGTGCCCTCCGCCAGGCGCGAGGACAGCACGTCCGCCGCGGGCACCGAGGACGGTGCAGTGTGCAAAGAGAAGCCGGCCACGTCCGGTTCGCACAGCTCGGGCGCGGAACGCACGTCGTGCACGGCGTACGAGACCGGCAGCTCGGAGAAGGACTTGTACGCCTGCGTGTCCGCCTTGGACCACGGCTTCTCCCCCGTCAGCGAGGAAGGGTCCAGGTAGTTGAACACGCCTTGCGTCGTCATGGTGCGCGCTGGCGTTATGAACGGGCGGGATGGAGTGGGCGGAGTGGAGAGCGCGCGGTGAGCAAGAGCTGGGCAGGCGGAGAGGCGCCGCAGTGAGGGATTAGGGAGACGGAGGGCGAACAGGTTGGGCAGCGGCGAGGACGACTGATGGACTGGAGTGGATGGGATGGTCTTAACAGCGCCGAAGCTGCAGGTGCATCATTAAGATTGCCGATTCGGTTATACGCGCCCGGATGACGTTTTCGCGCACCATACCCCAGCTCATAAGACGGTTCAGCTGTGCCGTCGATGCAGGCTGCACAACGTGATGGTGCGAGTGCGTACTTAAGCTACAGTGTACTTAAACTAGCTGCGGCGCTTCTCCAGAGTAGATGGAGTGCACACCACAGCTCGGCGACTGCAGTGTGCCGAAGACACACGGCATCTCGAACGCAGCATGCCTCGGGATTAGCGGGTCACCAGGTACGTCTACGGATGCTGCAGTCGGCTTCGGTCCCGTACCGGAGATGGTGAGCCCGTCATTGACGCTGAAGCAGCGAGGAGCCTTGAGCTGAGCCTTCTCCGCTGCGACCTCTGACTCAGAGAGTGTCGAGGTGTGAACGTTTTCCAGAGAAATGTCAAAAAGACATGACGATCGCCCGACCTTGCCGTCTCCGAGGGCTTCATAACGGACACGACAGTAGACCAAGGGCTAACGAGCACCGTCGCCGCCAGATCCATGTCCCAATACGCCCTTCCCCGAGCGATGACGCTGCCACTAGCAGGTCCTCCACGATGACATCTGATGAGTCTCGCGACCTCAGACACACCTGTTGTTCAGCAATGAGATATCCTTGCGCCCGGGTAGTTTAATCGCTTCTTCGCGCAGCTTGTTGAGATGCATCGTTTTGTTTCATACGTCTGTTCTAAAACCTAGCCTTGAGACCTTAGAAAAGAGCACGTTTAGTGGTGCTTCTCCTCCTTGGGGAGGGGCTGCTCGAGGAACTTGAGGTACTCGTCAGCCGACATGCCGCCCTCCGACTCGGTCTTCTCGACCTTGACGGCCTTCTTGGGGCCACCGATCGAGGGCGACTGGGCGTCGAACGCCGACATGTCAGCGGCGAGGTCCGAGGGGAGCTCGGGGGCCTTGGGGGGCTCAGGGGCGGAGAACTTGCGGACGTGCTGCTCGGCGTCCGACTTGGACTGCGACGTTAGCTATGCTCTGCTCCAACCGCTGATATTGCGGGTGAGAAGGCCTCGGGCGTACACCGAAAGGTGACGAGTTGACCGTAGAATCGCGAAGACAGCGCGTCGTCGCCATGACGTATCGTTGTTGCGGACGATCTATCTCCCATGCTCATCCAACGCTTTCGTCGCTGTTCCGTTGTTCGACGCCAGAAAGCGCGATATCCATGCCCGAGGCCATTCCTTCGTCTACTCACGGTGGCGGGAGCCTTGTAGTTCTTGAGCTGGTTAAGGTAGAGGTCCTTAACGAGGTCACCCTGGCGCTGGGCCGAAACCGAGAACTGGCGGGCAAGGGCGGGGGTCCTCTGAGCCTGTGCAACGTCAGTACACCGTTTCTGATCGTTTCGGAGTGCGAGCGCAAGCGGGCGGGCGAGAAAGAGCAGTTGATCGACTAGCCAAACGGGGCGCGGGCGGAGCGAGCGCAAGGTCTCCATGCAATCGTGGAACTCCGCAGGTCCCATCTGGATTCCGCGATTCCTCCCAGCAACATGACTTTCCGCGCGCGCCCCGACATAACGAGGGTGCCGCGGTCGATTCCGGACGCATGGTGACGGCGAGGCCGGTGGGGACGAGCGCGCTGGCGGTTTCGCGCTCGTCGCGCCCAGAGTTTGGTGATTTGGCGATTTTCGTTCCGAGGTGTCGAAAAGCCCCGTGGGCCGATCTCGGTTTCGGTGCACTCGTCGTTGCGTCGCATGTCCGGTCGGTGTCGCTGCTGTGCTCGCCACGCCGCTCGCAAGGGGATACCCACAGTAAGGCGGAAGAGCATTTTGGGCCGGTTTGTGAAGGAGAAGGGGAGAGAGGTGAGTTAAGGCTAGGCAGCGAGTGTTGGACGGAATTGGTTGGTTGGAGGAAAGACGGATGTCCGGCCGATGTCGCACGGTTTTAGGCGCCTCACTTCACGCATGCCTTCGCACCCGCCTATCCCGCCTACCCCAGCTGCACCTCTGAGCTCACCACCATCCGGCCAGTCCGAACCGCCAGCAACGCTGCATACGTCTGCACACAATGCAACCCGCAACACTCCAGACGGTATAGCTCTGCACTGATAACGCTTGCACACCAATTGGGCTGAAATAATACATGGTCCGTACAACATCTAGGCGTCACCGCCATAATCCTTCATCTGTCCGACCTCCACACTTCGGCCTCCTTCATGCCTCCTGCTGCAAACTCGCCCGCAGCGATCACAAGCCGAAGTCCACCTCGGTGTGGAGTTTAGTCAGACCGTAGCGAAACCGCCCCATTATAACAAGGAGGTCGGCCGCCGGGCGGCAGATATCACGCATAGCCATCTTCCCGTAGGCGGGCTATGTCAGAGAATTGCGGCCTTTAGGAGTGTCATCTTTTCTAACTGGATTGTCAGCTAACGGTCTCTTGGAATGTTGAGCTCTTCGTGCAGCTCCCCGTGGGCAGACGCGGTGGGCTGCCTTGAGCCAGCAGTCATACTCACAAACAGAAGGAAGGATGAGGTTTCGAAATTCGGCCAGGGACGGTTTTATTACGCTGCTCCCCACTCGCACCTGATACCATGCCCAAGTACAGCTCATTGTCGGGACCTAACCTGTGGAGACCCCGGACAGAGCCGCCTCCACATTCGTGCTTCCATGAGCACACAGGCGACGCAATGTCCAGAGCGGACTCCACATCGACAATGAACTTCAGCCCGGCCGCGCTTGGAGTTGCCCTCTTGCTCTCTGGCCATGGTCTGCGCAAGGGGTCTCTGTCGCTTTCGGGAGCGGCTACCGCGTTACTCGCGGGCTACGCTCACCTCGCCAACCCTCTGAAGCTGTTTGGCGTCAGCTTGATCGTCTTCTACCTGCTCGGCAGTCGCGCAACGAAAGTGAGTTGGCAGCTGAAAATCAGAGGAACTGAGCTGACACTCAGGTGAAAGCGAACGTCAAAGCGACACTGGAAGACGGCATCGACCCGACGAAGCCGCAAGGCAACCGCAATTGGGTACAGGTCCTGAGCAACTCGCTGCCGTCACTGATCGCCGCGCTTGCGTACGGGCGCTACGTTTCGGTGAGCAGCTGAGGAATGCTTTCAACTGGGTAATCCACGTACGAGCTGACATCAGACTCATCCAGTCGCCTCGGTGCTAAGTGACCGCACGACGCGAGCGCTCATTTACGCCGTGGTGTTCCACTTCGCGACCAGCTTGGGTGACACCCTTGCGTCTGAGCTCGGCATCCTCGCGAAGGCGACTCCAGTCAGCATCCTGACGCTGAAGAAGGTACCCCCTGGTACGAACGGTGGCATTACTGCCCTCGGTCTGTTCTGGAGCATGCTCGGCGGGACTATCATGGGCGCGACCGCTGTCGTGGACCTTCTATTCGAGGCGACCGTCTCGCCGTCACAAGCAGCGCACCTGCTGGGTAGCGCAAGTTTGGCCGGTCTTGCTGGGTCTCTGGTGAGCTTTGTGGATCGTCAGTAGCTAACTCCAGGTTGACTCGGTGCTCGGGGCTACGTGCCAGCGCACGCTGTACCGCGACGGCAAGATCCTGACGGACGCGAGCAAGGATCAGCGCGGCGGCAAGGTTATTGGCGTCGGTCGCGACATTCTGTCAAACTCGAACGTGAACCTGCTCAGCTGCTCGTTGATGGCTGCCATCGGATACTGGGTTGGCGGACGATGAGCGTGCGGGTGGGTTAGTTGTTCATGTACATAGTCCAAGCAATAAAGGGACGCTCCGCGGAAGTGCCTCAACTGAGCGACTATTCTGACAGCCAGCTGAGAACTGACAACTTGACATGAGTTATTCCGCTAATATCTTGCCTGCGCTGTGCATCAAACCCAAAGTGCATAGTTCGTCATGTGAAGGAATGAAGGTGGTGAAAGGGATGGGAATGTGGTAATGATGATACAGATGTTTAGTAGGCAACGACGCACTTGCCCTGGATACACTGGACGTCGCCGTCGGTGAGGGAGCCGCAGTCGACGCCTCCGGCGTCGGAGCATCCTCCGCAGTGCTCGATGTCGGAGAGGATGTTGACGCAGCGGTCGTTGCAGTACGCCCAGCCCGCGCCAGCGGGGCACGGGGAGGCGGCGGCGGTCTTCTTGGCGGCGGCACGGCGGGCGAGCGCGGCCGACGGCGTGGGGACGGCGGTGGGGATGGTCGCACCGGCGACGCACTTGCCGAGCGTGTTGGTGCGGTACCAGATGTCGTCCTTGGTGTCCTTGTGCGTGCTGCCGTCGGCGCGGGTGAGGAAGCCGCCGAAGCGGGCGAGGCCGATCGCGTCCATGTCGGGGATGAAGACGTTGTAGATGTTGTAGTACGCGTCGCGGGCACCCATGTAGTTGGCCGCGAGCGTGTGCAGCTCGCCAGTCGCCGTCTTGTAGCGCACCTCGACCTTGTCCTCGGCGTTGTACGGCGCCAGCACGACCATCGAGACGTTCAGCCCGTTCGCGTTGTTGTTCTCGGCCCCAGTGTACTTGCACGTGTACTGGTTGCCGATGTCGACCATGATCGTATCGTCGAGCTCGATGACCTCCTCGCCGGTGGGCGTCGTGAGCAGGCTGCCGTCGTTCATGCGGACGTTGATAACGACCGAGCCGATACCCGTCTCAGGGGGAACAGACTTGGTGCCCATGTTGAAGTTGCGGTACTCGATGGGCTTGCCGATGGACATCTCCTGAACGTCCTTGACGCTGAGGAGCGAGGCGTCGGTTCCGGGCGAGCCGTCACGGTTCGTGTACGTGATGTCGAACGAGGACCACTGGCCCTTGAGGTCGTACAGGCGCGCCGAGCCGGTGAGGAACGAGTAGGCGCCGTTGCGCATCTGGGGCCAGAAGGTGGCCGAGACGGGGAACGGCTCGAGGGGGCCCTGCAGGCTGACGCTCGAGGGGGCGAGGTTGACCATGCGCGTGAGCAGGTCGGCGCACGTGTTGAAGAACTTGTCCTGGGACTCGGCGAAGCCGGCCATCGTGACGTTGCCGTCGGCGGCGAACGTGCGCGTGTCCGACGACACGGCGGGATTGTTCGGGTCCCACGGCTGGCCGAGCGGGTTCACGCGCGTGTCCTCCATGTGGCCCTTGGCGATGCTGTTGTCGTAGCCGTCGACCGTCGTATCGAAGTGGTGGTACGGCTGGCTCGTAATGTGCCCGTTGATGTTGGCGTGGACACCGCCGAGCGTGTGCCCGCACGCGACCAGGCCGATCATCTCCTCCGTCGTGAAGCCCATGCGCTTGAAGATCTCAATGTGCGACTCGGTCGAGCCCTCGGGCAGCGGCAGCTTGCCCGTGCCGCCGTTCTGGAACACGTCCTGGCGTCCGTGGTAGACGGGGATCATCGGACCGCCGCACGCACCGACGGCAACGATGGCGCCGAGCGCAATGATGTCGGCCAGCGACACGTCCTCCTGCTGGTAGAACTTGTACTGCGTCATGACGGACGGGAACGCAATGCCCTTGTTCTCCTCGAAGTCCAGCTCGTAGTCGATACTGCCGTCGACGCCGCCGGTGCCGGCCGCGGCGTCATGGTCGACCGCGTCGTGGAAAGCGGTACGCAGCCACTCGGCGGCATTGTTGCGGTTCGTTCCACCAGTAATGCAGGGGCTGTGGAGTCAGCTCATCGGTCTCTAACTGCGTTAAGCTTGTCCGGAGGCACGCGAGCTACCACGCGCCTGACGACGGACTGGCTCAGACTCACGTAACGATCTGGAGGAAGCGCGAGTCGACCATCAGGCGGCGGAGCTTGTCGGGGTCCGACGCCTGGGTCAGCGTCGCGAGCGTGGACAGCAGCGAGAAGAGGATTCCAGCGACGAGCATCGTGCGGCGCTCTTCTTCTGGGTCTGTTTTCGTGAGTTTTCAGAGAGGTGGGGTTGGGGGAGACCCCGGGGTCTGGGTCGCGCTAGTTTATAAGTTACTGTGCCTCGATGATCGCCGTCTGTGTTCTTTCTCCCAGGCGCAGCGTATCCCTTCCGCTGCTGAAACCCTGACTGAGGCTTGCTGACAGACCGGAGTTTGCCCGCGGAGAGGCTGCGAGGGTCCCGCAAAGCCTGCGAAGGTCACTGCAGCAGGTGGTCGGGAAACCCGTTGCGCTGCAGTGCGCATTGCCTGCAGATCCGAGGGCCGGACGGCCTGCAGACGCGAAGAAAGTTTTCACGTCAGTCTCGTATAAACCCAAAGTCCTGAAGAAACCCTCTGCAGACCCTCAGAGAGCCCTCGCGAGCGACGCTGCTGGCCCCCAGGTGCGATGCCAAGCCGACGCTTTCGTCCCAGGTCCTATCAGATAAGACAATTTTGCGCCCGGCCGAAATTGCGTCCATCGTCGGGCCGTATCTGGCTGTCGCGCGCTCGCGCTCATCTGCCCGATCTCGCCCAGCGGACCAATCTCCTCCCTCCTCGCTGCTGCCTGCCCCAGCTGTCTCTCGCCGAACATGACAGACCCTTACACCCGACCACTGCGGGCCCGTTCTGGACACCTCGCGACCTCTGGTCGTGTGCGCGATGCCGTCACCCGCGACCAGCAAGCTGTGCCCATCGACGCCTCTTGCGTAGCCGCACCTGGCATACAGGCCTTGTAGCCTCCGGACAGCCCACTACGTCGTATGCACCGGCAGATCCAAGCCGCCGGGGCCGCGTAACGAGATTCGGGCTGGACGCGCCGGGCCATTTTGTGCGGCCCATTCATTCAGCGTTCGCGTTTTGAGTTTGCGTTTCGTCCGCTTGAATGCCTTTGCAAGACACGCTTGTACTCTGTGTGTCGCGCTGCGCGTCCTGTCCCACGATGGGCATACATGAGCCCGAGAGCTCCCGAACGCGTTTGCGTCTGTCGACGCCGACGTAGACAGCACCCCGATGCGAGTAGACCAGCCACTCGCATCGGCGACCACTTGACGCCGACGCCAAGTCATGCCAGAGCCCTAAATACCCAGTCAGCAAGCCAGTCGCAGTGGTCCCTTTCCGTTGCGCAGGCGCAGACAAGGTCTTGGCCGTCCAGATTCTGCGCCACAGCGTGGCAGACCTGGCAGGAGGCGGCAGGCTCGGGCACATGTGCTCCGAGGTGCATGACTCGAGTACAGCGCAAGATTAGACAGCTCACGCATCCTCGGATCTCTCTGACCTGCTCGGGCTCGGAAAAACCTGCCAGTGCTGATGCAACGCCCGCGTCCAATCGTGCCCCACGAGCTGTGGCCAGCGATGGGTCACTGGGCGCCGCCGAATTCGTAGACCCACTTCCAGAACTGCCAGAGAACAATCACCTGCGTAGGTGAACGAACATGACAGAGCCCGGCCCTTAATCCTGCCGACGAGGACGAGTTCCAACGGAAGCCATGCAGCCTTCGACCCCTGGACCGGGTCCGCTTGACCATGGCCAGTGATCAGCCCGCAAGCGCACCACAGTCAGTCACTGGTCCGCACGCTTCGGAGACGCTTCGAAGTGCAAGTCACTCTCTGCCTTCCAACTGAGCCTAATGCGACGCGCTCCACTTGCCCTGCCTGCCGCGACGTTGTCTCGTCGTGGACTTGCTCCGTCGCCTCGCCGTCCTAAATTCTGCTTTCGCGGCGACGATCAGCCCCTCGTGGTAGTCACCTGGCCTGGAGACGGAATCAAATCGTATGGCACGGAGGCTGCTGGATGTCCGCCAGGAATCGTCGGCGGTATCAGTTGGTCAGTGGCGATTCGCTGCTGAGATGAGCGGGCTGAGCGACCGTGCCGATGCTACCGAGCGCCTTCCAGCAACGATATCGGACGTCCAGCTTTATGATGTGTGCGCGACACTGCCCGCGCGTTCACTGAGCAGTCGCGGCACCCGACGCGTCGGCGACATGTGCGCCTCCAGCGAGAGTCTCACGTCAGCGCTGGAGATCTCACGTCATCCCACCGCCCCTTCGTCGTTTCGCCCCTGCTTCGAGACTGTACTCACCTTTAGCCGTCCCCCACTCTGTAGTTCTGGTTCCCTGTGTCCTGGGTTGTACTTTGAGTTTTTCGTAAATTAATTGCTAATGGCGAGTTTGTCACTGTGTGTCACCTAGTGTCTGCCAGGTGTCACCCTGCTGTGGGGTGTAGGCAGGTTCCGACGAGGGGCCGATTGGAGCCATGCCGGCCCCAGGAACTGGAGCGCGCTGGAGCGCACTGGAGGGAGAGCGATTAGCGGGGGAAGGGGGCAGCTCCGCATTCCCCGGCCAGAAGGCGAGGCAGGCGTGCCGCCGCGTCCCTTGGCCAGAGTGGCGGACAGCCCACCCGCGGCAATTCCGACTCGGCGGCTGAACCGCAGATCTCCCGGCAGAACAAAGGTGACACACGACAGGCGTCGCACGAACAGATCGCCGCCGCGCAGCGCGAGAATGCACACGCAGGCCCAGCTCAGTGGTGGGCCGGGCCCCACGGCCCTTCCGCGGATCCCCGTACATCGTGGCGGTTGCGCCCAGAGAGTGACAGTCGCCGGATTCCTCACCGTATCGAGCGCAGCTGGCGGCACGCCGGTGCGAGACTAGCGGGAAATGAGGCATGGGGGAAGCGAGCAGCGGGCAGTGAGTAGCGAGCAGTGTGCAGTGAGGCAAGCGGGGAGCGGTGGCGAGAAGGGAAAATTGCATATTGCCCTAGATGCATTGTTACACTAGTGAGAGCCTGCGCGAAGCAGCTTGTTCTGCTTCTGAGTGAATGGACTACTTCGTGAGATTTACTACTTGCTTGAACGTGACTACCTATCTTGACGGACCGTGATACCTATTGACTGTGACTGTGATACCCGTGGAACCTTGTGAACTTGACTTATTGACTGAGACTGAAATACCTGTTGACCCAAAGAAACGAATGCGGGAAGGGAGAGGGGTGGGATAAGCGTTTAGGCCTTGCACGAGAACGGCTTGCCGACGCTCTTGCCGGCGTACGTGTTGACAATGTCCTGGACTGACGCGTACGTGCCTGCGCCAAGGATGGTGAGGCCAACGCAGATGATGAAGGCGTTGAGGATGGTGAGACCGATGTTCTTGCCGCTGCTGAAGCAGCCACCCTCGCGGATGAGCTTGAACCACATGATGCCCGGGAGGTAGAGGGTGAACGCCGAGTTGAAGAGCGCGGCGGTGATGCCGAGCAGCGGACTGAAGACGGGGATGACCTCGGCAATGATCCAGGAGCAGAGCACGAGGCACAGCACGACGCCGATCCACACGGCCCAGCCGCGCGGCGTGTTGACGTAGCGCACAATGTTGTTCTTGAACAGCTTGTCCATGATGAAGCGGCCGTCGGTCGTGACGAGGATCGCACCCGAGATGAAGATGACGGGGAGCGCGAGGCCGAAAGCGACGCGCGCGACCGTGTGGCCGGCACTGAGGAGCGCGGGGCCCTTGACGTCGGGGCCGATGAAGGCGTAGCCGAGCGCGCCGACGCAGGTGTAGATGGTGATCATGACGCAGCCGAGCACGCCGATGGCCTTGGGGTAGTCCTCGGGATGCGCCATCTCCTCCATGTAAGTGAACTGGCCGATCGAGAAGGCGTACGCGAAGAGCACGTTGCACGCCGCAAGCATGCCGCTGACGAACGTGACCTCCGGGCCCGCGCCAGCCTGCCAGCCCGTGTTCCAGCCCTTGTTGTGCGCATTGATGCCGGAGGCGATGAGAGTCACGAACACGGCGCTCATGATCGAGAGGAAGTCGACGTAGCCGAGCACGGCCATCTCGGCGAACGACGGCGGCAGCGCACAGATGAACAGCAGCACGAGCGTGACGACACTCCACACGAGCGCGCAGACCGACGTGTCGTCGACGATCGTCGTGAACGCCATCTTGCCCGTGAGGAAGTGCGAGCCGATACCGAGGATAATGAAGAAGACGAAGATGACCTCGAGACACCGCGAGAGGATGGCACCAGCACGGCCCGGCAGCAGCAAGCGGCCGATGTCACTGTAGTGGTGCACCTGCGGGTATCGCACCTTGACCTCACCAATTACCAGGGAGGTGTACACGGCCATAAGACCCATTCCCACTGTGAGGATAACACCTCCGACCATGCCGACGGACGCGAACACACTGTGGTGGTCAGAGACTCGGCGACGCTGCGAAGACACGCGAAACTCACAGAGGCATGGACAGGGTGCCGAGCGCCACAGCCGTGACGACTAGGACGATGACGAGCTGGAACCAGGTGAGCTTGTGGAACTTCTTCTCGCCCGCGGCGGTGACCTCGGAGATGTACTCGACGCGGTCGGCGTCGGTGTGTCCCGGATCCGTCTTCTCCTTGTGCCGGTGGAAGCCGTTCACCTCGAGGACCTTTGTGATCGTGTCGTCCTTGCTGAGCTGTCCGTTCGGCTGCGAGACGTACGCCGGCGCGGCCGAGTGGCCCTTCTCGAGGTCGATGTCGTCGACGACATCGCCGTTCGGCGTGTACTGGTCGTACTTCTCGATCGAGGGTTCCCTCGCGTACTTCTCCGACATGGCGGTGGTGTTGGTGGTGGCCGCGGCTGTCGGGTCCGGGATGGTGTGTGGTCTAGTGTCAGATCTCTGAGTCGCTCCGAACACTAGTGCGGGTGTTAAGTGCGGTTCGAGATGGGATTGGGAGAGAGATGTGTGGGGTCCCAAAGTTTCCGCGAGGGCTAGATGGATCCCCGAATCGCCCCGCCGTTTATAAAGGCTTTTCTCGACCAATCCTGCGTGTGGTCAGCCGGACATCCCGCGCACGACGCTGCTCCCTCCACTTTTGGTCCCCGGCGTCTCCAGTTTGGCGGGGTCGGGCCAGGGCCGGCTACGACCGGCAGGCCCTCAATCAGCAGTCGTGTGCGGCTAGGCCGGTCAGGAGGCGCGGCGGCGCGGGCAGCTGCCGCTCGAAACGAATCACGCTGAAATCCGCCAGAGGGCGACCCTGTGCGAGGCCAGGGTTTCGAGTGACGAGAGCCCTGAGCTGGGTTTCTGTCGCTTGACGTGGCCGGGCGCAGGAGCAGGCAGGCTGCGAAGCGCAGCCCAGCAGGTAGTGTGAGAGACATGAGAGGGGAAAGGTACAGGGCGGTAGAATGGGAATGCCGTGGTAGCTCCTGTGGTAAGCGACGCAGCATGCGAGCCGCGAGCGGCGAACCGGGACAGCGGGTTGGGGGTCGCCTGGTCACCTGTTCCCCAGGCCCGTGGCAAAACCGACAAAGTTAATTTTGGTTGGGCAGCTGGGCGCTGTGGCATCGCTCGCTGCTAGCCGTCGCTTGCCCGCGTCAAGCCCCCACGCTGCGTGCCTGTACGGGGGGCATGACGCCTGCCCTTAGACGACCTGAGCAGCCCACTGACACAATGGGCGGCAGCATCGTGCGGAGCAAGCCGAGCCGACAGCGGCGGCCGCAATGCCAGGGGCTTGTGTGCTTGGAATTTGGCAATGTCACCCCGTGCATCATTTTTCTGTTCTCATGCATCGCTGAAAAGATATGAACGAACGAGAAATACGTCGGCGGACGCAGGCTCAGGAACTGCCGCGCCGCCCCGCCCACCTGGCGTGAGGAGGCGAATGCTGGCGTATAACGCAGCCACGGTGGAGGCCGGATCAGGCGATTCCGGCGATCCCGGCCAATCCGGCGTCCGCACGGCTACCGGCGGCTCAGGATATCTGATATCAGCCAGTGCCCAGGAATTGCCGCGGGGCGAGCGGCCCACCTCCGCGAGGCTGTTGCCTCTCCACATCCAGCCAGGTCCAGCAACATCTCCAGCCCCGCACGCACCCCCTGCATCTCCTTCAACCCCGCATCACACACCTCCGCAGCATAAGCCGATTGGTCATCGTGCACAGCAAGCGACGCACGGATGTGCGATTGGACACCCAGCGCGCCCCCGACGCAGCCCCGCAACTGGTTAAAGTGACCCGGAGGGCCTCCTCCCTCCCCCAGCTGCGATAACGACATAGCTCACACCCGTCGCTTCCCCCGAAGCCCGAACGACCGAACACGCATCTCAGGACAGGCTCGCCCACGGTCCTCCCGATCGCCCCGTCGCCACTCTCACCGCGAGCTCACTCGGCACAGCACAGGCCGCGTAGCTGCTCGAGAATAGCACAGGAGACGTCACGCCTCCCACCCGCCTCGCGCACAATGGACGCGCTGCTCGCGGACCCGCTCGACCTCTCTGGGCGCGTCGCGCTCGTCACGGGCGGGTCCGGCGGGATCGGGCGCGCGATCGTGTCGCGCTTCCTGTCCCGCGGCGCGACCGTTGCAACGACGTTCGTGCCCGGCGTCGAGGACGCGGGCGCGCTGCATGCATCGTTCGGCGCGCCGGAGAAGCTGACGTTCCACGCGCTGGACCTGCGGAGCGCGGACTCGATCCGGGCGTGCCTCGACGCGGCGCTGGCGGAGCACGGGCGGCTCGACGTGCTGGTGAACAACGCGGCCGTCGGGTCCGCGACGGTCGCGGCGTGGACGGACAGCGCGGCGGCGCAGGACGCGGCGATGCTCGCGATCAACGCAGACGGCACGCTCAAGGCGTGCCAGCACTTCCTGACGCTGCCGCACAGCGGCGAGCTGCCGCGCAAGCTCGTCAACATCGCCAGCGTCGGCGGCGGCATCAATGTCTTCCCCGGCTTCCGCCTCAGCGACGGCATGTCCAAGGCGGCCGTCGCGTTCCTCACGCGCCAGCTCGTTGCCGAGTGCTGCCACACGCCCGTCGACGTCTTCGCCGTCTGTCCCGGCGCGACCAACACCGAAATGTTCCGCCAGTCCACCCTCAACCCCATGGGCGAGCAGCAGCGCGCCGACTTCCTCAAGGCCCTCCCCAAGGGCCGCCTCATCGAGCCCGAGGAGATTGCCGCCCTCGTCAACTTCCTCGCCGGCAGCGCGAGCACAGTCCTGAACGGCGCAGTCATCGACGCGTCCATGGGCCTCGGCGTGCGCCCCGGCATCATGACCGAGATGGAGCACTAGGCGGCCCCGGATGTGCGGGTGCAGACTTCCGCGGAGAGATCAATGTACTGTATCATAGCTTCCCGCACAGGGGCAGCGTCAGCTGAGGGGAAGCAGAGGCGGCGTCTGCGGCAACCGAGGCGACACCGCGCGCGATGTCGCCTCGCCTGGCGCAGAGGCACGCCCCCGTGGTCCCAGCTGACGCAGCACTGACGCAGCACTGACGCAGCACTGACGCAGCACTGACGCAGCACTGACGCAGCACTGACGCAGCACACTTCACTCGCATTGACAGGCACTGGCACTGATTTCGGCAGGTCCACGGACGACAAACCACGCCGGACCACACGTGCTGGCGCGTGTGTCCGCGTGTCTCGCCAAAGAATCTCTGGAACAGGTAACAGGTCCGAGCGCGCTGTAGCGCCGCCCAGCCTGTCGGACGGCTCACGCTCGGTCGGTCGACTCCCCGATGGCACCAGCAGCGTCGTATAACGTACACCCGGCCACGGCCTGGTCATCCGGCCGCGGGACTGCGGGACGCCGCCGCGGTCCGTGCTGGTGCGACGCGAGAGCTGGACATGTGCGGCGCATGCGGCGGGCGGTGCGTGCGCGGAGGTACGTGCAGCGGCACGCGGCTGCGCTCGGGCGTCGTTTCATCCATGCCGCCTCCCTGCCCATCTGCTCGAGAGACAGACAGCAGAGAAGGACGGGGCGCGAGACGGCGCGGCCCGTGCTCGTCGCTTTTGCAGGCGTCCATTCCTTCGGAATCGGGGGAAGAAACGGCTCATCGCTTGGATCTCGACAGTATTCCAGCACGCTCACAGATATGCAGACGGCTTCACCGCGGGAGAGCCATTACCCGCCCAAAACCGATAAGCGCGCCGACCATCGCGCACAGCTCCGTGACATGGCTCCGGCGCGGCGCAGCCTCACCCCGCCGTCCTCGCTGGCTCGCCCCGGGCATGATGACGATCCGCGGGATGCGCGCGGTGCCCCCGAACGTCAATAGACGAAGGCGCGGAACGACGTTGCGGAGTGGATCTGTTCGGGTGCCCGTGAGTGGGCGAGATCGATGGCGGTGGCGGGTGGCTGTGGAGAGAGTGGCGCCGACGCCGAAGTGTGTGCAGGGTGAGGAGAGGGTGTGGTGGGCAGGGAAAGCCGCGGACCAGCATTGTGACATTGTGGAGCTGGGTGCCGTTCTCCAAGCGAGGCCTTGGCGAACACTGCGGATGTCTGGATTGGCAGTGGTCGGGGCGGAGGTGCCAGAGCTGGGGCGGGTGGCAGCGGCGAGTCAACCGATCAGGCGCAGGGGGAGTAGCTCTGCAGTCCTCAGGAATCAGAGATGTGCAGAACCTGTCAGAGCACTGCTGTAACATCAGCCGCACGACGCTGGACCGGGCAAAACTCACGTCAGCAACGGAACACTCACCTCCTGGCCGATATTTTCCAGACAAGGAACCATCGTCGGGGGTTGGTTTCTTCCCTCTCGCGAGAGCGAGCGTCTCCTCTTATGCTTTTCTCCCCGTCGTGCGTCGTGCGTCCCGCGTTCTGCGCAATTTTCAGCACACCACACGGCTCGGACCATCTTCCCCCCTTGCTGCCCCCCTACTCGCCCCGCGTCGCCCCCGCTCGCTCCGAGCCTGGCGAGCCCCGGACCTCCGCCGGATGTCGCACAGACCCCCGGATATTGATAAGATTGGGTTCCGGCCGTTCCCCCGCTGTCCCCCTTTCAGGCGTCACGTGGTGTGCGCTTACCGTGCCGTGCCGTCTTGCCGTCTTCGCCGACCAGCCAGATCAAACCCGGACGTCCGGACGCAGCGCATGGCCGGCCGGGAACGGTGCGCTAGAAAGAGAGGCCGTGTCCTGCCCCAAATCCCCAGAACCCGGCCTGAGGCTAGTGCTGCTGCCGTGAAACCGAGACTGCTGCGGCCCAGTCGCCTGTCTCGGCCAAGCCTTCTCACGCTATCGCGGATCCGGCCGCGTCAGCTGTCTCACCGGCCGGGAGGCATGACGTCAAGCAAGCAGAGATACATACACACGGGAAGTGATGATACAGATTCTAGTCTATGTGTGGGTGTGTTAGGTGTGGAATGTTGCGCTGTGTGTTGCGCTGCGCTGCGTTACGAGCGACTCCCGGCGTCACGGCATTACTCTTGGGCATGCTCACGTCAGCCACAGGGGCTCCCTGCGCTCGCCGCTAGATCGGCTGGATGTAGTTCTTGGGTACAACGCCCTTGATGCGCGTGCCGGCCGCGGGGTGGGGCACGAGGATCTCGGCCCAGAGGTTGTCGAAGGCCATGCCCTCCTGGCTGAGCTCGTAGATGTGGTGCTGTGTCACGCGGACCTCGCCGGGGCCGAGGTGGTGCGACGCGGGCGGGAAGTCGAACAGCGCGTGCACGAAGCGCCCCGCGCCGCCGTCCAGCGGCGGCGTGCTCTGCCCCGCGACACCGACGTAGGCGACGGGCACGAGCCCCTCGGCGCCCTTCTCGACGCCGCGCCGCGCCTTCACCCACCCGCTCCCGTCCAGGTCTGGCTCGATCACGCGCACCACCTCGCCCTCGAGCACACGCAGGTCCGCGTCGCTCTCGCCCGCGTAGTCGAAACGCACCCGCGCGATCGTGACGCGCGGCTCGTCGTCGCTCGCGAGCGCCTCGCGCACCGCTGGCTCCTCCGAAGCCGGCACAGCGATGAACGGCGACACCATGACCTCGTCGTCGCGTAATGGCTCGAGTTTCGGCCGCACAGACTTCATCGCCTGCGGCGCGCCGTGCGACGCCTCGGCGCTGTGCCGCCGCAGCTTGAACGCCCCGCTCGTGATCGACCGCCGGATCCGGCTCCCGTGCGGCTGGAACGTCCGCCGCCGCGTGCTCTTCAGCCCCGTGCACTCCGGGTCCACGAACAGCGCGCACTTGGTGTGCAGCGCAATCGTGCACAGCCGGCACGACAGCTCCGTCTTCAGCGGCGACCACACCGCCTGCCCGCACACGTCGCACGGCTGCGGCGCAGCAAACTGCCGCTCCTTGAAGTCGTGGCCTAATTCAGGTGCTGGGGAGGCTGTGCGTCAGTTTCGCCGAGAACCGCTTCAACTTACGGCCAAGGACAGACTCCAGACACCGGATCTCGGCGTGCAGGACTGCAGCCTTGCGCTCCTCGACACCGATCTCACGCAGGAGCGCCATGCGTCGCTCCCACGCCTCGTCCGCGTCGCCGAGCCCGCGGTTCGACGCGTACCGCGCGCACTCCTTGCGAACCGTCGCGAGCTGCTTGCCTGTCCGTCAGTTACCGTCTTCAGCTTTCTAACTCACGCCGCGAGTCCAGCGGGCCCTTGGTAATCTCCGGGTCGCCCTCGACCTCGAGCAGGGCCTGGTTGCAGTAGAGCCACTTGTTCACGAGCCAGTTCCTATCGGCCTGCTTCTCGGTGCCGAGCGTCGGCTCCTCGTTCTTGTTGCTGGGCGGGGGCACGAACATGTAGCTGCGCAGCGACGAGTGGTACCCGCCCTCGGGGATGTGCTCTGTCGGCTTGCCCGTGTCGTTCCACTCGAGGAAGGCGTTCTGGTCCGCCGCGACCGACACGCTGTCGTAACACGTCTCGGCCCGCTTCAGCACCGTCAGCAGCATCTCGAGGTGCGTCAGGTCCTCGTGCGCGTGGTGCCGCAGCAGCTCGAGCATGCTCTGCTCGACGTGCCCGTACAGCTGGCGCGCCTCCTCGCCCCAGCCGTCGGCGCCGCCGCCCTCGGCCCGGTCCCAGCGCCCGCCGCCGTCGTCGCCCTCGCCGGCGATAGCGACGAGGTACGCGCGCTTGCGCTCGGCGCGGTTCGCCTCGGCGTCGGCCGCCGCGCGCTCGATCTTGACCCAGTCTGACTCCTTCGTGCCCTCCGACGGCGGCGGGACCGCACGCAGCTTCTGCTGCGCCGTTTCCTCCTCGCGCACCGCCGTGTGGAACTTGGCTCGCGCCGACTCGACGCGCTCGCGCCCCGAGTCCCACCGCGAGCGGATGTCCTTGTTCCACGCCGCCAGGCGGCGCGCGCTCTCCCCGCCCCGCTTCTCGAGGTTCTGCAGCGGGGCGACGAGCTGGCTCCCCAGTGCGCCCGGGCGCTTCTGGTGCAGCGACGCCTGCGTGTTCAGCTGCTCGAGGTGGGAGCGCATCGCGCTCACGAGCGACGGCGCGGGCGGCTTCTTGCCCCCCGGCGGCGGCGTCGACACGCTGTCCAGCTTCTGGTCGAACTTCTTGATCGCCTGCGCGAGCGACTTGCCGAACTCGTACTCCAGCCGGCCCACCGTGTCCACAAACTCGCGGTAGTCGCGAACCGCCTCGAGCGAGTCGTGGATCAGGTGCATCGCCGGCGGCTGCGACCCGTTCGTCGCGGGCGGCAGGAAGTGCACCCGCGTCGAGTCATGGACCCATGGCTTGGCCGTGACGGGGGCGGGCGGGGGCGGTTTGGACTCCGTGATGGCGGGAGAATCGGCGGGCGTCGACAGGCTGAGTGATGAGCGCGGCGGATCCGTCGTCGTGGACTCCGAGAAGGACACCTGCGTAGACGGAGCCGGCGGCGGCTGCCGCTGTTGCGGGACGTGAGCTGAGTGCTGAGGCGGGGGAGTCGCCTGCTGCGGCGGGGTCTGCGGGGCCGGGGGCTGCGGCAGTTGCGGTTGCGGCAGCTGGGTCTGCACCTGCTGCGGCTGTTGTGAGGGCTGCTGCTGCTGCTGCTGCTGCTGTTGCGGTGGCTGGTAAGCGGCCCGAGGGAGGTGCGGCTGGGGGTGCTGAGATGGTGGCTGCTGGTTGTTCTGCAGAATCGAGGTCGGCTCCACTGTCGTGTACCTGTTAGACAGTATCGATGCGTCAGTCGGGGGCGTCCCGTAGTGTCCGCCGCTGGTTATATTCGTATCGCCTGAAGGTTGTCGGTAAGGCGCAGGAGCGGGGGCCGGCGGGACGGGTGTCGGCGGTGTGACGGCGAGCGCTGGGGGAGGATGTGAGAGTGACGGGCGAGCTGGAGCCGGGGCTGACACGGGGATAGGCGGCAGGTTGCGCGCGTTACCGAGACCGTTAGCTTGGACAGGCATGGTCATGCTCGGCATGGGCGGCCTGGTCGGGGGACGGGCAGGGGGAACCGAGTAGCTTGTGTAACTCGAGTGCGGTGCAGGTACAGTTGGGTGGTAGTGGATGGGCCGGAGATCAGGCTCCGGGGGGTAGCCGGGGTAGATGCCGGCGTCGACCATGGTGGAGTGTGTGGAGTCGACGGGTGGTGGCGAGAGGGAAGTTGGTGGTGGACGCGGCCGGGCGAGGCAAATGATTTTTATGACGGAGCGGCGAGGGCGGTCATGTTGTGGTAATGTGCTCGGGCGGCCGGGCGTGCGGCGTGCGAGGGCAGGGCAGGGCAGGCAGGAGCGTGCGCCAAGACTGGTTCCGGCGGGGCAACGCAACGCGCCAGCGGCGAAAGCGGTGTGCATGGCGTCCTCGTCGCTGGCTATCGCTGTCGTGCATCGACGTACGTCATATCTCCCTGACACGACAGTAGTGTCTGGTCTGGTCTGCCTGCGCACAGAACAAGCTCTTAGCTCCAGCCTTGCGCAGCTGTTCCGCCCGCCCGGCCGTCGTCCAGCAAAGGAAACACATGTCGCACTCGGCCTTCTAGCTTGCCGCACGCTGCAGCGAGCATCGGACATATCCATCGATAAGGGCCTCGAAAAAAGCGATACACCCCCGAAAGCGGTGCACCACCCGCAACGGAAATCCATCTCCATCCACTCGCCATTGGCCCCTCGGCCTTTTCCGTCCACCGCAGTGCTAAACTCGAGCCGCTCCCAGCGCTCGGCAGCTTGGGCCAGACCGTCGCGCCAAGTCGTGCACCGCTTTTCCCACCAGCGGCCTAGTGTCGTACGGTACGGTAGATCATTCGCGCACGGTCGATACTGATGGCTTTGCTGGCCCCTGTTACGACACTTCTCCTCATCCACCACCACACATTCAATTGCGCACAGCCCATCTTACCACTGCCTCTGCCGCCGCCTAACGTTATACTAATGCATGGCTGCGACATGACCTAGACCTAGTGAGAGAGCCCGAATGTCCATGAGTACTGGTTGGTAGGTAGTATTTACTATGTGCCCGCATACATATGCGCCGGAGCACGTCTTATTAGAGCTGAGCTTATTAAAGGGTTAACGATTGGTGATGGAGGGTCTTTTTCCTCTTCTCCACAGCGGGCTTCGGTGGTTGCTTACTTGCAGCGGCCGGAGACGAGGGCGAGGCCGCGCTCGCACTCGGAGACGATGCACTTGCCCTGCTTGCACTCGACGGCGGTGGCGCCGAAGATGGAGGTGCAGTCCTGTCCGCCGTCGAGGGGGCATCCGCCGCAGGACTCGATGTTGCTCTGGGTGTCGATGCACTCGAAGGCGAAGAGGCCCCCGCCGAAGACGCGGCACGCCTCCTGGCCGGGGTTGCAGCCGGCGTTGGCGAGCGCGCGGCGCTGCTGGTTGATGACGGAGCCGGACGCGCACGTCTGGATCGACGGGTCAATGCAGATCACCTCGCCCGTGTTCGTCTCGCAGTTCTTGTACGGCGCAACGCAGTCGACGCCGTACTTGCACAGGTTGGACGACGTCGCCAGCGCGTTCGACAGGTTGCACCCGTTCTTCAGCAGGCAGCCGACGGCCGCGCCCTGGAACTGCGCGTTCGTGCCGCCGTTCGGGCAGATGCAGCTCATGTGCAGCGGCGAAAGACACCCGACAGACTTGGCCGCCTCGATCGAGCAGCCGCGGATGCACTCGTCGATCGTGTTGGGGCTGGGGTTAGCACTAGACAACGCAGGCAGTGTGGACTCACTCGACGGCCTGCGCCTTGACGCTGACAGCAAAGGCGAGGGTAGCGAGGGCGACGGAGAAGCGCATGGTGTGGAGAGTGAGCGAGGGAGGGGCTGGAGTGGCTGCTAAGCTGGTAGGTACTGGGAGTGTCTAGCCCGCAGTCGCAGCAGTTATATACCCTTCTGCTTCGGTGCTCGCAGCTCCCAGCGAGCGGGCGAAGGACCGAAAAGGCTCTGGCCGTCCGCCTCGCGCGCGCTCTGCCAGGCTTCGGCTGCTGCTTCCTAGCGGCGTTCGAGAACCAAAAGAGAAAGCAGAGGCAGAGGCAGGGCGCCCGAGCGAGCGAGCAGGAGCAGGAGCAGGCACGCGCGAGCGCGAGCAGTGATGGCCGGCGTGCGCCGGCGCTAGCAGCCATTCCGCGCGCGTCCCTGGGTCATTACTATTCCTGTGGCCTCTGCCGGGTCTTGCTGTGGTCCTGTGGTCCTGTGGGCGTGTGGGGGCCGGCGGGGGACGGCGGGGCAGCTGGGCCCGGTCTGTTGTGCGGTGCGTGTGCACAGCGTGCAGCGCGTGGGTGTGGGGTCCTGTGGTGCTGTGGTCGTGGTCGTGGGTCAGGAGCTCCAGGAGCGCCAGGAGCAGCGCAGGACGCACGCAGGATCGCAGGAGCACAGGTCCTGAGCAGGGCTGCTGGACGAGCCAGGCGACAACAAGGCGATCAGCCAGGCAGGCAGGCAGGCAGGCAGGCAGCAGCAGCAGCCAGCAGCCAGGCGGGCAGACATGTCCGGATGAATTACCCCTGGCTCCTGACGTTGCTGATTGCAGCACAGCGCAGAGCAGAACGAGCTAGCGAAGCTTCCGTCCGTGCCGACGCAGGAGCACATGCCCTTTGCCCAGGCTCCAGCTGCCTGAGCAGAGCAGCGAGCAGCAGGCCAGCAGAGGGTCTGAGGGCAATTAGGAAGACGCCCCCCACCTGCTCCGAGCGAGCGATGCTGAGGCTGGCTGGAACGCTGCCTGTTCCTGGTGGGTTGGCTGCGGATCAAGCGATCAAGGCCGTAAAGCCT
This sequence comes from Trichosporon sp. PB005A, assembly GCA_023630055.1. Lineage (NCBI taxonomy): Eukaryota > Fungi > Basidiomycota > Tremellomycetes > Trichosporonales > Trichosporonaceae > Trichosporon > Trichosporon sp. PB005A. Next base: position 311,891 of record JAMALZ010000012.1, read on the forward strand.
GCGGATTGCAACATGAGCGCGTGAGCGTACGTACGACTTCAGCGCCAGACACCAGAGACGCCAGAGACACGGCCAGAAGCCTAGAAGGCCCCGGAACGGCTCCGGAAGCCAGCGCCTGAAATCCAGAAAGGCTAGCGCGATCAATTAAGCAGGGAGGGGTCCGGTCTGAATGCAGGCGACGGCGGGGGACGCAGAGCCCAGGACCGCCCAGGGCCGGCGACACAGGCACAAGACGGCTGGCCGGAGCCCTGCTGCATCTCGCCTGATCTGCCTAGCGCGCTGTGGTGCGTTCCGATCCTGGCTCATGTGCGCGCCGGACGCACCGGACGGAGCGGACAGGTGCGCACTCAGCGCGTCAGGCGGCCTGGCGGCCAGGCAGCTGGCGGGGGCGCATGTGGGGCCTCAGGCGCGCCAGACCCTGTCTCTTGTCAGCCATTCACCGCGGCTTCCGTCCTCCTTCCTCTCCTCTGCTTCCTCTTCCTCCTCCTCTTCTCTCAGACGCTCGTATCCCTCGGAGGGTTGCGTTGCTCGGGCTTCAGTCCTCGGACGAGACGAAGCAAGCCATGACGCGTTATGTCACAGCGACGCATGCGACAGCACAGACGCAAGGAACAGAGGAACGCAGAGTGGGTCCCAGAAAAGGTTGTTTGGGTTAAGGATATCGCGCATACCACCTCACGCACCGCGCTACCGCGCAAGGTACGATCCGCAAGCACCAGCATCGGGCATTAGTGCACTGTGTCCTGTGGGCTGGGCGGGTCTGGCCTGGTGCGTTTCGTGCCAGCTGCCGCGTTGCAGTGCATGCCCCGCATGCCGCATGCCGTAGAGGACATCATGTGCTGCGCATGCTCCGCCTTACGAAGCGCGATCGACAACGGCACGCCCCCTCTCGCTGGCAAGCGAACAGCGATACGAGCCTGCGCCCACGCGCGCACGCCACGTTCATGCGATGAACGTGCCGCCCCGCTTGCCCACTGCCCCTCGCTGCCCATTGCTGGGTACTGGAGCAGTTCCCACGTCCCACTCGCCTGCCATGTCCGCCATCCGGCCCAGCAGCGTTCCACAGCAGCGTCCATCGCTCAGGCGAGCAATTCACCAGGCCCAGCGGAGGACTCGCCTGCCATCGCGCTCAGTGGGCCGCAAGCCACCGCGAGCGCCACGAATACATGCCCAAGGCACTGCATTCACCTGCGCCGGCCCAGCCGTCCTGTCCTGGCCGGCCGGCTGGCGCGGCTCGCTGCCCGCTGGCTGAATCAGAACACAAGTGGCCCCGGAATCCACGCCGACCCCATGCGGGGGTCCTCTCCCTGTCCGCGCTCGGAAGCGACCCTGCAACGCCGCGGCACCCACCGGATGCCGAGGATGTAGCAGCACAGAAGCATCCGCAGATCAATGCCCGATTGCAGAGCGCAGCACGCGGCTGAGAGCGATACAGCGAGTGGGCTGCCTTGCGTCAGCCTGCTTCCGAGGCAGCAGGCCAGATCCAGTTACAGTTACATTCCGGTGCTTATCATACACTAGCAGTCATTCCATCTGTCATGTGCCTTTGTCGGCGTCTTGGCGTGGCGTGGGACCAAATACGCAGGCCCGCTAGGCCGATCTGGCGGGGTTGGCCAGCGCCCGGTGCCAGCAGCTCAGCGGAACGGGAATCCGCCCGAGTCGGTCAGCGTAAAGTCCTCCCAGAAGCCGTCGAGGTTGAACGCGCCGACATCGAGCTGCGTCCCAAACAGCCCCGTGCTGATGTTGTTCAGGTTGAACATGGCGTTCTCCCCGTTCTCGCCCTCGCCAAACTGGGGCACGGCGTTGACGTGGATCGGCGGCGGGTCCTGCGCCTGCGGCTCGGGCGAAGGGAAGCGCGACGGCACGGCCTGGGCGTCAGCGTACTCCGAATACAGCAAGCTCTGACCCCTCGGCCGGAGCAGTGGGAAGCATTACTCACACTTTGGTCGTTCAGCTCGCACAGCTTGGTCGACAACACGCGCAGCATCTGCCCGTAGCGCACGGCAGGGTGCTCCTTGTCCTGGCTCGAAGACAGCAGCGCGGCGCACGCCTGCTCCACAAGCGAAATTGTCTTCTCGATCTCCTCGTTGCCCAGTGCGCCGGAGTAGGCCGCCTTCAGCGCGAACGTGCCGCTGTAGGCAAAGTTGATGAGGTATCTCGAGGGCAGGAACGCGAGGATACGCAGCTCGCCGAGCCGCAGGCAGATGCGCAGTATCTCATGCGCGGCGTCGATGCTCTCGTAAATGTACACGGCGTCGGGGCTTGTCGCGGTTCCGCGCGGGAAGATGGAGATCGCTCCACTTTTCGGTCCGTACGGGTCGCGCTCGCGCTCCTTCTCGGCTCGCTGCTGGGCACGCTGCACATGCGCCTGGAACGCAAACGCGGCCACATACAGGCGCACAAAGTGGTACGTGCACCACACGAGCTCGCGCACACTGTCCAGCCGCCAGCGCTTGTTCTTCCACACCATGCAGAAGCTCTCCAGCGCACGCCGGAAGTGGTCCAGGAACTTGAAATACTCCCCCTTTCCGACCAGAGCCGAGGTGCGCGACGGCGTAGAGAAGAGCACCTCGTGCGCGTTCGTCATAATCTGCGTCAACTCTATTGTCGCCTGCATCATCGACGCGCTGTCGTAGGCATCCTCTGGCGGCTGCTCGGACGACGAGAGCAGCATGTAGGGGAAGTTCTCCCGTGCCGCAGCCTCGCCCGTCTGCGAAATGTCAGAGAAGCCCTGGAAGCAGAGTGCGGGCCCACGACTCCAGAACGCGAGACCCGTCCGCAGACCCAGTGTTCGGTCGTACAGGTAGCACCACGTCCAGACACCGCGAGCCCGCTCAAGATCCGCATCCCGCTCTCCGTCCTCGAGGGCGAGGCGGTCGAGTCCGAGTCCATAGGCTGCTCGGATGGCAGTTCCGACGAGAGCCCATGCGCGGCGGTTTTCGGTCCCGTGCAGTCCTTGCACCTCCCCTTGGGGCCCTGCCATCTCGCTCGACATCGGCCCCAGCCGGTCTCGCGGCAGGTTCTCCGCCAGTATAAGCACGCCTTCGACGAAACCGATCGATGGCTGGAAGCCGGAGCACGCGTAGTCGGCGAGCGTCTCCCGGATCAGAGCGTAGGAGCGTTCATGGATTTCTCGCATGCCCGGCTCGAGCAAGTGGTGCGAGGCCACACACACGATGACCGACAGGAGGAAGGGATCGCTGTGCGCCAGCGCCACGAGCTGTGCCTTGTTGCGGGGGATCCTGATCGTTTGAACGATGGGCTGAGAGTTAGCGATGACCAAACCTGCGCAACTCACGAGCACTGCATGCCGGTGTGTGAAGAACTGGTCCACGAGCTGCTCAAGCTGCCGCTCGTCGAGGATGCCGCGCGAGATCAGCACAAAGTCGGACAGAGGCCGCGGGGCCGCATCGTCGGCCCAAGCAACATGCTTGCCCCTGTCTGCGCGCTGCTCAGACTTTTCCGGGCCACTGTCACCGTCAGGGTCGGTTGCGGCATTCGCCAAGATCTCCAGGGCGTCCGTCTCGTTATTGAAACTGGCCACTACGATTCTCCGCGTCGCGTCAGGTTCCGAATGGCGCTTCCGGCGCAGACCTGTCGGGTTGTTGGGGGACAACGTAGATCCGGAGCCCAGGGACGACACCGTCTTGGTCGAGGGCGGATCGAAGAGCGGCGATAGCTTGCTGTCCGTGTGGTTCGGCGGACCAAAGTCGTAGCTGGAGGTGTGCGACGGAGGAGCAGGCTGGGTAAAGGAATGTGACCGCTCGCTCGTGTGGCCCGGCGCCTGCGAGTGCCCGCGATGGGCGCTCAGCGGGTTGGCGAATGACGAGGAGCCTCCTTCTCTTCGCCCTCCGTGGACAGGGTACACCTCAGGCTTGGCTTCATCCTCGTTCAAAGTCTTCCTTCTCCGCTTCTGCGGAACCAGTCAGCTCCGGCGACAAGTACGCCGCCATCCTCGAGCAAACTTACACTTGGTAGGAAGATGCAGTTCCGCTGCTCCCTTCGACATCGTGAGCATGGCGGCTCGGAGGGCGCGTTGGGGTCGCCAAGATCGCACTTTGCCTTCCTCGCACGACAGTGAACCTGGAAACTGTCAGCACGTGGAGAACAGCCGGGCGCGGTGTTAGGTCCGCCCACCGCTCCGCGCTTGGCAAACATGGCAGCGGGACGAGGAGCAGCACCACGGGCACTGCTCGGCGGGCAGCACAGCGGTACACTCACGCAAGCTCTGTAGCCTCGCTTAGGCACACGGTCCTCGCCTTTTCTTTTCGCGGGAGTTCCCGTACTTGAGCCGGCGGCACTGGAGGGGATGGTGGGGCTTTCGCGGGCGGACGCCTGGTTGTACGGCACCTCTTGCATCGAGCTGCCTGGCGGAGGTGATAGTCTGCTCGGCGGATGGACCAGACGCATGGGCGTTCGCTGCTCGTTCTGTGCTATGGCGGCGTCGTAGATCGCAGGCAGAGGCGGGGTACGCGACGGATGTGTATCGAGACTAGCGAGGGCCGCGAGGGCTATTGTTTATTGATGCGACGGTGTGTGCGACGAGACAAGTCACGCGAACACGGCACGGAGGTTTCTGGCTCGGCAGGATGTCAGCAATCTCGGTGATGCTGAAGAAAGGTCGGTGAACTGAAGGATTCGGTATGTGACGGATATGGATTGACGAGAGGGAGGGGATGCTGCGCTGCAGCTGTACACTTCATCTCCGGTTGGATCTCCTCGCCGCCCTCCTCCGGAACTTTGGTGGGCAGCGGCCCGAATTGATCATTACGTAAAGTTGCTTTTGCGGCGATCCAAGGAATGTAGGCATTCAATGCATGCCATGGAGTCTGTGCTTCAGTGCATACTCGATCACTTTATGCCGCCGACGTCTGCGATGCTATTCACGGGAGCTTCGTCGTGTTTCTGGTGTAGACAGAAGGTCTCTCGCGCGGGGAGGCGGCGGCCAGCGGACGGCACCCGGAGACGCTCGCTGAGCCGGCAATTACCGGTTCGAACTGTTTCCGCTTCCCTGCTTTTATCATGCTCGCCCAGTCAGTCGCGATCAGTCGGCCGCCCAGCGTCCGCCGTTTGACGTGCGTACTTGGAGAGCTTGACGAGCTGCTGCTTCGAGCATGTGGCGCCACCCGGCCTTCATATGCGTCAGCAGTGAGGACAGGCCCCGTAAAACAGAGAAACACGGTGTGGACTGTGTGATGATCGGTGGCAGCCGAAACGGCCAGTGAGACGCGCTAAGTGCTCCCCAATCCTGCAAGGAGCCTTGCGGTGCATGCGGTGATGGCACGAGTCTCACCGACTATTCAGTAACTGCCGTTCAGCCGTAGGGGGCTCGAGGACAGCGCGCGGGACTCGCTCCCGAGCCTCGGGCAACTGCAAAACGTGCCAGGCTGTACGAAGCTCCCCAACGCGGACGCCCCAGATCGGACGCCAGCATGTTATATAGTTGCCAGACTTGACCAGACCCAAGTTTGCCGGATGGGCTAACAGTCCTGAAGCGCCTGAAGACAGGACGCGTCGTGTGCACCAAAGAAGCTCGACGTGACTGAAGCGCGCAGATGAAACCGCGCCGGTACGGCGATCAGGGCCTTGATCTCCGTCCTCCACTCTTCCCGTTTGCACTGGACGCACTCACTCCTCACCCTCTCTGCACCTTCTTCCCTGCAACTTGAGCTTAGAGCTAGCATCGGCACCCTCAATTCGTTTGCCGATGTCTCCACGCGCTGGACGTCCCGTGCATAAGGCGGCTCCAGCGGCACCCCGAGGGCTCGTGCGGCCCTACAGCTCCTGTGACAGGTCATCAACGTGAACCCCTGACGGTCGTTCCGGTGCCTCTCCCTGCCCGCGCCCCTCAAAACACAATACAAAATGCATCAGCTCTAGGTGCAAGATGCTTGGACGGCGTGTGAATAGTACATCTCGTTTACACGTTGCAGCGTGAGTCATCGTCACGGCTGGTGTAAATGGGAGGAATCCGGGTCTAATGTCACAGACAGACTAGGACGGCTTGATGGTGGGGCGACGGCGTGCCCTGTGGTTGCGGTGCGGGATTATGTGTGGGTGGAGGTGGTGTGGTGGGGATAATGCAGATGGTTGCACGTCGAGTGGTCATGGAGATATGCGAGAAGGGGTCGGAACTGAAAGGCAAGGCATGATTGAGAAGACTGCTTGTCCAAGACTTGTTGGCGCCGAGGGCTACTGCTTCTGCTGCTCGGCAGCCTCAGCCTTCGACTGAGTGGCGCGGGAGAGTCGCTCCTCGGCAGCCTTAATCTGAGCCTCGAGGGCAGCGAGCTCGCTCTCGAGATGAGGGATTAACGATCGCCTGCGTTACGTTAGTCCGAGGTCGCTACCGGATGTCTCACCTCTTCTCCAGCTTGCGCTCGAGTTCCTGGACGTCTTCGGCAGACTCGGGCTTCTCGTTGACGCGCCTGCTCGCGTCCGAGAAGGGCTGGTGCTGGCGAGTAGCCGTGTTGCCGGTGCTGTGGCTGCCACCCACGACCGCGTCCATAAGCGACGTGGTGGAGCCGTTCGCCATCGAAGGAAGGGCGAATCCAGAGCTGAAGTCGAGATTGAGGGTCATGGTGGCGAAGTGACAGTTGCAGAGTGCAGACAACAGGGGGTGCACAGAACGACAGGGGTTATATAGGGTCGCAGATGGAGAGGGAATGTCGCGGTGCATTGTTGTTGTTACCGGGGGAGTGACGAGGTCACAGTGTCAGCGCATGGACATTGGGAGAGGGAGTCACGGCGTTAAGCCACGTCGCTGGCGTCAACGCACCTGCGGTCGGACATGGTGGAGGTCATGCGAGGCAACGTCGAGCGGTGCGAGGGTGGGGAGGACGAGGGAGAGAACGACAGTGGGTGGTAGCGAGGGCGCGAAGGCAATGCCGAAGCAGAGTCGGTGAGGTGGGGTGGGTGTGCAGATGGGAGTGAGAGAAAGAGAGGACGCAACGACGGACGGAAGCAAGCTTTGCTGTCGGCAGCACTTGTAGAAAGAGGCAAGTGGTTGCATCGCCCGCGCGCCCGTCTTTCGGGACCTGCGTCCTGGCGTCCTGGCCGCTGGCCGCTGGCCGTGTCGCCGTCCTGCGTCCTGCGCGTACCGCGTCCCGGGTGGTGCGGTGATGCGGTGGATGCCTGACGGCTGACGGCGCACGGCGTCCTGCACCCTTAGCTTAATGTGCGCTATGCACGCCGAGGAGCGGCCAACCCTGACATTCAACCCCACTTTCGGTATGCGTCTCTGGCGGCCTGTGGTGCATTGGTGCAGTGCTGCATGCATAGATCGCGCCGTTTGAATGGTGGAGACGAGAGAATGCGCGATCGTACGCATAGTGGCGATTGTGGCTGCGGCGAGTGACGGGCAGCAGGCCAGTGTTCGTCCCAGCGATACCGGCACAGCGTCTCGAGACAGCTGCGAGCCTGACAAGGCTAGTACCCTCCCCTCTGGCGCGCGCTCCCTGTGCAGCGGCGTACCGCCATGCTCTGCGCGTCAGTCACAGCCACTGAGCCACCACTTGAGCGCCAGCGCACCAAAGGCATTACACCAAGGGTCGCGTGTGACACCGCCCTGGCGCCTGGCACCCACAGACGTCATGTCACCCTCGATTTTGGACCATGTCACTGTTTCATCTCCACGTGTCCTCGGAGCCCCGCACGTACGCGTTTCGGACTTCGCCACCCCGCACTCTCCGCCGTTCCACCGCCGGTTGCGACTCATATCGATGTGGAGGCGTTTCCCCATCACCGACAGCTCGCTCTTGCTCCGCACGAGGGCGCCTCGAGAGGTACCGAACACCCGAAGCAACGACTGGAGCATCTAGAGGCTGGCTTGCATGCTTCGCCACGCCCGCAAAAGGGTAGGTTTGCCCGGCACACTCGTTCGGCCGCGCGGTCACATGGTATGTGATGCCTCCGACGGAACCGCGTCTCGTGTTCCACCTTCCCCAGCCCCGTCAGATCTGCCTGATGCAATTCTGCTTGTCTGATTTCGCTGATGCTTGGCTGACACGCCGTCGGCTGCGGGTGAAGGACACCGCACCGCTTCGGGGCTAGGCCTGTGTGTCAACCATCGTCGCCGCCCCAGCTTGGACCGCCGTGGACGCTTTCCCCTTGGCCCCTGATCGCCTCGACTTCTGAACATTCGATGCGGATGACATCACAGCCCTTCCTCCCGAGGAATCAGTCGCAGAACCTTCGCCCCTCGTGGTTCTCCGTCCTTTACGCGTCCGTGCGACAGGCCTGTTGGCGACGCGCGTACCGATCGGCGCAATTACCCATCCGCCGAGCCGAGATTGACGCCTATAAATGAGCGCACGAGCTCTCGTCGTCGTCGTCTCCGCCGACCTCGCCATCTCCGATCCACAGCCCCCATCAGCGGCCGCAATCAGCCTCGACTTATCCTATCCTACCTCCTCTCATCTTCCTCGGGCCTCGCGCCGCTGCGGATGTACTCTCTGACCCTATGCCCATCTGCTCATCTCTGAACATCATTCCACCCGCCGACCTGATCCTCCCACCGCTGTTTGGACAGGCGCTCGCGGTCGCATGGGTCGGAACAAGGGCTGGAGGTCCCAGCCCATGTGTGGATTGACGCTGGCGGGGTGGAGGACCGCGCAGGACCATATGGAAGAGTTGAACTGAGCAACGACTGACCTTATAGCACGCTGTTCGCTGCCCAACTCCGCCTCTCACCGTCTTCGCTCAAAACAGCTGCTTAGAAGCTGGCTTCTACGTTCTTTCTCTGTCATTCTTTGCTTTCTTTCGCGCATTCTTCAATATGGCCGACCCGACGGCGTTCGCCATGGCGTTCTTGAGCGCATCCGCCCAGTACCCGAACGCGGCGGAGCTGGAGCTCGAGACACACATCAAAGCTGAACCAGACACACAACCAATGCTGTCCGCTTACGAGCAACACACCGACGCCTATCCCTCCTCCTACCCCGGCTCCACAGTCGACACGGCGGCTCAGCATCAGCTCAGCCATGGAGCAAGCTCCTTGCCCGCAGTCCCTGTCCCGGCCGTTCGCCCTCCGCCTCTCGACCTGGGTCAGCACTCAAACACGTTCCGCATCAACTCGGTCGCGAGCGGACCAATCACCCCATGCACTCCCTACATACCGTTCTCCAACCTGTCGCTGCAGGCGCAGAGCTTCGGCACTGTCAACAGCTCGCCCATGTCCAACAGCTCTCCCATGTCTCAGCCGATGTCCGCTTACTCGTGCTTCTCCAGCATTGTTTCGCCCACTCTGTCGTCTCCCTCGTCATACAGCAACACGAGCCAGGACGTCCTCGGTGCGGGCAACTTTTCGCCTTCGCTGTCCACCGCTTTTTCGCCTCAGCTGTGCTCCGCCCTCTCAGTGACCGACCTCGGCCTGGCGCCCGAAGACAGGCTCTCCATGCCTGACGACATGATGGATATTTGCAAGGTGGAACCAGACGTCGATCTCGACGATCACCCGGTTGACCCCGTCGTCGTCAACACGGTCCCGTCAGCTCCCACTGCTGCTGCTCCTCCTTACTTCAACTCATCACCACCGTTGTCACTGTCTCTCAACCACTCCCACCTGCCGACCGACATGCAATCCACCCCTTCCTCGGCCAAGTCAATCTACACTTCGCCTCCCCGTCCCCGCCATCGCAGCCACCTGCCTCCACCGCCGGCGTCGCTGCACCCACACCCGCCTCCGAAACCGGTGAGCACACCTGTTGCATCAGCAGCTGACGACAGGGGTTCGGCCAGAAGCTCAAGTACGTTTTCAAGCCTCCCCGTGCCGCCTCCCCTCTCGACGACCTGCGCCACCTCGAGGTGCCCGAGCACATCCGCGATGCGTACGGCACCCGGCGCCGGCAGTGGAGCACGGTCAACGGTGCTGCGACCCCGCGCCGCCGCCCCGTGACGCCCGCCAGCCCGACGCCGCCTAACTCGCCGCCTGCGCCGTACCTGCGCCGCCACCCGTCCGAGTCGGAGGACGTCGACGAGCTTATCAGCGACTCGCAGACGCAGCCTATGGCGCGCTCTCCGTCTCCCGACCCTCCTTTGCGCTCGGTGTCGACGCCCGACCTGCGCTCTGTTTCGTCCCTCTCCGACAGCGTGCCGTACACGTCGTCGCGCTCGTCGCACCATGCGAAACGCAAGGCGACGCAGCCCCCCGAGGAGCCGCAGCGCCAGCGGCCGCGCGCCGGCGAGAAGCGCATGAGCCAGAACCGCACCGCGCAGAAGAAGTACCGCGACAAGAACCGCCGTCTCGCAGACCTGGTAGGTTCAAGAAGCCCGTCCGACCTGACATCAGCGCGCCGAGTTCAACATCACGGCCCTCGTTCTCGTCGAGAAAGTGAGCAGAGGCGAGATCACCGAGAAGAAGGCCTTCTCGCAGCTCGCGGGCCACTCCCGCGTCTTCAAGCACCACATGAAGAGTGAGTCCTGGGCCCAGTGCCGGTCTCACACCAGACACTTGCGGCACGACGTTCGAGCGTCTCATGGCCTCGGTCGAGGAGGCGCTGAACGACTCGCGCTGAGCTCGCGCCGCAATATCCCGCGGCTGTCATGCCTGTCCACTCTTCAGCTGTTAACCGTACTTCGCTGCTCTGTGCCTTCTTGTTGCGAGGGTATCCCCTGCTTCGATACGTACACACGCACCGCGCCACGTTCGTTCCCCTCCTTCGTCTGTAACACAGTTTTTGTAACCCCTATGCAAAAAATGTGCATACCTGCGCAGCACACGACCGCCGCACCGCAAGTGGCAAGCGTGCGTTGTTCTCGATTGACCCTCGATTGTGATCACGAGAGGATGCGAGAAGCATGCGTGCGTGAAAGGCGCAGGAGGGGCGCAGTGGATCGCAGGGCGCAGGAGGTCGAGACTGCGGGGCGCTGCATGCGCCCGCGCCCGTCGGGGCGGCCGATCCAGTTCCGTCAGGATTACCAACCCCAAGCATGTCACACTCGAACGATGCGTGAGTCGACGAACTCGATTCCAGAATCCCAGAATGCCCCTCCTCTCTTCATGGTCGCGTCAGCAAGCCAGCAGCTGTGAAACTTTTGTCCACCGAACGTCAAACGTCCCTTGCGCGTGAAACTGCCACTCTCGCCAGATTGTCTCATGACGTCACGTGGCCGCCGCAACCAGCTCGCTGCACTGTCGCCTCGAGTTCTCACCGCCGTCCACTCGACCACCACCAAGCAACAACATGTCACAGCAGAGTGAGTGCCGCTCCGGCCGGCGGCTGACCGGGAGGTGTGCGCCTTCTGCGCTGCGTGCGGCTCTTCACACCGTCTCGGCTGAGCCTGCGGCCCGCGGCCGCCAGGCTGCCCTCGACCGCCGCCTTCCCAGCAGGGCGGACGACCACGGCTGCGCCGGCCAGGAGCTTTACAGCCAGTGCCAGACGTAGCTGCTCTCCGCGTTTCCTTCCAGCTGACACCCAGAGGACACGGAATGCTGCCCGCCCTCGGCCCCGCCGCCCAAGGTGCCGAACCCCGTCGCGGCGCCGAGCTCGTACCGCCCGACGGGGCGGTTCGAGCCCGTCGGCGACTTCAAGGAGGTGTACACCGCCGGCCCCGATGACGCAGAGCACGCGCTCATCGTCATCTACGACATCTTTGGGTTCTGGGAGACGACCCTGCGTGTGAGTAATTCCGTCGGTCACCTCCATGCCTGCCTGCCCTTGTCGCCCACATAGCATGTCTCAGGGTGACCGCGGCCCTGGCATGCGTGACGCCCCTTATCTGAGCTGACGGCAGGGCTCCGACCTGCTCGCGTCGCACCTGCTGCTCGTGAACCCGCACAAGATCTACATGCCCGACGTGTTCAAGGGCAAGCCGTTCCCGCCCGAGAAGGACGGGGACAAGGACACGCTGAACACGTTCTTCTCCGGCACGTGAGTAGTGCCACGCTGTAGCTTTGCTATTGCTGAGAGCTGACAACCAGAGCCAAGCTCGAGGACCGCCTGCCCGAGGTCGTCAAGTTCGCCGAGGAGCTGAGGAAGAAGTACAAGACGGTGTCGATCCTGGGCTACTGCTGGGGTGAGTTGCGACTGGCTGCGGCGAGCGGCGGCAACATAGCTGGGCAGAAGAGTGGTAGCTAACAGCAGGCGGCAAGCTGACTCTGCTTGCGCTCGCCGACGCCAACGGCCCCTTCACGGCGGGCGCGACGGTGCACCCTGCGATGATCGCGGACAGCGACGGGGACAACCTGGCGAGGCCGCTCGGCTTCTACCCCAGCAAGGGCGAGCCGGGCGACGTCGTGCAGCACATTGCGCACGCGATGCTCCAGAAGCCCTTCCACGACAAGTGCGACTTCCACCTGTACAGCACGGTGCACCACGGCTGGGCCGCCGCGCGCGCCAACCTCGACGACCCAGAGAACAGCAAGCAGTTCGACGACGTGTACCAGCGCGTCGCGGACTACCTTGCCCTCGTGGATAAGTAGTGTAGTCTGTCTGAAGTCATATGCAATGAGTGAAGCGCGAGGGCTCGTGATGCAGGCTGGGCTTGGCAGATGGGGCTTGCCGTGCATGCCGTGCGCTGTCTTGAACGAGCACACTGGGCTGAACGAGCACACTGGGCTGGCAAAGCAGAAGGGCGCAGACGAGCGTGGGAGACGTCAAATCTGGATAAGCAGCCCTCCGACGCTGTGCTCAAGTTGGATCTTTTTCACTGACTGGGTGCAAGGTCGTCACTGCAAGTAGGGACTTGGCAGGAGTGTCGCTCACCCATGCATGACATGCGGGTCCTGTGACAAGTGAGCAGCTGACCGACGCGGTGCACCTGGGTGAGTCGCTGATAGATGCACCGGCTGCTCGTAATATGTACAGACCTCCTAGACGGGCCAAATGCATGTCGTAACCCTGATACACCCTAGCAACTACGATAGAGCCGCAATGAGCTTAGTCGGAGGCCTGGACGGGGAACTCGAAGGTGATCTCCTTGCCGCAGAGGGCGCGGTAGATGGACGAGAAGGCGTCGAGCTTGTACTCGAGGAGGTTCTGGTCCTTGGCGTCGAGGTAGGCCTTGCCGAGCTTGGAGCCGTCCTGGGCGACGCGGGTGCGGCGGCCGGTGATCTCGGAGGGGAAGACAAGGTCGTCGAGGGTGGCGTCCTGGACGGCAGAGAGAGTGCGCGAGCGGGGGCGCTTCTGGCCGAGCTTGGCGTTCGACTTGCGCGACTCCTTGGGGAGGACGCGGCGCTGGCCGACGAAGACGACGTACTTGTCGCTGAGCTTCTTCTCGAGCTCACGGGTGAGGCTACAGAATCGAATTTAGATTGCAGAGCAAGTCGTGGTGGAGGGCAAGTCGTGGGTGAGAGCAAGTCGTGATGTGTGGATCGGGATCGGATCGACAGATTTGCGTTTCGGTTCAAGACAGTTTGAGGTTCGAGTTTGAAGTATTGAAGTTGGACGTTGCGACGTTGCGAAAGGAAGAGCTATCAGTATCTCATGCGGGACCGTCAAACCCGGCACCATCCACCCAGGAACAATCCGAAGGGAGGTGCTCTTGAAAAAGACCTCCTACTACCCCCGCCGCACCGTACAGGATTCAGGATACTCGGGAAAGAAACCACGACTACTTACCGCTGCTGGATCTTGTGGAAAGCCTTCAGCTGGGGAACGGGGACGAAGACAACGATGGCCTTCTTGCCGCCCTTGACGTCGACCTCACGAGCAGACGAGATCTGGAGGGGAGCCAGCTCGGACTGGATCTCAGGGACGTTGTTCTGCAGGTCCAGGAGAGCCTGGGCGATCTGCTGCTCAACCTCGGTGGGGGCAGTGCGAGGGGCGTTGGCCGTGCTGCGATGTCAGTAACGCTGGAAAGGGCGAAACGTCGGCACTCTGCGGCAGCAGGACGCTGGTCCTCGAAGACAACTTCATGGTCTCAAGCTGAGGGACCTGGTACTGCCGCTCGTTCTGCTCTGGACACAAAATCTGCTCGAGATGCCAAGGCGGCCTTATGACAGTGGCCGTTGCTGTCCTTCCTCTCGTCGCAGTTCTTCTGTCCGACCGGCAGTCGACGAGGTCACGAACGCAACAAGCAAAATACGAGGTTCGTTTCCAATCTTCGGCAGTTCCGGTTCACGTCTCCAGTTTTCCAAGCGTCCTGTCCTCTGCCCATGCACGCCGTCTCCGTTGTTCCACTCACCGGAAGATCTTAGACTGGAACGACATCTCGTTTTTTTCTGGCGAGGGGTTAGCTGTCGCGGTTCTGGGATTGAGGGTTCAAGGGGCGGATCGGACGACAGCCCTGCGGTTCAAGATTTGCGGCTGCTGCTTCGCAAATACGCGGTGGACGCGGTCGATTGTAGCTTTCGTCGTCCTCGCGCTGGAGATCGTCGTTGCTGGGATGCTGGAGGCTCACTCACTTTTGCTAGGGTTGAGGGACGGAGTAGAAAGACCTGTCTGAACTGGTCAGAAACTGTGCAGCCGCCCAGCGACACTCTTGCTTCCGGTTGGCAGGGTCACGTGGAAGTTGTGCCACAGTTTGTTGCCTCCGGAGTTTTCCAGCCGGAGTTTTGCACGTGGCTGTTATCTGATCTGTGCCTGAATATGTTATCGTGGACGAGATCGATGCATGCAGCAACTGTTGAAAGGCTGAGGACGTCCGACGGCTAACCCCAGCACGGCGCACGACTGCGGGGTTCTTGACGCGACGCTGAGTGCTCTCACTATGCGTCTGAGACACACCTCGTGGCTTGCCGGGGGGTCTCGCCCCAGCGCCCAGCCCAGTGCTCCGGCGAGGTCGTCCTGCCCTGCCAATCCTGCGCCCCTCGCGATTGGGAGCGCGACTTCGACGGCCCTCTGTGTAGTCGGGGTGACATGCCTGACATCCTCTGATTTTGGCTGTGTACTGATGCTCAGGTGCAGCGAATTCATCCGGCAAGAACTGTACCTGGCCAGCGCTAAACGATAGACTACTGATTGCCTCCAAGCCGGTGCGCTTGAGGAGGTTGAATGCGAGGGGAACCGGCTTTACGTTGTGTGGACCGTGGTGGGCAAAAGTGGCTGGAACTTGTGTCCCGGACAGGAAGTGCAGCTGGTCCTTCAGGTCTGGGGACACCCACGTAGCCCTCATGCGGTGCTCAAAGTTGAGCAACCGCTGCACATGTGGGTGGACGATATCCTGGAATCGGATATCGTCCGTCGGGCAGAAGGGTGGTCGGTCACCCAAAAGCCACGCCTTGATCTCTTCAGTTGGTGGCATTTCGTCCACCAATGGCATTGGCTCCAACAACTGCCAGTTAGAAGTCAGCTGGGGTGGCACTTACGGTGTCGAGGGTCGCCGCTGGTGGCGGTCCTTCGGACCACTGACACGACCTCTCGATGTCTCGCCCGATGCAGCTGGCGAGGGACTTTTCGAGCGAGTCTTTGCCCTTGTAACCTTTGCTGCGCTGGCTGTCCAGCTTTTCGAGGAGCCACTGAGCAACGGGATCCAGCACCTTGACATTGGAAGCGGGGGCAGCGCCGGCAGTCGTCCCCTCGACGTCTGTCGCGTCGCTGAGAGGAGGGTCGGAGACATCGCCGTCGCTTTGGGCGGGGGCGGCGTGCATGGCACGAGCAGCCTCGGAGCGCTTCTTGCGCTTGCGCTCCTTCCCGCGCCTGCGGTCGCGCTCTTCAGTCCACGCCAGCCAGAAAGCTCGCGTGAGACGGCCGTCCAGCACCTGGCTCCTGGCGTTCGACTGTGGACGGGTGGAGGATATCGAAAAGCCCAGCAATGTTAGGCTTGAGGAGGTCTGGAATGTTGTCGTTGACGGGGCTGGGTTCTTTGGGGACGGCCTGGACGCGAGCAGCGACAAAAGTAGAGGGGCGGATGGCCAAGGAGATATGCCTGAAGAGTGCTACGAGACCAATGGAGAGGACGTGACGTGGCGAGGATGGAGACAGATGGGAGGATCTTGTGACAGGCGCCTCCGGCAGGCGTGGGAGGCTTGCCGATCGTCGCGCTCCCCGCCGATCAGCGTGGGCCTTGGCGAATATCCCATTGTCCTTGTCGCGGTGTGAACTGTGAATCTCCTCACGATGCAAGCCATTGTCCAGGTCGGCGATGCTGAACGACTATAAAAGCTGTTGTGAAGGTAGCCGCTGTGGCCGCTGTCCAGTCTGAAGCCCTCCGAAGTTCGCACTAGAAGGTCGTGAGTTGACATGAGTGGGGCGGGGCTAACGTGGCAGAGCCGGCTCGGAAATGCGCCTCGCCATTGCCATACCCCTGTTAGCCAGCACGGCCAGCGCCAAGCTCTGGGGCTGGGAAAACACGTTCTCGATCGTCGTGCGGATCCGGAACGACCAGAACTCGTCGCCCAACCCATGTGCTGTCGTCGGCGTTGAGTCGTGTCCCGGCTGGGGCACGTGGTGCGGCGATGATTGTCGCTCTCTCCAGCGGTACGATGTCAGTGGTGGCGGCGTCGACCAGTCCTTCAACGAGTGGCGGGAGATGGGCATGACAAAGGTGCACTACGACTGGGCGCGCCTCGAGCGCGACGAGGCGGCGTGGATCGACCTCTGGCGCCGCGCGGACGGGCGCTTCGACATGCACGAGAACGGCAAGGGCGGTCGAGCGAGCGGGTTCTGCGAGATGCCGGCGCATCCTGGCAACGCCGGCAACGCCGGGGAGGACGGCGCACCCCGCATGACGTGCCCCGGCTCGGACGCGGAAACAGTGGTGTCCCTCGCCTGCTACCAGTACGATTAGTCGCGGTGTAGACATTCGGTCGTGATGCATGAAGATCGCCCTGTACAATGAGTCCCAATCTATGGCTGTATGTGTAGGCCGCGGCGCTACCTCTACTCCTCCTCGTCCCACTCGGTCTCCTGCTTGTCGACGTCGTCCTTCCACTGCAGGCGTCAGCTTGAACACACGGTTTAGGAGCTGCACTTACCCGCTCTGACAGGCCGTGGAAGACGAGCTGCCTTCCGCCAGTCTTCCACGTCTCGTACCCTGCGCCCCAGTACCACAGGTTCTCCCCGCGGATGTACTTGACGGATCCGCTGCCGGGGAGCATGGGGAAGTACTGGCGGATGTACTCGATCATGCGGTCGATGGCGAACTCGGGCGCCTGGAACGCGCCCTCCTGGAGGATGAGCACGTCACCGACGCGGACGGGGCCGCGGATCCCGCGCAGCTTGTCCGGTGTCACGCCATACCGCACGAGCAGGTATCGCAGCACGGCGTCCGAGAACACGCCCGTGCCGCTGAGGGAGAGCGCGTCTAGCCGCTCGTTCTCCGACGCGCCCTCGCGCTCCACCATGTCAATGATCGTCGTCACTGTGTCGAGGAATATCGGGTGGAACGGCTTGGCCTGGTTTGTCAGTTATACCCAGAGCACGCCAACTCACAGCAATGACGTAGCGCTCAAATTGCAGACTACGCCCGTAGTCAGACTGCCTAGCCGAGTCCTTCAGCAGCCCGAACGACCACTGCGTCCACCGCCGCAACTTGATCGTGCTTTCCGAGTCCCACGCAATCGACACGACGACGTTGATGTCCGGGCTCAGCAGCGAAGTCTGGTCGTACGGCGGCCCGCGCGCATCCGTCCGTCGGTGCCCGTGGTACACCGGAATGTGCTTCTGGCCCTTCGGCAGCGTCGACTTTTTCGGCGGCGCGCACTTGCCGTCCTTGTCGTCGCAGTCCTCGGCGCCGTCCTTGGCCTCCTTGACTTCCTTGGCCGCTTTCTTTTCCTTGGGTTCCGCGGCATCATCGCCCTCCGCGGCGTCCTTGCCGTCCTCGGCGTTCTTGCCCTCCTTCTCGACAGGAGACCGCTTCTCCCAGACTCTGCGGTGGCTCGCGTCAGCCGCCTCGTGCGACTTCAGGATCCTCTCAACGACCTCCAGATCCGGGTGCAGCACCGACCGCGCCTCGATACCCCACATGTACGGGTGCGCAACGGGCGATGTGTCCGAATCCGCGTAGACTCCTCCCTCGAAGAGCATGCTCATGTATCTGTTGTCAGCTTCGACCACGTGAGTAAGCTCACCTGTAGATGTCTGCACGCAGTGCCGACGACATCCTCTTCCACTTCATCGGCCACACGCCGTTGCCGTACATGATGTTGCTCTCTCCGATCCACCTGGACATCTGCGTGTTGATGCGGTGGTCGTCGGCGACGTCGATCTTCCAAACGGCACCTTCACGCGCGGGAGCCGCCCATTCAGTTTCCGGAAGGAGGTCGGCTAAGCTGTCATCGAGCGGGAGGGGCAGCAAAGCCGCCCACATGCGGAACAGGTCCGGGATGCCAGAGCCGGCTAACTTATCAGTGGAGATGAGGTTCGGAGGGAAGCGGCCGATGAGGGGGTGCTGATGCGTCGCGACCTTCTCGACGGTGGCACGCAGCTCGCGGAGATACGGCGAGTTGCTCATGGCGACCTGGAGCTGCCACTGGAGGCGCTTGACGTACTCCTCCGAGCTGGGCGAGAGAGTGTAGTTCCCCTTCGGGAACTTGGGCGGGGCGAGGAGTTCGCGCGCAGCGCGCTCGGGGTTGTAGCCAGCGTCGCTGATGATGCGCATGCGGATCTTCTCGTGCTCGGCGGACACCTGGGCGAGCGTCGACGCGTACAGGTCCGTCAGGGCGTCATCGTCGATCGTCAGCAGCTGGCGCTCGACCGGCCACTGGTAGATGAGGACCGCACCCACGACGACCAGGACGAGCACCTTGGCCAGTGTCGCGGCCCGAAACCCTCGAATCAGGACCCGCGGCATCGTGGGTGGATCAGAGCCACAGAGTTTGTGCTTGGTGATGTGTGATGAAAGAGTGTGATGATGATGAAGTCGCGACCCGTTGTCGCGCACTCAAAGAGACCCAATGATCGAGGCGGCGTACCCCACGGGGAAGGGGCCAGTGTGAATGCTGCACCCTGGGCCAGGCGATATTTCAGAGCAGCCGTGTCGATCAGCTGATGCACAGAGAGAGCAGGGCCATGCTCTGACTGCGGATTGTGGTCGAGGACGTGGGACAGGCTAGTGGATGTTGCAAACACGCAAAGTGCGATTGCGCGTGGGCCGGCTGCACGGTGGTGGACGACGCTCGCCCGGTGGCCGATGACCGCTCGCGCGCTCGGAGTCATGCTCGCTTGCTTGACGGGTACCCCTGTCTTTCCCAAGCTCGAGCGTGTCCCTCCCGGATCCGCGCGACACCCGTACACCCGTGTGAATGTGCCAGCAACAGCGTACCAGCTTCACCGGCGGGCCGGCGTGCTGGAGAGCGGCAGCCATCGTCAAGGAGATGAGCACTCTGAAACCGACTCCCTTACGCAAGGTTGCACTGTGCTGCGGCGGCAGCGGAGTGGATACCAGCGGACGGAATACGCACTCCGCCCTGCGGGCCATCAACCAAGTGTGCGGTAGCGCCATGCATCGGCGACGTTCAGCACAGCCGTGCAATAGTCATGGAGAACACCATCATGGAGGACGCATGCCATGTATAATAACTCTTACACCTTTGCAGCATGCAGCAGGGCAGGCAAGGCACTAGCCCGCCTCGACGCGTGCGCTCTAGGTAGAGCAGCAGAAGGCCGGCCACGCTAACATGTTGCGCCCGAAACACATCGACGTGGCGACACACCGGCTCCGAGCGACGGAGATCTGGAACAATCGGCGCGCAGCCGGCGGCATATAGTGATCAGCGCCGTTAGATGGCCCTCAACGTTCACTTGAACATCTATGTATCCATGATTGTTCGAAAGCATCTTCAGGACCTTCATCGTGTAGCATCTCTCATCATTCGCACTTCTTCGACCCGCTGATACCACGTGGGTCTAACGTGGTTGTCGAGAAGGATAGATGCATTGAAACGCCGACCAGATTGACCAAACTGGTGTCGAGTGTGGCACATTTTCACCTCACACCCCCTTCCCCTGGATTGTCGGAAATTTGATCCCGCAAGACCACCGCAGCGCCGCCAGTCCGCTGCTCGCCCCCTCGCTGGCTTTGTCTACCATCCGTTCACCACCCAACATCTTGCTTCCAGCCTTCAACAAAACCCCAAAACCGCCATGTCGAGCAGCAAGAACCTCTCGATCCAGAAGCGTCTCGCGGCCTCTGTTGCCGGCGTCGGCAAGCGCAAGAGTGAGTGAAAACAGATCGCGAAAAGATGGGCCAGTTGTCGAGATCCGGCGCAAAGTTTTCAGAGGGTGGGAAATCGACATCGAGCACGAGCACAACCCCGCAAACCGCCCCGACAGACTCGCGAACGACGAGCACGATGGAAATGAAGGAGGAGACGTCGCTGGCCCGTCAGCGCACCTGTCCGGAGAACTTTTGATCTGACATTTCCAGTCTGGCTTGACCCCCAGGAGGCTGCCGAGATTGCCCAGGCCAACTCGCGCTCTGGTGTCCGCAAGCTCCTCAAGGACGGCCACATCATCGTCAAGCCCACCGTCATCCACTCGCGCGCCCGCACTCGTGAGCACGCCGCCTCCAAGCGTCTCGGCCGTCACACCGGTGCCGGTAAGCGCAAGGGTACCGCCGAGGCCCGTATGCCCACCAAGGTCGTCTGGCTCCGTCGCATGCGCGTTCTCCGTCGTCTCCTCCGCAAGTACCGTGAGGCCGGCAAGATCGACAAGCACCTGTTAGTGTCAAAGGCGCAGAAGGCTTGGGACTTTTGCGACGAGAAGATTGCGTCGTGTGCAGCACGCTGACAGACAGCTACCACTCCCTTTACCTCAAGGCCAAGGGTAACGCCTTCAAGAACAAGCGTGTCCTGATGGAGCACATCCACAAGGCCAAGGCCGAGAAGCTCCGTACCAAGGCCCTCGCCGACCAGATGGAGGCCCGCCGCATCAAGAACAAGGCCATGCGCGAGCGCAAGGCTCAGCGTCTTGCCGAGAAGCGCCAGGCCATCCACGAGATCGAGCGCGAGGAGGAGCAGAAGTAGATTCAATCTACGCCTGTAGGATAGTCATGGAGCCCCCGGGGTACACGCATAATACCAGCAGTTGCAGAGCAGGCATGTGCCATGGGAAGTCAGTTTGGGCACAGGTTGGGTGGCAAAGTTTGGGTTGCGATGGCAGGCAGGGACGGAGCTCGGAGACGGCGCGCTGAGTCGACGCGCGTCGGGTCCGAGAATTTCGTGTGAGATATGATGACTTCTTACATCCGGCACCTTCTACAACACGTCCTTCAGGCTCGTCTTGGCCGAGCCGCGCTCGAGCGGCTTGGGCTGGTTCGGGGCCGGCTTCCAGCCGATGAAGAAAATCATCTGGAACGTGGCCGGAACCGTGCCGTCTTCGTTTCCGTACAGTTCTGTCGTCAGCTACGGTCATACCAGATGAGCTTTGCGGGCGGTGCCACTAACCCTGGTAGATGGAGCTCGCCGCGAGCAGGACGTCACGCGACACATGCGTGCGCCGCCCGAGGATGGCGTTGGACTCGCCCATGTCGCGCAGGTCGGCCATGAGCTCCCACATGCTGGGGTAGTTGATCGTGATTTCGTCCGTGTCGACCGTGGTCAGCGTGAAGCCTGCGCGGTTCAGGAGCGACGGGGCATCGGTGGCGCCTGCATGTCAGTTCACAAGCCTGCATGTCAACTGACTGATCATGGGGGAGACGCGGTTCGCGATGCCGCCCCGGCGCTCCTGCTCGGCGAGCTGCAGACTCGTGCGGAGCTCGAACAGCGTGTCGCCACCGAGCACGGCGGCGATGAACACGCCGTCCGGCTTGAGCAGGTGCTTCGCCTGCGTGAAGGCGCCGACAATGTCGCCGACCCAGTGCAGGCCGCCGGCGCTGACGATCGCGTCCACCTTGTCCGCGTACTTCTGCAGCTCGGGGTTGTTCAGGAAGTCGGACGACGAGCACTGAATGCGCTCAGGCGGGTCTGTCCGTTAGCTTGCAAGTCCGAACGTCAGCTGGCTCACAGAGGAACGTCGAGTCGTCATCCCGGTGCAGCGCCTCTCCCGACGGCTCGACCATGATCCACTTCCGCTGCTCCTGTCCCAGCACGCCGCCCGCCTCCGTGGACGGGTGCAGCTTATCTCCAAGCACCTCCTGAAGCATGCGCGTCAGCTGTCCCGCGTGCGACGACAGCTCGACAACGATCGCCGGGGGCGTCTTGAGGTCCTGTCGTTAGTGGCTGCACCGCCGATCTCCAGCCAACGCACCTCGACACGCTCCGTTATCCTGTCAGCGACCTCCTCGCGGATGTAATCGAGAACCTGGGGGTCCTCGAGCTCTCCTGCCTCCTGCTGCTCCCTGAGGCGGAGGATAGCGCGGTCCTTCTGCCGCGTCTTGCCATCTTCGTCGAAGACCTCGTACGCCTTCGCCGGCGGCGGCGTGTCCGGCGACAGGCTGGCGTAGGATCGTTGCAGCGACAGGGCAAGCGGTCGCGCGGCACGCAGAGGAGTCTTGGGCGCGGCCAGACGGCCTCCTAGCCGGATTGCTGAGCGGCTGAACATGGGGTGCGTGTGGTGGTGGACGTATTTGCAGGCGCTCCCACAGAAACCTGGTGATGCAATGTGAGCGACCTCCACCTGAACTTTCCAGTGGCCCGCGAAACGCAGGCTGGTGTTTTACACGTCACGCTCTGTTTCGGCGTATCAGTCTTCCTCCGTCCCTCCGCTCCGTCCCGACCAATGAACACAGTTGCGTTGCGTTCGACATCTGCATACACCTCTCAACGATCGAAATGGCTCCCCTCCAGGTCAAGTACAAGGTCCAGCCCGTGAGTACTGCGCGACGGCGGAGACCGCAGGGACAGCGACACGCACAGCGAGCGACGCGACTCGAAGGAAGCATGGAAAAGGCGTGGGATCGCACTTTGGTCCGCACGTCTCGGCTCGCCCGAATGCCGCTCGGCTCTCTGCACGACGACGACGACGCTCGCTGTTGCGCGCCCCACCGGTCTCCTCTCTCTGCTTCGGATGCTCGCTGCAGTTACTGACCCCGCAGCACTTCGGTGGCCTTACCCCCGAGTATGTTTCGAACGGGAAATAACGCGCGCAGCGAACTGACACAGGTGCAGGCTCCTCCGCCCCTTCCGCTCGTCGCTCATCGGCTGGGGTGTCACCGCCGGTGTCGCCGTCTCGCTCTTCATGAGCCCCGTCCCCCTCTTCCAGAAGGACGTCCTCCAGAAGATCCCCTTCGTGAGTGCTCCGCTGCGAACCCACTGGGAAGTTAGCTGACAATCCAGCTGTCCTCGTACTTCACCGGTAAGCCTGGAGCGACTCTCCAAGAGGCAGTGACTGACCCACAGACAACACCCCCGAGTCTGACAAGCCCTTCTAAACTGCTCATAGGCAACCAAAATGGGCGAATAGATATGCATGGGCTCGTTGAGAAGCGAAACGTGATAAGCGGCAGCGTGGATAAGGACGTGTTTCCGCCGGCGAGGAATGTCTCTCTCGTGTCTCTCTCTCTCGCTAGCCATGCGCCCGGCGGGTGCGCGGCCGTGTGTTCGCCGTGCGGTATGCGTCCCCCGGCGCTCGGCGTGCTCAAACGCGGACGGAAACGGTCCGTTTTCCTGGCACACCCCACATTAGATACTGGGCGGGGATGTCGCTAAGTGATAGCGCGGTATGCCGGTCTTTTCTGGTCAGGCGCGGTACAGAGTTGTCAGTTGTGCATCAACGGCCGTCGGCAGCGCAGCTCGGCCGGTGGCCTTACGTCTGCGCGTCTGCGCCGGCAGGCGTATGCGCTTCCCATCGCGGTGTCGGCATGGTATGCGCTGCAGATACCCTCGGTAAAGCGTGTCCGTGTTCGATCCGACAATTAAGACGGGTGTACGGATGCGGCATCCGGAGCGCACTGCGGTCATACGCAGAACAGGTACTAGATCCTCGAACGGGCGGGGGCGGGGGCGGGGGATTTGTTATTGTTGCACAAAGACTGGGTCGACTGGCGGACACTGGGACGCTGGGAGAGCTCGGTTGAAGCACATGATTGCGGTGTCCGAGACTCTAATGGCTCAGGTAGGTCGCAGGCAGCGCGGCCTCACGGCCTCGCGGGCGTCGCGGGTCGGTCGGGCGCGGTCAGAATGCAGAACGTGTATGCCAACTCGCGAGTCAGCCGACCGCGTCGTCGACGTGCGCCTGCGTCCCAGCCAGCCCCGTCCCCAACACCGCTGCATACAAAGGCAATCGCAAGCGCATGGATCGAACGATATGTATATCGCCCGTGTGCGTGTGCGTGTGTGGGATCAGCATCGAGCGTCGAGCGCCAGGTTAATCGACGTATTCACACCGAGGAAGTACAGGAGTACGTGAGACAACCCTGTTACGTATTCGCACCAGTCCTGTCGTCCGTTCGGTCCGGCGTCGTGACCTGACCTTTGACCATTTCCTTCCATCGACCAACCGTCATCCAAGTTCTACCTCTCCCGCCGTCACACCCTCTGCCGCCGCCGCGACGTCCCCGATTGACCACTGCGACCCGAACTCCCCCTACGGCAACCACAACAACGGCGGCTGCGCGACCTCGATACCCAGCCTCACCGCCCTCCCCGAGTCGCCCAATCCCCAACCACCCCTCGCTACACCCACCGCCCTCTCGTACACACACAACCACACTTCCATCTGTGCTCCGCCCCCTCTTACGATCTTCCCCCGGGTCTGTCTGTAGTGGCTGGCGCAACCTGGATTGCTGCCATTACTGCAAGAACCCGGAGACATTCTCTTCCCCTCTCACCTCTTGCGGATGCCCTCTAAGGGTTACCACCAGGCATGCCCGACCAATCACCACCACATAACGCGGCGCCGCCCGTCGTCGACGATCCGTCCATGACCGCATCCAAGCCTCGCCGTAAGGTTCGCATGATGCCGCATGGACCGAGCACGCCAGACGAGAGCGAGCCGAATCAGACATTAGGCGACGACCGTGAGTCCTTGACGAAGGTTGTCGCACCCGTGGACAGCCTCCTTTGCAGCGCCTAGATCTACATCTGTCGCACCCCGAGACGGCCATTGCGAGCATTAGCTAACGGCGAGCAGACATCCCCGGACATACGCGCTCTGCGTCGCTGACAGGCACGTCTGGGCAGCCTCGCCATTCGTCGGCCTCGCAGCCAAAGCTGACTCGTACCAACACGTACGGCCGGTCGTCGACATCGAGCTCATCATATAACAACTGGAAGACCAAGTACCGCGAAGGCAGCAGCAGCACCCCTCCTAACACGACTAGGCACCAGCGATCCAGTAGCGTGCGCAGATCCCGACCTGTGCGCGAATTAGCGATAGACATGGCCGACGCGGACGGATATGCGCGTGCTTTAGACGACTGGCGATCCGACGACGACGACGACGATGAGCTGGAAAGCCATCCCGTGAAAGCGCTCGTCGCCGAGGCCGTCCGGCAGGCGGCGACAGGCGACGGCGAAACGACCCCCGGACCGCATCACCACTCCGCAGACATTGCGCACATGGGCGTCGGGCAACCCAAGTCCCTCATTCTTGCGACACCGCCGCCCGACGCAGCCGGGCCCGACACAGATGAGGGGCGGGAACGGATGGAGTGGCAAAGCATGCTTGCGAGTGTGCTTGGAGGAGACATCTTGCGCGGCGAGAGCTCGCGTATAGGCGTCGAACTTCCATCCGGCAAGACATATCGCAAGGCTCTTGGACAGAGCCTGTGGTGGCAAATCCGGGCGAGGCTGCGCAACCGCACCGAGGAAGAGGAGCGAAGACGAGTCGAGCAGCGCCGCAACAGGGTCGTCGACACGGTGCTGGAGGAGATCGACAACTTCACGATCAAGCACGACGGCGACGTCAGCCCGCTCGAGCAGGTCGCCTACATCCTGGAGAAGCTTGCCATCGTCGAGTCTCTCTACCCTCACACTCACGCCTTCAGATTGGACAAGCCGCTATACAACTCTGAGGAGTTTCAAGCAAAGGTCGATGCGCTGTCTGCATGGTACTCGATCGTCACGCAGTTGCAGACGCAGCTGCGGACCTTGCAACTCTGGACGGGCACGGAGGACCTGGACATCACGAAACCGAACACGACCAAGGAGGAGCCGCTCGTCGGAGGAGGCGGAAACCGCATCCACCCGCTCGACTCGAAGGCGCTTGCGCACGCGAAGGACCAGACGGATGGCTCGACCTTTGTCGATCGCATTCTCAAGGAGGATTCGCTGCGACGGACGTTTGAGAAGCGAATCTTCCTGGACCAGATTGCGATCCTGCAGAATGCCAAGCAAACTGTCATTGCGCACCTGCCCATGTTCGAGCAGCTCAACCTGCCCGACTTCCAGTACGAGCTGCTCAAGATTGTGTCGTTCCCTGGTCGGCTCATAATAGAGGCGCTCAAGACCCGTCTTCGTGCCGCCGAGCGCCTTTCGGATCCGGATCTCATGGTCATTGACGATATGGCGAGCAGCTTCCGAAACTCGATTGCATTGGCAATCGTCATTCGTCGCCAGTACGAGGAGATCACGTCGATCGACCCGGAGAGCCGGTGGGCTCTGCCGGAGAGCTTCCCGGATTCGTACCAGGACGTTATCCTGAAGTGCATCAAGATGTTCTTCAAGCTTCTGCACTGGAAGCTCAAGAGCGGATCCAAGGCCGTCTACTTCCGCGAAACAGAGGTACTCGAAGGAGAGTGGACGTTCCTGTTTGACGCGGCAGAAGCTGTCGAGGGCGTTGACCTCGTTGTCGCGGAGAGTCTGTGCTCGTTAACGAACAAGCTCATGGTTCGCGTTATCAACTACTTTGAGAACTCGCTGCACGTTCCGATCCCGACGGACGACGACGGTCGCTCCAACATTCCTGCGGGATCTCCGAACGACACGAGTCGGCAGTACCGAGACCAGCAGCCGATGACCACCGAACAGATGTTGGTGTGGTACGGGAAAATTCTAGACGCTATCAAGATGCGGTTTAGGAAGCTGCAGCGCTTCGCGCGCCGACTGTATCAGCAGTTCGACAATTCGGCCGAGTACCTGCTGGAGGATGAGGATACCGAACTCTTCGTCGAGCAGCTGCAAGAATCGGGACATTTCCTGGTCTACACGAATGTCTACGAGGAGCAGGGAACGTACATATTTGCGGACGGGTCGCTGTGGGAGCGGCCGGCGGACGTCAAGCAGCTGCTGACGCGCGCCTCGTCCCTGAACCTGCCCGGAAGCACCATGAAGGCGCGCGCGTCTGTCGGACTAAGCGAGTACGACGACGAGTCAGACGAGGAGGACGCCCAGTACATCCTGCTCGTGTCGCCCCGCCAGAGCTTCGCGTGGAAGGGTGCTGTCATGACCCTTGACGTCGGAACCAAGATCGACTATGCGCTGGAGGACAGCCGCATTCGCCTCGTGGCGGACGGACCGCTCACCCGCCTGGACTACTGCAAGATGCTGTTCACCCGCTCGTTCATCGACCCCGACACGGAGACGACCATCTTCCAGCCGCAGTGCATCGTCGACGCGCAATCACACCTTCCCAAGGTGAACCGAGAGCTGAAGAAAATCGCGCGCTCGGCTCTGCGCCTGTCTGAGTGCATCATCGAGTCGGCTGCGCATGTTCGGAGGACGCTTCGCGGCGCCCCTGGCACGCAAGACCTGATCGAGAACTGGTATCTGTTTGCGAGTGACCACGGTCACCGTGTCGCCTTGCACATGGACAACAGCGCCTGGGCGCGTTTCAGCCGGCTGCTGATGCGCCTTGCCATTAGCTGGGTCAGCTTCATTTGCGACAACTGCGACCCCACCGACCGCAAGACCTTCCGTTGGACGGTCAACGCTCTCGAGTACGCGATGCTCATGACCCGCGGCAACAACATCCTTCACCTGACGAAGCATGAGTTCGCTCTGCTTCGGGCAAAGGTCGCGAGCTGCATGACACTGCTCATTTCGCACTTCGACATCCTCGGTGCCCGCTCCAGCATCGAAGCCAAGAAGGAGGCGGAGCGGCTCGAGACCCTGCGGCGCATGGCGAAGATGTACCAGCGGGACGATGACGACGACTGCCTCCTGCCGCGCGTGCCCTCACCAACCAGCGCCAGCAAGATGCAGATGCAGGTCGATCGTTCCCTCCGTATCCCGCGGCAGGAACGCCTCGAGCTTATCAACGCCCTGGATCAGCACTTGGCCGGGCAATCACATGAGCAGCACCTCATCGGGCGTGTCCTTGATGAGGAAGTGTCTGAGGACCGCGCCCTCGTGTTCCTCGCTGCGAGCTCCAGCAACATCTCCCTGCGATGGCAGCAGGACGGCTTTATCGGCGGCGGCGCGAACGGCAGCGTTTACCTCGGCTTCAACCTCGACTCTGGCGGTATCATGGCGGTCAAGGAGATCCGCGTGCAGGACATCACCAACTCGCCCGCTCTCTACAAGCAGATTAAGGACGAGGCAGACGTAAGTTTTCGTAGAGACGTCCGAACTGACAAACAGGTTATGCAGATGCTCTCCCACCCGAACATCGTCGACTACTACGGCATCGAAGTCCACCGCGACCGTGTCTACATCTTCGAGGAGTACTGCCCAGGCGGCTCGTTGGCGAACCTGCTCGAGCACGGTCGAATCGAGGACGAGGAGGTTGTCATGGTGTACGCCTGGCAGATGCTGCAGGGCCTGCAGTATCTCCACTCCAAGGGCGTGGAGCACCGAGATGTGAAGCCCGACAACATCTTGCTTGGCGCTAACTCCGTCCTCAAGTACGTCGACTTCGGTGCCGCCAAGGTCATCATCAAGGGCAACCGCACGATGGCGAAGACCCGTGCCATCAAGGGTGGTGGCGGCGGCGACGCCGGCCCGGCCGTCATGAACTCGCTAGCAGGAACGCCCATGTACCTCGCGCCGGAAGTCATCAAGGGAGGTGCAGGTGCTCTGGGAGCCGCCGACATCTGGTCCATGGGCTGTGTCGTTCTGGAGATCACGACTGGCCGCAAGCCGTGGTCCAACTTGGATAACGAGTGGGCCATCATGTTCCACATCGGTATCGCCACCCAGCACCCGCCGCTGCCCGACCCCGGACAGATGTCGGATCTCGGTATCGACTTCATCCAGCAGTGTCTCACGATTGATCCGAACAGTCGACCGACGGCGTCGGAGCTGATGCACCACCCGTGGCTGTCGCTCATGATGGAGCTCACGATGCAGCCGGAACAGTCGCCGACCGCGTCGAGCGTGCCCTCGCTCCTGACGACCGCCACGAGCGATTTCCAATCGCTTGACTCAGCCACCAGCTACGACCTGACACCGCAATCCGAGCGCTTGCCGAGTAGCGAGCTCTCGCAGCCGTCGCTGGGCTCCTCGCAGCCGCCGAGCGCGCATCACACCCCCGAGACGTCTCTGAACAACATGCACTCGAGCGCGCCGACCGAGGGCACCGACTCGCCTTTGAAGACGCACATGGAGGAGATCGCGCCCGAGACCCAGCCGCTGGTTCACCCGCAGCACGAGGCGTTCGCGCAGCACGTGCAGCAGGTGCCGCCGCCGATACCCTCGCACCTGCCGCCGTCGAACGGTCTCGACAGCCGGCTGGAGCAGCTGACGCTGAGCGAGCCGCATGCGGAGCAGTCTATCGACGGGACGCCGAGGCAGTGCCCGACTCCGACTCCCGTGGCGCAGCATTCAGAACGCGCCACCGAGTCTTAGTTGGGCTTTGGAGGATTGTGCTGGTTGACGGGAATCATGTGAGGCGCGCGCAGACGCAAGGCTTTCCGGGTTCAGTGTTGGGCGATACGGTGTCATTTCCACTTCTATCTCACGCAAGACATGTTTTCTCTTTCCTATTGTTTGGGCGCTAAGTGTATGTTAGTTGTATGTACCGCAGGTTGTTGGGCCATTGTTGAGCACTCGATGATGCCACGGTCCTCGTATGTCCTGGGTCCCGGGGTGCGGCGTTGGCCGGAGCACTGACGGGCACTGACGGGGCTCAGCGAACGCCTCAGACGTAGTCTCGGAGCCGAGCGATGGGGCGGCTGGGGTCAGGTGTCTTGGATGAGTGGGATGTGCGCAAGTGACAGAGGTCAGCGTCGGTCACATGCACGGGCTGAAGGATGGCAGGAGCAGACGCAGACGGGTTAATTGGATGCAATGGGTCTGAAATGCCACCTCGGACCTGGAGAGGGACACAGGGCCAATCGGGGATAAGAGAGGAGCGCAGGATCTAGGACAGCGGCCCATGAGCGTCAGGCGCTAGGCGTCAGGACGCGTCAGGCCAGCTGCAGCCTGGGACCAAACTGCAGGATCATGAGCATTTCGGTGATGGCATGCTGGGCGGGCCATAGAGCGCAGCGAGCAGTTAAGGCGGGCTCGAACAAACTTGACGGCTGGCACTAGCCCAGAGGAGGATTTTCAGCGGACGCAGATGATTTGCCTCCGCCCGGCCACTGAGGAATCCCAAGCTGCAAGCCCTCGTGGCTGGGCTGGTTGGGCTGGCTGGGCTGGCTGGCTGGCGCCTGGCTGACTCTGGCGCTGTGGCTCAGCGCTGGCTGGCTCAGGCTGGCTCAGGCTTGGACCGCACTATGGGCCACAGTCGGCCGTCACTAGACTGCTGGGCGACGCTCCCTCCCACCCGCCGCGTCCTTTTGTTGCCTCTGCATCCTTTTCGTCTTCTCCAACTAGTCGTCCATCCAGAGAGAGATCACTAGTTGCATCTTCCAGGTGAGTCCCCCCCGCCGTCCCGTCATCCATCGTCCTCGCTGCATCTCCGCACCCCGCCGCCAGGTGCATGCACCCCCGAGTGCACAGAACCTGTGACATGGCTTGACCCACCGCGCACCCTCGCACAATTTTACATCACGCTGACTCAAATCCTTCTTCGTCGTGTGGCCACCCGTATCACTCCACCTCGCCTCCATCCTCTGTCCGCCTTCGTGACCTCGCCATCCACCTTCGCCATCGCATGCCCTCTTCTCTCTAACAGCTCCCAAAAAACCCACGTCAACGCATCTTAAACCTACGTGGTCGAATCCACCCTAAACCCCATCAAAAAAACTACTACCAACAAAAGCATCATGTCTGCCGACGCTACCCCTGCTGCCACCCCCGCCGCTGCGGCCCCCTCGTCGCCCACCCCCGCGGCGGCGGCCTCCCCTGCCCCTGCCACCCCCGCCGCCGAGGGTGCCGCCAAGCCTGCTCAGCCCGCCCCCACCTCTACCACCGGCCAGCAGCAGCCCGGCAACAGCGCCTCGCTCTACGTCGGCGAGCTCGACCCTTCGGTCACCGAGGCCATGCTCTTCGAGATCTTCAACATGGTCGGCCCCGTCGCCTCCATCCGTGTCTGCCGTGACGCCGTGACCCGCCGCTCGCTCGGTTACGCCTACGTCAACTACCTCAACGCGGCTGACGGCGAGCGCGCCCTTGAGCACCTCAACTACTCCCTGATCAAGAACCGTCCTTGCCGCATCATGTGGTCGCAGCGCGACCCTGCTCTCCGCAAGACCGGCCAGGGCAACATCTTCATCAAGAACCTTGACGACAAGATCGACAACAAGGTGAGTCGTCGTACAATAGCCGCCGCAGCTGCTGCAAGCGCAAGAGCCGATGGCTGCTCCGCTTGCGCGCGCGGAAGCAACAATAGCGAGGTCGAAGGCACGTGCTGACTTCTTAGGCTCTCCACGACACCTTTGCCGCCTTCGGCAACATCCTCTCGTGCAAGGTTGCCACTGACGAGAACGGCAACTCGCGCGGATTCGCCTTTGTCCACTACGAGACTGGTGAGGCCGCTGACGCCGCCATCAAGTCGGTCAACGGCATGCTGCTGAACGACAAGAAGGTCTACGTCGGCCACCACATCTCCAAGAAGGAGCGCCAGTCCAAGGTCGAGGAGCAGCGCGCCAAGTTCACCAACATCTTCATCAAGAACCTCGAGCCCGAGTTCACCCAGAAGGACCTGGAGGACATGTTCAAGCCTTTCGGCGAGATTGTTTCTGCTGCTCTTTCGGTGGGTGAGGATGGCCTCTCTAAGGGCTTCGCCTTCGTCAACTACACCTCCCACGACGCGGCCAAGAAGGCTGTCGACGAGCTCAACGACAAGGAGATCAACGGCAAGAAGCTCTACGTCGGCCGCGCCCAGAAGCGTGCCGAGCGTGACGAGGAGCTCCGCCGCATGCACGAGGAGCGCCGCCTCGAGAACGAGTCCAAGACTGCCGGCGTCAACCTCTACGTCAAGAACATTGACGACGAGTGGGACGACGACCGTCTCCGTTCCGAGTTCGACTTTGCCGGCACGATCACGTCGGCCAAGGTCATGCGCGACGACAAGGGTGCGTCGCGCGGCTTCGGCTTCGTCTGCTTCTCGCAGCCCGACGAGGCCACCCGTGCCGTCCAGGAGATGAACGGCAAGATGATCGGCACCAAGCCCCTGTACGTTTCGCTCGCCCAGAAGAAGGAGGTCCGTCGCCAGGCCCTCGAGTCGCAGATGCAGCAGCGCAACGCCCAGCGTCTCCAGTACGCCGCTGCTAACGGACTCGGTGGACCCCAGGGCTACATGCAGGCCCCCATGTACTACCCCCCTATGGGTCCTTACGGTGGCCCCATGATGCCCGTCCGTGGCGGCGTCGTCGGCTACCCCGGCGCTCCCCCCATGATGGGTGCCCGCCCCGGCCGCTACCCTCCCTCGGGCCAGCCTGGTGCCCCCGTCCCCATGGGCTACATGCCCCCCGGAGGTGCCGGCGGCAACTACCCCGGCATGCCCAACTACCCCGTTCGCCCTGCCGGCAACGCCCGCCCCCCCACGGCTGCCCGCCCCAACGGCTCGCCCTCTGGTGCCCAGCAGGGTCTCCCCCGCGGCCAGGTCCCCGCCCGCCCCCAGGGCGACGGCGCCGCGCCCGCTGCCGGCCAGCCCCGCCTCACTGCCCAGGCGCTCGCGCGCGCGTCGCCCGGCGAGCAGAAGCAGATGCTCGGTGAGGCCATCTACCCGCTGATCCACGAGTCGCAGCCCGAGCTGGCCGGCAAGATCACTGGTATGCTGCTCGAGATGGACAACGCCGAGCTGCTGCACCTCGTCGAGTCGCCCGCCGCGCTCACCGAGAAGGTCGACGAGGCGCTCCGCGTCCTCGAGGACTGGGGCAAGAACGACGAGGACAAGCCCGCCGCCGAGGGCGAGGGCGAGAAGAAGGACGAGGCCGCGGCCGAGAAGCCCGCCGACGCCGCCGAGGAGAAGAAGGAGGACGACGCCGAGAAGAAGGAGTAATTTTTTTCTTCCCCATCCCTTCCATCCCCGCCTATCCTTATATTCCAGCTCTTGTGTAGTTCTCCTAGACCGGGTCACCCGTGTGAGATGTGTACGATGGTGTGGGAGCTGAATGCAACGAGTTCTCTCTACGAGGCGGCGAGGCGCCGGAGGCGCTGTACGCGCTCGCGTGTATGTGCTAACTAGTCGCCGCTGGCCTTCGCGGATGAGGAGCAGCCCGGGAGCTGGACACTTGGATGCATGACCGGCCGCTATCAACTAACCAGAACCCCGACCCGACCCTGCTGCTGTTCGCAAGTCATAGCCTGCCGCGTATCGCGTGTCTCAGTGAGCAGAAGCCGGCCGATCAGACAGGCAGGCAGGCTGTGGCAGAGGCGGATGTGGCACAAGTGAGTCAGACAGTGGGAAGAGGTAGCTAGCTGACGCGTCTCGGATTTGGGACGAAATCCCAGCGCTTGGGACACGGTGTGCTTGGCGTTCACTCGGGTTCTCAGTCTGAGACGCACCAGTCCTCCCTCCCGCTCTCACGCTGCGTCGCCTCCGAGCCCAACCAATCGCAGTACTCACTCGCCTCCAGCAGTCTCCTCGAGTGGCACCGCCCCTGTCAGCACACGACTTGCAGCCCAGTGTTTTTGCATGAGATGGTTCTACTGATAAGTACTACGCGTCGACGTCGGTCCGCGGCGGCCACTGGTCGTACGCGCCTCCGCGCCCGTAGTCGAGGATGCCCGAGTCGAGCGGCGGGCGGTAGTACAGGGGCCCGTCCCACACTCTATACACATGCCCGCCCTGGTTCTCGCGGAACTTGCGGGGCATGCGCCACGGCGGGGGGATGTCGTCCTCGCCGATGTGCCAGTACATCTCGTCGTGGTCGCGGTACTCGGCCACCTTGCCGGGAAGGGGGAGCACGAACTTGCCGACCTGGAGCTCGGTGTCGGTCACGTCGCCGTGGTGGATGCGGGCGTACGCGACGCGCCACAGGCCGCGGAAGCCGAGGTACTCGCACCAGCGCCAGCGGTCGAGCGTCTCGATGTCGGCCAGGCGCGTGGCGTCGTTGAACAGCAGCGCGTACGGCCAGGGCGCGGGCGCGTTGAGTTTCGTCACGAGGTACCCGAGGAACACGGTCGGACGGTCCGGGTTCAGCTGCAGGAGGCGCGCGAGCTCCTTGGTCTGCAGCTCGCGGTCGAGCGCGTCCTCCTCCTGCCCGTTGTGCGAGACGAGCACGTCGACGTCGACGCCGCGCACGTCGAGCGTCGCGTGGATCGCGGGCGCGAGCTCCCCGTGCGGCGACGGCAGCAGGTGGTGCGTGCTGTTCTTGATGGGATACTTGGACAGCAGGCACGCGCCCCACGTGTGCTTGTTCGGCCCGGGCCCGAGGTCGACATAGTACCCCAGCTCCTGGGCCAGGTAGCGCGTCAGGTCGCGGTTGCCGTACACGAAGCGGTGCAGGTCCGTCTCGAGCATGCCGAGCACGTCGACCTCCATGTCCTTGACGAGGCTCGCGATGCGCCGCTGGCTGTCGCGCCCCGGCTCGTCGATCCCAAAGTGCACCGTGAAGATGCCGCCCGTGAACATGTTCAGGTCGCCGTAGTACGGCACCGGCGGCGCCGCCTCGGCGCTCTGTGCCTGCAGCCGGACGCCGGCGACGAGCGCCGCCGCCGCGACCGCGATCGACAGGTAGCGCGTGTACACTGCGCCGGCCTGGAGGCGCTTGCGCGAGCGCGCCGCGAGCCGGCTCTCGTCGGGGAGGTTGAGCGCGTGGCCGGCGCGCAGCGCGAACGGCAGCGGGACCAGCAGCAGGAGCAGGATGAGGCCCGTGCGCTCGCGCAGGATCCACCCGAAGGGCACGAACGCGTACGCGACGGTGAAGACGGACGCGACGTCGAGGAAGCAGTTCCACGCGAGCGCGTTGCCCGTCGTCTTGGGCGGGACGCCGGCGGCGATGCGCACAAACGCCGGCGCCGCCGCCACGAGCCACACCATGAGCGCGACGCCGCCCGCGAACCCGGCCCAGTTCGGGAACATGTACAGGCAGAACGCGCCGACGTACGGGACCGCCAGCAGCGCGGGGTCCAGCAGGCGCTGCGCCGGCGGCGAGAGCGGGATGGCGAGCGCGCACAGCGCAACGACAACGCCCGCCCACGGGTGCAGCAGCGGTGCGCGCGCCGGGAAGCCCTCCCACGTCCACGCGATGATTGTGCCGCTGTCCGACAGGAACGTCTGCGCGAGGTGCACGAAGGACCCGAGGCCGAGCGCGATGGCGAGGCGCTGCGCGCGCGTCGTGCCCATTGTGCCCTGGCCCTTGTCGCTGAGGCGGTCGGGGCCGGGCGTCGGCGGCGCCGCGAACAGGGCGTTCGGGCGGTAGTACAGCTCGGCCGCGCTCAGCGCCGACAGCACGAGGCCCGTCTTGTTCCACCCGCCGCTGTCCGCGTTCACAATCGCCCAGAACGGGTTGTTCGAGTAGCACAGGTACTTGCCCAGCATGCACAGCACGACGCCCGCGGCCCACATGCGCCCCGTGGCGGCGGCCTCGGGCGAGCCGCGCGTGCGCGTCTGCTCCGCAATCAGCGCGTTCCACCCGCACGCCATCGCGAACAGCACGCAGAAGAAGCGCGCCGCGACGTGCGGGATCGCGTACGCGCCCAGCCCGAACGCGTACAGCAGCACCCGGTTCCAGAACACGCCGGCGCGCGAAGACATTGTCGCACGGTACCCCGGCTTGCTCCACAGGTACGGCACCAGGTTGATCGTGATGCCCAGCTCTGAGCCCGTGATCGCGAGCGACCACACCGACCAGTAGAACAGCTGCACGCTGACGCCCGTGAACACCGTCCACCACGCCGTCGCTGCGGTCAGCTTACCCTGCGCGTTAGGCTAGCTTACCGAACCAGACATCAGACAGGTACGCCGCCACCTCCGGCTTGGGGATCGGCGACGCGCGCGACGGCTTCGCCGTCCAGTCCTCCTCGACGATCGGCCGCGAAGGCACCGGCGCGAGGTAGATCCCGGCGGGGCTCGCGTGCCTGCAAACGTCAATATTACATGGCGGTACGGCGGTACAGCGGTACGGGGTACAACAGCTCCGCCGCGCGCGCTCAGACATACCCGTTCTTGTCGTCCTCGATCTCGGGCCGGCTCGTGTCGATGACGCGGATCTGGAAGTGGCCCAGCTCGAAGACGGTGCCGGCGTCAAAGGCGACGTCCCACATGACGAGCGACCACTCGAAGAACGCGTAGTACGTATACGCTGATGTCAGCTTCAGGTCCCAAGGCGTAGCTTTCCCAGACACCCAACGCCTGTGGCTTCGGCGTTCACCGACGCCCCGAGCCCAGACTCACCCCCGGGGACCTTCTTGATGTTGTGCTGGACGAACAGGTAGATGAGCGGCGGGAGGCAGCCGAAGAAGCCGGCGGCGCAGACGGCGCGCCAGCGCTTGGCGCGCGGGTCGATGCTGTGCGCCCACGAGAGGTACATCCAGGGCGCGTCGAGGACGAGGTAGACGATCATGGCGAGGTCGTGGAGGTCGTGCTCGTCGCGGGACGTGACGAACATCCATCCGCCGCACGCGACCGTGCGCGCGAGCCCGAGACACGCCTCGACGTCGACGGCGCCGGCGCTCCAGGGCGCGCGCTTGCGGCCCGTGCCGTTCGTGGGCGGGTCGAGCGCGACGTCGCTGTCGAGCTCGTCGTCCGAGCCCTTCTCGACCGTCAGGCGCGAGCGCGAGCGCAGCGAGCGCTTGTGCTCCAGCGTCGACGGCGCAGCAGACGAGGCAACTGGTGTCGACAGCGGGCGCGCCGCCCCAAGCGCCGCAGACGGCGGGTACCGGTGCGCAAGCCACTGCAGGCCCAGGAAGACGAAGCGCGGCGTCGCAGTCAGCGCGATCAGGATCTGGAACGGCGCGCGCGCAGCCGCGTGGTCGCCGATGCTGTCGTCAGTGCTCTGCGTACACAAGAAGGGGAGTACGCCACGGCGGGCAAATGCAGCGACGGCTCATGGCGTTTCCAGGAGCAAGCGACTCGCCATGTGGCCCATGCAGCGCAGGGAGCAGGGAGCAGGGAGCAGGGCCGGCAGCGACGGGGCGCAGAGCCCATGACTCATCGCCGCGTGCTAGCCGGCGCCCTCGGTGCGCCCTCGACGCTTCCGAACATCCGCTGCGCCCCCGTGCGGTGCCGTTGGGCGACGGAGTCGCCATATCCCCGCCCGAGCCCGCCGCTACGTCGCCTCTCCAGATGGCCCAATTGAACTCCGCGCGACGCCAAATACGCCATACGCCGGCGCCTCGGCCGTCGGCGTCATGGCCCATTTTTCGAGGCTGGCTGGCAGCTGAAGCGGCCCACACGCCTAGCGGCTAGCGGCCTGCGGGCGTGTCCTGGGTCTATTCTCGGCGGTCACACTCACGTAGCGCTGACACTAGGCCACCACTCGACGGGCCACTTTGCAACGGCGTTCTCGCACAGCGCCTCCCACAGCCCGGCGGCCCAGCCGGCGAGCAGCGCCGTCGCGAACGCGGCGACACTGAACAGCGTGTGCAGCCGCGGCACCAGCGGCGCCGGGACGGACACGAGGGTTGCCATCGCGCCCGCCGGTCTTGTTGATGTCGGTGTGGAGGCGCGGAGGCGAGCCCGGCGTAAGGAGTGTTAAAGGGTGGTGGTGCAGGCCCGGTCGAGGGAGGATGGCGCTGCACAGGGGTGATGCTGCGGGATGCAGTGACGGAGGGGGTGGCGGTGAGATAAGATAGAGAGAGATGCAAAGAGGATGTGATCGATGTGAAGCAGCATCAAAACAACGTTCTGCAGCTGGCTCGTGGCCGGGTCACGCAGGCCTCAGCCGCTCAGCCTCGCTGAGAGGTCGGGTCGGCTCATGTGTGCCTGTGACCCGGGGGTGCTTCCCACTGGCCACTGCAGAGAAGCGCGTCCTCGCTCCGGGCTCCGCGCTGCGTGCACCCGAGGCTGGCAGGCTGGGCTGGGACAAGTCTTGGCCCGGCGTGGCCGAGAGCTTCGTTTGCTTCGACCGACATTGTCTCTGCCTGCGTCATTGAGCCCACAGCCCACAGAGGGCACGGGGGTACGGGGGTACGGGGACCTGCCGCGCCCTGCGCCCTGCGCGCCCTGCTCGCCCTGGTTCCGCCCTGGCGCGTGCCTCCCCTCCTGCCAAATCGGGCAACCACCCACGCGATCTAGCCCTCCCACGCGTCCATTCCGAAACCCCTCCCACTACCATGGCTCCCCTCGCCGCCCCTCGGCCGCCGAGGACGCGAGGACAGTCATGCTACGCGTCGCACATCCACCCATCCATCTC
The DNA here is from genome assembly GCA_023630055.1 of Trichosporon sp. PB005A. Classification (NCBI taxonomy): domain Eukaryota; kingdom Fungi; phylum Basidiomycota; class Tremellomycetes; order Trichosporonales; family Trichosporonaceae; genus Trichosporon; species Trichosporon sp. PB005A. The sequence continues at coordinate 350,216 of JAMALZ010000012.1, forward strand.
CGTTAGTGTGGCGTTTCACTCGGGTCCACCTTCGCTATAGACCAAGGCGTTCACATTCGTATATACAAAGACGCGCCTGCTGTCTCGCTCATGTCGGCAGACACCTATAGTACCAGAACGAGCCAGCACACGAGACACGCGCGAATAACTAGTATGAAGAAAACTCTGCTGCACCTCCTTCCTTCCTCCTCCTCTGCGCTGCCTCCCCGTCGTGACAGCTCCTCTAAGGCGTCAGCGGCGCCTCACGGCCACGCGCAGGTGCACCCGCCGACGCCTGCTGCTGCTGACAGATGTCCCCGTCACACTTAGCAGCAGCCACCGCCAGTCTTCTGCTCGACGTTCTGGCCGAGGCCCTTGATCGTCGACTTGCCGCCGGGTCCAGACGCCATAGAGTTCGAGCCCATGCGGTCCTTGATCTGCTTCGACATGGTCAGGAAAGCCTGCTCGACGTTGGTCGCGTTCTTGGCAGACGTCTCGAGGAAGGGAATGTCGAGCTCGTCCGCGAACGCCTTGGCCGCAGCGTAGTCGACCACCTTCTTGGTCGCGAGATCCGACTTGTTACCGACGAGCAGCTTGTTCACACCCTCGACAGCGTAGCGGTCAATCTCCTGCAGCCACTGCTTCACGTTCGCGAACGTGTCGCTGTCCGTAACGTCGTAGACGACAATAATACCGTGTGCTCCTGTAGGGAGTTAGCCAACGCACTCGGAGTAACTCTGGATGAACTCACCGCGGTAGTAGGAAGAGGTGATGGTGCGGAAGCGCTCCTGGCCAGCAGTGTCCCACTGTTTAGGGGTATAGTAATAATGGATAGGAGGCAGGGCGATTGGCGAGAGGGAAGCAGTGAACATGGAAGGAGGGGAACATGGTACCGTATGAAACGGTTTGTTTACAGTGGGGGGCGTACGGATGGAATATCACAACATACACGCCGAATTCATAGGCGGACAAGTTGGGCAGTCGAAGACAACAGTGGACCGACGACAGTATTGCACCAAGCAAGATGACCGTAATGATGACAGCGGCAGGATTTTTGTTTTCGTTGACCAAAGAACCGGACCGAACGACGAGGGGGAGCCCATAATAATCCACACAGATTGAAAGATGAGGGAGACACCAATCAAACAGACATGTTGTAGTTTTCGTTCCAACACGAGATCCAACAGGAAGGGGGTGCGTGATAAAACACAGGGACGAAGAGGTTCGAAGCGATATTGACACATTAGTTGACCGTAATGTTGACAATGGTGGGAGCCAAGGGAGGGAGAACCCAAGAGAGACCAATGATGCCGGAGACAACAGATCGATTCCCAAAAAGCCGGGACGGACAACCGAGAAGAAACAACAGTTGAGACAGAGAGTCAGAGCGCCAAAAACAACAGAGCAAACCCAAGAGGAAACCCATTAGAATTGACGTTCAACGACGAGTCGTGACGTGACGGAAGACGTTTCAGTGGTGTGAACACGTTTGTGCGACGATGAGTTCAACCGTTTTCGTTTTCGTGTGCAGCCCAAGGTCGACGACAGTGCGAGTTGACGAAGAGCGCAGTGCGCAAGCAGAACGGTGCGACAAAGTTGACCAGAGTATGTCGACGCGTCGGAAGGCACCGCAGGTACCAAGCCGAGCCAGAAAAGCAGAACAGAGCAACCAGATGACAAGTGCAGCGACGGCAGCAAAGGCAACGGAGGTCAGTCCACGATTAAGCCAGGCAGGTCAGGCCAGTGACGCAATGAGTGGAGTCGAGAACAACACGGGTTGAAGCGAGTGAGTCGTGAGTGTCGAGAGTGAAACCGAAGTGCTGCGTCAGCTTTGACTAAGGACAGCTGAGTGCGCGGGATACGCACGATCTGAAGCTTAACAGTCTTTCCCTCGAGGTCGATGGTGCGGATCTTGAAGTCGACCTGGGCTTGTTAGCTGTTGCAACAAGATGCGTCTAGCTGTACTCACACCAATGGTCGAGATGTAGCTCTCGGTGTAGGTGTCGTCGGCGAAACGGAGGAGAAGACAAGACTTGCCAACACCGGAGTCACCGATAAGGAGAAGCTATAGGTCAGCATCTAGCTCTAATCTCGGGTGAGTCGGCGTGGGGCGTCTTCCGTACAACCAGATAACGTCACGGTTTAGACTGTCGGCCGAGCATCATCTCGTACTGGGTGACAGACGATGCCGACCCCGGCAGTGACGTTCAGACGACGTCATGTCCAGCCGCGACGTGCTGTGGTTGCGTGAGGAGTGACGGTGGTGCGAGCAGACGGCGCGTGACGGCGCACAGTCTGTCGCTCCACGCCGGGTCGAGGCTCACCTTGAAAAGGTAGTCGTACTCGGCGGTAGCAGCCATCGTGATTATGAGCTAAGGAGTCTGTTTGGTGAGTCGCGAGCAGGCAACGACCGATGCAAAGGCGCGAGTTGACAGTGGTGACGACAGCGAGTAAAGTGGATCCCGGAAAAGTGTGGGGTGGCAACAGACGGTGTGGTAGCGTGAGTGATGAGCAGCAGGCGTGGGCGGGCGGTGATGGAGTGCCGTGGGACGAAGGTGACGTTAGAAGAGGAAGAACCAAATGATGGAGGCCAAGGCGGGCGCGGGTCAGCATCGGTACGCGTGCGGTCCGGTGTTGTTCGCGCGGCTGTGTCGACGAACGATCAAACAGGCGCGGAGAGGTGTACTCACCTGTGGGCGGGGGAGGATGGATATGCGCGGGCGGTGGAGGAGAGGGCCTGGGGTGGTCGTTGAGAGAGTCGTGCGGAGATGGAACTAGGTGGCGAGGCCGAGGGTGTTTGAGAGTGAGATGGAGATGGTGGATGGATGTTGAAGATGAGAGAGATGGACAGTGGCGTGGCCGGTGCACGCCTGGGAGGGCTGGGACGCACCGCAGTGCACGCTGGCGTTGGCTGGCTGGCTGGCTGGCTGGCTGGCTGGCTGGTGGCCGCTGGCTGGCGAGGCTGGGCAGGCTGGGCTGGGCCGCTGGGCCAGCGTCCGGGTCTAGGGTATGCAGCGGCTGGCGACCGTCCTGCGGTGGGTGGCCTTCCCGGCCGGCCCTGACCCAGCACAGCCAGCACAGCAAGAAGCACCACGCCGCGCGAGCCTGGGGTCGCGTGCCTATCCGCCCGTCGCAGTGGGTCAGGCGCGTCGTCAGTCCCATGCCTAACGCTGCCGCTGTACGGTGGGCGGAATTAAAAGGTGTTTCGAGGTCCCTGGCCGTGTGGCAGGGGGGAAACCGCGTTTCTGATCCTGCTACAGACCACCCAACCTTATTATACAGCCAGGTCTCGACCGGCACAAACCGATCACCACAGCAGAGCACGACCGTTGAGCGACACAAGAGCAAGAAGTCACGTTCGAACCGCCTTCATGTCGCTGTTATCGTGTGCCAATCTCGTAATGCAACCGTCGCCATCACGCTAGCGGGCGCTAGGAAGCGGCGCGGACCCTGTCCGTCTTCCTTCGCAGACGCTGCGGCCGAAGGAGGGGGCGCGCACTGTCCGCCTCTGCTCGCAATTACAAACAGCACGGTATGTTGGAATACCCTGCTCGCTGTACTTCTGGCTCGAGGGGTCCGTGGGCCGACGCGCGCCCGATTTGTATTATGCGCACGCCTCTGCATCGGCGGCGACAGCGTCGGCAGTGCTCGATAGCGGTGACAGGCGATAATTCATCAGATAGCCAGGACCGCCAGGGCGGCAGGTACGCCCCGTTTCAGGACTCGGCCCCGGCGGCCAATCAGTGCCGCGCGCGCCGAGTCGGACTGTTGTTTTCGGCTGGCGATAATCTCAAATCCTCGTCCGGCGCCGCACGCAAATCTCAAAAGTTGGCGCGCCGTTCGTCATGGCCATGCACGTCGGCCCGAGATCTGCTCGGTGCTGCTGCTTTCTCGTCTGCATATAACCCCTTGACCTGCTGCTATCACGACCAGTGAACGACCTCTCGACGACTCGACACGCCTACGCTTAATTTTGCCTCTTCCCCCTTCTCCCCGCCCCGACTACTGCTCGACTTGCCGAAAGCGACGAGCTACTAACCGCCCCCAGCCATGACGACAGCGACCACCGCGCGCGCCGGCGTCTTCTCGCGCGTGTGGGCCGCGTACCTCCGCGTCCTGGCCGAGCACCCGCTGCGGACAAAGATGGGCACGTCGGGCTTCATGTTCCTGCTCGGCGACAGCATTGCGCAGTTCGGCATCGAGGGGCGGCGGCCGTTCGGGTCGCAGCCGGCGGTCGAGGACGAGGAGGACTCGCCGGAGTGGAACGTGAGTCCGCGCCTGCTTCGTCGGGCCACACCAGGCTCCGCGGACGCCAATGCCATCTCTGTCCGCCTCTGCTGCTCGCTTGCTTGACTCTCGGCCACCGAGAGCCTGAGCGGCGGCAGGCAGAGACGAGACGAGGCCGTAGGGAACAGCCAAGTAGCGAAACCGTAAGCTGACAAGCAGCGGAAACGCACCCTCCGGATGCTCTTCTACGGCACGTGCGTCTTCGGCCCGCTAAACCACGCGTGGCTGGGCATGGTGCAGCGCGTCGAGTTTGCGAGCCGGTGGCGAAGTGAGTACTCCGGGCCAGAGCTTTCCGGATACAGAGCATCGAAAGCTGACAGCAGCACTCGCCGCGCGCGTCGCGCTCGACCAGGGCGTGTGGGGCCCGTTTATTGTGTCGAGTGAGTCTTTCTTCGCCATCTGCCTCTCCCAGGTCCCTCGGTCGCTGGAGGCAGGGGGCGAGGCAGCCGCAGCTACGGCGTGCCCCAAACAGCTAGCTGACCGCAGTGTTCTGGACGGGCAACGGCGTCATGGAGGGCAAATCGGCGCCCGAGGTCAAGGCCAAGTGGGAGATGGCGTTTGTGGGGTCGTACTCCAAGTCGCTGTGCGTGTTTGGCCCGACGCAGATTGTCAACTTCACCCTCACGCCGCCGCAGCACCGGCTGGCCGTGCAGCAGCTTGTGGGACTTGGTGAGTCTGCCCTCTTTCTTTCTGTCCCTCTGTCCCTCTGTCACTCTCGCGCTGTCGCGCTGGCGCGCTCTCGAACTCTCGCACCCCTCCGGGCTGCACGCGCTGCAGAGCTGTCATGACAGTCCACAGCTGACCCCAGGCTGGAACACGTACATCTCGTACATGAACAACTTCAACAACCGGCGCCTCAAGCTCGCCGCGGCCGAGCTGGCGGCGGCGCAGGCAGCCGAGGCCGAGGCGCTCGCGCACGGCGAGGTCGTGCGCAGCGCCGACCCCGCGCACCCCGCCAGGGGCAGCCACGAGGCCGTCGAGGCCGCGCGCGCAGAGGTCGAGCGCAGGAAGGCCAAGCTGGACAAGATCCAGCACGCGCAGGGCGGCGGCCCCGAGGGCGTCGCGACGCGCATGGGCTACTAGACTACTTAGACTTTAGACATAGATGTGCATTGCTGCTGCCGATCGTCCATTGATAGATGCTGTGCTGCGTGCTCTATGACTGATGCGGCTCGGTCGGGCTATGTGAGCGGAGGGAGGCGAGGGCCGCTGCGCTCGGCGCCATGCCCGCCTAGAAGTTGACAATGTCGCGCCCGAAGCACCACGCCAGCGCCCAGTACACCGGCACGAGGATCTTGTTGCGCGGACTCAGCGCCAGGCTCATGTAGTAGCTGCGCCACATGACCCACGCGAGGAAGCCGGCGACGCGCGTGCGGAAGCTCCGCGACCCGGACCGGTCCACCATCGCCTTCTCGTCGCCGATGAACACCATGCTCCCGCGGTTCTTCCACTTGAACGCCGAGAGGTCCTTGACGTCGGTCCCGTTCGCGATCTTGTTCAGGCTCTTCGCCATGTACGTCGCCATCTGGGCAGCGACCTGCGCCGTCGCCGGCAGCCGGCCCGTCGTCGGCGTGCAGTTGTCGCCGATCGCCCAGACGTTGGGCACGACGGTGCCCGAGTTCGAGTCGATCACCTGCAGGTGCTCGTTTACCGTTAGACTGCTGTTAGCTTCGGCAAAACATTGTCCACAGCGAGATGTGGCCAGGGTGACCCACGAGTGCGTCTTGTCGTCCTTCTTCAGCGTCTGCAGCGAGGTCACAAACTCGTTCGCCTGCACGCCCGTGGACCACACCAGCAGGCCGAATGGATCTGGCTCGTCAGCTCGCGCACTTCACTGGTCAGCTGAACTTACACCTCTCGCCGTTGTCGAGGTAGAGCGCGTGCCGGTCGACCTTTGCGATCTTGGAGTTGGGCATGATCTTGATTCCGTCGCGCGCGTACTTGCGCTCGGCGTACTCGCGGAGCGCGCGATCGAAGCTCATGAGGATGCCGGGGGCGACGTCGAAGAGGCGGATCTCGACCTTGTCCGCGATGTCGGGGAAGCGCTTGCGGACGTCCTCGTGGACAAAGTCGTGCAGCTCGGCCGCAAACTCGACGCCCGTCGGGCCGCCGCCGACAATGTTGAACTTGAGGATGTCCCGGCGCTCCTGCTCTGAGAGGCTGGGCTCGTACGCCATCTCGAGGCACTGCAGGAGCCGGTGCCGAATCGCGCGCGCCTCGCGCACGTCCTTCAGGAAGTTGGCGTGCTCCACCACGCCCGGCGTGCCGAAGGACTGCGAGCGAGAGCCCGTAGCAATGATCAGCTTGTCGTACGGCACGTGGTACGCGTCGCTCGGCGTGTACTCGGGCAGAATCTCCGCGCCGCCAGTGTAGTGCCGGTCCTTTGGCGAGGTCTGGTGCGGGTCCTCGTACGGCGGCAGCGAGGGCGAGACGTGCACCGTCTTGTTCGAGAGGTCTGCGAGCATTAGCACGGCTGAAACGATCATCGCAGCCTGAGATCCGGAGAGCTGGCAACGAGCCGTCGGTAGAGCTACAGGGCCACCGTCCGAAGCACGCACTCACCGATCTTGTCGGCCCATCCCTGCGCATAGTTCACGTCCTTCAATTTGCGCACTGCCTCGGTCGCGGCACGGAACTCGAGCGTGCCGACGCACGTCGATGCCAAAAACGGCGTGAAGGAAAAGTAGTTGTTCGGCGAGACGACGGTGACTGTGGCTGTCAGTGTCTTCCTCGCAGGTCTTCCTCCGTCTTCCCTCGGACTCGCGAACCGAGTGACCTGGCCCGGGAACCAGGGAGCCGCGGCGAGCGGACACCGGGACAGTGCCGCTCCGCCAGGTGACTCACCATCGTACAGGTCCTTGTCAAGCTTGCGTGCCGTGTTGTACCCCGCCCATCCCGACCCGAGGATGACGAGCTTCTCCTTGTCGAGCGCGTGCGAGCTGGCGAACAGGCGCTGCTGGGCGCGCTGCGGCGTTGCGCGCAGCGCGGGCGGGAGGTGTGTTCGTGCAGCATGGCGTATCGTTAGCATCGTCAGTGGATGGGAGGAGTGAAGAGGCAGCGTGCGGCGTCTCGTGTGCCGTTGCTGTCAAGTGCTAGCGCGGCATACCTCACCGCCCGAGATTGCTGGAGATTTCGGCAAGTTCCAAGTCGCACAGTCGCACGGACTGATGTCATCTCGCCAGGCCGCCCTGGATCCCGGCTGGGCCGGCGGCCCCGTGCCCCTCGTGGCCACCGGAGGGGGCGGACAGCGGCGCATGTCCGCGAACAGAGCCAATGGTTGGCAGCGCTTGCCGACGCGGCGCACGGAGGCGCGTTCCAGGCCGCCACCGCCCGGCTCCGGCACGATCTGCGCCAGTCGTGAGCAAGGCGAGTCCGTGCGCTGCACCGTGCTGACTGGGTCCGCTGACGTGGGTGCGTGCTGAGCGCTGAGGGGATCTGGCGCACAAGCTGCATATGCAGCAGCTTATGAGCACGCCATGGAGGCGTCTCAGAGGTTGCCCGCCGAAGGCTTGGCTCCCTTGGCCACTCTGCAAGCCGTGGCCGCCGTCCGGCCGGGTGAGCTCGCTGCAACATGTAACGGATCCGGCATCGCTGCGCCACGCTGACACAGTTCTCTGATACGGGCATTTGAGCCGTGGGCGCCACACATCTGTTTATAGACCACGGAACGGCCGCGAGATGGATCGTCGGCCATGGAGGCATTCGAACCCGCTCTCGCGCCGAGTCAGCACAATGGGAGGCGCTGAGACTGAGCGGCCCGGCACGTGCAGGCGTGCAGACGCTCCGCGTCAGCACCACGGCGGGCGGTGAATGCGATCTGCCGTGGCTGCGTGGCTGCGGGGCTGCATTCTTTCATCGCTGTCTGACTCGGGCGGGCACGTCAAGCGCTGCAGTGGGCTGGGAGGAATGCGGCGCCGCGAGGCGGGCAGGCATGCAGTTTAAGAGCGCTGCCGCGAGGCGCCGCGTGCTGGTAGGTCACGTGCCGGCGCCGCATCGACGAACCAGATTTCGGACATGCTTCGGCGATCCCAGTTCACGCCGACGTCGGAGGCGGCTGCCGGCCCTGGGCGTGCGGAATGCGACAGCGTGCGGGGCGGCGGCCACGTAACGAGCCACTGCCCACCTAGCTTGGCGGATGTAGCGGCGCGTTGATCACCGCAACTACTGATACGGCGAATGCGTCGCCTCCGACTGGAGCTTGCGCTGGGGAGAGCACGTCTTGCTCTCGCGGACCCAGATGCGCGCATTCGGAATTCGCCAGCAGCATCCTGCACCTCCAGCCTGGGTGGGTGTCAGCCACGAGCTGCCTCGCCGCAGCGGTCCGCCGGACCGTGCGCCGGCACAAACGTCGGCCCTGCCCGCTGTCTGTCAATGGGTGCTTGCAGATTGTAAACTGTGCCAAGCGCGACGAGCGTACGAGCGTGCGAGCCCCCGCGCAAACCCAATCTTGAATTGGCACTAAATGGCGCATGCCCGCTGACGCTCGACGAATTGCAAGAGCTTATCAGAGTTTATCTCTGCTGGGATTGGGTTCGGCTCAGTTACTGGGGCGGACGGGGGACGATGCATGCATGCGGTGCAGGTCGTTGCGCGAGTACGCTCTGCGCGCCGGAGCTTGAGGCGACGCACGCGACGGCGGCCTGGCATTGGCCCCCGCGCTCCGGGATGAGGCAGAACCCCGCCGGCTCGCTAAGGCGCGGCGTGCTCGGCCAATCGCCGCGACGGCGCCGGGGCCAGGTGAAACGGCGAACCTTGCCGTGGCCCCGTGATTGCGGCGGGCGACGTGGTCGTGCAGGCTCCGCGCTCCGCACTGCGCTGAACGCCACGGCCGGGGCTCTGCGCGGCCCGGGGCTCGGGGACGGGGGACCAGCTCGCGCGAGTGCGCGAGTGCGCGAGCAGCCTGTCAGCTCGCTCGCTGGGAATACGGGCCCCGGGGCCATTTACAGTGCACAGAGCTGGGGGCAACGCACACAGAGCCCCACCGAGGCCGATCAGCATCGTGCGTCGCGGCGGCCAGTCACCGCCCGCTACCGATACCGTGCCACCGAGCCACCGAGCCACGACCGCGCGGGCAGGCACGCGGGCCGTGGCCGTGGGTGAGTCTCGGCGCCGAAAACGCTACCGGACTTGGGCCGGGGATGTCGCGGAATACGACTGGCGCGCACACCGTGGGGCCCACTGCACTGCGCCGCCGCATGCCGCTGCATGCCGCGACGCGCCGACGCGAACAGCTCGCCAGGTTCCAGACGCGCCGCAACGCCGCACCAACGCCGCTCAACCAGAATCCTCCCACCGAGCTCGGTTTGAGGTACTGTTCAGAGAGGTACACGGTGGAGCACGCAGCCAGCGGTGACAGCTGGTGACACACGAGCCGTGCCTGTGACCCGTGGGTGGCCCAAGCCCTGCCGACGAGCGTGGTAGCGAGTAGCGAGACGCTCTGACCTGTCGGCGCGGCGTGTTGCGACAGCCGCGTACAGCCGCCAGCCGCAAGCCCGAGTGAGCCACTGCCGCCTACCGCCGCTGATCGTCGCAGGGCAGCAGGGCGTGCAGAGGATATACAAGGAGGAACCCCAGGAAACAAGCGAGGACGTGCAGCTGTAGAACATCTGCAGAACTCCCTGGGCGTCGCATGTTCCGGCGGAAAGCGGCTGTGCGCTGTCAGGACGGCGGGAGTTGGGACTGCAGAACCACGCAGGACACGCAGCGCGAGGAGGGTGTGCGCGAGGAAATACAAATGCAGAGACGGCCAGGAAAAACAACGGAGAGACCTGACTGTCGCAGGGCGTACGTCAATACGTCTGCTAGCGAGCAGGTCTGGCAATCAGACGCAATGTCCGTGCTCGGAGCTAAGGCGGGCGAAGCGCTGGGCACGTGGAGGAGGGCGAGTGCTGGGTGATCGAGGACAGACGGCTCAGGCACGGGCTTGGGTGCCGTTGCCGTCGGCTTGTTTTGGAGGAGCACTGGAGTCCCGCGGCAAGCTGGCACAGGCTGCGATCGCGCTGCCCGCGGCCGTGTGCGGGCGCGCGCGCACGCATGCGTGCGCTGCGCTCGATAGTGGGCGCGATGTGGGTGCGTTTGTGGGAGAAGGTGTGGGGCTACGGGCGGCGCGGGAGGCACGCTTGCGGGCCAGAGGGAGCGATGCGGGGTCATGCGGGGCTGTATTTGTCCGTCTAGGGACCGAGGCCGCTGCGCCCGACGCGATTGGTGCTCACCCGGCCCCTGTCGACGGATCGAGGGTTGAGCCCCGACAAGCTCTGCTGCATGCCTGCGATGCTGGCCAGCTTGCGTCTCCTCGAGCGCGCAGTGCATTGAAACCGAAAGCGTACCTGGCATTTCCAACTCTGTGACACGCATGCAGCGGGGAAGGCGGCAGGAGAACAAAGGAGGGGTGACGAAACCGAAAAGGTGGACAGCGTGGGTCGCTAGCGCTGGAGTGGCTGCGGATACGGGCGACGGGCGACGGGCGACGGAACGTCGGGTCGGGCGAGCAGACGGACGAAGCGGTCGGTCGGTCACACAGTGACCCCCTCAACCCAGTTACATGTCAGCCTGGCTACTCGCTGCTGCTGCTGAGCGTGTGAAGGGCATGTGCATTCATTGGATGGGTCGTAGTGCACAGCAGAGGGCACGCTGCAAGCATCGCCGGGCCGCTGGCCAGCTGGGGCAGCTTTGAGAAAAGTAGAGAGTCAGGTGAGCAGCGAGAATAGCATGGGGGCGGCAGCAGGCGGCAGTGATCGCGCAAGATGCAGGGAAGAGCAAGGGGAGATCAGTCCGTCCCGACGACCGCATCGCATCGCTTGCAGCGACGATGCCAATGCAGATCGAGATGGGCGACAGGAACGGGATGAGAGCTTGAGGCTGTGGGCTGTGGACTGGGGCCAGAGGCCAGCGGCCAAGAGGGAGCAGGGGTGTGTCAGATCGCGGTGGAGGTCGCGGCCGTGGTTGGCCTGCGAGGTCTGCGGCGGCCCTGTCGCGCGCGGCGGCTGTTCCTTGGCATTCACGTTCGGCGACCTATCACGGTGACACGTCATAAAGTGCGAGTCACATGCCGAGACACGGTGGGACAGTGGTGATTTCGACGACCGGTTACTGCTTTCCGGAGGGGGTGGGGTCACGTGTCGCGTGAGGGAGGGCTGATTGTGGACCAATGATAGCCGAGTTTGGCCGTCAGAACCGCGCTAGTGCGGTTCGGAGCGGGCGTAAGACGGGTTTACGGTTGCCCCAAGGAACCTGAGATCACCCAGTCGCGCCGCCGGGCTGCTGCCTGCGCTGCCCCTGGCCGCCCAGCTGCGCGCACTTGACCGCCTGCGCCCGCCGTGCTCAGGGATGCCGTACATGGTACGGGGGCCCAAAAGATCAAGTTCGGAGGCTGCCTCAGGGTCCTTCCATCAGCGAGTCCCAGCACACCGCACACCACTCTCCAGCACCAGCGCCAGGCCCAAGGGCACGACCGCGACGGCACCCAGACACACCGCACACCGACGACCGACTCCATCTATCAGCAAGCAAAAATCAAAGCATATCACAGCTCGACACCACACCCTCACGCCAGACTACTTATTCCACCAGCGTCCAACCACAGCGCTTCTTCCCCTCTCGACTCTCTTGACCACCCGCTTGCTTGCATTCCACCCCTCCGTCTGCATTCCCATTCCTCTCCCAACACCAGCAAACGCCAGTCGAATCAGTCAGTCGCATCGGCATCGTCATCGTCGCCCATTCCCCAGGCAGGACTGATCGCCTTCGTCACCACCTTCAGTCCCCACTGCTTTCCGTTGCCCGCCCCCGCCCCCGTCTGTCGTCACCTCAGCCATGGCTGCCGCTACGACAGAAATCACCATCGACCCCTTCCTCGCCCTCTTCGGCGGGGAGCTCCCGGAGCCTGCCGCCCCCGAGCCCGGAGGCCAGCGATCTCGCTCGGGCTGCTTCACCTGCCGTCGACGAAAAGTCAAGTGCGATGAGTCCAGGCCGATCTGCGAGAAGTGCCAGATCGGACACCGTGACGTGAGCCAGCTGCCACTGCGCTGTCGAGCACACCAGAGCTAACCATCCTACAGTGCACCTGGCCGCCTGACGACCCCGTCCAGCGGAGGAAGAACCGTCCTCGCAAGCCTCGGACCCACAGCGTCGCTGAGCCTCCTCCCAAGAGCCGCAAGTTCAAGCTCCCGTTCCATGCCCCGGAGACCTTTGTGTCGTCGCTCCCGATCATTGGCTCACTCAAGGGCAAGGAGCGAGAAATCGACCTTGTTCCGCACCACCTGCGTGCAGAAATGATGATGGACCCGTGCGCCCCACATGCCCGACAGAGCGCTGACAACCTACAGGTCGTTCCTTCAACCTTACTTCCCCTCTGTGTGAGTATGACAACACTCGGCGGACCTGAAGGTGGAGCACACCATGTGTGCACCCTGCTTCCGTCTTTTCGAGCCCTAGACACCACTTGCTGACCATCTCAGCGACGAGCGACTGGTCATGCGCCACTACCTGTCACGAACGGTCCACATCATTTTGGCCTTCGAAGCGCCACACAACCCATGGAACCCTTGGCTTACGGTGCACGCACCCCTTGCCTTCACTCACTTGCCAGGGTAAGTGTTCGGAGCTTTTGGCTTACTCGCTGGACGTCTGCTGACACGGCCACAGTGTGTCGCCCGCTGCCGATGCTCTGCGCACAGCCATGCTCGCGGTCGGTGCCGTGCACCTTCGCTATGTGTCCAACCCCAACGACCAGGAGGGGGCTTGGCGCATCACGCAGGCCACCCGCCCCCGGGTGCTCGAATTAGTCCGATGTGCCCTCGAGGGCCCAGACGGAACGCCCAAGACGGTCGACAAGACTGAGGTCGAGCTGGTTCTTGCCGCTTTGCTCAGCTGCACCATCGCATCTGTAAGTGGACGAAGCCTGTTATTCGTAATATGATCCTGACGTTTCAGTCATTGGCCGCCGACGAAGCCTGGCACTCGCTCCTCACCTCTGTGCTCTCTCTTATCTCGCGCCTGGGTGGAGCACAGGCGCTCCTCGTTGACTCGCCGCGTGACCACCTGTCGCCTTCCCGATTCGTACTGGAGCAGCTCGCGGTCCGTGATGTCTTCGGCTGCATGTCCACGGAGCTTGCGCCTTCCATCCTGCGGGACGCCTTCACCCCCTGGTTCTTCGAGGCCGAGACCTGGTCCAGCAACGAGAACGAGTGGGAGAGCGTCGAGCGCATGTTCGGCATGTCCCGCGGCATGGTGGACCTTATCGCCCGGGCGTGCTCCCTGATCGCACGGGTCCGTGAACGGGGCTACATGCTCACCGAGCACAAGTCCACGACCGGGTCGCAGATCTCGACGCTGGCCCTCCGCCTTCCGCCGCGGGTCACGGCCAAGTTCCCCCAGAACACCAACAATACCCTGTCTCCCGTGCCCAAGCAGGAGCTGGGCGAGCCCACCGCGGACACTGCGGCCATCCTGGGCACCGGCACGCCCACGACGAATGACAACACGCCCCGTCTCAGCGAGCGTGCCGAGCTCGAGGAGCAGGCCAACAGCCTGCTGACCGAGCTCAAGGTCTGGGACAACTCGACCAACTTTACGCCGTTCCACCCCCGCACCCAGTACGGCAACATTGCCTACCGCCACGCCACCAAGATCCGTCTTCTCCGCATTGTCTTTGGCGTCGGCAGCAACGACCCCCGCATCGACAGTGCCGCCCGTGCCATCATTGAGCTCGCCAAGGAAATGCTTGCGATGTACGGTCGCATTGTCTGGCTCACTTGGCCGCTCATCATCGCCGGCTTCCACATCCCCAAGGATGACCCGATGCGGCAGTCGACTGTCGAGCTCCTCAGTGAGTTCGGCCCGCACGCGTGCTTTGACAACCGTGCTGCCAGCCAGATGATGGAGGCGTTCTGGCTCTACCACGACGACGACCCCGAGGACCTGACGCCCTGGGAGGTCGCGAACCGGCTGAACTCGCGTCCGTTCCTGGACTAGGCGGGTCTGCACCCATCCCCACCATCATCTTGTGTACGATAAAAGTCTAGAAACATAACATTGTCAAGGGTTTAAAAAAGGGCAAGATAAGACTGCCCCTGTCAAGAATAAGTCATAAGTAACAATAGTAGGAACGCGAACTGTAAGCAGGATGCAAAACCATGTATGAGTTACTGTCGTCACCTCGGGCTGTTGCTGGCGTCATCGCGGAATGCAGAGCGTTGGAGCCGGCGAGCTTACGTAGCACCGGCATGGAGTGGGAACAGGTGGTCTCGACCGCGACATGCTGCTTGATGCTTGAGTCTCAGAGGAGGCTGAGACGCGGGAGCAGCGTGTGCAATGGATGGGATGCTGGGTCGGTATGGATGCTCATGCATGGTGGAGAATGACGCCCCGGGACGTCATGCGTGCTTGGAAACCCGAGGAACCAGCCGTACCTAGTTTTGGGCCTCAGGTCTCCCTCCGGGTCTCCGACGTCGCCTTTGCATTTCACCAATCGTGGCACACTTCTTGTGGCAGTCAGACAATTCCCCCATGATACTCGGATCGGCCCAGAACGCCCCACGAGGCTCTCGGCCCACCGCACCGCTGTGCCCTCCCACTTGCACCCCGCTTCTTGATGCAGGTGCACACAAAAGGTTGCGTAGGCCAGCGTTCAAACCTGGATCGTCAGAGACATAGATCTGAATCTCCTGGCCGGTCGTTTGAATGTGCTTGGGTTGTCCAGTACGATCAAACATTTTGTCCCGCACAGACCGCAATGTCTTGGAAGGCCAAAGGAACCCTCTCCGCTTCCGTCGAGCGAGGGACGTGTCCGCAACCGCCATCACTCTTAGCATTGAACCATCCACCACTCAATCCCACGGGCCGAAGAAGACCCCATAAACCGTCTCCCAATCGTTCCCCTATCGAGACACGTCCGGTGCGTACGTCTGGAAGGCTGCCTGAGACGATGTCGGTACCTCGACTTCCCCCTCAGAGGCTTGGAGCGGTTTGCAGCTCTCGCCCCTCGATCTCGGCGACGAGAGCATCCGTCTCGACCTCAAACGACTTTTCTATCCCGAGTTCGCTTCCTCGACCCCCTCCCTCACCCTCGGCCACCTTACCGAGAGATTCTTAGACACCCAGCCCCCCGCCGTCAAGTCGGCCTTGGCGCCAAAGACCGTCGCGAAGAAACAGCAGGTAGCGCGCCATGCGATCGCGTGCAACCTCGAGGACCTGACCGGGGAGCGTATCCCCGGCATGGATAAGCTCATTGAACGCTACAGAGAGAAGCGTCTCCTGTCGTTCTTGGAAGGAGCGAGCTCCGAGGTGAGTGTCACGGTTCGAGCAAAACGATCTTGTAGCTCCGTTCCGTGAGTACATCCTACAAGGTTCTGGTCGACGATGCGACCCCGCCCCTTCCGCAGCTCCAAGTGTCGAACCAGACCCCCGTCATGATGCCAACGGACGACCAGGTTGCCCGGCAGCTCAACTTCAGCCTGCTCCGCCGTCCCTGGCCTGAGGCGCACGCTTCGCTGAACCTGCTCATGTCCCACCTGCTCCATGTGCTTCGTCACGCCGGTGCCGGCGTGGACGACCCGGACCTGCGCCAGCGGCACTACGTGCGGCTGATTAAGACAAGCATCTGTGACATGATGGGCGCGCACCCCGGTCCAGCGTTCGAAGCGCATTTCCAGGCGAAGTTCTCAGCAACGAGCCGGACGCATCTTCCGGCGTGGGGGCAACATGTGGGAGTGCTGCAATGTGGGTTCATGCATCATAACTGGTTCTGACGTTCTCTCAGCACGATACGCAGCCATACCCCTTGGTCCCGATGCTCCTCCAAACCAGAACCGGCAGGTTCAGCAAGACTTCACCGCCGCTTCCACCGACCTCAGCCACCGGAACACTCTGTGAGTAGCAAATCAATCAACTGCTGGCTGGAGCTAATATCAAGGGCTAGAGTGACCATGGCCGACGTCCACACACTCGCCACGGCAGCCCATCTGGAGGGTACGCTCTCAGACGAAGCTTACTTTGCGCATCAAGAAGTCCTACAGTACGGGGTCATTGTCGGCGAGAACAAAGGTGTCGCATATCAGTTCTTCGCTCCACCCGCCCTCCCGTACCAGGAGACCCTGGTGACAAACCCATCGGCCATCCGAGCCGAGCTACGCCAGTACCTCGCGAGCTCAACGCATGCCCTGTATGATTCTGAACCCGCCCAAGAACACGATCTCGATCTTTTCGGCCGCCTCTACCTCGACCTGGCCACCGATCAACAGATCGCAACCCTGTATATCGGCCTGACGCTCGAAGTGGATCCTTCCATCCCCTACCTCCTCCAGACCGGAATCCTCAGCCCCGAAGACAACGCGCCCCTCCCAATGTCTCACCGCGGTGAGATTACTTACATCAAGTTCGTCGGCGGAGCAGATGTACTGTCCGACATCGTCAGCGTGTCCGAGCGTCAGAGCATTATCGACTGGGCCGTGGGGGCACAGAACCGCCCCGACCACAGAGACGATGTTCAACGCGCGCTCGCACTCGCAGGCTTGCCAGGAAACACATTCGCTGCCCGAGTTCCTGCCATGAAGGCGTACCAGGTCAGGAGAAGCATCGCTCCCCTGGCGTCTTGCCAGGCGCTGCAAGTCTGGTCCGCGACGAACTCCGACCCGACCCACGCATCCCGATGGATAACGGCGTCACGCGTGTCAGCCGATGAGCCCGACTACTACGGGCTGTTCCATCATACAGTCTCTGTCGTCGATGTTCGCTGCCACGAAGAACGCGTCTGCGAGCTTTACGGCGCCATCCTGATTCGCAACTCCATGTCCACCATGATGAGGGTGCCGAGCGACGACCTCTTCCATCTCTTGCGTCCGCCCTTCATGTCGTTCCCGATTGCGGAAAGTGGCCACCTCTCCGATCAATCTGAGGGACAGACGGAGGCCTCGGAGGACGAGGACGAGCGACACAGCACACAGCGACGGGAAGGTTGCTGGCGATGAGAGCAGTGGTAGTGATAGGGACCCCACCGACGACACGAGCAACGACAGCAGGCTCCGTTCGCTTCCGCCCCCAGCTCACCAAGCGTGGAGAATCTATCTCGCGGGATCCCTCGCCGCCCACAACACCAAAGCAGACGAGGTCACAGTCGAGTGCCTGCACTCGCTTGGGTACCGCGGAGAGCCAATCGACGAGTTCCTGGGCCGCCGGGCCAGCGAAGGGCGCCGCGGATCAGTCGTGACGTTCGGTTACGACCAACCGTTCGCTGTGAGCATGACGTGGGCGCCAGACGCCGAACGCTTGGTCTTCGCCCATCAGATCTTTATCGTCGGTACCATCGCCACTGCTGCCGAAGCTGAACCACGAACCGTGTGCATCCGCCCGCTCCTTACGCAGGATATCGACACGACGCTGCATCGCCCGCCTGAGTGGCCCCGTACGTTCCACGGCTCGCGCGTGCCGTCGGCGTCGCAGGCGCTGTACATCCGCGACTACAGCATGACTAGTTCGCAGCGGCTCGGGGCCATTGCGCACGACAAGCTCCATCATCACGCCAGGGTGATGATCTCATTGCGCTGGCGCGGTAGGCGTGGGCTTCGGCCCCATCGGTGAGGGCCCGTCGCTCCAGCCATCGGCAGGCAACCCCACCCATCCTCTCACACGTGAGGCAGCGGCTGCCTACGCAATCCCTGACGGGACGTACGAAGGCCGCCTTATTCTGGCCGACACCTGTCGTGCCGCACCTCGTGTCCCTCCACACACGACCGCGCCACGACACGCACTGTCATCGCTGACCTCGTGACCCCCGCTTCTTCGAGCCTGCGAAGATCTCCATTCGCTAGCGTGCATATATATTGTACTGCATAACTCTTGTAGCTCGCTATCGAATGTATACTCTAAGTCTCCCATCTTCATCACGAGGATCACCTTTCGATAGCCAGACGTCGCCTTACGGTCTCGAGTCCAGCCCTCGCTGCCCAGTACGACAATCCTGACTGCAGCGAGGCGTAGGTCGCACCAGGGCTGTAGCGGCGGCCGTGTGCTGATGCTGACTGGCGGTGCACATAAGTAGGCAGACGACAACTATGCATGAACCATAAACCCGAACAATATTCATTACCTTTCCTTTCCTTCCACGCTCAGACCGAGGGGCGCTTATCGAAGTCGACCTGGTGGACCTCGTCTGTGCCGAAGCCCTTCTCCGTGTCCTCGATGTGGGGCGCCTCGACGGCGTCCTGGGGCAGCACCGGCTTCCAGCGACGGGAGCAGTACACGATGGCGGCGGCGATGGCGACGGACGCACCGCCGGTCGCGATCGTTGCGATCTGGCCGTTGCGGAACTTGGGCGCCTCCGACACGGGCCACAGCGCGATGCCGTACCACAGCGCCCAGAGGTTGGAGAACAGGTTCATGCTGAACAGCGTCATTGAGCGCAGCATCTCGTCGTCGCGCGTCAGCGCGTTCGCCCACGCAAAGTTCGACGCCTGACCGGCGTAGCCGATACCTAAGGGAGTCAGCTCTAGTCACAGAGGGAATGGCGCGGCTGGGGACACGGGGCAGAGTGAATGGCGCGGCATGGGACACGGGGCCCATCAGCCTCCACCTGACTGGATGTCTTCCTCGTCTTCCTCGTCTTCCTCGTCTTCCCCGCCTTCCCCGCCTTCCCCGCCTTCCCCGCCTTCCCCGCCTTCCTCGCCCTCCCAGTCTTCCCCATCTTCCCTGCCTTCCTCGCCTTCCTCGCCACCTCTAGTCCTGCGTGGTACTCCACTCCAGTGGCACCCAGAGTCTGTGGCACTCGAACACTCCTTCCCTCTCCCACCCGCCCACCACTACCCATCCGCCTTCACAATCGCACTGCTCGAGAGCCCTGCCCGAGCGCCCAGACGCTAGACTCACCTGCGATAGTGTATGCGAAGAACTTGGCGCCCACGCTGATGTTCCACACGAGAATCATGATCGAACTGATCAAGACGCTCACGTACATGATCACGTTCGCCCAGAACCGGTGGCCGGTCGCGTCACAGTAGACTGTGATGATGTACGTGAACAAGATCGCCGAGGCGATGGGCAGCAGTCCGAGGTAATTGAGCGAGACTGGGTCCCAGTTGATCGACTTGAGCCAGAGAAGACACTCGGAGTAGACGCCGACCTTCTCAAATGAGGTCGCAGAGAGCATGAACAGGGCCGAGAACAGGTAGAAGCGCCATGTGGAGATGATCTTGAGGCACGACTCGCGGAAGCGCGCCCAGGTAATGACATAGTGCTCCGTCGGGGGAAGGCGTGTCAGACACAGCTGTCGCTCCTCCTCCGTCAGCCAGAAGGCCTTGGTCGTGTGCGGCGTGTCCGGGAACATCAGGTAGCCGTAAACCGCGACCGGAACAGTGATGGCGAAGTCGATAATGAAGAGCCACTTCCAGCCGGCGAAACCAGACTTCCCGTGCATCGTATTTTGAATGCCGCCTTGCATGACGCCTGAAAAGAAGCTCCCGAATTGCGCCGCAGTGACAAACACCTTTTTTTTTTTCGAGGGATGTAGAGAAGAAAAAAGCGAGAAAGATGGGGAAGGAAGAAGACAGTCAATATTTTTGTTTATTCATTTTATTAAGAAAAACACTCACTGCCGTCCGCTTGCCGAGCTCCGCGTCCTTGTACCAAGAGCCGAGGATGTAGTGCGAGCCGGAGAAAGTGCTAGCCTCGAAGAGAGCCATTGTGAAGCGAATTCCCATGACCTGGCTGGGGTTGGTGACGAAGGCGAGGCCGAGGGTGCAGAGGCCCCAGGCAAAGACGCAGAACGGGAACCAGACGCGGGGCGGGATACGTCCGGACGCAAGGATGACCGCACTGGGCCACTGGCCCACAACGTAACCAGCCGTGAAGCACGAGTTCACCAGAGTCAGGTCGTTCCCGACAAATCCGACGTCTTCCTTCATGCCCGTCACGTAGGCGTTGGACAAGTTGGTGCGACTGGGTACGTTAGTGCCACAACCACGCGACACATCACGTGACATCCCCCCCCCCCCCCGGGTGCCTGGGCTCCATCTCATCACCAAACTGCTTCCGCACCCGCTGCACCCGGCATCCGGCGGCAGCTGACCGGTGGAGCATATGGCCCACATGACCGACATCCTCACGCCCAAGCCCAAGCCCTATGCCCACCGCTGCTAGCCCCTCGACGCTCACGCCGCTCAAGCCCAAGACTCACTCAAGGTAGTTGACCCAGTACGAGAGACAGACGTAGGAGAGAATCACAAGATCCAGCTTGAAAAGCAGCTTGCGCTCCTTCGGGTCCTCGGGCGGCTCGCCCCAGAAGAACTTCTCAATCTTGCGCTGCGTCTTGCCCATTGTGTTCGTGAGTTACTTCGGTCCGGTTCTGTCGGATCCGCAAGCTGGTGGGAGAGTCGTGTGGTGTGTGATGAATCGACGCGCGTTGCGTGATGCGTTGGATGTGATGTGATGCTGTTGAGCGACGGACGCAGTGCGGAGCGGAGCTCCAGTCCTAGCTCTGAGGGGTCGGGTCGCGATGCGATGAGATGCGAGAGGGCAGGGGGATTCGAGATGCCGCTTCTTTCTTATGTGGGCTGCTCATGGACACTCGGAATCGCCGGGGTGTTATCGTCCAGGACTCGGGTCGCGGATCGTTCGGCTGCGGCGCCAGTCCGAGTGCGGTGAGCCTGAGCGCGGCGCGTCTAAGTCGTGTAGCACAGTGAATGCGGAGTAAGCCGCCCCGAGTCTGTGTCTTGTCTGCGATAGTGTTCGGATTCACTTTGCATCACAGCCTACGCGACCCAAGGCCCAAGGGTGAGGGGCGAGCTGCCGGTCATGTGCGATCGCACGATACGAGCCGCTTCAGGAAATCTGAGTGGAGGAGAACCGCGGTCGGGTGTTGGGCCCCGGGCCCGCGTCCCCCGTACCTCACTGTGGCACGGGAGCGTGCTGACGAAATGCCGCTCTGCATGCCCGGCCCGCCCAGTGCATGTTGCCCACCTGCGTTCGCAAGCCACCTGCTGCCCGCACGTTTCGAGCAGCACCAAAGCGCAGATTGCACCTCGCCTCGGCCGCTGGCACGCTAAAAGAGGGCGATTGCCGAACTGTGGCTGCCGTCGCAGGCGGTTGCCCACTTATCTGAAATTTCTGCCGCCTTGGACCACTGACACCGTCGCTCACAGCAGCTACACAACACACACTGAATCCCAGGCTATCTGTCCTGGGAGTTGGCTATCGGCTGCTATCTGGTCTCAGTCTGGACTGTTGTTATCGCGAGGCATGGTCTGGAGAGATTGCGGGCAGCCTGTTGTGTGAAGAGAGGAAACCGAGGCCAGAATCACTGTGACTCGACGGAAGTCCTCCCCAGAACGGAAACAGCGGCGCCACTGCGTATACGGCGCTGGCGCAGAGTGGGGGAACCTTGGCGGTGAAGCTGGATCGATACGCGAGGCCTCGCCTATCGCTTTCGTCTATCAGCCGTCTTTTTTGTCCGCTGACCTTTGAGTCGGGCGAACGCGGCACTCAACATTCTTGGGCTGGCGTAGCCCACTTCCAGCACTCCTGAAATGCTTGTCATGGGTCCTACCCACTGCATGATTGAGTTTGCAAAGCTCTCAAAGCCCGGAGGCGCTGCTAGTGCACATCGACCGAGCCGTGTGCAAATATTGTGTATGAGTGATCCCAAGATGTGTTCGATTCATGCGGTTCCCACTATGATGCAGCTACAGACTAGATCTTGCCCAGGGCCTTGGCGGCAACCTCAGCGAGGGCAAGAGCCTTCTCTTCCTCGAGGCGCATGGTGACGACCTGGAGGCCGACGGGGGCGCCGAGGACCTCCTGGGGGTCGTACCTCTCCCAGATGCGCTTCTCCGTGTCGTCGCGGTAATCTCCGAGCTGGACCTTCTCATCCTGCTCCGTAACGAAGCTGACGGGGAAGACCGCGCTGCTCTGGTCGGTGATGTTCCACATGGACGTGTACGTGACGTGCTCGTACGTGTAGCGCGGGCAGGACGCGTACGCGGAGACCGGCGAGATGACGCCGTCGAATGGCCGGCCGGTGCCGGTGAGCTCGGCGCTAGCCATCCAGTGGTCGAGGGCCTTCTTGGCGTATGCGCTGCGCTCAGCCTGCAGGCTCCACAGGTCGCCAACGGCGGGCGGCTTGTCCTTGAACTGCGCGCTGGCCTCCTCGAACGCCTCGAGTCCGCGCGGCCACGGCTCGCCGCCCTCCTTGATGAAGCCGGCGATCTTGGCACCGCCGTCGCCGACGAAGAACCGCTCCAGCAGCGACTTGCTCTCCGCCGCGTCGTACGGCGACCACTCGACGACCTTGTGCCCCGCGGCCTCGAGCGCCGCCTTCGTCTCTCGCAGAGCACGCTGCACCGGCGGCAGCGGGCGGACGAGCCCGTTGTCGACGATCATGCCGAAGCACAGCTTCTCCGGGAGCTGTACCTCGCGCCACGGCAGCGGGACGACGTACGGGTCGCGGAGCCACGGTTGCGAGCCGACGACGGCGCGGCACCACAGCTTGCACGCCTCAAGCGAGGCCGACATCGGTCCGTTGATCGAGCGGACGGCCTCCTGACCCGGCATACCCGAGCGGGCGCCGTAAGTCGGGAAGCGGCCGAATGACGGCTTCAGGCCGAAGATGCCAGACAGAGCGCAGGGGATGCGGATGCTGCCGCCGATGTCGGTGCCGACGCCGAGAGGCGAGCCTGAAGTTAGTTTTCTGTCTCTCACCTCTCCACAGACTGCGACAAACTCACCCTTGAAAGCGAGCAGCGCTCCCTCGCCGCCGCTCGATCCGCCCGAAGAGGTGTCGCGGTTCCAGGGCGAGGCAGTGTATCCCCAGACGTTGTTGTAAGACTCAGCGATCATCATGGCGGTGGGCACGTTGGTCTTGCAGAAGATGACGCCGCCCTGCTCGCGCAGAAGCTGCGTCAGCTCCGAGTCGATGCTGGCGGGGTCGTTGGCCCATGCGACGAAGCCAACCGTCGTGTCGACGCCCTTGACGTTGAAGTTGTCCTTGAGCGAGATGGGCAGGCCGTGCAGCGGGCCGGCGGGCTTGCCGGACTCGGCGTACGCGGCGTCAATCGCCTTGGCGCGGGCGATGGCGTCCTCGAACAGAATCTCCGTCAGACAGTTCGTCTGTCGTTAGCATGAGCGGATCGTTCCGAGGCCAGACGGCCAAACCCACCAGCTGCTGGGCGACGGCGGCGCGCTTGCAGAACGCAGTCACGACCTGCTCGGATGTAAGCTCCTTCGCGACCATCTTCTTGACGAGCTCCGTGGCATCGGTGTCGGTGATCTTGAGCTCCTCGGGGGTAAGAACGCCGCAGCTCTCGGCGACGGCCTGGACGTTGCGTTCCTCGACGTCCTTGATGAGCCACGCCTTGGGGATGAGCGCGTCGCGCGCCGCGCGCTTGCCGGCCGAGACGGCCTCCCAGTTCTGGGGCGTGTCGACAGTCATTGTGTATGTGCGAGGTAGTGTGTGTATGCCGGGCGGAGCGGTTCGCGAAGCAGCCTATATGTGAACGCACGGCATGTAGCGGCCCGCTGTGGGGCCGCCTGGCGGCCGCTGCCTGCCCGGCTGCGCGTGTCGGCCTCAGCCGATGATAGTGGGCAGTGGCGGATAGGTGGGGCTAGGCACGCGATACCCGACACGGCGGCGGGCCCGGGTGGGCCGCGGCTCCTATCCTCCCTTGGCGAGGGGAGCGACACTCTGCGGCGCCGTCGTATCTTCCACCCCGAATGCCACCGAGAGCGCGCTGCTTTTGTTGTAGTCGGATACGACTGGTCGCCGTTCCATGCAGTAGCGCTCCGAACAGCCTGGCCGGTCGAGTCCGCGCACTGGGGCGTCGACAGCCGGCGGATCAGGCAGGCGGACCAGGGTTCCTACACCGCCGTAGGCGGCAGCGTACACACGATTACTTGTCTAGACTGGCTGCCGCGGGTATGCAAGCGCACAAGCATGCTCACTCGTCGTGGGCGCTGTGCAGCATACCGGTTGCCTTTCCAGCGACGTCACAACGAGGTATGTAAGCCTCCACGGCACACCATACGTCGCTCGACATTCACAGCTGCTTTGTCAACAACACGATGTCCACATTGCAGTACAGCTCCTACGACGGCTACGGCGAAATCGCCTTGAAGGATTACCATTATTCGCAAGCGGTGCGCGTCGGCGACCGCATCGAGTGTGCGGGCCAAGGTACGTGACCCTGGTCGCTGCTACCCTATCTACGATAGCGCTGACTTCCAGGCGGCTGGGACCCAGCGACAAACGAGATCTCGCCTGACATCGAGGTGCAGATTGCGCAGGCATTCGAGAACGTCGAGTTGACGCTGCGCACGGCGGGCGCCAAGGGCTGGAGCCAAGTCTACCGAGTCAACTCGTACCACATCCCGCTCGACGAGGCGGCCCTGGGCGCCATGGTGAAGGGTCTTCGGAAGTGGTGTCCGGATCACAAGCCAATCTGGACCTGCGTCGGCGTGCCTCGCCTCGGGCGCCCAGACATGCTTGTCGAGATCGAGGTCGTGGCCCACGATCCCAAGTAGCCTCCGGCGTCTGCAAAGATACCAACCTTTCCATGTTCGGCGGCGCCATCATATCTCCGCAATCTCTTCCCGATGTTCAACGACGGCACAATCTTCCGCTTCCCCGTTTGCTAACATATACGACGATGTGCAGTGGCGCTCCGCCGCGCTCGCGGTCGTTGCCGATAAGAGCATGCACCTTCCTCCATTGTTGATGTTGCGCATGGCTTTGCTCCCGCTCGCCATGGGTCACGTGCATCGTCCGCTCACAAGGTACCGTTCGTTCCTGTCATTCATGCTACCATATCACACTTCCCCTCTCCGGTGCCGGACGCCGTGAATGCTCACGCCGCTGTCCCGCGCCGGACCACCGTGGACGGACGACGCATCTCTTGAACGCCGCGAATGCCAAGCCCCCACATGCCGGGAGCTGCTTGGCGCCTCTGCCAGCAGCTGGTTATTGGTGACAGCCATTGCGATCAGCTGATCATGGCAGCCGTGGTCGGCGAATTGCACTGGGCTCGATTGCGGACACACCGCGGCCAACGCGCTCAGAGGGCGTGTTGAGGGCGCCCAGAGGGCGCTGAGAGAGCAAACCATAACTCGGAAGTAGCAGAAGACACCGCAAACGTGCCTGCGGACTCACAAGCTCACATGCTAACATGCTTACTGACAGAGGTGCCCCTTCGAACGTCGACCGGCGACGGAGTTTATGAATGTGTCTGACACCTTGGCATGCCCTTGCCAAGCTCCCGTTCACATCGATGTGAGAGCGCTCCAGAGACACTTATAGGGCGCGCGGACCTCCACAGACGTGGACCCACAGCTACAATGACTCTCGACAAGTCCACCGTCAAGTTCTCTGCATACGAGGGTTGGGGCCAGACGGCGCTC
This sequence comes from Trichosporon sp. PB005A, assembly GCA_023630055.1. NCBI lineage: Eukaryota > Fungi > Basidiomycota > Tremellomycetes > Trichosporonales > Trichosporonaceae > Trichosporon > Trichosporon sp. PB005A. The sequence continues at coordinate 375,857 of JAMALZ010000012.1, forward strand.
AAGGAGTACCACTACTCGCAGGCCGTGCGCGTTGGCGACATCATCGAGTGCTCTGGGCAGGGTGAGTTTTGTCGCACTGCTCCCTTTCCCCGGTTCTCCTGCTGGTAACGACTAACACCCCAGGCGGCTGGGACCCGCAGCCCCCGAACGCCATCTCGGAGGACGTCGAGGCGCAGATCGAGCAGGCGTTCAAGAACGTGGATCTTGCGCTTCGCGTCGCGGGCGGCAAGGGCTGGTCGCAGGTGTTCCGCGTGCGCTCGTACCACCTCACGCTCGACGACGCCGCCATGGACCTCATGATCAACAACTTCCGCAAGTGGATGCCGGACCACTGCCCGGTGTGGACCTGCGTGGAGGTCACCCGCCTCGGCATTCCAGGCATGAAGGCCGAGATCGAGGTCGTCGCCCACGATCCCAAGCACTAAGTAGGCGCTGAGCTGCTGGGCGAGCCGGGCCGGGGACCGGCAGAGGCCTGGACTCGCGCCGCAGCCATCGGGACGCTCGCGCCCCGCTCTGGAACAGCCTGCGCCGCAAGGCCGTGCAGCCGTAGTTGTAGATAGCTGGATTAGGTGTGATGACAGAACAAAGAAGTATCAGAAGTGACAACAAAGGCCGCCTCCCGGCCGGCTTTGGCACGCCACGTTGGTCTGGCCCAGCGACGCCCTGACCAGCTGTGACTCACGTTTCGCGTATGTTTGGTCAGCGAAACAGCGAAAAGGTTTGTGTCTGTCCGAGATATGGGCAAGCAGATGTGTTTGCATGTCTACAGACTGAGCGGCGACGCGGCGTCGTGCATGCGTGTAGGGCGCGCGAATAGAGGCTATGGTGGGGGAGGCGGATTATACGACGCGGCAAGCATCGCGCGGGACCCCAGGTATGCGATTACGGCCTGGCCCGGTAAGGTTCCGCCTGATCCTCGCGGCCAGGCTTGTCAGCCAATCAGTTCGAGCCGAGCGTCTAGCCGAGCTCGTGTATCAGCGACTCGTCCTCCACCAGTAGTGCGCGCGTGCGATGGATGGCCGCTGCCTGCTGCCGCCGGGCGCTGATGGGCTGCCCGTCGCGCCGTGCAGCGGCTCAGCGGCTGATGGGCTGCTGGGGACACGGCGCTGATAAAACCCGATACCATTGCCCGCACCCCGTCCTTGTCATCGTCCACTCCCCCAAGCCGTGTCAACCAAGATGATGCGCCCCTCCGTCTCCTCCCTCCGCGTCATGGGCTCGGCCCGCGCCGCCCGCCGCGCCTTCAGCTCGCGCTCGCTCATTCCCAACGAGCCTGCGAAGCCCGAGGTCCACACCGACTCGGTCCCCGGCCCCGCCAGCAAGGCCTGCGTGAGTTGCATTCGACCCCATCTTTAACTGACCCCAGTCCGCCGAGATCGACAAGATCCAGGACTCGCGCACCCACGTCGTTGTCGGCGACTACGAGAAGTCGAGCGGCAACTACCTCGTCGATGCCGACGGCAACACGCTCCTCGACGTCTTCGGCCAGATCTCGTCCACCGCCCTTGGCTACAACGTGCCCCAGATGATCGAGCTCGCCAAGACCGTGAGTGACACAGCGCGCGCGCTCGCTTGCTCGTGCTGCGCCGGGCCCGCGTGCCTCGCCGTGTGCCGAGGTTGTGCGGCGCTCGTGCAACAGAGTTCCTCCGGTGTCTGAGCCCATGGCCTACCCACGTCACCGCGGCGCCCCGTTCGTCGGGCGTCGCACCACAGACGGCTGGGTCGCACCGGCGCACCGGCTTCGGCACGAGCTTGCGCAAGTCCGCACGAGCTTGAACTGACCTCCCCAGCCCGAGTTCATCCACGCCGCCCTCAACCGCCCCGCGCTTGGTTCGTTCCCGCCCAAGAACTGGGCCGAGGTCCTTGAGACCGGTCTCATGACTGTCCGCCCGAAGGGCCTGGACCACCTCGTCACCACCCTCTGTGGCTCGTCGGCCAACGAGACCGCCTTCAAGGCGGCGTTTATGGCTTACCGTCAGCGCGAGCGTGGCTCTGCCGAGGCGCCCTTCACGCAGGAGGAGCTCGACTCGTGCATGCTGAATCAGGCCCCCGGTGCCCCTGACCTCTGTGTGCTCTCGTTCAAGCAGGGCTTCCACGGCCGCCTGTTCGGCTCCCTGTCGGCGACCCGCTCCAAGGCGATCCACAAGATCGACATCCCCGCGTTCGACTGGCCCGTCGCGCCCTTCCCGCAGCTGCAGTACCCCCTGTCTGAGCACGAGCAGGCGAACAAGGCCGAGGAGGCGCGCTGCCTCGCCGAGTACGAGGACATCCTCGTCCGCCACAAGGCGCACAAGCCCGTGGCGGCCGTCATCGTCGAGCCCATCCTCTCGGAGGGCGGCGACTGCCACGCATCGCCCGAGTTCTTCCGCTCGCTGCGCCTGCTCGCGCGCAAGCACGGTGCCTTCTTCATCGCGGACGAGGTGCAGACTGGTGTCGGTGCGACGGGCACGTTCTGGGCGCACGAGAAGTGGGGCTTGAGCGCCGAGGACGCGCCCGACTTTGTGACCTTCTCCAAGAAGATGCAGCAGGCGGGCATCTTCCACCGCGCCGAGACGCGCCCGAACGCGCCGTACCGCAACTACAACACGTGGATGGGCGACCCCATGCGCGCGCTGCAGGCGCGTGAGATCATCCGCATCATCAAGGACAACAAGCTCGTCGACTACACGCGCGCCACCGGCGACGTGCTCACCGCCGCGCTCAACGACGTCTTCGCCCGCCACCAGGGCCTCGTCGAGAACCACCGCGGCCAGGACGAGGCCACCTTCCAGGCCTTCGACATCGCCGACCAGAAGAAGCGCGACCAGTTCCTCGGCAAGATGCGCGCCGCAGGCGTCCAGATCGGAGGATGCGGTGACCGCGCCGTCCGCCTCCGCCCCACCCTTACCTTCGGCCCCGAGCACGTCGCCATCCTCGCCGACAAGATGGACACCGTCCTCAAGGAGATCAAGTAATCGCCTCAGTGTCTGAGCGCGTGAGCGACTCCGTCCTCCATACAAAACAGTTGGGTTAGCATGTCAGCAGAAAAATGTAATTTAATCCCATCCAATGCAATATCTAATGCGCACGTTGCGCTGAGCGTCAGCAGCTGGTCAGTTGTCTCGCTCGCTGCACAGTGGGCAGTGACAGCGCTAAGTGCAGCACAAGCGATGAATCGAGTCCTGATACATGTCTTTCCGTTCTGCCGGGTACAACCGCTTGATTGCTACACGGGTGGTGCGTGCCCACCCCTCTCCTGCCCTCTAACGAGTCGAGCATACGCGCTACGCCGGGGTCACGCGCTCACTCCCAGATGGGCCCGACGCTCGCCTCGCGCATGCTCATGCCGCTCGTGGGGAGGTCGGGGGCGCGCAGCGTCGCGCCCATGTACCGCACCTTGGCGGCAGAGTACGCCTTCGTGTGGGCAATCTTTGCGTTCTCGAGCGCAGTGCTGTGCGCGTCGGCGGCCTCCTTGCAGGTCGCGTGGTACTGGTCTCTAGCCTCCTTGTGGGTTCCACGGATCTGAACCTCGAGCGCCTGCCTCTCCTCGTCAGCCTCCTGGCAAGGCGGCGGAAGAGGGTTGTCGGCCAGCGCCTGCTCGAGCATCTCCTTTGCGAGCTCCTCGGAGCGCGCCCGGTGCTCCCCCGCCATCCGCTCCATCGCGAGGCGGCGCACGACCGCGGCGTCCTCCTCCTTCGCGCGCTCCTCACCGGCAAGCGAGAGGTTGAATACCTGCTGCTTGCTGGCCGAGCCACGGCGACCGACGCCGCGCTTGGCACGCTTCGCACGCCGCTGCTGCATCATAACTTCGGCGCGGAGCCAGCGTGCGCGGCGACCGGCATCCTGAGCGAGCCACTCGAGCTGCGCCGTTGCGACGGTCGCGGTCCAGCCCTTCTCTCCGTTCAGCGCCTCCATCGCCTCGGCCATACCAGCGCGGATCGCGTCGGAAGGCGGCACAACGGCCTCGTCAAGAACAGTGCCCGTCGAAGAGTACAGCGAGGCGTTGTCGAAAAGCGTCCGGTCCGATACGGCGGTGCGCTCGCTGAAGATGCTCCCGAGGAAGGAGCCCGCGACTGACGGCGCGATGGACGCCGCGTCGTCGTCCCGGCCGGCGTAGGGCTCGGTCTGGGCGGCAGAAAGGGGCGCGAAGCCAGGGTGCTCCTCGCCGGCGGGGGCGGAGCGGCGACGGCCGGGGACTCCGGGGCGCGAGGCGTTGTTGCCCATCGCTAGTAGTGTCGGTGGAGGAAGGCGGCGAAACCCGGAGGGGTGTTATCGGTGTGGACAGACGACGGGTGTGTCGGTTACGTCGGTGCCGTGGGTATCGATGGCGGCGTCGGCGTCAATATCAATAGTGTCCGAGGGCAGTGTGCACGTCGCAGTGCGAGATGTGGTTAGTGAAGAGATACCGTCAAACGATGTCCTTTTCCCAGCGACGGGCAGCTGACACTGACAACCTCCACCGGGTACCCGCCCGAGCCGACTATCAGCGCACGGCCTGCTGCGCAGATCCCACCCTACCCCACCTCCACACTCACATGGGCAGGGCAATGTCCGCTGGCCAACCAGCCTCCGCGCTGCGCACCGCCTTGTCGTCATCGCATTACAACTACTCTTCTAATCCAATTACAAAGTGCAGACAACGCCACGCCAACGCAATACACTTGACGTTGCTCACGCGCTCACTGCAGCACTCCAGCGCCCTGGAGCCAATGTCCAACGAAGCCGTGGCGGGGAGACTGACAACGTCAACTAACATGGCCTGACGGACACACCGAGAGGCCCCGATGACATGCGCGGCCCCTGGGTTGGGAGAGACGGGGGCGCTGCGACGGCCTCGTAGCGGCGCCGAGGCTGTGCCAACGACGGGCTCTTGTACAGCGTTGACATCGGCTAGACAGGCCACGCAGGGGTCCGAGCTCTGTTCGGTTACTGCCTCAAGGCTCATGAGAAGCGGGGTGAATCTGCGGATGTCGCGCACTTCGAAAACAAGCCTCGGAGGCTTGGGCAGGATGGAGGGATGCGACGTGCCATCACACTGCGCGACTAGGTTGTCTCTGCGTTGGCACGTCGGTCCGGGAAGACAATGGCCACAGGGAGGAGGTGGCACGCGTGAATTGGTTCTGTTGGTTCTCGGAAAGAGCTACCGCATGACCCCGATCGGCGGTTGGACGGAGAAGAGTCTTGTCAGTCGCAGGCTATACACCCGGGACCAAGTCAGCGATGGCTCGGATAAGTCATGATTAGGGCTGTGTCGTGAGATGGACCCAGAAGACGGAGACCGATGGAGGGGTGCGGTGCAATCGGCAAAGGCCATGGTGTAGCAACTGGGGTTTGCTAACTTGATGCGCCCTTCTTTGGTGTTCAAAACCCCATGCGCCATCTCCCTCATCTCGGCGTGGCCCGCCTGAGCTCCGGATCTGCAGCACAGTTGCCGGAGCGGCTACGGCTGGCAGCCTGCAGCCTTGGTACTGTTTGTGGCGTTGCCCGGGCCAATCTTCGACCCGACTCCCACCTCCTGCACCTCCTGCGGCGTGCCCCGTGCGCCTGCGCCGCTGGCGTTGCATGGGTCTACCTTGTTTGCCAGCTTCGTGGCGTCGAAGACTGGGGTACATCCGTCGAGGCGCGAGGTTCTCGCGTCGGGGCCTGAGCGCTCACCAAGGTCGAGCTGTGTGAGGTACTTAACGGCGGTCGCTGGTGAGCACCGCTCCAACTGACCCTGCCCTACACACCACCAGCAACAGACAGAACGGTAGTCGTCGACAGACTGAAGGTCATGCTGTTGCTGGCCATACTCTCTTTCTGGGCGGGCGCTCACATCGCCAGCGCCGGCATCTTCGATAAGCCTTCGAGCAAGCTGTGGTTTCCGTGGGTGGACGGGAACTGCTCGATCTACATGCCTCTGTCGCTGGCGGCAATGACGGAGGCCGTCCCCTGGGGGCCATGGAAGGTCGGATACAACCGGGCGAACGGGACGAACGAAACCCTGGCGGAGAAAGCATACCTGTACGGCTCGCCACTGTCTTGGGTGATGAACGACACCAGCGGCGAGGGGCAGTGGGAGACGGCTCCGCTGCGGATCTGGGGTGGGTCGAAAGTGCTGTCAGTGTTCTGCGACACAGTCAACCAGTCGACCTCGCCTCCAGCCCAGGTCATATTCCGAGGGGGCGGATCAAAGGCAGAGATCGACGTGGACCTGAGCCCGGAGTCTGGGACGTCGGAAGGCGCATGGGGCTGGAATGAGTTTGACCGGTTCACATACGGCAGCGTGCGACTCGACATCAGTGGCCAGGCACAGGTCGTCTTTGCCTCGCCAGAGCGCTTCGAGCCCCCCGCAGTACACGACCTCTACGTGCATTTTGGTATCGAGACCAATGTCTCGTCGATGGAAGAGGTGCGCAACCAGACATGGTACTTCGCTACCAACGGCACGCTCGACAAGACCCCTGGACGCTTCACATTTTCGGATCCCGAGGACGAATCGAAGTGGACGACGACGTCGGCTTACGCCCGGTCTGTCGGAGACGACTCGCTTGGCCGGCTGATGACCCACGGGCGGGACGGCGCCGTGATGCACCCCGGCGCGAAAGTCACGTTCAAGGTGCCGGCGAAGACGTCCTGGATTGAGCTGAACGTGACGCGTGGTCCAGCGTTTGGCGCCCTGCGAATCGAGTCCAACCGTCGGATCGAGGGATACGCGGCAACCCTCGCCGAAGGCTTCCCCGACGACACGCTGTGGAGCGGCGGGGAGCAGTACGTCGCCGATGAGCGCGTGTGGATCCGCTCCTTGAACCCTCATGTCCCATTCAAGTTCACGTTGAGCGCGGTCACCGTCGAAGGCGAGTTCGGGGGCAAGCAGCTGGGGAGCAAGCCCGTTGCGCTCCGCAGCGTCATGTTCATGGAGGGCGAACCAATTCCTAGATTTTCGAAGCAAATGGTGATCGTCTTGAAGGCCTGTCTGATTGCCCTCGGCGCCTTGCTTGCTCTGGTCCCTCTCATCTACGCCGGGAGATGGCTCCGGGACCGAATCCTGTACCGCGAGAGGAAGAGCGGGGATTCCCCAGACCAGGAGGGTGCACCCGCTGATGAGCCGGATGCGAAAAGATCGTCGGCGGAACTGGAAGCCCTCATACCGGCCGAGAGCGCTCGGGAGGGTGAGGCGGGGATCCGAAGCTGAGATTAGTAGTCTTGCAGATGTTAGCCATGGCAGTGGGCCGAAGTCAGCAGCTGTTGCAGACACGGAAGCCCTGTATTGTATCAGGCATGGTCGTCAGTCATCGTCGCGAGTCTTTCGCATGTCTGGCCTGTCTTAGCGACCAAAGCGCGGGGAGCCGGCATCCGTTGGAGATTGGCTGTCATTATACGACTCCATATCCACACCTTAGCTTCAGAGATGCTGTCGATCTGTGTTGGGTTTGCCAGAAGCGTTAGAAGTCCGACAGGTTTGGCATTTGGCGGGTCGTGGTGGTCCAGCGGCGCATCCGGAGTGAGCACTCTGCAATCAGTAACACCCCGAATGCTGAGATCCTTGTCGTGAGCTGTGAGCTGAGCCCTCGCCGTCGCCCGACATTGGCCGCCTCAGTCCGGCGTACACCTTCGTACTGCTGCACTCCAGCGATGAGGGGGCCTGGGGAAGAAGCCTTGGTTCAGAGACGAGTGTCGAAACCTCGAAACCGCCAACCCCGAAGTTCCCAACCGTCGAGCTCGACGACTCCCGCCCGATCACATTGCGCAATCGGCCCCGCGCCACATCCAGGATCCGCCCTTGGAGTACGCACGCATGGAACGGCTCACGAACGTGGCCATGCCTTGTCAGCTGGACAGGCACGGGGGTGGAGTGTTCGCGGGGTGGAGCGGGTGGCACCCCGCTGGGCCGAGGGTCGAAGTGCCGGCACGGTGCCAAGTTTCGGTTCCGCGTGTGGTTGCGCGTGCTGTCGTAAGGTGATCGGCGCGGCACCCCGGCTTGCCCTGCGCCGTTGCCCAAGCATGCTCCACTGAGCCGAGAACGTGAAACGGAAGTGCACAGGCACGCTGACCGAGACGGACACCTGCGCCGAGACCAGGTCGAGCGGCCGAGGCGGAGACGCGTCGCCACCGCAACCACCTCCATGGCACGTTCGTGAAACGTTCGTTTCTCTGCACTCACTCAATAGTGTGAATGGCGGTGCCTGCGCAAGAGGCTGGAGCTTCACATCCGTCGGGCCCGTCGGAGATGCGGGACTGGGCAAGTTGGAGCAAGCGAGCATGTTCTGGAGGCAGGGTCTTGCTGCGGAGTGGCTCTGGGCGTGGCTCATCGTGGGGCGTCGGTCGGGGAACTGGGGCAGCGCCGCTTTGCCGCGGGATGGCTGAGTTGCGTCAGACCCAGAAGAACGCTAGTGACATCGTCCCCACCGTCTCGGCAGCCCTGCATATTCTGCGTTGCGTCAGAGGACTACCGACGCACCACACCGCGCGCGGCGCGCCGTAGACAAGCAAGCACCAAGACATGTCAAGACATGTCGCCCGTGAATCAGATCCGGCGGCACAGCCGCGGACCCCGCTCGCTGCAGACCCACCCCGGCCCGGAGCTGGACAATGAGATAACGTACAGCGTCTTGGCCGGAGTGGCACTGTTCGGAGCCCGGAGCGGACATTGGGGCTGCACGAACAAATTGCGTCAGAACGGCTGGCGCCGCCGCGCAATCCGCAACGAGTGCGGAATGTGGCATGCAGATTTGCGGCACGCCATCGCAGGTGGAGAACTAACTGGCCAGAGCTCCAGCTTGGCGAGGTTTCCTGCAGGAAACGCAGAGGAGCCTGCCGTCTGCGAGCGACGTTAGCGAGATCAGTGGAGTCAGTGAACATCAATCAGCAGCCAAAAGAATCTTTTTCAGTGCACTAATGAATACATTACAGAGCTGCAGGAGCTAAAATATGATGAGCGTATGATGAGGGAAGATGAAACTAATCTAATGAGATTGCCTAGTTTACGATGAAGCGTGCGAACCGGTGGCTTAGCGCTTCTCGTTGTTCTCGCCGAGGGCCTCGGCGATCGACTGGCGGGTGATCTGGCGCTGGATCTGGAGCTGGTCGTCGTGCGTCGGATGCGGGAAGTCGTTGTTGAACTCGGCGTGCTTGAACTCCTTCTCGAAGTACGACTCGGCGTTGGACGAGAGCTCGTCGTCCTCGGCGGGAACGATAATCTGCTGTCCAGGCTCCTCGAGGGCCTTCTGCTGCTGGCGGGCCTCCCACATGACACGGAGCTCCTTGATGCGGCTCTGGCGGTCGAGCTCGGGGTCGTAGGCCTTGTGACGCTTAAGAACGACACGCTCGAAGAGAGACAGGTGGCGAGGGTTGACGGCGATGCCGTGGTAGTCCTTGGCACGGCCCTCACGGACGAAGGCCCAGTAGCGGTCCTGCTCACGGAGGTCGAGGCCGGTAACGTCGGGGATGAAGATCTCAGTGACGATCCAGCCGAGGAAGCCGAACCAGCACACAACCCAGAACTTGGTGTGGTCGTCGATGTAGTTGTAGATGACGGCGGGCATGAGCGCACCAATCTTGCCGGAAGCGGCCGAGATACCGTGGGCAGTGGCACGGACCGAGATGGGGTAGACCTCGGCGGCGAGCAGGAAGGTCGTGCAGTTAGGGCCGAACTGCTGGAAGAACGAGGCGAGGAAGTAGATGGTCTGGAAACCGGCGATGTGAGCGCGGGACTGGAGCTGCTTGAACCAAATGGCGGGGAGAAGGTAAAGGATACCGCAGAACAGCAGGCCGATAGACTGCATGCGCTTGCGTCCGTAGAACTTGTGGTCGACCATCAGGGCGGCGAGGTAGTAGCCGACGAGCGAGACACCGACGTTGAGCAGGTTCCAGAGCCATCCAGTCATGACAGACTTGGAGCCAGGGGTGATGACCTTGATGAAAGACGAGGCAAAGAGCTTGGCACCGTAGAAGAGGAAGTCGGCGGTGAGCCAGCCCATGGTTGTGCCGATGAGACGGCCACCGAAGTGGGTGGCAACGAGCTTCAGTGACTGGACGTCGTAGCCGGACTGGTTGACGCGGGCGTTCTTCTTCGACTTCTGGAGGGCGGCAGAGGAGTAGGTCTGCTTGTAGTAACGGTGGTAGGCGAGCCAGAGGGTAGGGGGGATCATGAACGCGAACGAGAGACGGAACGTCCACTGGGCGGTCGTCTTCGAGTAGGGCGGGGTGGAGCCACCGTGGAAGATGAGGAGCATGATGATCAGGAGACCCTGGTTGAGGAGCTGTCCCCAACCCTGCATGAGGAACGCGAGGACGACGTTACGGCCACGGTGGAGCTTGTCGTCGGTCTGCGAGGAGCCGGAAGACGAGGTCTTGGCCTCAAGAGCGGTAGTCGAAGTCATGGGGTACTCGCCGCCGACACCGAGGGTGTAAACGAACTGAGACCAGGCGTAACAGATGACCCAACCGTTGAGGGTAGTGCCCCACGAAGCGGTAAGCATGACGAGACCAAGAGCCATGACGAGCGCATCCTGGACGAGACCGACACGGCGGCCGATCCAGTCACCCTCGAAACCGACACCGATCTGACCACAAATGATACCAATAATCTGGATGTACGAGACACCGGCGACCCAGTTGGCCTCACAGACCTCGTGAGTCTTCCAGCACTCGGGCCAGACGGACTGGAAGAGCGACGAGATGTTACCGATCGAGACTGGTGGGGTTGTTAGTGACTGATAGAGCGAAGCGTATCGACCATCGTGCCATGTGTGCCGCGTGAGGTGCTTCCTGGGTGCTTCGGCGCTTGGATCGCCGAGACAGGTGACAGCCGTAGTCGGCAGACCGCCCGAGCGCCGGCCGGCTGCAACACACGTTCCGGCTCAGTGGATCGGTGCACCAAGGTGGCAGGAACCCCCACTTTAGCCCGTCTCACTTAGTTCATGACCTCACCGCTAGCGCGGGAGGCACATGACAAAAATGTCACCGGCACACAATGGAAACGGCGCACATGATCGCGCGTGATACTCACAGATGGTGTAACCCTCGGTGAACATGCCCATTCCCGTCACGACGTAGCGGCGGCAGTAGGCGTTGAACGGCGAGAGCGGGTCCTTCTTGAACATCTCCCAGACGACACGGAGCTCGCGCTTGCACTCCTCGGTCGCCTGGTGGTTGACCCACTTCTGGCGCTCCTTGAAGGGCAGATCGGCCTAGAATGTCAGCTGCCTGCAAGCTGAATGTACTAGCGAGCTTAGCACTGGCAGGCGGAGGCGCGCGGGCAAGTAAAACGCGTAAAGCAAATCTTCCTCGCCCAGCGCTGACGTCTCCGCCAGCCAGATAGCCGCGCAAGCTGCGACTCACCCAGTAAACGCCCTCCTCAGTATAGGAGTCCTGGGGGCAGAGGTCGTTGAAGAGGGGGTGCTTCTGCGAGAAGTCGACCTTCTTGGTGCCCGTGGGCAGGCGGTCCTCGTCGCGAAGCTCGGGAGGGAACATCCTGGAGAGCTGAGTGCGGGCGGCTTGGCGAGGACAGAAATAGATGGGGTGTCGCTTGGGAGCTAGCCTGGGGGGTGCGCGCGGTGATGAGCGTGTACGGCGCCAAGTCGTCGAGCTCGATGCCAAGTCTCGAAGTGGGTGACAGAGGTGTCGGAAAGAAGTTTGAGGGGAGGGCCAAGAAATGGGCGTGCGCCGGGCAGTAATAAATGCGGCGGCTGGCTGGGCTGGCTACGCTGGCTCGATGGGCTGCGTTGAGGGATTTCGCAGGCCGAGCCAGGCATGCCCCAGCCAGGACGTGCCGGACCTGGTTGGAGTCGCAGTCTGCCCGAGGGCAGTCCTAGGCTGGCGTCCTGGCGTCCTTTGGGCCGCACCTCAGAAATGCAGAAGCCGGACAGCTACGGGGTGGACGCCCCTCTGCAGGTGGATCCCTGACGTATTGGCCGGTCGCCTCTGCGCGCTGCGCGCTCTGCAAGGGCGACTCGCTTACAAGTGCCGGCGGAGCTTAAGGTGCTTACGGTTCTGGAAAGATAGCGGGCGTGCCCTGGCCTCCCTGGCTGGGCAGCAGGGGCGGGCGCATGCAGGGCGCGCGCCGGCAGGCAGAAGTATTTCAGTGCCACACGTGGGTGCATCTGCAGCCAATGGGAGCGCGCGCTGGGCCGATCATTAGAAACGTTCGTCGTGCCTGTCGATGGCCGCTCGAGCCGCTGCCTGCGCCCGTCCGAACATCGTCCCCCAGACCCTGACCTGCCAAGCGAAGCACAGCACCCAGCACCACCTGGCCACCGACTGCTGCCCAGCTGTCCACCGCAATGATGCTGCACGGCTTGGCGGGCAGTCACGTTCGCGCCTTGGCAGGTATGACATACCACTGCAACCTGATGTGCTCATGTAGATCGGTGCATGTGATAGCAGGTCGCGTGACCGAGCGCCGTTGACGTCGCCGGAGCGCTCGGTGGTGACGAACTCGAACCATCGCTCCACGGAGACGGCAAAGACACTCACGCACGTTCGTGAGTTCGCGGGCGCACAGGGCACGCCATGACTGGCGCGCGACTGGCTTCGCCCTGGGTCCTGTGGCCACTCGCCTGCCTCGGCTTGCGCGGTTCGTGCGCGGTTATTCCTGTCCTGGCCCAGGCCGGGAGCAAAATTTTCGGATCCACCACTCAACGCGTGTGTGCGTGCCAGACCGAGGCGCCCGGCCGGCCGGCCGGCCCGTATCGCCCAGCCGCTATCGTACAGTCACGTGACTCGATCAGAATGTCCACAGTTCCGCGATCACCTCGGTCAGAGGCACCGGTGTGGCGTTGCTTGCTTCGAAGCGGGGGTGGGGCCTGCGCGTGCGGAGCAGTGTCAAGCTTGCCCGTGGCGGCCGTGCGGGCGAGTGCGGCGTCCCGGACCGATAGACACCATTCCATATCCCCCTGCTCCGTCATCGACCAATGACGAGCGCCGAGATGCACATATTTTCGACGCTAGTCTCCGTTAGTGTGGAGTCGGACCCTGGTCACGGAAATCTTATCAGTTCCAACAGCCGTGCCATGCGTGCCAGCCCAGTCCGTGCCATGACTATCGTCCAGAGATAATCCGAACAGGCGACTTGAATACCCCGAAATTCCTCACAGCCGAATAGCAATCGTGCAATCGCCCAAGTGCCAGCATCATGATGCATGGTCATCTGCCTGGTACGCCTGACCCGACAACTGTCGTCCGACAAAGTCCACTCGTTCCTCATCCTCGGTTGCGTCGGCAGGCACATCGGAGCCACTGACTTTCCATGCCAGCGCGCACGATCGTGCGCTCTTAGAGTTCACGCCAATCGACGCCTCACGCACATGCATAACTCCTAGATCAATCAGATACCCCGTTGCCCTCCTCTTCTTCCTCCTGGGTGGCTCTCGGCCGTTGAGACGCGTCGTACATCAATTCCACCTTTTCCCCTCCTCCGACCTTGCCCCTCACGTCCCCTTATGCTCTCCGGGCCACCCCCTTCAGCCCCGCACATCCGCACCAGCTGTCGAGGCCTCATTCCGTCCCTCGTGCCTCTGAGTGCCCGTCGATAACGCAACTCGCTTGTCCAGTTCTTTTTTGGGTCGTCGCGGCCTACGCCTGATACGCGATTTGGTTCACAAGGGACCCTGGCGACGTTAGCCCAACTCGACCGAGATTCTCGAACGTGCAATCCCAATCGAACGTGAGCATACTCCGAACATCGCCTCGCCGCTCATAATAGCAACGGAGAGGTTTTCGGGTTTCGGCTCAATGTCTGGCTGGGCCGTTGGGCCGCATGGGCCCTGAAAAGCACGTTACTCACCGATGCCGCCAGAAATCGAGCATCGCACTTCATCCCCATCACGCAGCCATACCCCGCGGCTGGCGCCAATGCCGGGCGGCGTTCCGGTGATGATAACGGTACCGGCAGGGAGAGTTGTACCCTGGGACAAGTGGGAGATGAGTCTGTAGAGGCTATCAGTTTCACCCGGTCACAAGATCACATTCGCCGCCCCTCTATCCATTTCCCTGGACTCACTCGGAAACGGGCCAAATCATGTTGCGGGCGCTGCCGTTCTGGACTACCTCTCCGTTAAGCCGAGTCTCGAGCACGAGGTCGTGTGGGTCCGGGAGGAGTGCGGTCGAGACGAGGCACGGACCGAGAGGGAGGAACTTATCGAAGCCTGGAAAGGGTCAGACGACCAGTAATGAAGCTCGCTAACGCATACCCTTGGAATAACCCCACTGACTACTCGTCTCTTGAACCCTCCTTGCCGTCAAGTCATTTGCACAAGTCCACCCCAAAACGAAGTCCAACGCTTCGTCCGGAGCGACATTCTTGCAGTCTCGGCCGAGGACAACAGCGAGTTCTACTTCGTAGTCGACCTCGTCGTGTTGGGCGCAGCGAGGGACGGGAATGGCTTCTCCGGGGTTGGCGATGGTTGTGGGCGGCTTGAAAAAAACAGAAGGCGCTGACGGCAGGGGCTGGTTAAGTTCTCGAGCATGATCAACGTAGCTGAGTCCGATGGCGCGCACGGTCCCTGCCTGATTGGGAGAAATAGGGCTGAGCAGCTGCGTTCGTGAGTGAGACGCTGTGCACTCCTTGCGACACGTCCATCCTTGTTTACTTCGCTGAGTGAAGTGCCGACAATCCAATTAAGACTGCGGGCCAGGATAGACATTAACCGCTTTGACTCACCTCGTCGATTTGAACGACTTGGCCTGTTCGACCTTGCAGTGTCCAGGGTGAGTGGCCAACCAGGACATGGGCGTAGATGGGGACGTTCTTTGCGTACGCCATACCGACTTGGACATCAGCACAGCGCTTTCGATCTTGCAACAGGGCACAAGGGATCGTCGTGATCGAGGGGCGAAGTCGACACGACCGAACCCTAGTACAGCGAACTCACCATCAAGCGACTGATCCACAGGCTCCCCCCACATCTCTCGACCGCCTGAGACGAAACGGATCAAGCGGGTGAAGACCTGGCGTGAGCAGACATCCATTAGGAAGCTCTGAGCACGATATCTCATTCCCGCGAGCGAGCGAGGTGCTCCCCTTGATCGGGTACAGCAGCACATCATCGTTGGTCTCGGCAAATACTCACATGACTCGGAAAGTGACCATCGGGATGATAAGGCTGAGAAGGTTGTTCAGTCAGCATCTGTTCTAAGACACTCGGAGAGAGAGGATGATCGGATAATAGAGAACATGTGAGAAATGGTAAATCAAAAGCGTATCAGGCTTCACGGTTGGATTGAGGCTCGTCCTTTCGTTGAGAGGATGGAAGAGGTACTCACTGGAGTTGCCACGCCGGCTGGGGACGACACGCCATTCCCGAGAACGGGAAGGTTTGTGACGCTCACGCCGTTGGAGCGTGTACCGTGCATGGTGGAGCTGAGGGTGCCATTGCGAATCGAGGGCATATCGATATGATTATCGAGCAGAGGAATAGTCATGAAGCTGAGTGGAAGCGCCATCGGAGGTGGGGAAAGAAGGAAGAAGAGAAGTCGAGAGGGTCTGTAGAAAAACGACGAGCTAAAGGAGCTTAAAGGAGGGCGAGGGACGGCGGATGCAGGCGCAAGGTGATCGAGGCGTTCGAGGCAAGGACCAGGGGGCCATGGGACGAAAGGCGGGGGAGAGGGCACGGCAGTGAGAAAGTAAGGGATGATGATCGTGTCGATCTGGAGCTAGGTCCGACTGTTGTGGGCTTCCTCCGTCCGCAGCGATCTGGGCGAGGTGCGCTGTCAGATCCAGTCATCCCATCCCCGCAGTTACCTCTTTCGTGACCCCCACGTCGCACATAGCCTGTTTTCGTGACTATGCACAAACTCTCAGGCGATCTTTGGTGTCGGCACAGCCCACATCTGGTAACCTTCCATGAGCCTGGGCACAGCTCGTGTCATTTCCCGAAAGGACGAAGTCTTCCTCGCCCGCGGCTTCGCACTGGTTCCCACTGGTTATCGGTCTAGAAATGCCTCAGCACAGCGAAGGCAGTTCCGGGCGGCACATGGCAGTCCATCAGCCGCACCCGCACCCAGGCAGCTACTGCGCGCTGTGAGACGGAACGGGAGAAGGCGCTGCTCGCAGATGCACACCGCGTTTCTGCTTTCGAGCCAGTTGCTCATTCGGGTGTACGTCCTGGGTCATCGCAGCCGGGTTGGATCAGCGAGAGTGCGATGTGCACTGCGTCTTCGGCCTCAAACGCACGTCGTCTGCGGGCACAGCGGAAACTTCGCCTAGCCTGGCCGCTGACTAGCCCTCACACAAGACGGCGCCGCCCGGGGCTCCGTACTCCTGATCGGTGTACGCTCGGTCATAGTGGGAGTAGCCTGGTGTTCAGTAACAGTGATAGACAGAGTGAGCCAGCTGGTTTGCTGTGGATGTTGATGGGGAATGCGGCGACGGTGACGTGAGAATGGTCACTGCGATAGTTGATGTTAACATGTCGTCGGAGAGTCGTCTAACTGAATCTGGCGCGTGGCCCGCGATGACATCATCCCTCCCATAGAAACAGGAACTGTACCAGCTCTCCGCCAGTCGGTGGTGGTGCCCTGCATGAGATGCCGCGGCAACCGCGAATTCTTCATGTGCTCTACTGATGGATGCGGGGTACGGCGATCATAGCCTTTCTGGAGGGCCTGGATGACTTGCGAATGTGGGGAGGATAATGCCGTGCTCGGTCGGGACGGCTGTAATCGGCAACTGACTAGCCAACCATGATCTGGATGAGAGACACTTTCCAGCGCCACGGCACGCACGAGTATCACATGCATGCTCTGCACCTCTTCGATCTTCGTGGCTAACAGAAGCCTGCATCCGTGATCTCCCCCTTGGACGCCTGAGCGGCTAAGCTTTCAGAAATAGGTTGATGGCTCCCCGAATGTGTTGCCACACTCTCCCTTCGCGAGAGGCTGAAGCTGGATACATGGACAAGCTACAGTAGCTGATGATTATAGACGCAGGTAGTGGGTTTGTCGACTGTGACATACGTGATCCTCACGCTGACTCCGCAATGCTCGTCGGTTGGGGAGGCGGAGTAGGAGTGACGCCAATGTTTTCACTCTTGGCTTCCGTCTTCGCCCTCTTCCGCGCCAAAAGCTGTTCTCTCAAAATCTTCCTCTTGCGTTCGGCAATCAACTTCTCTCTCAGCTGGGCGGCCTTGTCCTCTTCAGTCTGTGGGCTCGGTGTACTGCTCCCCACCATGGAGCTGTCGGCCACCACAGTGGCCTGTTGAGGTACCGAGGCGACCTCCTGGGACTTGAGCTTCGCCAGGCGTTCCAGCAGACTCTGTCGTCGCTCTGCGCTGCCTTTGATGCTAAGATCGGCCGGCCCATTGGCACCAGCGAGTGCGGGGTTGATGTGAGGCTGCTCGACACCGAGGCGGTCCCGCTCTTTGGCGGCTTCTCGACGTGCCTCACGCTCGCGTTCGCGCTTCCCTCCTCTCCGCCGCCGCCTTGGTCGCGCAAACTCCGGATCAACCCATGAGTCCGACTTGTCCCAACGCCTCTCTCCGCTCAGTGCCGGTGGCACAAACTGATCGCCCCGACGTCTCCGGTCTACCGAGGCCGATCGCGAACGATCCCTGCTCCATCGGTCCCGCGACGACGAGCGAGACCAAGACCGACTGCGCGATCGGCTCCTGGACCAGCTTCGGGACCGACTTCGCGAACGGCCCCGCGGTTGCGAGATGGACTCCGCCTCGGGTGGCGGTGAGCGCGACACCGTTCGCCCACGCGGGCACTCGTCGGCTCCGTACTGGAAGACTTCATCCCAGTCGTCCAGCTCGAAGGGACTTCGAAGGAACGAATACAGCTCGTGCAGGACGCGGTCCCCCTCGACTCCGATCAAATCGTGCAGAAGGTTACCGGCAATCGTGCTGCGAAGATCGACGACCTTGAAGAGAGTGATCAGCTGCGTCGTCGTGCTTTGCGGGTCAACCTGGGGGAAGAGCTGCAGCTCCCGGGTCAAGAAGCTCCGTGCCCGCCGCGCCGTTTCACTCTCGCTCGCCACGGCATCGGAGCTCGACTCGCCATTGCCGACCTCACTTGAGCTCCGAAAGTCGCACGGCGATATGTTCGTATATTTGGTCCATCGGTTCGAGGGGATGTGCATGCACCACAGATCCCGGTCGTATATCCGCCGCCGCTTAGAGAGGGCCGTCGCGAGTTTCTCCTGGTCCTCGAGATGGGCTTGATACGCAAGCTTCGTCGTTGGCGTGGGCGACTGTCGGCGGCGGCTGGGGGACGGCAGAGGAGGTAGATGAAACTGCGAGGCGTTAGCTGGCTGCAGCAAGGGCTGATGATCCCTGGCATGTCACGAGCGCCCCAGACATGCCTGTTGTCCACGAGGCTTGCAGAAGCGTCCTGCACTCACCTTCGTTGGGCCAGTGACCGAGTCGAGGTCGTGCTCCAGCACATCTTCCATCGGTGCTGAGCAAAGCGGGCATCGTCGAGATTGATTAGCCCATACTCCAATGCATTCAAACTGCCGTCAGCAAGGTGGAACCGTGGGTAGGGACAGGGCTTCTCCGTTTTCGAACGGTGGCGACGAGTTGCCAACAACCCAATCCCAACGAACTCCAAGCAGACAAAGCGCTTTCACTGCACTGCTACACAGCAGTCCTTCAAGGCGCCACGGCGTTTCTCGCAAGCCGTTACTTTTGGCTACTTACGCAGAATTCGTGTCCACATTTGCCAGCCTTGGTGGCGTCCTTCAAGTTCATCAGACAGATGCAGCATCGTTCCAGTTGAGAAGGCAGAGTCGTGGCTTGCGAGGTTGGACTCGATCGCACTGGGGTCAGTCATGGCTGTGGTCGACAAGTCGACTATCTACTAGCTCACCTTCTCTCATGATGCCGAGTTTAGAAGCAAACTAGACTGCGAGGGACGATCAGAGATTCGACTTGGCAGACTGCGCTGAATCCGGAACAGCGGAATGATCGTCGGGCCGCTTCACGTGACTCGTTTCATACAACCTTATTACCCGTCCCTCCCTTCCGTGACCCGCGACTGAGTAGTCTAACACACGGGGCTACCTCCGCCGCTTCGAGTAGCCGGTGCCGATGGTCGCCTTGATGCTCTGAACGTGTTGCAACTCGTGCTAGATGCCAATGCAGTGCAATTATCTATGATGAACTATTGGATGATTTCTGTGTTCTTCGTGAAGGACACTCTATAAGGTGCAGAGCACCTATAGGCATTAAACGCCGAGTCGCCGCTTGGCATCTTCATATACAATCCACGACACGCCGACGGCTGGTCCGACCTTGAGGATACTGGGCAGCAGACCCTTGTACAGTCCCCGCCAGCCCTCGTTCTTCAAGGTGGTGGTCAACACATCCCTGAAGCCAGTGTACTTCTGCGGGTGGCCGGTACTTCCAGACGCCTGGAGACGCGTTCGGAGCAGGTTGATAGCTGCATGTCAGCAAACCAAACAGACAACCTTGAAAAGACTCACGGTATACAGTGGCGGCTCCGATAGAACCTGAGAGGGCTCCGAAGCACAAGACCGCGTAGACTGGTGGCTCGTCAACGTCCATTGACTTGCAGTACGTCGTCTTGAGAGTCTCATACGTTCCCATGTCGATGGCCGAATACGGGAACACTCCAACGAGACCGAGAGTCAAACCCCGATAGTACGACATGAGCCCTCCCTGTCGCCACATGACCTTCATCGTGTTCGTGACCTGCTTCCACCCTCGACTAGGGCCAAGTTCGGATTGCACACGAGTCTTGAGTGTCTCAAGACCGTAGATGGAAAGCTGCGAGGTGATTCCTCCGATTCCTCCAGCAATAAATCGGGACGAAGACGAGATGTCGGCCGGGTCGGTGACCTTGTCCCAATACTTCGCGAAGAAACGCTTGCTTTGCTCGTAAGATACGAACTTGATGGCACTCTCCGGGAGGATCTTGGCTACGTTCAAGCCGTTACCGACCCAAAAGGCCCTCAGACCTCCGCCCTCCTTGTAGATAAGACGCACGGCAGTGCCGAGGCTACGAAGAGCGCGGAACGGGGACGGCTTGCCTCCCTCCGGACTGGTAGTCGAGGTAATGAGGTACACCTTCAGGCGATCGAAGGGCGCAGTGACTGTTCGCGAGACACCTCCAGCAATGCCGCCAGCCAGCAGGAACCGCCAGGCGTCGTGCTTGTGGTACTCGGCATCGTACGCCTCATCGTCGTCCAGGTCGATGATGTCGTCGTAATCGTCCTCCGCGGGCATCTGGTCGTGTCGCGGTTGCGGATGTAAGAAGCCTTCAGCTGTCGAGTGTTCAGGATCCCCCGGTGCTTTCGGGAACGAGGGATTAGGGTCACCGTCCATGTTGACTCGGGCGGCGCCTCGGCCGTCGCTGAAGCGCTTGTGCACCTGGTAGAACTTGTAGATTTCCAGAGGGGTCGCCCGTCGGGGTAGCATGAGAAGGAAGTCACGGAACTCCTGGAAGTTGACGGCGGAGCCCTTGTTGGAGCCGGCAAGGAAGTGGACAAGGTCGCGGACAATCGTCGGTGAGAGGTCCACACCAGCGCGGTTCAGAGCCATACCGATCTCGTCAACGTCGAGGACGCCGTCTCCGTTCTTGTCGAGCTCCTGGAACATGTCCCACAACTGGCGCTCCTGGTCCCACAGATATTTCCGGAAAGACTTCCAGGATATTCCCTTCTCGCGGAACTCATCGCCCTCTCCTGGCTGGAGGTCGTCGGCGCCGCCCCATAACAGAGCGTCCGGTCGGTTCTCTCCACAGCGCTTGACAAGCTCCTCCTGGTAGAGCGTCCGCAGACGCTCTGCGCGTTCCGGGCTCAGGGCTGTGGGAGTATCTTGTCCCGGAAGTCGCATGCGCTGGGCCTCCGTGGGCTTATCAGGATCGACAGAGGGCAGACGCGGAAGTGTGGACCACATCTGTCGAAGTTTGGCCGAACGAACAGTGGGACCCTCCTGTTGACGGAACTCAGCAAGAGTCTGACGATTCTGCAGGAGGTCCGGAGCAGGCCCTTCCCTCAGGGAGGTACCTAGAGCCTCATTGGAGACGAGAGAGAAATGAGCGTCGTGAGTAGCATCTTGTACGTCAGAGCTGCGGGGTGTCGATGGGCCCGGGGTCGAAGGAGTGGTCGATGACGAGGACGCAGCGGGAGAGGCCGCAGAAGACGTCGATTTGTCGGCCATGGTCTACAGCCGCACTTGATCGCTCACGCCAGACGCGTCGAAAATCCAGAAGTCGAGCGATTGACGATTTGAGTGACGAGCACGCGCGGAAGAATTGAACAAAGGGCAGTCACGGGGCGAACGAAGCCAAGGCGTGGGTTGCCCAGGAAAGAAGACGAGAGAGTCGCGGGGCGCGGGGACGAGGTCGCCCGCGAGAGGGGGAAGGAGAGGGGAGATGAAGTAAGAAAGAGGGTCGCGAGGATGGTCGAAAGAGCAGGTGTGTAATCGGAGGGATTGTGGAGAGTAGGGAGGGGAGTGGGTGTGTGGTTGCACGGGTCACGGGGAAGCCCAGAGCCTAGCGTGTGCAGGGCTTGCCTAAACCTGAGAGTCCACGCTCGGCGCTCGGTTGCGGAATGGCACGAGTCCTAATTGGATCAGGTATTCGCGTAGGGCCTTTATTATTGTCCGATTAGAAAATTTATTACCTGACCATCTTGGCAGTTGCAATTGGGTCAGCCTTGGTTTGGAACACGGTGCTCCCGCGACGGCGCGCGCGACCCGGACCATGCACACGCGCACGACTGGAAGAACACCGCAGCGGGATGAATTGACTTCCACCGCTTTCATTCACCCTCTTGCACCTCTGCATACTTCACCGCTCTAACTAGAAGCCTTCGTTGGTACTCGAAATTGAGTGCGCACAGGCACCCTGGAGGTGACTATCTATCTGGCTCAACACCCAGGCCGGCCAAGCGCCGCCGGGTAGCCGCCGGGTAATGGAGGTGACCTCCACCGTTTGTTGACAGACCTAGGCAGTGACGTCGTTGTCCCGTGACCCACCAGCCGTCATCCCTTACCCGGTGTCTGAACCTCAACCGTCAGCATCGTACTGCTGAGCGATGCTTTGCTGACGACCCCGATATTGCGAGACCCCTTGACCATCCATCAGGAACATGAGCCGAGTATGGGATGGGAGGTGGGGGACAGTAGCGTGAAGCTGGTCATCTTCGCCTCTGGCTTAACCTGGGAATAGTTGTCGGCGACACGGAGTGTCCATATGCTCTTCCATGGAACTACTAACAACCAGGCCCTCCCCAACCCCAGCTCTAACGTTTGGTGACTGACGCACAAGATCCTTTGGCTACTAATTCATCACGCCCCTGGCTGAACGGCAGCGCACCTGCAATCAAGACAACGGTGCCCGCGAACTGAAACCCCGCGGTGGCCGACAACTTCACAACATTGCGGGGTATCATAGTGAAGCGAGGTCGAATTGAGATGTCCAAGGGCAAGCCTCCGGGTGTTCATGGATTTAGGAACTCGAGTCGTTGTTTGTCTTCAGCTCGGTCATGCGGCGACCGCTCGCCCCGGGGCTCTCATGTCCAGTTCTTTCCGCGAGCCAAGCTACTGCATGGTGACTGTTGAAGCCGAGTTGCCTGCTACCTAGGAGGATGAGGCTCGCATGGTAGTCGGAGCGACATTCAAGTGCGAGCACTGAGCATTCAGCCGACAGCCTGTGAGAATAGTCTACTTGTCCCGGGTTTGCAGCATGATCTCGGTGGCCGGGTCAGCTCCTCCATGTCTGACATACGTTAATGAACACTGTCGGGAGCAATACGCGGGGTTGAACAGCGCAACGCAAGAGTATGAGAGCAGTCTGTGTCCTTGTAGCTGAAGGAGGGGCGAGATGAATGATAGATCTTTCGAGGTCGCGACACTACTCCCGCGTGACGGGCGATGTAAGGAGGAAGAGCTCTTCCTACAGCAGTAGTCGTTGCCAGACTAGCCTGTGGGCTCCGCAAACTCCGCACACGAGTGCCCGCTGCGCGCTGCGCCCAGAACCAAACAACGCGGCGCTCACCAGCATGACCAGAAGGCGAGACATCGTGCGACCGTGCCTGCCCTCAGCGATAATCCAGGCCATGGATGCTTTAGAAACTTGATTACAATCCGCGCAATCCGAAAGCTAATAGCTTATAGGGTCTATTTTATAAAGCTGCGCTAAAGGGCGAAAAGTGCCACACGCAATGTCAGGACACGTGGTCGTAAACTCCGACGAAATCCTCACCACAGGCCAGGCTGCTGGGCAGGCGGGGACGCTGCGTCGCTCGCGCGCTCCCTCCCTCCTCCTTCGACGCATCTGTCCACTTTTGTGTTGTTCTCAACCCTCAAGGATCAACTAAAAGTGAGTCCGGCATGGCACAGGAGAGCAATGGGCAGCGAGCGACAACGACACGATGGTCTTGAATGGCCCTTCAACTACACCAGAACCGCCCTTCGACCGACACCGAAATTTTCAGGCGACACATCCAGAGACGGTTGGAAGCGTAGCGCTGGAAGTTGGATGTCGATTACAATGAAGCGAGGCGAACTCGACGTTCTTGGTAGCGACACTTCTGTTGGGATCGCTCGAGGACACTCGGAAGACGAGCTTCAGGATCGGATCGAACATTTCAGTGTGGTTGGGCTGTTGGACCGTCAATCGCTCAATCCGTCTGAATTTCGCTGCCCAAGCTCTACTGATTACCTCAGTAGTTACTCGTGCTGACCGTCCAGATGGGTGCCTACAAGTACCTCACTGAGCTGTACACCAAGAAGCAGTCGGACGTTCTCCAGTTCGTCTCGCGCGTTCGCTGCTGGGAGTACCGCCAGCTCGCGGTTGTCCACCGCGCCTCGCGCCCCTCGCGCCCCGACAAGGCCCGCCGTCTCGGCTACAAGGCCAAGCAGGGATACGTTATCTACCGTATCCGTGTTCGTCGCGGTAACCGCAAAAAGCACGCCCCCAAGGGTGCCACCTACGGCAAGCCCGTCCGCCAGGGTGTCAACCACCTCAAGCCCCAGCGTGGCCTCAAGGCCCTCGCTGAGGAGCGTGTCGGCCGTCGCTGCGGCAACCTGCGCGTCCTGAACTCGTACTGGGTCAACGCCGACGGCGTTTACGCCTACTACGAGGTCATCCTTGTCGACCCCTCGCACAAGGCCATCCGCCGCGACGCCCGCATCAACTGGATCGTCAACCCCGTCCACAAGCACCGCGAGGCTCGTGGCCTCACCGCCGAGGGCCGCAAGAACCGTGGTATCGGAAAGGGCTCCAAGTACAACCACACCCCCGTTTCCGCTACCTGGCGCAAGCACAACACCCTCTCTCTCCGCCGCTACAGGTAAGCGTCTTAGTCTGCTTTTGGCGCCCGTGGCCAGAGTCGACTTTGACCTTATCCTCGACGAGTTTGTGGGATGTTTCTGGGATGCATTATGTACCCGACCAAAGTCACTGTTGCACGAAGCATGAGCACAAAACGAGAGTACTAACTGACTGGGAATTGTGATTGTGTTTGCCTCTTAGGCTGCAAGCCGCGGGTGTCGTGGGATTGCCCGTCCACTGTAGACCTAGCGACGCCGGTTTTGTGCATCAAGCCCTCCGCAGATAGGGATGGAATGAACGTCTATGCATAGCCCTGATCGACCACCGTCCCACAGATCGCCGTATCGTCATCCTGCAGGAATAACTCGAGCAGTCTCGGCCAAACAGCCAGGAGCACTCGCGCTGCATTTCCCGTTCCCCCGTAGATTTCGGTCATAAGGCTATCACCGACTAGGCACGGTGGCAGGCCTGGTCTGGCTGCTCGCTGAAAATTGGCTGGGAGACTCAAATCACGTGAATTTGGTCCCGCGGAAGGAGGGTGCGCCGAGGGTCGCGGCGTACGGTGGGTGGATTCTCTGGTAAGTCTTTCCTCGTCCAGTTGTTGAGTCGTCGTCTTTCTCTACCCTCTCCACCCCACACACTCTCTAAAAATGCCGCCTAAGTTCGACCCCTCGGTACGTGTGGACGCGCGCAGGGCGCTGCAGACATCGAAGAGTGAATCGCTGACAGTCTCAGGAGGTTAAGGTGCGCATACGACGAGGCAGAACCGAGGACTTGAGAGACGGACGATGTGCCAGGACGAAGGATGGGATGGTTTCGGACGACTGTCCTCGGTTCTTGCTGGATACGAAGGAAATTAGGAGGAAATGCTGACCTGTGCTCTCTGTTTCGCGACGATTTCCGACACTTGACTGTTCTTGCTGGATCATCTGGACCGACACTTGAATCGACTCTCTGAAATTTGCATCTCCGACTTACAGATCATCTACCTCCGTGCCACTGGTGGTGAGGTTGGTGCCTCCTCGGCTCTTGCCCCCAAGATCGGTCCCCTTGGTCTCGTGAGTCGCGACGGAATAGACTGTCGGATATCTACTGGCCGCGCACGGAACACGAATGTCGACGACGGAATGGGAGCGCTGTGGGACGCTCAGTGTGACGCCAATGTCGAACTTCGATTTCCCGTCTATCTAACCGCCTCAGCGGCCGGCAGATACCGGAGGATATTCTATGCTCAACCTCGATAGCACAGCTGACAGACAGTCCCCCAAGAAGGTTGGAGAGGACATTGCCAAGGCCACTGGCGACTGGAAGGGACTCCGTGTCACCGTCCAGCTCACCATCCAGAACCGTCAGGCCACCGTCTCGGTCGTCCCCTCGGCTTCCTCCCTTGTCATCAAGGCCCTCAAGGAGCCTGTCCGTGACCGCAAGAAGGAGAAGAACATCCAGCACACTGGAAACGTTGCCCTCGACGAGATCTACAACGTGAGTTGTCACGAGCTGATGCCAGTCCACATAAAGCTGACGTGCAGATTGCCCGCAAGATGGCCCACAAGTCCATGGCCAAGAACCTCGCTGGTGGTGTTAAGGAGATCCTCGGTACCGCTCAGTCCGTCGGCTGCACCGTCGACGGCCGTCCCCCTCACGACGTCATTGAGGCCATCGACGCCGGTGAGATCGTTGTGCCCGACGAGTAAGGCTACTGTACAGTAGAGGGTGTGGGCATGCATGAGGCTTCTTACAGATACGAAAATGTCTGCAATGATGGAACAAGGGAAGTCAGCTGGGACTGGAAATTGCGAACTTGACGGTGTAAGGAAGAGTTCTGGGATTATCAGCTGTGAGGGAGTTCTCGCACAAGTCGTCGGTGTATCTGGATCGGCCGCGCTTTACTCATCTTCGACAATCTGCGACTGGGATGTTTAGGATCTACGAGGACGATCCGAGATGTCGTGATGTGTCATCAGTACAGCTGGTCCTGTTGGGAGTGACTCGGTACTGCCGCAGGTAGGCGATCGCTCCCGAGCCTCACCAGGATAAGCCGTGTGGGGCCACCCTCGCCAACGGGAGGCAGCAACAGTTGCAGCTGAAGCGTGGCCTGAGTACCACTCGCCGGTTCGCCAGCCTGCCCGTCGCGTCCGGAGCGGCCAGGCAATCTTGACTAGATCAAACGAGAATACATTTGAACATAACATAATAACCACACTAAGCACCCTCCTCGTCCTCAGTCCACGGCTCCAGGCGCGTCTTGCCCGCGAAGGGCTGCAGGCCGGCCGCGATGCGCTCTCCGCCGACGAGCGCGGTCCAGTCCATCTGGCCGTTGCCCTGGGCCCTCGCCGTGATGAGGTGGCCGTGGGCGACGTCGATGACGGGCATGGGGACGTTGTTGTGGTCCGCGAGGTGGCGGATGTTCTGGCTGTCCTGGAGGCCGCCGTCGATCGTGAAGCCGCCAGTGGCGTCGAACTTGTTCTGAGTGATGCGCTCCGAGTAGCGGACGAGCGCGGGCGAGTTGTGCTGGTTGCGGATAAGCTCCAAGAGGTTCTCGGCGCCGACGCCGGTCTGGTCCGCCAGCGTGAAGCACTCCGAGATGAGCTCGATGAATCCGAGCTCCAGCGCGTTTCCGGTCAGCCTGACGTCAGCTTTGTGAATGAACTTCAGCGCTCGACTCACTTGAAGCTCATCGCGCGCTCAGGGTTGGATCCGAGGTCCATGACCTTCTTGCAGATGGATGGGCAGAGCACGTGAGCTGCGATCTTCTTGGCGTAGTAATCGCCGGCCATGGCCACCGTGATGTCGGCCTTGGCAGCCTGGCGGGGCACACCAAAGATGGGGCACGCAAGGTAGGAGCGGAGGGCACCCTTCGCGCATTCCCGCTCGATGTTTCCGGCAGCAGTAGGGTAGATCTGAGGTCAGCATTATTCTGGCGGAGGCGGCGGCTCGAACCGCCGGCAAGGTGACTTTTATCCGCGAGGTCGCCGATCATATTGGTCCGAGCAGACGCCACAGTCGTCACCGCCGTCCACAGCCGTCCGCATGTCCGTGGTCACCCGCACGTCGCAACAGTGTATTGACACTTACCGTGGACGTCTCGACAAAGATGGTACCACGAAGGGCGGGGTCGGCCTCGGCCTGACGCTCCGAGAGGTGGTCCTACCAATCAGCAATGCCAAGAAACCCGTGGATCACGTACAGCCTGGACAGAGAACATCTTGTCGTAGACCTCCTTCGCCGCATCCTCGCCAGCGAGGGAGGTGAGAATGAGGTTAGATCTGGCATCAGTCACGCCCGTCGCAATACCGATCCTCGGTCTCGGTCTGTATGACGAATCGCCATTGGCCAGCGGCCACGCATGCCCCTCCTTCCCCATGACCATTGCGACCGGCGCCGTTCTCAACAGGACCGAGCAACGAAAATACTCACCGCCTGACGAGCTCGTCGAGCTTGGGGCAGATATTGTAGGCACTCTCCTCGACTCCCTTGCCCTTCGCGTACTCCTTGAACTCGTCGTACTTATCGGACGAACGGTTCCAAACAAGAAGAGGCGGGTGGCCCTGCTCCTGCAGCGTGCGAGCCAGGTTGGTGGCGATACGCCTGCCCATCTCGCCGAGACCAACGACCGCGGTCTGAGCCTGCATCGTCAGTTAACTGAGGGACGGGTTGTAGATTGCCGAAGCAGACGGAAGGTTCACGAACCTGGCGTAAGGCAGGGGTCGCAGGTCTACTGTCAGATAACGCTTCGGCGGATTTGATCAACGTACCGGGAGAACGGAACATCCCTCTTCTGGTCAAGCTCGTCCTTCGTCATCTTCTTCGTGTCGGCCATGGTGGTATCGATTAATGAATGAACGGGTTAAGGTAACAACACGATGAGATCGAGGAGGGAGGCGGGATATGACGTCGCCCAATCTTTCAGGCGAACTGGGTGAAAGTCCCGCCTCGGACGCCACGTGCTGCGTCAATGGGTGATGGGCCCCAGACGATGCGGCGCACAGCCGCGACACGAGCGACACGACTTCTAAGCAGCCTTGTGACATCTTCCACATCACCTCGTTTCCCCGATCACCAACGACATGAGCGCCCCCAGCCGCGCCGCCCCTCCCCCTCCGCCAGAGGAGTCCCAGCAGGACGGCGCTTCTGCCAGTAAGTCCGCGGGTCATCCTCCTCGTTGGTGTCGTACTCACAACTCAGACGAGCGCCTCCTTGCTGCCGCGAAGACCGACAACGAAGAGCTCCTTCAGTCGGCCCTCTCCCAGCTGTCTGATGTTAACTACGCTGACGGGTGAGTTGTTGGCTGTTGCAAGCCCCTCTGATGCTTTGGGACCCTGCCACCGTTGTACATGGGTCGACGGATTGAATAATGATCAGGGCAATGCTGACGCGCGCAGACTCGGCAACACCGGTGAGTTGCAACGCACTTGTGGGCGTCTTGCAGAAGTACTGATCAATGGACAGCCCTTCACTACGCGTAAGCTTTACTCTACTGGCGCTTGCGATTGTGCTAACCTGCTAGTATCATGAACGGATCTACGGACATTCTCGAGCACCTTCTTGACCACGACAGCTGCAACCCCGACGTTCGGAATCGCCTTGGAGGAGACACGCCGCTGCACATCGCTGTTCGCCAGAAGTGGGAGGACCAGCCTGGAATGAGACTGTATCTTGGTAAGTGTTGGCGCACATGGTGGTCCGTGCCTACGCGTGCCCCGCGATCGATCGTACTGACCCCCCAGTCGGATCGCTCCTTGAAGCCGGTGCCGACCAGCAGTGAGTTGCCCTTTCGATATACAAGCTGACATGCAGTGTCAAGAACCGCCATAACGAGCGACCAGGCGACTTCCTTCCGCCCTGGCGCGATACCGCGGACCCCGAGTCGGATGACGAGAAAGTCCGCGCTATGCTGCGCAGGGTCGAGGCGGAGAGCATGGTTGCTAGCAGTGGAGACGTTGTCGAAGGTAAGTTGCATGAGGCGCCCGTCTGGACACAGAAAAGTAGTTGGACGTGTCCAGAGCTGGCACCGGCTATCCTTCGTGTGCGGAGTCCGAATGGCGGAACACGCAGGCCATACAGGGCGCGACGGAGCTGACCAATTCGCAGAGGACGACGATGTCTTCGACCCTAACGACGTTGCTTCGGACAGTGATTAGAGACTTTGTGACATGCATGATTCATAGGCTTAGAGATAGGAAGGACAGCGAGGGCATTTGTTGACCGTTGTGACGACATGTCGATCGCCTCTACACTCGGACAACGGGCCCATTGTCCTGACCCGAATAGCTGTGCCTAGGAGATAAAAGGAAGCAGTCGTGCTGTGTGCGGCAGAGGACTGCGGCAGTGTTGCCAGTGAAGGCTATGCTTGCAATGCACGCCCCAGACTGTCAGTGAGAGGGTATAATAGTCGCCAGCAGAGTGTGTGCTGTTGCATGGTGCATGGTGCAGCCACGTTGGGTGCTTAGTGCAATAGCTGTGGGCTAGCCGGCTCTTGGTTGGACGACGCCACGAGCGCTGGGGTGCCGGAAGTATAAAAGGGATGGAAGCACAAGAGCCGCCCCGCCCCCCTTCGTCGTCGTTCTGGGAACACCCCAGCCAACATCACTCCAACCACCCTTCCTTCGATCCCTTTGCATCCACTCACCTTCTCGCCCATTTCATCGCATCTGGCGTCCGTGGCACCACGAGTGTTGAGGACGCGCTCCGGACTGGCGTTCGCGTGAATCCGCAAATATTACAAACAAGCAGTCTTGATCCGATCCTTCGCCACCTGATTCCTCGGCCTCCTCCCATCCTCACCCGCTTCCCCGTGTCGCCCGTACCTGCGCCTTCCCCTCCCCTAACCGGCAACTGCTTTTCGTTTTCCGCCCGTCGCCATGTCGCTCGCCGTCCCCAACGCCGCGAGCTCGAGCTCGAACACCGCCGCTAACAACACTCCCGAGAAGACCGGAGAGAACGACGAGTACGGCAAGAACAACGCCCCGGTTCGCCCGCAGGCCAGCGTCCCGGAGATCTCCCCGGTGCAAGGTCTTGTCCCTGTTTTGCAGTGGGTATCTTAGACGCGTAAGAGGTTGAAGGGCGGGACGCGCGGCGGCCATGGTTTCTTGGGTGGTGATGGGCGAATGGTCTGTTAACATTGCAGGAACATTGTCGCGACTGTGAACCTCGAGTGTCGTCTTGATCTCAAGACCATTGCCCTTCATGCGCGTAACGCCGAGTACAACCCCAAGGTGAGTACGGGACGATGTGGGGAGTTTGAGCTTGGATGCTCCTCCGCGTGCTTCTGATCACGTTATCGCCGTCATCGTCAGAGCTACCAGAGCTCGTCTTCAGTTTCAAGCTGACGTTCCCTAGCGTTTCGCCGCTGTGGTGATGCGTATCCGCGAACCGAAAACAACAGCCCTCATCTTCGCCTCCGGAAAGATGGTCGTCACTGGTGCCAAGTCCGAGGATGACTCCCGTCTTGCGTCGCGTAAATACGCCCGTATCATCCAGAAGCTCGGTTTCGACGCCAAGTTCGCCGAATTCAAGATTCAGAACATCGTCGGATCGTGCGACGTCAAGTTCCCCATCCGTCTTGAGGGTCTCGCGTTCAGCCACGGTGCTTTCAGCAGTTATGAGCCCGAGCTGTTCCCCGGTCTGATCTACCGTATGCTTAAGCCCAAGGTCGTCCTGCTCATTTTCGTCTCTGGCAAGATCGTTTTGACGGGAGCCAAGGTGCGCGAGGAGATCTACATGGCCTTCAAGCAGATCTACTCTGTGTTGGTCGGTGAGTACTTGGCGGCGGAGCTACCCGGGAGACCGGCGTCAGCCCCGCGGGTGTATCAGAGCTTCTTGTTGCTGACCTCCAGAATTCCGCAAAGAGGCCTAGACGCTTCGTCCCCATCTGTTATACCCCTCATCAGCATCCCACACGGCATGGCAACGATCCTTCGCCCCCACCCCACCCCTCTCTACGTGGTTCCAAAACCTGGTCCGTGTTTATCAACAAACAAACTATTAGCACTATTATCACACTCTTGTTCCGTAGCCTTGCCGCTTCGTCGTTGTCCATGTCAATCTCATCATCATACAAAGATAACACAGACCTATTGTCTAGAGCATTGTTGGTCTATTGATTCGCAACCTCACAGGTCTGCCTCACTCCGGTGAGCGTTGCGCCAGTCGAGGGCCTTGGTGATAGTGTAGAGCCTGGGCCGCGTTAGCTATTGCAATTACCCGAAACTCACGTCGTAAGAATGGGGACAGGGACGCCGAGGCGCTTGCCCTCGCGGACAGGGGTGCCGAGGATGACCTCGACCTCCATGGGGCGACCGGCCTCGTTGTCCATCATCATCGAGCTCGGGAGGCCGGGGCCGGGGACGACCTTGACGTCGTTGAGGAGCTTCTCTGGCGTTCCCTCGGGGATGCTGAGGCCCTTTGCTTTGGCGACGGCCGTAACTTCCTTCATGAGCTCAACGGAGAGGTCAGCCGCACCCTCGGAGGACTCGAAAATGTGGTTTGTCCGAATGCGTGTGACGGCAGTGAGCGAGTTCCACGCGCAGTTCCAGATGACCTTAATCCAGCGCGCCGACTGGATATCGTCCGTCGTCACCGTGTCCGTGCTGCCGCCCTTGTGCAGGATGTCGACGAAGCGGTCAAGCTGCTCCTTCTCGCGTGCCGGGTCGGCGCCTTCGGCGTGGTCGACGCCGATCGTCAGGCCTTCGCGCGCGAACTGGGCGACCTCGACGCTTCCGTCCGTCGTCGGTACGACACGACCGCCGGTCCAGACAACGGCCGACAGAATCGTGTTCTTCGGGAAGGCGGCGTGCAGCGGTACCTCGTTTCCGACGCCGTTCTGGAGAAGCACGATCGCTGTGTCGTCGCTGACCACCGGGGCGATGAGCTCGGCAAGCGACGGCTTCGCGTCCAGAAGCGCCTTGTTCGCACACAGCACGTAGTCGAACGATCCCGAGGCAGCGGCCTCCTTGGTGTCGCGGAACACTGGCTGTCAGCGTGCAGTCCTTAGCGGTCCCACCCCTTATCTCGGGTGTCCCAACTTGCTCCAACCATCCCCTCTTTGCACGCCCACAACTCTGTCACAGGGTACCCACCGTTGTCGCCGAAGTGCGCCGTCTCGTTCCCATGCTTCTCGCTGTTAAACTTGAGGCCGTGTTTCCTGACGCCGTCATAGGTGCTGCGGGCGACGACGGAGACGTCGCACGCATTTGAGCGCTTCAGGATCGCGGCGTAGATGCCGCCGATGGCGCCGAGGCCGAACACGAGCGCGCGGGGCTGCTTCGCCGCGCCAGTCTGGGTCATCCTGCCGAGTGTGCTTAGTGAGGGGAGCATGGTGCAGGAGCAAGGCTATATTTCGACTCGAGAACGACGCTCGCAGGAACGCTGGCTTATCCGGTAATTACCGCCGAGATGCCCCCGGTCTCCACCGGCCCGGTGGCGCGGGTGGGCAAGGGCTGGCCAGTAAACGACTGCAACGCCCTCTCAGACGAATGGGTCTGGCTTGGCTTCGGCCATGGGAGGCTGGAATTGCCCGAAGCACATAGCAGAGTGCACTGCGTGCTTCGGACTCAGCACCTGCGCCCCTCGGTGTCGTGAGACCTCGGCGTGCCTGAATTCGGCCATCATATCAGGAGTGGAGGGCGGCGCGCACGCGTCGGTGGAGGGTGCCCCGCGCGGGTGACTTTGAATCGCGTCAACCTGTCTGCCGGATGCTGTGCATCATCGACGGTCTCGCGGCTTCGGCTAGCGATGGCCGCCTTTCTAACAACGTACAACAGCGCGACGGTTTCGACAACTGACTCTTGACGTTACTCATCCTTCTTACCTCCTAACCCCTTGCCAGTCGTCAAGCCCGGCCCATGGAACAATCCAAGGGCATCCGGATAGTCTGCATCTCAGACACGCACAACGCCACACCACCTGTCGAAGAAGGCGACATCCTCTTGCATGCCGGTGACCTGACGAACGCCGGCAGTCTGAAGGAGCTGCAAGCGCAGCTGGACTGGCTCGCGTCTCTGCCGCACGCGCACAAGGTCGTCGTAGCAGGGAACCACGACATGCTCCTTGACGCAGAATACGTCGCGCCGCGCGGTATCCGGTTCGAGCCGGGTGGCACGGCCGCCGACCTGGACTGGCACGACATCCACTACCTGTGCAACGAGAGCGTCGTTCTCGAGCTGCCCCAGGGCTCTGTGCGGATATACGGCAGCCCCCTCACGCCAGCACCGCGGGGCCTGAAGGGCGCCTTCCAGTACGACCCCGAGGAGGACGTGTGGGCCGGCCGCGTGCCGGAGACGGACGTGCTGCTCGTTCATGGCCCGCCGAGGGGATACCTCGACCAGGGGAAGGGATGTCCCCATCTACAGCGCGAGGTTGAGCGGGTGAAGCCGCCGGCCGTCGTCTTCGGGCATATCCACGGGGCGAGGGGCACAAAGGCCGTGGTGCTGTCGCAGGATACCGCTGGACCTGAAGGACCCGCTGAGCGGCGAAAGCCGCAGGCGTCGAGAACGGGCGGCTTCCGAAGGCGTTTGTCACGCATCTTCGGCTCTCGGGCCTCAATATCGCCGTCCCCTGAGCCATCGCGGAATGTACCCGAGCAAGAGCAAGGGCTGACGACAATGGTGAACGCGGCGGTTCACTGGGTCCCGGATCTGTACGAGGCGGCGAGCTTGGAGACGAAGGAGGGCTATGTGGTGAATCTCTAGCGTGATGCCAGCCGATGTTGTGTATGTCATACTTTTAAGATACGTTAGGTTTGCTTATAAGCGAAATGATTATTTTTCTTAATCAATTATCTATTGATTTATAAATCTTACTTAATGTTTCCTTTTGATCATTATAAAATGTTATAAAATATTATTAATAAAATGTTAATATTTTAATTAGTTGATTATATTAGTATTGATATTTCTATTCACTTAATATGATTTCTAAGGTCTTAATCTCGCAAGTGATACACGGGAAGACAGGTCACCTTGCCACTCGAAGAAGAGCTCGGAAGTCAGCCGCGAGGCGCCCCCTCTTACGTAAATAGCAGCGCAACTTGCTCTCTTCGGCTGTGCAGGCTCAGAGCCCTTCACAGAGGCGGTGAACGGACGACAGGAGCCCGCAGAACGCAGGTACCCGCCGAATTTCCGGCGGAAGGGCCGCCATCCGCACCACATTCACATGGGCGCGAGGTGTGGCACAAATGATGAGGCGGACCCTGGCCCCACTCCCTCATTGCTGTGGGCTGGTCACTCGGCCCCCGTTGTCTCACCCTTGAGCTGCCTCTTGGTTCTTCCGGGCTCGGTATTGGCTGGCCGTCAGTAGCGTCTGAGCCGATGATCTGCACAGAGTAACGGTTACCCATGAGAAAATGCATTTTTACAACGTCTTTCGACTACTGAGACTCGTGTCGAACCACTACTACTGTTCGTGACTGGAATGCGATACCTATTACCCTGTAACTTAACAGAACTTAACGTCTAATTTTTTCTACCCCCGCAGAATCGTGGATTTACCACTGGTAGCGGAAGTTGGGGTCGTCCTCGAGGACAACCTTGCCCTGGTCGGCGCGCTTGTTCTGGAAGATGAACCAGAGAGCGAGGAGCGCGGCGAGGACGATGGAGACGACCTCCATGGCGATGATGAGGTAGATGCCAGTGGGGTACGAGGGAGCCTCCTTCTCCATGAAGGCGACCGAGGAGAGGATACCGCCGATACCACCCCAAGCGACGACGAGGGCAGACGAGAAGCCACGCTTGGACTGGGCGCGGATGCTGGACTGGGCCCATCCGATGGAAAGAGAGAGGTTGGCGTTGACACCGCCACAAGCGAGGAAGACACCGAAGTAGCGGGCGCCCTTCTGGTTGGTCTCGAGGTGCGAGAAGAGGAGAGTGCCGACGATGGCGCAGATACAGTTGAAGATAACCATGGCGCAACGGGCGCGGGGGACCTTGTCCGAGATCTTGGCGGTGATCAGGCAGGGAATGAGCATGTAGATGTAAGGCGGGGCCATCAGGAGCTGCGTGAGAGCGTTCGTGAACCCAATCGACGCGAGGATCCGGGGCATGAAATAACTCAAAGCATAGATACCGAGGCCAGAGGTGCCGAAGAGGAAGCCAAAGACCCAGAGTTTGAGGTCGATCGAGTACTTGAGGAACTTGGCCCAAGTCATGCTGTCGGGCTCGGCGTCGTTGCGGTCTCGCTGGATGCGCGTCTTGATGATGTGGCGCTGGTGCTCGTCAAGGAAGTGCGCCTTGTCCGGGAAGTCGACGATGAAGAGGATGCCGGCGATACCGATGACGATGGTCATGATGCCGTAGAGGATGAAGATCCAGCGCCATCCGGAGTAGTTCGAGAGGCCGTGCATCTGCGAGATCTGCAAGCGTCAGCCATTGCACCATCTTCAGTGGCCCAGTGCCACGGTTCTGGAGTGAAATCCGAGCGCGGAGCCATGCTGGTTGTCATGTGCCGGTTTGAAGTCACCGGTCGCCGGTGCCAAGTGCCACCTGATTAGGCGAACACGGCACGACCAAGGCACTGCTCCCGCGCTTTTCACTCCACACCGAGGTGGCAAGGAATACTCACTCCGTACGAAAGGATAGCGCTCATACCGGCGAACGACTGCGAGATGGTGTAGAACATGGAGATGCGGAGCGAGATCTGGGCACGAGGGTACCAACAGGCGAGGAGGAAGCTGTGGCACGTCAGCGAATTTGGTTCGATTTCCCGGGGAATTTGACTACTCACGCAGCACCGGGGAACAGGCAGGACTCGAAGGCACCGAGCAGGACACGGAGACCGACCATCTGAGTCCAGGTCTCAACAAAGCCCATACCGAGAATGACGATGCCCCAGAGGACACAGGCGCCGCCGAGCCACCAGCGGGCTCCGAAGCGACGCAGACCAAGCTGCGACGGGATCTCGAGGATAATGTAAGGGATAAAGAACATCATGGTGATGAGACCGTATCTGAAAGGTCAGCCTTGTAATGCGGGGTGAGTTGGAAAAGCGGTAGGGAAGACGCACCGGTTGTTTCCCTCGTTGAGCTTGAGGTCGGTTTGCATCGCCTGGTTGTTGGCGGCACGCGCCTGTCCGAGGTTGGAACGGTCGCACTGCGAGATGAAGTACATCGCGATCAGGATCGGGATGAGACGGCCGTCAACCTTGCGCAGAGTGCGCTTGACGTCGGCGGGGTCAAAGCCCTCATCAAGGTTGTTGTAGCCGTCCTGGCGGGCGACGGTGACCTCCTCGACGAAGCTGTCGTGGCCCTTGCCGTCGAGCGACTGCTCGGTGCTGTAGGCCCCCTCGACCGCGTTGGCCTTCTCGAAGTACTGGGCGTCCTGCTTCTGGTCGGTGGCCATGGTGGTTGTTGGCTTGTGTGTTAGTGGCCAAGGATGAGGTTCGAACAACACACGTCGCAGCAGCTTTAATAGTCGGCCAGCCTCCCTAGGTGGTTTTGCCGGGCCCCCGGGCGATAATGAATGTCCTGAGACACAATCACCTCCACAGCAAGCTCAGCGCAGAGATCTACTGCGTTTGGCTCAACCAATGACCGGGGCGGAATTGGGATCCCGACTTCCGCCCATTATCTGGCGGTGCCAGTCGAGCTGGAAACACGCCTGGCCCCACCTCGCCTGTACCTTGAGCTATATTTGCTTTATCCGATTGGCGGGTGCACAGGGGTCTCTCACATGTTGAGACGAGGTGCCCCTGTGACTGCCGAGTCGCTGCCCACTTGACCAAGGATCGAGACTCACCTGGGCGCACGATCGGAGGGTTTGATGACGGTGGAGGCCCAAGCGCAGGGCGGGAGATGGGCAATCCGCCTGCGAGTCCTGGTAGCTAGGGTGGGCGTGCCTGGCCGCCGATGTCTTGGCAAGGCCCCGCAACTTGGTTTAGCCTTGATGCTCGGGATATAGTGGGGCCCGGCACCAATTTCCTGTACGCTCTGCGGGGCATCTGGGGAGAGGACGCCCAACCCGTCGAACCCGCTGGAGTCAGCAAAGTGCCCTTGGGAACTGGCCTATGGGACGTCTGGGTAAACCCCGCAGATCGCCTGAGGTTTGTCGCGGTTTGTGTCCCCGGGCGGGGGTCCCCACTGCGGTTAGACCCCTCCGCGCCCTCCGCCGCAGACCGCAGGCCGCTGTGACCGAGATTCCCAAAGGAGGCTGGGAGGCGCACGCGACGGGGCCTGTGCTGGCGTCATCCCCTCCACGGCGCCAGTTCGTCCATCGCACCCCACAGATCCTCGCACCCAGAGGACCCGAGTTAGTCGCTAGCGCACACCTTAAAGCCGGCCTGAATGTGTTCCAGAACCTCAAGACGTCTTGATGCACGCAGCCAGAGTTTCTGGGTCTGTCAGACACGGATTCGTCGGCGTGTCGTGTGCACAAGCGTCGGCACGCATTTATTAACTAGCGCGGAGGAACGACGACTGTATGTGGTGCATCGCGTCAGACCGCAGTTCTGCACGTCTGTCGCGGTGTCCTGATCGGAGCCAGTACCTCCGCCCCGGTGTAGCTTGCCACCGCGTTCGGCGCCACGCGATCAGGCACCGGCACCGGCCCCATCGGCAGCGATTCGGCAGAGCGCGGTATGTCACGTGAGCTCCACAATTTCCAGATCCCATGACAGCCTGCGCGTTCCAGGCCTACACCTTGCATCGCCGGATTCGATCGTGACCCGGTCACCTGCATCTCTGTTCCTTCCTCCACCCCCACTTTCTCGCCGTCAGCTCAGACCCGAAGACCGCCTGCCCGAGTAACCTCAAGTAGATCCGCCACCCGGTGCTCGAAATAGACTCTGCGTCTCTTAGCCGTCATTCCTTTGATCTGATCCGGCTGAAGAAAGTCACCACCTTCCCCATGAGCGAACCGACAGTCGTGAAGCGGCTGCACATCTCCGGCCTCACGCCGCAAATAACGCAGGACCACCTCCGTGACCGCTTCAAGTCCTTCGGCACCGTGCTTGACCTGGAGGTTCCTGGGCCCAATGCGTTTGGCGAACCGCGTGCCTTCGTCTACCTCAACATCGAGACGACGCCGGCGCAGCTGCGCAAATGTAAGTGTGGCAAGATCACGGGGAAGGCAAAGCTAGCTGAAGTGATCCAGAGCTGACGTCCAGGCTTGAACATTATGTCGGGCGCCCACTGGCGTGGCTCGCAGTTGCGTCTCGCCGAGGCGAAGCCGCGCTGGGACGTCAAATACGCCGCCGGCCCTGCGTCTTCCTCGCAGGAAGACGAAGCGAAGCGAGCGCGTAAGCGACTCCGCCGCGCCATCGTCCAGACGGGCGGCAAGCTCGCGCAGGACATGCGGCTGGTCACCGAGCCGCGGGGCAAGTTCTGGAAGCTGGAGAACGGGCACCTCGTGAGGCCTATTGCGATGCGTCCGTCCCACCCGTTGCCGCCGCCGTTGACGGCAGCGGATAAGGAGAAGGTTCCCCGGCGGCCGATGAAGCGCATGCCTCGACGTGTGATCGATCCAGGGCGGTGGGGCGCAGCGCACGAGGTGTTCCCCGAGCTCGACGTGCAGAGGGAAGACGGTTGGGAGTTCCAATCTGCCGACGAGGAAGAAGAGGACGAGGACGGTCGGGTGCTGCTTGGACACTGGCGGAGAGGGCAGGAGGAGTCGCCTGTCTACGGAAGAGTACAGCCGATTGCCGATGACCTCTACGCGACTGAGGAGAGCGAGAGCGAGTACGATGCCGGCAGCCGCGCCTCGTCGCCCATGTTCCCCGCCCGAGATGGGTCGGCGTCGCCTCTCTTCCCTGATCGCGACCGGTCAGCGTCGCCCCTCTTCCCATCACGAACAGAACAGGAGCGGTCTGCCTCGCCCCTGTTCCCGTCCCGACCGCAGGGGCGTGAGCGCTCCTCGTCGCCCCTGTTCCCAACACGAACGGAGGCGGCGGACCGCGAACGCTCCAGCTCGCCCCTCTTCCCCTCTCGGCCAGCGGGCGAGGCTGCGGAGAATGACGACGCGGTGCAATCATCTCGCTCGGCCTCTCCTTTGTTCCCCTCGCGTACGACCGAGGCACGGTCTGGCTCATTTTCCCCTCTCTTCCCCTCTCGCTCATGAGAGGGGCTGTATGCATATACCTGTACATTATCTCAGCTGACCTTCGACTGACAGAGTGCTTTTATTGACCATACATTCCTGTGCCTGGCACAGAATACAGCTATATGGACGGCATTATGGACAGCGGAGGCGGCCGGCACCTCGCGATATAGGTTGTTGCGCGCAGTGCGCTCAGTGGAGGCGCGAGCGCGAGCGGCGACGGGCGTGCTTGGACTTGGGCTTGCATTTCTTGGGCCTCTTGTGCTCGTTGAGCGAAGCGTGAGCCTTCTGCTTTTCGTGCTTGGGAGGCTCGCCTGTCGCGCTCGGCGCCGCGGCAGGGATGGTGGTGACAGTCTGGTCAGCTGCGGAAGAGCTGCTGGTGGGAGGCTCGACAGAGGTCGACGAGGACGAAGCGGTCGAAGCCGAGGTCGACGAGGACACAGATGCCGAGGCTGAGTCCGAAGCGGACGCGGAGGACGAAGCAGAGATCGACGGCCCCGAGGCAGACGAGGACGGAAGGGTACTTGTGATGGCCGCGTTTGCACCGTCGGTGGCGGTGTCGGTGTTCTCATCATCGTTGCCGCCGATCCAATAGTCGCCCTTGGCCTCCTCGGTGGATCCCTGGGAGGCAGTAGGGGACGCGGTAGGGGAGGCGGAGGCTGAGCCCGAAGATGAACCAGTCGACTCGGAGCTCGAAGCAGATGCGCCGGACGAAGTCTCAGCGGAGGGACTCGCGGCCTGGGTGCCTGCCGCGGCCTCGGCGGTGGGCTGGGCGGGGGCTCCGGTCCAGGCGCGGGTGGCGGGGCCGTTAGGGGGAGCACTGACTCCAGGCCCAAAATCGAAGGGGGCAGGGGTGATTTTGAGCGTGGGCTGGACAGGGGGCACGTTGGGCTTGGTGGCAGGGGTGACCTCGGGGACCGGGTGGTCCTTCGTGTTCCAGGGGACGGGGGCGGGCTCGGTGTTGACGTACTCGCGGGGGTCGATGGTGAAGATGTCATCCTGGGCTCCGTTCTTAAACCCGTACTCCCAGTTGTAGTACGGCGGGTCGATGAAGTCCTGGTGGATGTTGTTGCCCTCGGCCTGGTACCAGACGAAGGGGGTTTTGGCGCCGGTGGTGCAGTTGTTGCGGTCGTAGGGGCACTTGCTCGCGACGCGGGGGTTCTTCGGCAAGGGGTCCGCGCCGGTGTTTCCAGTGACGTTGCAGCGGAAGCCGGTCTGCATCATCTCGGCCTGGCCGCCGAAGGCGCTGTGGATCCAGTTCCAGGTGCACAGGCAGCCCTCGGGCGGGCAGGGGGGCAAGCCGGCGGGGATCTCAAACCGCGCGGCCTTGAACCAGGGGCACTGGTAGTCGACCGAGATGATGACCATCTCGGACGGGTCGAGCTTGCGGGGGTCACTCTCGTAGCCGATCGCGATCGCACAGCCCTTGACGTCCTTGAGCTCGCCGGCGCCCTCGCCGTCCTCGG
This sequence comes from Trichosporon sp. PB005A, assembly GCA_023630055.1. NCBI lineage: Eukaryota > Fungi > Basidiomycota > Tremellomycetes > Trichosporonales > Trichosporonaceae > Trichosporon > Trichosporon sp. PB005A. Next base: position 416,544 of record JAMALZ010000012.1, read on the forward strand.
TGTGCCGCATGCCGTGCGCACCGCACGCCTTCTTCTCGTCCCCGTAGTTGCCCATCGTGTTGCCCCACGTCGTGAAGTGGCGCACGCACGAAAGCTCGGCGTTGAAGTGCCCACCGGCGACGAGCTCGACGAACTCGCCGTCCACGGGAGGCTCGTCGACCTTCCCGTGGAACCACCACCCGTCCTTCCCGTCCTTCGGGCGCTTGAACAGTGGGTTCGCAATGTCCTGCGCATCCCAGTTGTTGCCGCGGGGGTGGTTTTCGCCTTCGAAGCTGTTCATCAGCAAGGGCACCACAGTGCAGGTGCGGGACTCACCCGAAGACAGCAGGGTGCCAGAGGGCCATGTGGCCGAGCGCGGGCGTAGCCAGCGCCATTGCGCCGAGAAGGCCGAGCAGCTTCGGTGCCATGTTAGCGGCGATTAGATAACAAGAGAGTGTGGGTTGCAAAAGAGTGAACAGACACTGAGTACAGTGCTCTACAGAGGGCGCAGGTACCGGACCGTACGCAGAAGAGAAGGAGGAAGAAGAAGAAGGGGGTAGGGGACGAGAAAGCAGAAGGAGACGAGGGAAGACAGCAGCTGGTGCTCATCAGTCTTATAACAATACAAGCCCTTTTTCGCCATCGGGAGCGACAGAGAACGCACGGAAGGCGTCCCCAGCTCACAGACGCACAGGAGGTGAGGTAGCCTGGATCGGGAAAGGTGCCATCTCTGCGCTGAAACGGACACTGCATACCCAAGCACACCCAGCACACCACTCTCGCGTCAGTTACGGCTCAGTTACGACAGTGGCAGTCCGTCGGGTGAGCCAAGGTTGTCCGCCTGGCTGTGGGAAGGCGCCAGGCACGCCCGCCAAGGCGCTTACACCATGCTGCTCGCCAGTCAGACGGCAGTGCTCGGCGCGGTTCCAGCTCTCGAGGGACGGTGCTGCGTTCCTGCAGCTTCGAGGGCATGAGTGCCGAGGCCTAAAGCTTGCGATCCTCATGAATGACTCGGATCACGCCTGAATGGACAATGTGCAGGGGGCAAGGGGCAGACCGGGTGACGAGGCCGGCAGGGCATTGGCCTTTTCTGGGTGGTCCAGGATAACGGCCTGGTGTGACATCAGGGGCGCACCCGTTCAATACCGTGCTGGGCGCGATTCGCTTCTCGCAGGATTCCGAACGCGTCGCGTCTGTCCTCCTGGCGGGCAAGTCTGGCCGTCGCGCCGGGCTCGATACGGCATAGTGACTCACGGCAGCCAGTCGCAGGGCGCGCTGTGGTCGGGCGTCTCTGCCGACCGAACGACCAGAAGCAGGACGCAGTCAAAAGGTGACAGCGGGCGTTACGGCACTTCATCGACCGCATGGCAGGCAATCGGACACGCACGGAGTCCGGCCCTCGGCCCTCGGGGTGGGAATGGGACCTGGCCGTGCGCTGCCGATCCACTGTCGGACGCGCAACGCACGCAAGCTTACGTCGCCGCCATCTTTGTCTCACACATGCTTGTTGCGGATACGCTTGCACGCATGGCCCGAGCTCATGTGCAGCCCTCGTGGGAACCAGAAGCACGCGGTGCGAAGGCGCAAGGGCGGTACGCAGCCTGGTCCAGACTGCTCGATCGAGATCGACACTCTACGACGCCGAAACCTAATCAGACTCAGAATTCGATTCATGCGAGCTTGAAAGTTTCCGACAGAGTCCGAGCTCGTCGCACCAGCGGCCCAGCGGGCAGCGCCGCGCGTAAGATCTGGCGGCCTAGGCGCCGGAAGAGACAAAGCCCTTGCGTTCACCTCCGACAAGACAGAGCACATGGGGTGTCGGCCGTGCCTCCCACGATGGAACGGTTTGTCTAGGGGTGGAGGAGTAATGGATAGCCCGCTCCAGGATTAAACGGCACCGCCCCGAGCTGGCAGTACTCGGCTGCGACTTTCACATCTGGCACCGCCGTACCTTGTAGATAGAACGTACCACAGGACATGTCACATCCGCTCGATGCGGAGACGGAGGGTGCCTCGACACTGCCCGCTACGTTACAAGCTGATCGACACCTAATGGTCAAGGAGCGGCGGCGGTGTTCATTACCAGCACTGCTCCGCAACTCTAATCGCGCGCTTAGGCGCAACGTCTCCGACCACGACAGCGAATCTGATCCTCTTGCCCGTAAGGTTGATAGGTGGGAGCGTGGCTCCTGGCAGTCGAAAGTGGGGGGCCCGGAGGCTGTGCGGTCGGCGATGGACAGACGTGTCCCCCACGGGCGCACCAAGTTTCTGAGCAGGTGTCGCGGCCCCCACAGCCTGTTTGCGCAAGTCTGAGAATCTAAGCGCCGAGATACACGAAACCGGAAGCGGTTGAAAGTGACGAAGGACCTTCCTTCCCGTAGTCAATGTGACCGTTCAGTATCCTCGTGGGGATTGCAGTGGCTCAGAGCTCGTCTTCCATACAAGCTATTTACCTTCTGCCATGACAGTAGTCTCCGCGATTTGAAGCATGCAGGGGGGGGGGGGGGGGGAAGGGCGAGGTGATGGAGGTCACGTGCCTATCACCCATGCTTTGTCGGCGCGTGCGGGGTCCCGCGTTCGACGCGTCGCGCAGTTCGCTGACGCGCAGACATTACCTCGTCGTGCTCGCTATGGTATGGTACTTCACCCACTTCTAACTCATCAGCATGCCATCGGGGTCGCCAGTCGCTGTTCCAAACCCTCTGAAGCGGGCGCGCGTCGACGACACGGGTGCGCCGGAGCAGGGCGACTCTTCCGCGCTGCCAACGCAAGCTGAGCTGAGCTCGCTTGTGAAGAAGCTCACGCGGGAGGAGCTCCAGACCATCATCCTGGATCTGGCCCCGACGGACGACCGGATCACCAGTGCTCTGCAGGCTGCTGTTGAGAAGAAGGAAGCGGCGGAGCGCGCACGCGTGTATGACTTCGACCACTACTCCAAGTCAGCATGGTACGCGATCAGCAAGAAGCATGACCGCAAGTCGGGCTCCAAACAGTACGAGGCTGGGTACGAGGTTGCCGGCGAAATCGAGCACATGTTCAAAACCATGGCGCGGCAGACTCACGCCCACTCGCCGCTCGCCACCAAGCGAAGCGCACTCGAGACCATGCGCAAGATCTTGAAGAGCATCTGCTTGCACAACAGCGAGGTTGGGAGGGTTGTCATGACCAACATCCACGGCCAGATGGATTGCATGATCGCCGTTGCAAAGTGCTTCAACGCCCACGACGTGAGGGTCATCGCAGCCGAGGGTCTGCTCGAACGGATCGAGGAGCTGGAAGCGCTGGCTAAACAGTACTGCGTTTTCGAGGAGCTCAACGATGTGCTGGATATTGTGAGTACAGACCTTGGGTGGCGGCTAACCGTAGCTCGACGAGACTGAGCGAGCAGGGCCGTAGATCTAATCATCTATTTCTGTCGCTGCGAACCATCTACCTCGAGAGCGCTTTCCCCTGCAGTTGTAAACCTGTCCCTCTGTTCGTCATGTATCTGCGCTACTTCAACGGATGCCAGTGGCGGTCAGTCACGTGACGGGACCGGAATTACATGACGGAATACACAGACATCGAAAACCGTCTCCCAAAGGTCGCGGTTCAACCTTCTCGGTCTTATCTGTTTCTACGAAGATCCGTTGATCTCTCATCAGCCGCACTCCAATCAAGCCCAGAACGATCTAGGCGCGACCTGTCCCGGTGCAGATCCATCAGCCCAGTGCGGTGCAGTGCACCCTCGTCACCCGCTGATTCCCAATCCCAACTTTTGGGCCAACAACCGGCGAGGGCCCTCACATCTTCACCCACCGATCCTACCAGCGGTCCGTCGCGTAGCTATGCATCCACCCATGCTCGGAATCACATCTGCTACTCGGGCGTCGCCGCACCTAAGCCTGAGGCTCTGGACGAAGGCGACAGGAGTATTGTGACGGGCTCGGGCGTCAGGGAACTCTGAGTACGGACCAGCTCCGACATCCGACGATCTTGACAAGCGTGTCGAGTAGCATCAGCAACGGTATTCCTGCGAAGAAGCGACGTTCATTCATTGTCCTCTGTTGGGTCCTTGCGCGCCTGTGCATGCTGCGTAGGTGGCGCTAAGGAGAAGGAGCTTTCTGTGCATTTGTGCTCACCCCATCGTGCTCAGCTCCACCCCAGCCCCCGGCGACGCTCACACGTTCAGGTCCTGCATTCAGTCGCTCGCCGTCGCTCGGAGATTCCGCGGAACCGCATGGTCTCAGATCATATCAGATCTCAGATCTCAGAACGTTCGAGATCGAATATGACTGCGCGCCGCATCATCACAGACGCGCGTCGCGGATCCTAGGCCAGCTGTGTTTGCAACCCATGGACGTCATAGATCGTGGATCATGGATTGCGGACTGGTCAAGGTGAGCGCAAGCAGCAAGCTTGGGCGGCCCGTTTAGCCGTCCGTCTGATCGATCTCCCTCCCGCGCTTGCTCAGACGTCACGCGGCCATGAGGTCGGGCGGTGCACATATGAGAGCGTCATCGTTATATCGTCGCGATGCTCCAAACGTAAAGGCACAAGACGCGAGGCCGACGCGTGCCAGCACATAAACGCGAGGATACTGATCTACTGACCCGACGCGAGGGTACTGACCGATCCTCTGATCCATCGTCCGAGTCGCGGGCCTCGAGTCGTGGAACCACGGGGCAGGGGGCGCGGGTTGATATAACGATGGGACGCATGGGACGAGGGGCGAGGGACATCTGCTGCTCCAGATGCCAGATGTTGAGGGAGAGGGAGGGAGGCGAGGAAGTCAGGAGGCGATCGAGGCGAGGAGGAACGATGCAAGGGTGAGTCGCATAGTGGTGGAGCTGCTGGTCTGTGCGGTTGGTCTGCACCCTGCCAGCACGGCAGAGTGCGAGCGCAAACGCTATAACGCTAGCCGCTGGCCAGCTCGTGAGAGAGTGGGCTGGTGCGAGAGGGCGCGGGGGCGCACCTGGCGGCCCGGCGGCAGGCGGTCTGCGGTCTGGCGGCTTGCGTGTGGGAGCGACACATGCCGTGGCCTGCTGATCAAGGGGTATCCTCTGCGCCGTGCGCAGCGCGCGCATCTGAATGGACGTCCCGTCGGTACGTCGGTGTTGGACGTCATGGGACACATGAGACGGTGTCGGGGCGTGTAGGGGCGCTCTGCGCCGAGCAGGACGGCGCGATCGGCGCGACGCACGCGGGGCAGCCAGGCCGCGGCGCAGCTCGCGACCTCGCGGCCAGCCGCTTGGCTTGCCTGATGAGGCAACCTCGACTGGTGTGGGTGGGAGATTGGCGAGCCGGGGAGCGGGCGCGAGCGGCTGAGCCTAGAACAAGTGACGCATGACACAAAACGCAGACGCGGGCGCGGGGCGCGCGACGACCGCAAACACCCCTCACGCGCTCAGGCCCTGCTTTTGGGCGTAGCTTCGACGCTGCGTGCCCCCGGCCCCCGACCTCAATGACCGCGCAGGTCGACAGACATGAGAACCCCTTGCTTGCCTTGCTCTCGCGCTTCTCGAAACACACAATGCTCAGAGTACAGTACGCCCCAAACAGCGGATGCTGTTCGTCATCCTCCGAAGCCTCCACGCAACACCCGTACTCGCGAATACAGTCTCTTCCAACTCACTGTCTTCCAACTCACTGTCTTCCAACTCACTGTCTTTCAGCTCACTGTCTCCTGACGACCATCATCACTGGGTAGCTACACGTACACTCGCCCTTCCTCGTCCCTTCTACTCTCTTCCATCGCCCACAAAATGCTGCCAGGTCAATCAAAGGCGAATCCGCGCAACCTCCGCCGCCGGGACCTTCTCGCGTAGTGTGAGCGCGCGGGGCTGCTGAAAGCCGCATCAGGGGGCTGGAAGAAGAAGCAGCTCGTCCAGGTACTTGAAGAACACGCCGCTGCTTCTGTCAGCCATGCTCCGTCCCCGATTAGCCCCTATGTTGAGAAGGATAAGCTGTGAGGGCTGTCGATTCCAAGTGCGCTGACAAAAAGGAAGCATGCCCACCTCGAGAAGATACGCGACGCCGTAGGGATACCTGTGCTGCTTTTCAGATACATGGTCAACGAGGGCACCGTTACCATGGACGGTGGGCACCACAACCCGGTCGTAAGCTTCGTCGATGATATCATCGGGGGAGTGGCCCAGCGGGAGTCGGCAGGCCTCAGCCCTCTGACAGAGACGGAGAAACGTCAGGCCGTCAAGCAAGTGCCACATACTTGATCTCAAGTACTGACGGCAGGCTGTACCAGCGGCTGGATGACGCGACATGCCGCAGGTCGATCACGGACAAGGTGGACCGTGAGGTGGGGGCCGTGATGATCGATGAAGTTGCCGAAAGGCTATCCACGGTCTTCTACGGATTATCCCCAGAGCTGCTGATCCGCTTCATGGCTTGTGAAGGAGACGCACAGCTGGAGGACATCATGCAGCGATGGGAACAGCCGATGAACAAGACCAAGATCGAAGCGATCCACGTCCTTGCGCGCTGGGGGTTTGGCGCTGCTCTCGGGTATCTCAACCTTTTGCAGAAGAACAACGACGGCCTCAGCGCCTACCACCTCCTTCAGCTGCCTCTCTGCTTGACTGGAACAGTGAGAACACCCTCACTCCAGCAGCCCCTTCAGACGCTTCTGTCGTACAAGTGGTTCTCAAGAACCATGGCCTTGAGCGATCTCAAAGCCGGGCTTGCACCTCGCCCTTTCGATCCCATCCGTGGTGGCGATTGGGACACGCCGGGCCAGAACAGCCTGCGGGATGCGGACGACCTCGACAGCGCTGCTGTGCATGTCTTCAGCCTTCATGGGGTCCAGATGCAGGACGGCCTGCGCGCGATCCAGGCCACGCCGTGGGAATGGGCGTGCTGGGGTCCCGGAGCAGCGGAGCTGGGTAGTGTCCTGCTTGTGGATATTAGTAAGTTTGAATGTGGTAACAGCCTGACAACTTAGTCAAATATCTTCGATCAGAACAGCAGACGGCCTTCGGCCCCTTGCCGATAATCTGGAGGTTACTGCATCGATACCTCGACCCCGACGGGGCGGATTGTCGAGGCAGGTACCAGTTCAGCAAGGAGGACAGATCGTGGGCGGCCAGGCGAGCTCTGAGCGCTGGCTAGACGCTCACCGGGTCAAAGGAAGCCGAAGTGCGAAAGTGATATGGTTGAACGCGCGGTCGGCATACTCGGCTTTGGTGATGGGGAAGATGCCGAGCCCATTGCTCATGGGCAGTGGATCGCACATGGTCGAACTTGCGAAATCTATGCCAGGTGAGGCCTTGGGGAGAGAGAGAAGAAGAGGCCGAAGAGGAGCCGGGATGAGGGGTGGCGAGGTTGGTAAGAAAGGCCATGGGCGCACGCCGCACACGCCGCACCAGGTGCCTCCGTTACCCGTTTTTGGCGGCCGAGCGTGCGACGACGTAAGTGCAGTTGTTCTACAGCACACTAACACAAAGTGCGCCTCGTGGGGCACCATGTGTTCGCATGAGCTATGGGCTCCAACTCCTGGCCGTACGTCCAGCGGGCGCTCTCCATCTTCAGCAGCAGGCACACCCAGCTGCCGAAATACAAGCATCCTGGCCCCCCTGTTCATCATCGCCCCGCGCAGCGACGCGCTCGAGAAATTGTCGTTCGTCCTTGTCGGCTGTCCGAGCTCAGTACTCCGCCGCGTCGAATCAGAGATTTGTGAGCACAGAGGCACCGTGACGGCGAAATTGCGCCCGCACACTACGCACGTCGTAATCTGGCCCAATACTGGATGCCCAGATGAGGCCAACTTGCTCGCAGCCTGTCCGGCGCTAGTTGAATCAGCACCTGAATCACGTGCGACCTCTTCGTCGGCGCCGCCGGAGGTCAAGCCGGTCGACGCTCCCACTTCGGCCGCCGGCCCGAAGGCGACCCCCAAGGTCCACCCGTTCTTCGCCAATGTTGCGAAGGGCAGAGTCAACGTCACCAACGCCTCAAGGGCGACAACCAGCTCCAACTCCGGTTCGGGCTCTAAGCTCAGTACCGGCGCTCGCGCTCTCGGGCCCGCCACGAGCATGAGGCGGGACTGTCTGAGGGACGCAAGACCCGTGGTGGCGAGGGGCGCCGCTACATCCGTGCGGTGCACCCAGGGTTCATTCTCGAGTGCATTCGCCACGGCACTCGCGTTCCCGACGCCCCGTTCAACCTCGAAGAGATTATTGCTCCATCGGTCTGAAAGTGGTTCTCGGAAACGCCCTTCAAGGAAGAAGTCGACTGGTAGGTTCAGCTCAAGCCTGCGACGTCGGTCGCGCCTGGGGAACAATCGCCGGCTGGCACGCCGATGTTGAGATAAGCGATCTGCACTGTATCTAGCTGCCTCCCGTAGTATCTCTCTGGGCAACGTCATGTACCTCTTTCAACAGCCGAGGCTTGTACAGCTTTGCCGCCGGTTCCTGTATATCAAGTACTAAGAGAAGTAAAGATGCGATGAAGTGTCGCGAGCATGTGCAGGCGGAATCACCGCAGTAACCGGAGCGCGGGTTCTTGGGACAGCTGGGCTGTCATAGTCTAGGACAAGTGGAGACCTTTGCTTCGCTGTATACAGCCAGATGCACCCTGTGACCTGTGCGAACTGTTTCATTAGGCCGCGTTCGTCGGAACGGCCGCGTGGAGTAACCGTTGAACAAGACCGTGGCGTGCTGCAAGTTGAGAGGTGGGTGGTACGGCAGGAGCCGGCGGCACGCTTGCGTACCCGCCGCGTCTATCCATCCCCGCGACGGTGGGATCTCTTGGCCCGCCGCAAAGCGGCTACAACGCGGGCTCGACGTGCGAGGACGTATTCGCGAGACGGGCAGAGGTTGTTGTTCGCTCTAGTAACATACATCATAATATTAAACAGTGCTTCTACTTGGTCCCACGGTCCCACTTCGCGCGGCGCGCGGTCACTAGCATTCGCTTACGAACAAAGCAGCCTTACCCATGCCCGTGCCTGAAGCGTTAGTAATGCTCTTTGAAGACGATAAAGAAGAAGAGGGACGAAGAAGAGGACGAAAGAAGAGGTGTAGGAGGTGGATGGTGGTGGTCGGTGGAGGTGGAGGCCACTGCGGAGGGCGCAGCGGTGGAGGTGGAGGCCTGTGCAGGGCGCAGAGGTGGAGGTGGAGGTAGAGGGGCGTCACGTGTGTACTCACCGATGCACATGGAGGTGACAATGGTCTTCTGGCCGTTGCGCTTGGCCTCGGAGAAGGCAGTGGCAAGCTGACGGGCACCAGTGGCACCGAGGGGGTGGCCGAAGGCGATGGCGCCGCCGACGGGGTTGACCTTCTCCATAGGGATGTTGCAGTGCTTGATGCTCATGAGCGCCTGCGAGGCAAAGGCCTCGTTGATCTCGAAGAGGTCAATGTCCTCGACCTTGAGGTTGTAGTTCTCGAGGAGCTTGGGGATGGCGGCGGCGGGGCCGATGCCCATGATCTTGGGAGGAACACCAACATCGACGGTGCCGACGTACTTGCCGAGAATGGGCAGGCCGAGCTTCTGGGCGGTCGAACGGCGGGCGAGGATGACGGCGGCGGCACCGTCGGAGACCTGGGAGGCGTTACCGGCGTGAGTGCAGCCGTCCTTGGCGAAGGCGGGCTTCAGCTTGCTGAGCGACTCGGCGGTGACACCGTCACGGATTCCGTCGTCAGAGTCGACAATGATCTCCTTCTCCTCCTCGGTCTTGGGGTCAGTCCAGTGGGCCTTGACGGGGACAGTCTCGGCCTTGAAGAGGCCGGCCTTCTGGGCGGCGAACGCCTTCTGCTGCGATTTGGCGGCAAACTCGTCCTGCTCCTTGCGGCCGATGTTGTACTGCTTGGCGACGTTCTCAGAGGTGATGCCCATGGGGAGAAGGCAGTCGGCCGACTCGGGGTTCTCCATGATCTCGTCCGAGAAGGCGGGGGGCATGGTGGCAGCACCGTAGTTGGCGGTCATCGACTCAACACCGACAGCCATGCCGACGTCGTAGTCGCCGACCTTGATCGAGTTGGCGATGTTGGTGACGGCCTGGAGACCAGACGAGCACTGACGCGAGAGGGTCTGGAGGGGAACGGTGTAGGGGATGCCGGCGGCGAGCTGAGCCATGCGGGCGACGGTGGCGCCCATGCCGGGAGGGAGAACGGTACCGACCTGGACGTCACTGGAGGTCAGTTCATGAACACTGGGAGCTCAACTGTACGGATCGCGGGCGCGTGGGCGTCGAAGAAGCATCTCTGGCTTCTTCGTCCCGCGATCTGCGCTATTACTCACCCGAGGAGCTCGGGCTTGACGCCAGCGCGCTTGATGCTCTCCTGCATGACGACCTTCATGAGGTCCTCGGGGAGCATGTCCTTGAGACCACCCTTGCGAGCCTGGGTTGTCAGCTGAATTCCTTGAACGGGTTGCTCACCTTGGTGAAGGGGGTGCGGACGGCGGAGACGATAACAACATCGTCGGGGGAGTTGATGAGGAGGCGGGCCTTGCCGAGGCTGGGGAGGGCGTTGGTGATGGAGCTGGTCATTTTGCTGGATAGGATGAAGAAGTTGTCGACGACAGAGGTGATAGCCGGGGTATTTAAGTGATGCTTTGTGCGATGCGGTGAAAGCGTGGGACCGGGTATGGTTGGAGGGCTTGCCGACAGTGACGTTGTTGATGCCGCGCTGGCAGCCGGGCACCCATGCAGTGCAGGCCGGGCTCGCCGGGCGATCTGACTGGCTGAGACTTGACGCGGGCGCAAGGGCTGAAGGACTACACGGTGGTGCCTGAGAGCACGTGGGGGCGACTTCCCATTCCGAGCCCATGGCTGGAGAATGCATAAGCGGCCGCCCAGCGATCCCAGCTAGCCATCACCGGACGGCCAGCGTACGGTGAGCTGCGGCCCCCGCCTTGTCACAGCCCTATTCAGACATGCTCCGCTCGGCCCTGCAGCTATAGGCCATAGCCCGATCAGGCCAAGCCCGTGCAAATCGTGCGCGGCCTTCGCGGCGCAAAAGATGGCCGCTGTCCGTTCCAGTGGCCATAGAGGCCTTCCGGTTGTTGCAACTTTTCCAACCGGTTATCAGCGTATCGACGCGGATGTACGCTCGACGCTGAGCCGGTCGCCACCAGCAGTTTCTCGGCCATGCCATGCTTAACAGGCCACGCCGTGCACCCCGGCCACGATGACTAACTGACTGTACGCCGCCGCCACGGTCAGTCTCGTTCGATCCGATGCCAGCGCCTACCCGTTGAACCTCCCCCACTCACCGCCGGCCGTCCCGCCCTCCCACTGTGCTTCCCACGTTACTCACTCGCCTCTCTCTGTTTTAGGCGCGGCTAAGCGGTCACAGCCGTTGACGGTGCAGATGTCGAGGTTAGAGTTGAACCAGGCGCCAGAAGCCGACTTCAGATCAGAACGATGATCCGCGCGGTGCCGATCTACGGCCCGGGAGAGCCGACCACGCGCCATCAGCCGTCGACTGCCGCGCTGCCGCCGCCTCCAACAGCCACCGACTTTCCCTCCCCTCCTACGATCCACGGAGGACTTCCTCTGATCCTTGATCGTGATTTTACGTTTGCATCTTTTCTCTTATCGGCACTCCTCGATCATCTTCTTGTCGCCCTTGCGCACCGCATCCTCTGACCAGAGTACACGCGACGCCACTTATCTGCACCGCCCTTTGCTCTCCCTCTTCCGCTCGCCCAACACTGAACTTCGCTGACGGTAGTATGCTGCTGACGCCAGTGTGTCTTCCTCATTGTCACACGCCTTCCTCGCTCGCTTACAAGCATGCATGGCATCGGCTACCGCATCAACGGCGTCGCCGCACCGTCCCGCGTTGCTATCACCTGTGCCGGGGCGCAGTGCCGCGACCGCCTCTGCCCAGCAACAGATCGTGGCCTCTGCCTTGCACCAACTTCTCGACAACCACTGAACTCGTCCTGATGCGAACGCTGCCGTATCTGAGCTCCGCTTTCGCAGCACCCTTGAGCGCGGGTGCGCCGCCGCCCATGGCACACGGAAGCTCGCCCAGTCGCAAGCTTGCGTCAGGCGGTTCACGACACGAGGCGGGTGCGGGCCACGCTGACCAACACCACATGGGCGCAAGACCAGGCCAATTCCGCCGAGGCTGGCTGCCAGTGCCGTGCTACACGTAGCGTGCCCCTCGGCTGTGCGGGCGTGCGGAAGAGTGGTCCGCCTCGGTCGCCCAGTTGCCACACACTATTTCGCCTGCGCGAGGCATCAGGCGCAGGCCGTATATCGTGCACACCGCAAGCCGTCACCGCATTGGTAGCCTAGTGTCCGTGAGGCCGCCCTATGCGCACTCGCCCAGCTGCCAGGCCAAGGGTGCAACTGAGCAGGCGTCCGGAACCGCGGAGCTGGGCAATTCGCGCAAGACATCGTCTTTGCTTACGCCTTCACGTTGCTTCCCAGTGCGTCTGAGCACGAGCCAGGCGATAATGTAGAGATACATCCTAGGGTATATACCGGCTCTTTCTATCTAGTAGCCCGACCGGGCGCTTTTCTAAACACTGCGCACCTCTGCTTTAACCAAGGAAGTTGTAGCAGAACAGGTGCAGCGTGACGGACGCAAAACAGAAGTCCGCGAAGGCACTGGGGTCAGCTCGTCCTCACGGTTTTTTCGGCGGTGGTTGTTCCAACTGATCGTTCAAACCCTGCGGATCACTGCGGTGCCCGTGGGGATTACGGGCGAGACATGAGCTCTCGGAAGAGCATGCCAGCGCACGCGGATACGCGTGCTCCGCGTTTAGCACTTGAAGATGCTCGTGGCGCTTCGCGCGCTGAGCCGATCGCACTCACCGCTCCTGGTTGACCTCCTTGAACTCCTCGTCACGGCCGGGAGAGACCTGCGCGCGCAGCGCGGCGAGGAGACAGAACTGGCCGACGGTGGAGCCGAATCTGGGGTCAGCGCTCTGCGAAGCTCGATGTCTCTGCCGCCTCCGCTGCCTTCCTCTGCCGCTTCTGCGCCGTCCGCGGCCGTTGTCACTGTTGCGCAGTGGACAAGGTCAGCAGCGTCTCGCAGCCGCAGAACAGCTACATCATATCGAGCAGAGGGGCAGCGGCGGGTAACAGCAGAGCTTTGCCTCGCACCTCCCGCCCGCGGCAAGCAGTGCTCAGCTCGGTACTCACCCGCCGACAAACGCGTTGAATGGGTGGCTCGTCACGACGAGGCGGTACGCGAAGATGGTGACGCCGGTGACGATGAAGAAGAGCAGGAACGCGTCGATGAGCTTGACGCGCGCGGGCACCGTCGTCTTGTAGTTGTGCACGAGTGTCGAGACCGAGCCCGAGATCTGCTGCTGCGAGGGGACTGCTGTCTTGCCGGCCATGATGGCGTCTCGTCACGTCACGTCGTGTGTGGTGGCTTCAGCTGCGTCGGCGTTCGGTGGGTTGCGGGGCGGGCACGGTCAGTCGGCGGCGGATCGGAGGCGGCGGCCGAGACGGTTTCGTCGGAGGGAGAAGGAGGGGTAAGGAGCGTGGAGGCTGGGAGTGATGTTGTTGTCGTGGCCGTGGTGACTTCGTGGCTGGCGATGGCCGAACATAGCACAGCTCGCGGTGGTGGTGACGCGGAACGTGAAGATTAAGGGAGGGGCCGGATAAAGACCATGACCCAGATTAGGAGCGGCGAGCGGGTGGATTCCGATTTCTGGCGGCCGGCGCAGGAGCCCGAGAGCGCAGGAGCTCGAGGTTATCGACGAGCCGCAGCATTGTCGTCCGCAACATTACTCACCATGAACCAGGGCCCGACACAGCAGCAGGTCAACCAGAGCTACCACCCGGGGCTTGTGAGTAGACCGCCTTGCGCACGCCAGGCTCGCCGCGCTCCTCGCGCTCCGCCCAAGTTTGCCGCGCCTCGCTTCAGCTCGGTCTCCGCTCCCACCCCGGCGCTGCACTCCGCGGCGTCCTCCTGCGCTGTCGAGATGTACAGTTGCCAGAACAAGGAACCGCAAGAGATTCAGGATAGGAGAGCGGCAGACAGAGAGGCGGAGCAAGAGGCGCTGAGCTGGGCTAGCCGCTGCCTCGGCTCGGCCGGGCATCTGTCCTTCGGCCTCACCTCCCTCACCCTGCTGACGACAGAATGAGTCCGCGTCGCTCAAGCGCGCCCGCCGCCCCTACCAGATGCGCAATCTGCTGACGGGCGGCGCCGTTGTCGCTTTCATCCTCGGCGTCTACGCCTACTCGATCTCGGCGGTCAAGCAGGACGACTTCGTAAGTCCTCCCCTTTCTCCTCATTCCTCCTGAAGTCCTGGGCCATCGCTGCTATGGAAGGTTCGCTCTGGCTACGGCCGGGAACGGCTTGCTTGCGCTAGCTCAGCCCGGCTTCGGTACTCCCCGGCCGGCCGTGATGACATGATCGCCGTGCCGGACGGCGGACATGGACTGTCCATCCGGATAGGAGTTCTTTGGCTCGGAGCCCACGGCTCCCGGCCCGCCCCGCTCGTGACCACCACGCTGACCCCAGTCCGACGTCGTTGATCTCCTCCCGCCCGCTGAGGAGCGCGCGCTCGTCAAGACGATCGAGGACGAGCAGCGTGAGGCTGAGGCGGCGCGCCTCGGCCTTGCGCCTGCTGCCGCTGCCGCGTCCCCGGTGTCGTCCTCCGCCGCCCCCAAGGCGAGCAGAGTCGCGGCGCTCCTCCCCCGCCGCCTCAGCGACATCGAGTGGGTGCGCGCGCGCGGCCTCGTCGAGCCCGGGCGCGACAACGTGCTCGTGTGGGGCGCGCCCAGCGTCGACAACATCGGCAACATGCGCCAGAACCCGGGCACGACTCGCGGCTCCAAGCCCATCTAGACGCCCAGGTGCCGCATCTCTAATCCGCATAGCATATCTGTAAAAATGTACATGGCATGACACTGCTCTTGAACCCCTCCCCTGTCCTTGCCGCTGCTCTCGTGATCTCGACTGCTAAACGGCAGGCTGGGTGTCAGTTGGCCACGAGATGAAAACAACTCACGCGAAGAGCCCGCAGCCGCTCGGCCAGGCGCCCGTCCTCCTCAAGCGGCGCCTCGGCGACCGGCGTCGCTGGCGCCGCAATCTGCTCCGTTGGCACCTTGGCCTCGCCGAGCCCGTGCTGGATCTCGAGCCCGGCCTCGTCGGCCACCTGCTGCATGAGCCCGTCGACCTGGTCCTGCGGCGTCGTGAGCGCCGTCGTGTCGCTCATCGTGCTCTCCATGTACGACGTCTGCACGTCCAGGTCGTTGAACTGCGCCTCGAACTTGTCCATCACCATGGATATCTGTCGTCAACGGTTACTCTGGTGGCGCGGAGAGTCGCTTCGGAAGAGCGATGCGAGGTCCGCGGCAGTGCGGACAGGGCGGGCGTTCGTTTCGCTCGCCCGCGGCATACTCACCCGCTCCAGGTTCATGCTCTCCATCGCCTTGTCCATGCCCTTGACAACGGAGCCCATCGAATTTGTAACCGTGCGCATCGTGACGGCTGTCTCTACGCGCGATGCGACGGCGTCGATGCGCGACGCGAGCCGGAGCAGGTTAAGCGCCTCGGTCTTCTTCCGGATCGCGTTCTGCGCATAGATCCGCGCACCCTCAGTGTTCCCCTTCTGCAGCGCCTAAAAGTCAGCTGAAATACCCCTTGTAAAGCTCACAGCCTTCAACTTGTTCTTCTCGGCCGTCTCGTCCTTGTTCGCCTTCTTCGCCTGGCGGTTCAGCGACTTGGCCGTGAACTGGGGTCAGCTGCGCTCTTGAGAGATAGAGCATACCTTGAGCTGGAAAAGAGCCTCTGCGCTTATCAGCTTGACATCGTGACATGGTTAGCTCACTCTCTAGGTTGCTCATGGTGGATATGGGTGATGCAGTGTCAAGTCAATGCGGCGATGCCCAAGGAGATACCTGAGGGTGGCGTGCCCGGTGGCTCGGCACGGACGGTAGCACCGTACGGTGCAGCGTCATACATGACCGGCCAATTTGCTTCCGCGCCAGAGTTAGCCGCGTCCATGGTGACGAGATGACATCCTCCGCGCCAGCAGACCGGCCAGCACGACCATCGCGTTGACTCATCGCGCACTATTCTTCCACTGCATTACGACCAGCGACCACAGACCGCGACGATAGATCCAAACGACAGCGCAGAATCACGCAGTGCGACACGCCTCGAGCTCACCCTGCCACCACCCCGACCACGTAGCGACCACAGGCCGCGACTTCGGTCATGCTCCTACATCTCCTCAGCTATGTCGGGGCTCTCACGGCGTTTCTCTTCGTTACTCTTTCACTAGGTGAGCTGCTCACTCCTCAAAAAAGCTGACCTCCAGCCAGTGGACTGCTCTGGGTCGCAGAGCTCATCGAAGAGCACTCGCGAGCGGCGCGTGTCATAGGACGGCGGGCGATTTACGTGAGTCGCATCGCTGCCGCTTCCACTAACGCTCACAGACGATCATCGTTCTGCACGTGCTGCTGTACTTCACCGACCGGCTCCCGTTCTGGCACGTCATGTTTGGCATCTTCTGCCAGGTTGTGTACCTGCAGCATTTCAGCTCGACGTGGCCGTACATCAGCCTGACGAGCGGGACGTTCCTGCTGTCCTGCGCGCTCGTGGTTGCGGACCATTTCATGTGGTTCTTCCACTTCGCAGCTGTTGCGCAGGAGGCGAAGCGCTCGCGCGCAGCGCGCTACCGCTACCACGCGCACCCGGTCATGGAGGCGCCGACGTTCATGGAGGTCGCGTCGTTCTTCGCGATCTGCGTGTGGTTCGTGCCGCTGTTCCTCTTCCTGAGCCTGAGCGCGAACGACAACGTGATCCCCAGCCACTTTGGTAAGCCTTCTATCTTCTCTCAGGGCTGACCCACAGGGACGTCAACGCCGACGCCGCCCGTGCCTGCTGAGGCTGGCGGCCACGCGCCTGCGCGCAGGTCGCGCCCCGGGGCGTCGCTCGTCAAGAGCGCGCTTGCGCCTGTCATGGGTCTGATCCCACGCATCGGGCGGAGACGCGACACGGAGGGCATCATCGCGCCGCGCACGCCGGGGCTCAGCCCCGTCCCATCGTCCGTCAGCCTGAACGGATCTTACGTCCCGTGGGGCGGGGAGAGCTCGCCGAACTCTCCGCAAGCCTTCTCGCCCATGGCGAGCTACACCGGCCTGCCGGGCGCAGGGGGCAGCGGGTTCTCGACGCCGCCGCCGCCGAAACGCCGTGTCAGCCAGAGCTCGGTCACGAGCGAGATCGAGCTCAGCGGCTTCGATACGGGCAAGGAGACGGCTCCCGTCCGCCGCGCGGCACGCAGCAGGGTGCAGAGCCGCGCCGGCAGCCCGGAGCCGTGACATTTTGTTTTCTGGTAGACACATATGCACACTTACATCCCACTGTCACTGCGCAGGCGACGAGTCGAGGAGAGTGCAGCATGATACCGCACAGGTGCCCGATCTGATGGCGATCGGCATGCCACTGTTGCACCGTTGCCACCAGACAGTTTGCTCCCGTCGGCCCAGCTGCGAGACGTGTGTTCGCGCAACCTCCACCTTGGTCATTCGACTCATCCCACCCCATCATCCACAATGTCGGCCGCCATGGACGTCGACTCTGAGCGAAAGCCTCGCTTCGAGGTCAAGAAGGTGAGTCCAGAGTTGCTGCTGACAGAGTCCTCCGGCACAAGCCGCAGGGGAAGAGCGATTTCGGCACGCGTCCGAATGACTGGACCAAGTGACGTCGACATTGCGTCCTTTCGGCCATGTCCCTTCCTCGCATCGCACAAACGCCCCCGCGGCTTCGGTTATGTTAACTATGCAAGCTAACACCTACAGTGGAACGCAGTTGCCCTCTGGGCGTGGGGTGAGCTACTGCATGCGCATTGTAGCTGACAGGACAGACATCGTCGTCGACAACTGCGCCATCTGCAGGAACCACATCATGGACCTGTGTGAGTACGCCGCTGCGGATCTGGATGCGCAGGTTGCGCGGCGCTTAGCAGACACTCCGCCCATCTGCAGGGGTGCGACACGACGAGTCGCCTTCCTTGCTTGCCATGGCTTATAGGGGTCTTCACCTTCTGAAGCTGTATTGCACAGTTCTTCTAGCTGACTTCAGGCATCGAGTGCCAGGCGAACCAGGGCGGCGAGTCGGAGGGCTGCACCGTCGCGTGGGGTATCTGCAACGTGAGCTTCGAATGTCCGCTGGAGCTGACAGCAGCACGCGTTCCACTTCCACTGCATCTCGCGTTGGCTCAAGACCCGTCAAGGTGAGTTGCTAGCCCCCGCGCATGTCCAGACTGACCCTAGTGTGTCCTCTTGACAACCGCCAGTGGGAGCTGCAGAAGTACGGCCGGTAGAGAGATCGTGTACCACTACAACAAGACTGCTTCGATGTATATGTGTTCCGCTTTTCGTCTGGCCCCGCGTCGCCTATGTCTGTGTTCGTGCTCGTCTGGTCGCTCTCCCCTTTCACCCGACCGATTATTGGCGACAGGCGCGAAATGCCAGTGGTGTGCATCGTCTAAGTCTAGTGTGTCTAACTGCTCACTCACCGCGTCTTGATGACATCGACGCTCTTCTCCATGACCTTGAGCGGGTCAGCGCGGCTTTGCGCCCACTCGCCCCTCTCGAACCTGCCCTCCTCTCCTTCGACCCTCTGTCCCAGTCTCGTCAGTTCCTCCTGCAAACGAGCCGTGATGGCGATGCGCGCGTCGCGCGTCGCTTCGTCCTCGCGCCCCGCGTACGGCCAGTCACCGTACGCCTTGCCGTCCTGGGCCGAGTTCGCCTGTGTCCGAGGGCCGGGGAGCTCCTTCGGCGCAGCGTGCAGCGGCGCCGCCTGGTCAAGCTCGGCGCGTGTCGCGCGATACGCGTCCACGAGCGGCGCGATCTGCGGCGACAGCGAGGCGCCAATCGTCACGGACACATTCGCGCCCGGGCGCGGGAGGAAGCGCGGGAAGCCGCGGCGCTCGTTCATGATCTGGTCGAAGCCTGGGGTCAGCGCTGCTTTCTACACGGGGAAGAGGGAAAGCGCCAACAGAGCCATGGCTCGCTGACGCTCGCCGCAACTCACCACTGATCCATATCGGGATGATCTCAGGCAGCTCCTCGGCGTCCATGACGATGCGCCCGACGCCCCACTTGAACCGCCGCATCCCGCCGGCAGGGTTGTTCTTCTCCTGGTTCACGCGGCCCTCGGGGTAGATGTTGACCTAGGCGTCAGCACGCGAGCGCCAATAATCCTACGTTCACCACTCTGCTCTCCCCTCCCCTCCGAAGAGAAGCCTCCCTGACGGCGGCGCACTCACCCATCCCCCGTGCCTCAACCGGTCCAGCGCCGTCTCGACAGCGGCCTGGTAGATGCCCCCGCCGCGGACCGTCTCGATCACCTGGCCAAGCGAAAAGAAGCGCCCCATTGGCGCGGACGTGAACATGATGTCGCTTGCTGTGGGTCAGCCCTGCGTCTCTCAGAAGCTCAGGCATCTGCAGAGTGGGAAGTTTTGTCACCTGGCGCTGGCACACCCACCACCCAGAGTCCACCGATGGTTGTGGCACGTGTACGCCGGCCGCGCAAAGGGCAGATACACGCTGGTCGGGAGCACGGCCCAGGTCATGGGGTCGTCGACGACCGAGTTGTGGTTGCAGACTGAGGTCAGCGCTCGCTCCTTACACTCCGCCCTCTGCTTGGCTATCCCCGAGCTGTCGGGTGTGAGCAGACAAGGCGAACTCACTGGTCAGGACACCCCGCCGCTTGCCCTTCTCGGCCGGCCCTTCCTTCGACGCCCGATCCTGGCCCAGCTTGAGGGCGTTGTACAGGTGCTCCTTGCCCTCCACGCGGAACTGGCGCGTCGTCAGCCCCATGAAGCCCTTGCACCACAGGCCGACGACGGACATCACCAGCGCCGAAGCAAACGAGGAGGGTGGCGGAGCCATGGCGAGCTGATTGGGCTTTCGACCTGACTAGCAAGCGAAGCAAGGAGCGCAAGTGGCCCAGAGGCTAGACTGGAGAGCGTCGGCGACCGTCGAGCGGAAGAGACGGAAGCCAGGGAAAGCGCCTGGTTCGCCGTAGATGCCGATGCGAGCACGTGTGTGGGATGTCGCGCAGCGCTTGAGCCGGCGTCGGCGAGAGAGGTTGAGAGGGGAACGACAGAGATGACGAAAGGACCGATCGACAGTACCGCGCTCCCGACTTTTTTCTGTTGACATGACGTCCGTCACCCGACGCGCGGGCGGCGGACCGGAGATCCCCAGTTGGCCCGACACCCGAGATCTTGTCCCCTGATTAGGGCTGATTAAGAGTGATTACCGTGCCTGAATTGTCTATTTCAATCGCTTGGCTTTGCATCAGCGGGCAAGACAAGACATAAATGACGCTCTCGGACCATCGAATGATGCATAGGCGCTACGGAAGCTTCACGGGCTCTTCGCAGGCTCAGCGACGAGACACCAGAACGTGTGCGGCACGCTGTCGCCCTCCCACGCGACCTTGCCCTTAGACTCGAACCCGTACCGCGCGTAAAAGTCGACCTGCACACGTCAGCTCCAGTCATCTCGCCTTAAGCTCACGTTCTCCTGCGTGTGAGTGTGCAGTCGGACGTTCTCGCCCGCCTCCTTTCCTCGCTGCAGTGCGTAGCGCGTCATCGCGCCCCCGAGTCCCTTGCCCTGGTGCGCCGGGTCGACGCCGAGCCACGACACATGGTAGCACTCCTGCGGGTACGCGTCCCGCGTGAGGCCGGCGGTGTGCGTGTAGAGCTGTCTGTCAGCGCCGTGCTGAGCTGGTAGCTGGTTACAGCCGGTGGCGTACATCTTCGAACCGCCGCTTGGCAATTTCGGGCATCTTCGTTAGCTCGTCGTCGTACGGCGTGGGGCCATCGGATCTGAAGCATTAGCGCCGCTGAGGATGGCCAGGTGCGGTGGAGGGCTCACTTCGGACTAGTCTTCTTCAAGATGAACAGCGCTGCAACGTCGCGGTCCCCGACAGCGCCCTCCGCCGCCTCACCATCTCCCTCAAGGACGGCCCACAGCTCGTGCCCCGGGTGCACCAGGGAACGGTACACGGTCTGCTGCATTTGGAGCAAGTGCCAGCGCTCCTGCTCCTCGCGGGGAAGACCCGCAAACTGCGCCGACGCGGGGTAAAAGCTGTCCAGAGAGAAGGAGGCGACATAGGAGCGCGCGAGTGCATCAACCGTGGCCGGGGACGTGTCCGTGATGAGCGTGAGAGGGGGCGGAGTGCGGGGCATGCTGGTGCTCGGCGAGTGGACGGGAGTGGAGGCGAGGAGAGAAAGTCAACATCTCGACTCGGTGGGCATGTTGTGCCTGTCCAATCCTGGAGCCCCACACGGGGATGATCGAGTCGCTCGGAGATCCGCGATAACTGGTGCCTCGCACCGATGAGGTGAGACTATTCAGGCGCGGCGTGGTGTGGCCCGCACAGGCACACAGGCGCACAGGCGCACGAGCGCTCACAAAGCGGCTGCGGATAAGCGAGTATGTTTTTACCAAAGGGCGCGGGCAAGTTTATCAGTGCTCTCTCAGAATCCTTAGAACGTGCGAGGAACAAGCCGAACAAGCAGCGCGCACCGCGGTCAAGTGATCCCCGAAGCCCCAGGTTCCTGGCCGCGATGAAACGGGGGCTCTCTTTCCTCTGTCACACGATCGGTCTCCGACTCCCTGTGCCTGCGTCTGCTTCTGCGGGTGATGCCAGCTCCGTCAGCTTCTGGCCATCCCATGGCCGAGTCCCATCCCAGAGACGCTTCCGGCCGTACACTTCATGACGAACAACGAAGTCATTGTGCCTGCTGAAACCTAAGCTACTCCATGCTAGTTCTCATGCGTTCGGCTCCGGACATGCCAAGAACAACAATGGAGCTTAAGCCCGACAACCTCTGTGCTCGGAGGTTCGCGTGTGCATTCGCCGGATGATATAAAACTGCCCACACAGAGAACGAGTCCACTACGACACCCATGAGGTTCACATACTTGCTAACAGTGGCCGCCTCGGCGCTCAGCGCCGTGGCGATGCCCAAGCCCGCTGCTGTCGATGCCGTCGTCAATGATTACCACGTACGTCTGCCCTGCGTTCCAACCTGACCTCAGCTTGAAGTGCGCGGCCTGACGCTCGGCGCGGGCGCCTTCGCCGGTGCCGGGGCCGGCGTTCCGCGCATCCGCGCGCTGCAGCACCTGCTCTGGGACTGGGGCTACGAAGCGACTCCCGACGGCATCTGGGGCCCGGAGACGTCGGGCGCAGTCGTCGCTTTCCAGAAGCGCGTCGGTATCGCCGCGGACGGTGTGCCCGGCCCGGCAACACTCGGCGCGCTCACCAAGGAGGTCGCCCAGAACTCGGACGGCAACGTTGTGCGCGCCGCGCAGGTTATTCTCGGCGTCGAGGTCGACGGCATCTTCGGCCCGGCCACCAAGGACGCAGCGGTCAAGTTCCAGACGAGCCGCGGCCTCACGGCCGACGGCATCGTTGGCGCGGGTACTTGGACGGAAATGTTTAAGACTGTTGGCGGTGGAGGTGACGGGGGCGGCGACGGGGGCGGAGATGGCGGAGGTGACGGTGGTGGCGAAGGGGGAGGCGAAGGGGGAGGCGAAGGGGGAGGCGAAGGTGGCGGCGAAGGTGGCAGCGATGGTGGAGGTGAAGGCGGCGGCGATGGTGGCGACACTGGAGACGGCGGCTCGCAGGACGGCGGCGGTCTCGCTGCGGGCGGCACGCGCGAGCTGACCGCGGCCGAGATCCAGAGCCTCACGATCCCGGCGCACTACGCTTCGTAAGTCCACCTGCAGTTGCGCGCTTACCGTTAGTGCGGCCTACTGCCCGCGCAAGGACATTGTGACCTGGAAGTGCAAGCACTGCGTCGGCATGCCGCGCAAGTCGTACCTCGGAGGAGGAGGCGAAATTGACAGTCTGCCACCGCAGTGTATGTCGCAATAACACACAGCGCTAACAACAGGGTATGTCATCACCACCGGGAGCACTGTCGTCGTCGGGGTCCAGGGCACTGTCGGGAATGAGTTGCCGTCGTGGCTGAACAACATATGGATCGAGCAAGTCCGACCTTCCTCGAGTCTGTTCCCCGGTGTTCCCGCTGACGTGCTCGTACACCGGGGATTCTACGCCGGACTTACGAGCATGGTCGATGACATTGCTGCGCTGGTGCGCCGTGGTATCTCCGGGGGTGCGAACGGCGGCAACGTCCTGGTCGTCGGCCACTCTAAGGGCGCGGCTGTTGCCAACCTCGTCGCCGTCTGCCTTCAGCAGCGCGTCGATGGCGCCACCGTCACAGGCCGCTTCTTCGCATCGCCCCGCATCGGTAACGCCGCTTGGGCAAACTATGCGGACCGCGTCCTGGGCACTCGCGCGTGGCACATACAGAACAAAGACGACGTCGTCGCGGGTATCCCGCTCGAAAAGGTCGGCGATACCTCCTACAGGCACATGAGCGGCGAGGTGTGGATCAACCCCGATGGACGATATATCCTCTGCGAGGGCCAAGAGAACCCCAAGTGTGCCCGCTCAATCCCTGTTATCAAAAAGTCTATCGCACCCCACAATGGTCCTTACGCGGGCGTCATGATGGCAGACTGCAATGACTGAGCGACTCTGGACTTGGGATGTTGAACTCGTAGCGCGGCGCTTGTAGTACTGTTGATAGGAAAGCAATGAAGTCCCATGACAACGAGAATTTGTGCGAAACTTGACTTAACAAGTCCAACTATTGCGAGTTGAGGGCGTTCGACTCGCCGTGGTATCCAGGATTAGCAGCCGACAAAAATCCTGGGAGTCAGCGGCCCTTCAAAAGTGACGGACGGCGCACAGTTTCGGAGCTTTAGTCGCCACACGACTGTGCTTTGCGGTAGCGTGGGGGTCACTCAGCCATTAACATGACATCGGTCAGAGATAACGGGCAACTCTCATCCTGAGCTGCCTGAGGCAGCCGAGGCGCAGAGATAGGTGCTGTACATTGTGCAAGCGAGACGCGAGCGGCTAAACGCGACCCGTCCCCCGGGTACCCCGCAGCGACTGAGTGTCATGTACTCGGAGCACGAGGGCAGGGTAGTGGGCAAACATGCTGGACACTATACTGTTGCCCAAGCATTGGAGCCAGACTTGGCGAGCTGCTTCGGCTCCGAAGTGTGGAATTGAGATTGCGGGTGAATACCTGGGATCAACGCATCTTCTTGCCCAGCGTCCACCACAGGGAGCCGCCAAGCACGATACCGGCGCGCTCGACAACACTTGTTGGGTACCCTCCGCATCCCATACCCACGCGAAGCACGTGTGACCCCTCTCCATGATCGCCGAGGGATATGCGGCGTTCTCGGAGCGGAGGAGACGCCCACTCGGAATGCGCCTCTGTTGTCAGCCTCATCGGAGGACTCAAGGAATGCTTGTCGATCCATTTCAAGGCGCTGTACGCACCACCTACAGTAGCAGCTGTGTTGTGGCACCGCGATGTAGAAGAAGAGTTCTGAGCAGTATCAGGCTCACCGCGAGTGCCACAGGCTCGTTTGATCATCACCGCCGTAGTCATCACTACGTGCAGCCCGTCCAGGCCCCGATTGTCGAGGACCGCGGGCACTCACAATACCCAGCAGGTCCGCAAGCTGCCCGCGGGGGTTTTGGATAATGCATACCGCGGGGTAAGCTCACTGTCGAGCGACCAAAGCTGTCGGGGGTTGGAATTATCAGGTCGAAGCGTGTTGCGAATCCCGAGCTCAGTCCGTCTATCAATTGAGGCTGAGTTCAAAATGTGGCTCCGGGATGAGTGACTTTCAGTAACGACTTCTCAGGCAGTAGAGGGTTGGTAGTCGATGAAGACTTAAGTACACTTCAGAAAGTTGGGAGGGCCAGCTGACGGCCGGGCGATAGCTGCTTGTACCTCTGCTTGACTAAACCTGGACGCGATGGCTGCATGTGTTAGAGAGTCAATCCTGGTGCTGCTTGCGTCGAAGAGGCTGTCGAGGATCCAGTCGTGATGTCCAGTTTGATGCCAGGTTAGATTCTATCCGCTTGCACATTCCCCCTCGTTCTAATGTCAGCGACGGTACTATGTGATGTTAGTTCCCGGGGCCATGGGTTCCAGCTTTCAGGCCTGCAAGCTTTGGCCAGTCACGAAAGCCTTCTTCAGAGGTCATACACCTCGCGCTTCGCGATGAACCTTAGGCCTATTGCTCCCAGGTGAAAACTCCTTCGCTTCCGGATTGATACTGCGCCTTCACAACGCATGGCGTTCCCCCAACCATACTTGTTCTGGATATCCTGAGAGAGGAAGGTCAGGGCCGTTGGCAGGCGGGGCGTCGCCACCCAGCGATGAGCGACTCAACTTCCCTTTTCACCGACATCGAGGTCCAGGATAGCCAGGATAGAAAGTAGACTCACCCACGCGAGTCAAAACGCCTACTCCAAAGTGGTACCTAGAGTTGGAACAAATGAAGATAAGGGAGGGGAAGAGATCGTGCGTAGAAAGGAACCGATAAGCCCACGGTACCTTTGAGGTCTGGGAGGTGAGCACCTTGTGATGGGCGGCTGTCTTGGTCCGAACGATACTGGCGCGGTGTCGCATCCAAAATATGCGAGTGCTATAGTCAAGAGTTGGTTGAGGCTTGGGAGGGCTGTTGAGTGGCCAGGTCAGAGACTGACTCTAGGTCATACCACCAAAGGGTGGGATGGAGGGTGGAGTGTGGAGGGGTTGCTTCAAGAGCGCTTCTCGGACCTAGCGGCTCCGAACTGCTCGGGCGTCGTTGGACAGCAGGACGTGCACTCAAGAGCTCCGGAACGATACAGCGAAAACAATGTCGAAAACAACTGCTCGCACTGTATCTTCAGCCAGCGAGAGACCGGGTCGCTGGAGGTGAGGGAAGCAAAAGGAAGGCCATGAATTGCGGATTGCGGAACAGGTCTATCCAGGAGACTGGCCAACCACACGTGGCTGACATCGCATCCCCCCGACCGTTCTGCATACAGGACGTCAGGCAGCATACGGTGCAACGATTAGTCCATCTCCCGAAGTATCTTATCCCATAACTTATACCCTTCTCACAAGGCCACCTTGGTCAGTTGCTGACGTTGTCGGCTGCTCGCGATGTCGTCATCAACACGTGTGTACGAGGAGCCTCACCATCGCCACCTCCGCCCATTCCCTCGCCACTCCAGCTCCCACGTCGGCCGTCGCGGAGAGCTCCCTCATCATCTCACCACGTAAAGACCGACGCTAAATCCTCTGAGATTATGGCTGCCAGCGAGCAACCTAACCTCGCAGGAATATCGCACACCGTGCGTGGTCATGAGGCATGAGATTCCGAACGTCACCTAAAAGTGTGCCCCGACATTCCCCAGGCTCAAGCTCCCTTCTCAACGCACCCTATCAGCGTAATGTCTACTTCGAGCACTTTCAAGCTCGTATAAGCTTCTGGCGTCTCGCGAGCCAACTGGTGGACAGGCTGAGATCTCCTCAGCCTTCGCGACCGTACAGCCTATCGTCCTCCCGGCAGCACCAACCGATTTAGCACCGACGTCCGCTGGAATGCTTTCCAGAGGCTTGCCCACGGTTCTTCGCGCACTTGCACATTTTCTGGCTCCTCTCGCGCTTGGACAATAGCATAGAAGGCCCCAGGTGGTGGGTGCAGTCCAGGCTGACGTGTAACGCTGAGAGCAAGATTCTCCAGGTCGGCAGCTGGCAGAATCCGCACCGTGAAACTGACCTTTCGCTTCAATTCACAGTGCATCCACAACAAAAAGGTCAAGGGCAATAGAGACGTGTCGAGACATGTGTTGAACGGTGCTGCCCCCAAAGCCTCGAGACGCGGTTTGAACGGCGTCATTTAGTCAGTCATCTTATCTCAGCCACAATCATCGCATCATCCCCCGCAGTCGCTGCCATACCTGCGCGGCACCCTGGTTTACCACCATCAAGTTCAGGCTCTTTCGAACCCGGCTGGAATCGATTGAGAACGACCTGACATGACAGCGTCAACTGTCCGGAATCCAGTGGCACAGGCGTGACTTGGCTCAAGTAGTCTGGAGTTTCAATCGAACTCGCACCTCAGCCAAGCCCCGCGAAACTGCCGGAACTGTTAGCCACGAAACACGAGGCCGAGAACGCAGTGACGCTCCCCACATTCGAGCACAATCAGCTATGTCTGGGCCCAGTGTGGAGCGGGGAGCGTGAGGCGAGTAGTGTCCTGTCCACGTCATGCGGCGCTCCGAGCTCGCAACATGAAGTCGGAGAATGCTCACGGATAACACGATCTGGACTGCGCACCGCGCAGTGGGGATTGCGGTGCGCATCGACGTTCGGTTCCTGTGCATCATTGCTAGCGCAATTCCGGCCAGCTGGCCCGACACGAGGGTGCGAGCAGCGCTCCTTGCCCTTGCGCCGTCATCGGCGTGATACGCCGGCCACGCCATGGCCGGCGCGCTCCAAGCTGGACCTGTCAGCAAGGAACTTCCACGATCCGATCGCAACGCTGGCGTCTCGGCCTAGAACTGGAATGGAAAGAGCGGATTCCCAACGTCCGGTCCTCTCTGAGTCTGTTCTGCAGGGCAGGAAGCTGCTTGAGACACTCGAGACTAGATGCATTCATTCCCTGGAGCCTTGAGACCGAGCCTCTCAGATAATTGACCCCTTTCATGCTGCGTAGGGCCTCTGAATCGCACGCAGGATGCAGGAGCTGCGAGTTATAGGGCTAGATTTGCGTGCTTGCCCAGCCGAACGTCGGCGGAATGGTGAGTAACCTGGGCCGTGCACCGCGACCAAACAGCTGAAGCACGGCCAGGTGGATCTGACACATCAGACAGCTAGCACCCTTGGCACTGGCCCAGGTGCTGCACGGAATGGAGCAGCGGACAGATACCGTGTTAAGCCTCAAGATCCCGTGTGGCCGTTCGGCAGCAGCCACCCTGGCAAGTCGAGCCGCAGACGCAGTGAGCAGTGGAAACAGTTCACGTGGGTGCTACGCCTGCCACCTGCTTGTGCTTGTACCTGGGTGTGAGACCCTAGGACCCTGCGCGTCATAATGAAGGCACCTCGCCCCGGCAGGAAGGGGTGCGGGATATTGTGAGAGCTGCCGGATGTTGCGCATAGGAAGTTGGTGACGAAATGCAGGTGCGTCCGGAGATGCGGGGGAAGCGAACTGGGCCGCCGCTCCTCCGCCGACCGGTCCGGTGCGGCCGGTCGAGCTAGCCTCAATACCAATCCGTCCAGCGGCGAACACGGATCTGGCGCATCGGTATCTGCCAGTTGATGTGAGTATCCCGACACGAGTGGGAGCGCGGGTCCAGTACCTGCGAGCGACGCCCAGCGGCGCCTGGGACAATGTGAACATAGACATGAGAATGGACAAATACGGCAATGAAATACCAATATCTAGCTGAAAATACAAATGCGCCGGTGCGACATGTGATCACAAGCATGCACGACGTCCGGCGTCGACCGTGTGGGTTGCGCGCCGCCCCATGCGCACTGCCCGCCCACGAAACCGAGCTTACGGGGTGCCGAAGACTGCAAGGGACGAGGGAGCGCGAGCGGAAGCCGGGGCCGAGGGCGCGAGCGAGGTCCCGAACGCGCTCCGGGCCTCCACCTCGAGCCACCCCACCCGCCGCGGTCGCTCTTCTGCAGCGGTCCCGTTCCTGCGTGCCCCTCTGCTGCGCCGCCGTCCTTGTCTGATCGACGGCGTCACCTGCCCCGCCCGCCCAGAAGCAGCTGCATCGGATGATTCACGCGTGACGAGCCGCTGAACTGTCCACTGCATTCGGCGGCACAACAGCCTGATGACACGGCGGATTTCCTCCGGCCACGCCTCGTCGGCAGGGCGACAGCCAACACAGGAAGAGCAAACCAACCCAAGATTGGGACCCGAGCACCCTAAAAATGTGCACGGATTGGACAGGGACTGGCCCCAGCTGATCGGGCCTTGTGGCGCACGCCTCATCATTGTGTCTGTCGGGCGCGCGCCCCGCCCCCCTGGCCTCCTCTCACCGCTCGCTCATCCTCTGTCGGAGCGACAGCCAAGTGGATTCAGAGGACTGTTGGGCAGGGATCGTGACAGCATCGGGGCATTGGGTCATGCGGGTGGCGTGGCCACAGACACGAATGTTCGTCAGGCCATGCCCCAGTCTCCGAATCTTGGGAGCGTCCCCTGCAGAGGTGCTGCCGCTGGAGCGAGTTGTTCACAGGCGCTGGGATTGATACAGGTCACAGAATACAGAAGGATACAGAAGCGTACAGACTCCAGATGACGATGCACGCCGGCGGTGGACAGTGCGATGTGCGGTATTTGCAGTTTTCTGTACAGAGCGGGACAGAACAGAGCAGAAAGCCAAGTGAAGAAGCGCCGACACAGGAAGAGGGCAGGTGTGTGTGGAGATGGGCTTTTCGCGGGGTTGGGTCTTCGTATCGCCACAGATTCACCAAGGTGGCGACTCCGATATAGCAGGAGAGTTGCTCACAGTCCAGAGACGAGGTCGAAGTAGCCATGCTTCTCGTATGGGCTACTGGCTGTACTGCCGGAGCAGTTGGAGCCCATACCAGAGTCGTTAGGGCTGAGAGCGACACAGCTGATGTCGGCGAGGAAGCGCGGGCTGAAGCTGCGGAGCTCAATCTGGTGCTTTTGACCCTCAGGAGAATAGACAATGACGGTGTTGCGTGCAAAGTCCTGGGTGTCAGCTCGGAGCGCATGCGCCACTCACCAGAATGTACGTGTAGTCCGGGAGGCTGTGGGCACCGTACGACGTGACGTCGGGCACCTCCATGACGCTACCACTCGCCAGTGAGTCGAGCAGGTTGATTGGGTCCTGGAACTCAGAGACATCCCGCATCCTGCGCGGTCAGCTGCCACCCATCAACCCGCCACGTACCATACTGTTTGCTCCAGCGTGGAGCAAATCCTTTTCACGTCGCCGTTTGTGAGGCTCCGGAGGAACCACAGCAGCTCGAGGCCGACATTGCTCGGCCTGGCGTTCTCCAGGCTTATCCCGCGCACGTTGGGCTGACTGAGGTGCTCCTGCGGCGAGGCCGGGGCGGGGCTGGTGGACTTCGCCGCAACTGCACCTGGTGCACTGTTGCCCGCGACATATTGCAGTTGCTGCTGTTGTAGGTTGCGGACCCACAGACGGGTGAAGTCGAGTTGAGGCTCCACCAGAAGGTCATCGTGAACCCCAGTGTCGCAACTGCTGAGTGCCTTTGCCTCGAGGGTAGGCAGAATGAACGCCAGAATGCCCCGCACCGGGTTGGTGTGCTTCTCCTGGAGAGCAGACCGGGCAGCAAACTGTCCTTCGAGGACCGTATCCTGGAGAGAGGTCTTGGCGTTGGTCAAGTACGGTTGGCTATCCGCCTCTTGCTGCAGCCTGCTGTCGAGAACCATCAGGAATAAGTAGGGACGGTTGTGGCTGAGGCGGCTGAGGCGCAAGTTTCAGTGTTGACCACGGTAAAAGGGTCAACGAGAGTTGGAAGGGGGGGGGGAGGAAAGGCCTCAACGACGAGTTACTCTGGTGGGATGGAGACAAGAAGGGATGTGAGATAACTGAAGTGAGGTCGGGCGTGGAAATATGTGAAGTGAGGTGTCGAGAGCGCAAAGCGGGACGGTGAATCGAAGATGTCATCACCAGTAAACAAGGTATGTCAGGTCGTCCCGAGTAGTGAGAGGAGCAGAGGAACGGTTGCTCCGCTGTTGTTCGGCCACATTCGCCGTCGAGCCACATTCGTACACGGTCGATCAAAGCGGCCGCTGTCGACGCATCCGGACTGATCGCGCGATAGAAGAGATGATTGGTGTAATGGACGGGAGGAGCATGGATGCCTTGCAATGTTCTGGCTCCCTTCCACAGAATGCGCAGCTGTTGCTGGGTGGCCGGTCGCCGGCGTCCAGCGCGATGACGGGTTTGTGGCTCTGACGCCGCCCTGATTCTGCGACTCCCGGGCTACACCCGACCGGAACCAGAGTCATGTCCATGGGTGCACTGTACAGACCGGCATCAGATTGGACAGCATCAAAGTGCTTGATGCCGAATGCAGCAGATGCAGAAGGTGTCGTGCATAACACGCATTCAGGAGGATTCGGGGGTAGGGGGTGGTTGGTGAACAGGGAGGTACCCGGCGATCGGGGATGTTAGGCTGGCGGCGTCGGCGAGCCTGGTGCCACTGGACACGCCCCTCGTGACCGGCCCTGGCGGATAAATCGCGGATGATCCAGGGACACCGCACGCCTACTGCCACTCGCAACTGCGGGGCCAAATCCACCTTATGTCACCCAGCCGTCAACCCTCCACCAGCCTCCACCTCTCGTTCACCACAGCACCCTTCCTCCTCTGGCTCTCCGCTTCGCTTCAATGCTCCCCGCCCGCCTCCTCAAGCATCTTCTTCCGAAGCGCTGGGCGAGCACCATGGCAATAGAGACTGATAAGCTGAATGGTGGGCATTCTCAGCCCTCCCCGCTGACTCTCAGTCCTCCACGGGCCGCTGCAGCCGCTCACCCGTCCCGGCGACCGCGAGCACCCCACCGGCTTCTTCCGTGACGGCTACTGCTGGGGCAGCGACGAGGACCCGGGGCAGCACTATGTTGGAGGCGTCGTTACGAAGGAATTTTTGGAGTTCAGCAGGTCGCGAGGTGAGTAGCCAAATTCGACCGGCCCGCACCCTCTTCGGCGTGGCTTGTTCGCCTCTGGACCGCTCCCGCCTGGCCGGAGGCCGTTCGGTGCGGGGTATTTGCGAGCCGGCATCCGGATCTCTGACGCGGCACCCAGGCAACGACCTCTCCTCGCGCCGCCCAGGCTTTCCCGGCCTTACGGAGGGGTGCCGCTGGTGCCTCTGCGTCGAGCGGTGAGTGGCGACGCTGCTGCGCGGGGCCGGGCGCACGCTAATATGTAGCTGGAAGGAAGCCATGATGGCCAGCGAGCGCCTCGGCGACGCCGTCGTGCCTCGGTAAGTCGCCAAAGCACCGTGCACGGCCGTGGAACGTGCACTGACGACACAGCGTCGACCTCGCGGCCACCGCGATGGACACGCTCAAGACGGTCAGCATGGCAGACCTGCTCCGCTTCCAGTGGCGGCCCTCGATCCGCACACAGGACGGGCTCGTCAGCCCCCCGCCCGACGCGGGCGCAGGCGCCGGCCCCACCCGCCGGTCGTGAACTGCCGATAGCACCTAAATGTTGTTGAATATTAATGTACACCAGTTCTACCTCGCAGAAGCCCTCAGGCTGGATGCCAGTGCCCTACTACTCAATGGGAAGAGGCAGGTTAGCGGCCGCCGCGCGGCGTGCCATAAACACTGACAGATTTTGATCAACTGAGGCTCAGCAGGGCATTACACTCATTAGGCCCGGTGCAGGAAGAAAGCGGACGGGCTCGTCGCGCAGTGAGTCAGTGGGTCAGTTTGAGCTGCGCGCCTCGCCCGGTCAGTGGTCGCGGGCGCCGACAGGCCCGACAGGTCCTTGCATCAAGCAGCGCATCTGCACCGGGTCGCCCCGAAGGACGACGCCATGCAGCACAGTCGCTTGCAAATTATACCCACAATACATGCTGATACACCGATGGTCTGTGGCTGGCTCCCTCGGCCTCTCAGCCTCTCGGCCTCTCGGCCCTCGGCGGTGCTAGGCGTCTGCTATACTGTATGCTGTTTACTGTAATCCTGCTGCGTATCTGACGTGTCCTGTCCTGGGCGGGTGGCGCCCTTCTTCTCCTCTCTCGCGTGTCGGTGTCGTGGTCTGATCGTTCGCCGTTCCCTCTGCGTCTGCGGGGTCCTCGGGCCGCGGCGGTGGCTTGGCCAAGCCGGCCGTTCGTCCTCCCGATGAGATGAGGAAGGGTGGCGCGAGCCGTTCCGGCGCGATAGCAGCTGGCGGGACCGGGGCTCGGGGTGCTGGAATAGGCGGGGCGGCGGAAGGCACAGCGGGGGGCGCTCACTGCTGCTGCGCGTACTGCTGTCGGTTCAGCATGGCCATCTGCTGCTGCATCTGCTGCTGCTGGAGCATCTGCTGGTGCTGCTGTTGCTGGAGCATTTGCTGTTGCTGTTGTTGCTGTTGCTGGAGCATCTGCTGCTGTTGCTGCTGCTGCGCCATCTGCTGGTGCTGCAGCATCTGCTTTTGCTGCATCTGCTGTTGCTGGGGGCTCATGCCCCCGACGCCCATGCCCTGCATGTTGCCCATCTGCCCGGACATCATGGGCACGCCCATCATGCCCATCCCGCCCTGGCCCATCTGCATCTGGCCGCCCTGCATCTGGCCGCCCTGCATTTGGCCGCCCTGCATCTGGCCGCCCTGCAGCTGCATGCCGGGCTGCATCTGCTGCATGCCCTGCATCTGCCCGCCCTGCAGCTGCTGTTGCTGCTGCGCGGGCGACATCTGCTGCTGGCCCTGCTGCTGCGGCTGCGGCTGCGGCGAGACGACCTGGTTGCCCATCATCGGCATCCCCATGTTCATCCCCGGGCCCGGCGACATCTGCGGCGCCATCATGCCCTGCTGGCCCTGCATGCCCATCCCCTGCATGCCCATCCCTTGCATGGCCTGGCCCTGCATGCCGACCATCTGCGGCTGCATCATGCCCGGCGTCATGCTGCCGGGTGTCATGGCCCCAGGCGTCATCCCCGGCGGCGTCTGCATCGCCTGCTGCGGTATCGGCATGCCGAGCATCGCCGCCTGCACCTGTGGGCTCACCTGCTGCGGCATGCGCATCTGCACGGGGCTGCCGTAGCCGGGCATGTAGCTTTGGCGCAGGTTCGACGGACCAGGGCCCATGCGCTGGTACATGGGCGACTGCATCGGCTGCTGCTGCATGGGCGCCTGCATCGGCGAGCCGGGGCCGGGCGTCTGCGGCATCGGCGACTGCACAGGGCCAAGGCTGGCGTTCTGCGCGCCGGGCGTCATTGGCGTGCGCGGGTAGTTCGGGGCCTGCGGGCGGAAGGACGGCGAGCCCGTCGCTCCCTGGTACGGCATCCGCATCTGGCCCATGTGCTGCTGGCCCTGCGGCGGCGACATGGCCGGCACGCTGCCGTACGCCGGCCGCTGCTGCTGGGGATAGTATCGGGGCGTGTTCGGCATCGTGTGAGGTGGCGGTTCCCGCGAGTGGCCCATCTGGGGCTGGCCGTACGGTTGCGCCTTCGGTGGCGGAGCGTGCGGGCTCGCGGCGACACCATTCAAGCCGAGCGCCGAGGGCGCCTGCGTGTTGATCTGCGCCGCCGCCTGCGCCCTAAGCCGGATGGTCGAGTTATCATGCAGCGCACGAGGACGAGCAGGGTCCAGCGTGCCTCGGATGATCGGCGCCCGGTTCGCAAGCAAACGTTTCGCGAGCGTGTGAGCCATTCCAGGCTTGGCCTCGACCAGGGCAGACGGTGGTGTGTCGGAAGTTTCAACGAGCTTGGCGAGCGACGCAAACAGTTCGTCCGCGACGGCCTGCTCGCGGTCGCTGACCCACGAGGCGTCGCCCTTCCGCACGCGCAGCTCCTGCCATTCCTGCAGCTCCTCTATACGCTCCGCATTGGCGGACAGGATGTCGTCGACAGACTCCTCGACCTTGACCTCGGCCTCGTCCTCGCCCTGAAGTTTGTCGCCCGGCTTCTCGGGCTTCTTCGCGAGAACACCCTTCCACCCTTCCTCGGGGATGTTGTGTTGCGTCGACTCCTTCAGGTACTTGCGTTCCCGCGCAGACTCGTGCATGGCGTCGAGCGTCGAGTCGAAGCCCATTCCAGCCGCAGAGCTGGAGTCGTACGTCGGGGCGAAGCTCGGAGTGAACGCGCCAGTCGACACACGCGGAACGGAGACGGGATGGAGAGTCGTGTCGAAAGAGCCTGTCCGACGCGCCTTCAGAATCTCCTTCCACCGCTGCGCCTTCAGACTGGCTCTTCGGATCACAACGTCAGAGAGTTTCGGCACGTCCTTCTCGTCTGGCTCGCCGAGAACGCCGCTCGTCTGGACCGCGACGGGCTTCGCATATCCGAACTTCTGACCGGTTTCCGTGAGTGTTTCCAGAAGAGTCTTGCCGGGTTCGAGCTTGACCTTCTTCTTCGCAGCCTCGACTTCGCGTAGGTCGACGCTCGTCGTGAACCACTCGCCGGATAGAGTGCCCACGCCGTTGCCGGGTGTCTTCTGCATGAGCGCCCAGCGCTCTTGCGTTTGCGTAAAGTCCAGGGGAGAGGAGCCATCATCCAGAGGCTCAACCTGCAGCAGGATCTGGTGAAGCGCGGTGCAGAACGAGTACAGCGTCATCGGCGGGAAGTGAGCTGGCAGAGGCGGCACTGGAAGGTGGATTCGCGAGAGTGACGGCACCGGGTTCGGGTACGACGACGGCGCGAGCAGATGCTCCGTGAACAGGTGGATGGTAGACTGAGGTCAGCACGCGTCCGGCTAGGTAAGAAGCAAACACGCACCACCAGGTTCTCCCACGTCAGCGTGTCCTGCTTCAGCATGTAGCCCAGCGTGTTCTCGTCAGACCGAGAGAAGTCAGGCGGTAGTGACAGCGAGAGCAAGTTGTTGATGGGAGGCGGCAGGCTCTTGGCCATTCTGGATGTCAGCGCGAAAGGCCAGAACCGTCGGCGCGGGAGACTCACTGAGCAATAACGACGGCGATCGCCTCGCGCACGTCCTTCGATAGAGGTCGTCCTGGTCCATCATCCTCTGTCTTGACGTCGCCACCGTTCGAGGCCTCGCCTGCCCCGTTCGGGTTCGCCATCCGTGGACGTTTTGTATCGTGGTTGTCACCGCCGTTGGCCTCTTGAAGGGCCGAAGCATCAGCGCTCATGCGCTTCCGTTTCGAGCTCGAGTCGGGCTGGGCTGCATCAACAGTCAGCGGCATGCAAACATGTGGGGCCAGGGCTCGGCGGAGGGAGACATGATGCACGTACGTGTTGTGGGTGACTCGGCAGCACGCGCCGAACCCCTGGTCTCTCTGGCCATGGGGTGGAGAGTCGGTCAAGGGCGGCGGGGGCGGGGGACAATGCAGGTTGCTTGGGATGGACGGTTGGTGGTGTGGGCGGGGTACGAGTAATTTGATGGAAGGGGCCGTTTGTCGCGACTATGACTACCGGCGGCTGATGATGCTTGTTGGACGCGTCGTCCCTGGTCCGATTGCTTTGTCGGATGTCGGGGCGCGTCAAGTCGAGGGAAGATAAATCAACAAGGCGGCCGGTGGCCTGGATGGAGGCGGGGCACGGGACGGGAGAAGCGCAGGGGAGGCGGCGTCCTCTGGCGTCGGTCGGCGCGGCGATGTGGAGGGTGCGTCGGCGTCGGCGTCGTGGTGTGGTCGTCGTGGGCG
The DNA here is from genome assembly GCA_023630055.1 of Trichosporon sp. PB005A. Taxonomy (NCBI): domain Eukaryota; kingdom Fungi; phylum Basidiomycota; class Tremellomycetes; order Trichosporonales; family Trichosporonaceae; genus Trichosporon; species Trichosporon sp. PB005A. The sequence goes on from JAMALZ010000012.1 coordinate 452,640, forward strand.
GGGGCGGAGGTTGGATGGATGGTGGTGTGGATTGCAGTGGTGCTAAGGTTCAGCGACTGAAAGCGTTGGTTGTTGATGCAGGCGGAGTGAGGGTGAGGGTGAGGGTAGAGGTCGAGGGTGGATGCTAGGACGGTGCATTCGAAGGCGTAGGGCGTGGGAGGGGGAGCCCGAAGCCATGCATGAGCAGTCAGCCAGCCAGCAGCCAGCGTATCACCGTACGCGCACCACACCCGTACCCGCCCTCCTCCCTCCTCTCGTCACCCGCCGTCGCGTGGCACATATGAGGACTCGACCGTATTTGCTCCCGCGCGACGAGACGCGTCCGCGGAAGTAAACAACCCGCAGCCCTCGGACCCGCACATTGCTCGACCGTATCGACCGCGACCGCTTCCCGAGCCCATGTCCGCGACAGAGGACGCTACATATGCATCTTCTACACGATAAGAGTCACAGCTTGTACAACTCCTCCTAGTCTATGGTATAATCTAACTCTGCTCTAGAGTCGGGGTGTAATACGGTTGAGTAAACGAATGGTGTCCGACAGCGTCATCAGCATGACCTCCCTCCGCCCGCCTCTCCACTACTCGAACGGATTCGTCCGTCCGGCCTGGTTGCTGGTCCGGTTGCCGTGGCCGCCATCCAGGTCATTACCCCACGCACACAGCGCATGCCACCACTTCTCCTTTTTCGGCGGCGTCACCGCCTGCTCAGTCACCGCCGCTCCGCCCCGCCAGTTCTGACCCTGATATCCGATATTTCCCTCCGTCGTCGACGACTGAGCCGGGCTCTGGGCAGACAGTGGATCAGCAAAAGGACTCGACTTCTTCATGCTCGGCTTGAAGGAGGCGTCCGTCGGCGAGGCTGAAGTGGGTGACTTGAGAGGCTCGGATTCACCAGGACTGTCGTAAGGGTTCGGGTAGGCCGTCTGTGCATTGGCGCCGCTGGTTGAGGGTAAAGATAACTGCAAGAGTTAGATTGCCGATGGGTCGTGGTGACTCACGTCATGAGACTGCGAGGAAGACGTGCTACTACTCCGGCTGCCCTTGCCCTTATGCAGGAGGTTGCCGAACACAGACGATCGCTTTACAGTGCCTTGGATCGATGATAGCCTGGAGCGAGGCAGCGACGTCGTCGACGAGCTCGCGGAGGACCGGCCAGAATCGGTCTGTGACGGGAAAACACGCGACGACCGCGCAGCCTTACGGCGAGCCGTCTCACGGGCCGTGAACTTGGCCAGGTTCTGTGCGCCGCAATCAAGTGAAGCAGAGTCGAAAGGAAGAACCACGGTTCAGAAGGAACACAGTGTCAGCGCCTATGACAAACATTTGCAAGGCACACTCACTGCTTGGACACGTCTCTCCTCTTCTTCCTCCTGGCTCAACGGCGGGTACGCGTGACTGAAGTCCGCCGAGGAAGGACTCGGAGCTGCAGCCGAGTCCTCGTCCCAAGCTCTCTCCTTGCCCTTGTACCGGACGGCCCCAATGTCTCCTTCCTCTTCTTCAACCCATCGACTTCCTCCTGCGCTGCCCGAGCCGTGATGGCCTTGGGAAAGCGGCTTTGAGTAGACTACCGAGCCATTAGCAGCCGTCGTTGGCGACGCGGTGACTTCTTCCACTTGGTCGTCGAGAGGGACGTAGTCCTTCGTTGAGTGGGTGCCAGCAGTGTTGATGACTGGCACTGACGGCATGGGGGTCGTCGGGCGTCGGGGCCGAGGGGATCAAGGGGTGAGGGACGCGATGGTGTTAGACGCCGGTCGCGTTATAAGAATTGTGCGCGAGAGTAAGATTGAGCGAATAATCGAAGGAGTGTGTAATTGGGACACGGATCTGCCGAGATCGATCGGAGAGTGACGCTATGGAAGCGTGATGACGGTGAGGCGGTGGCAGACGGACGATGTCGATGATGGTCGGTGTGTGGTCGGCGACAGGTGTTGTGTGTGTGTTGTGTATGGTACAGAGACGAGGTGCGGTCCGCGGGTCGGATGTTGGTGGAGACAGGTGATCGCGATCTGATGAAGAGAAGTGGGTCTGGCCAGTGGTAAATAGGGGTGGTGAAGGGCGATTAGGGGGTGTGGCTTGGTCCTCATGCCTGGTACTGCTCATCTCCCGGCCAGAACGTCGCAGGCCCACACAGATGTGCGAGTGCCCGCGTGCCCGCGTGCCCACAGCCCACAGCCGCAGCGCATGGTGATCTTTACCGAAACTAAGGTATTCACCCTTAGACTTTCCTTAGCCCTCCGTTCCCATTCTAATTTCGGCCATTACCCCCTCCGCAATACCAGCTACACCCAGCGAGGCGGCCCCTGCCACCACCCCGGTCTTTCCGGCGATACCCACACCACGTGGCAACATCCACCAAGCGCGTCAGCGTCGTCGATGTGACTTCATCGACCACCAGCGGTTTCGCTTGCGCGGCTGGCTGCTACTACTCTGGCTGCCATCACCACCTGTCGTCTAGACTCATCTTATACCCGGCTCCTACCCCACACGTCCCAACAGAAGCCATGAACATCAACAACGTCGACATCATGCACCTCAAGAAGGGCGAGGTCAACCTCGGTGTACGTCCCCGGGCCATGTCCACTCGCTGACTGTTAAGACCTCGATCATGGCCGTCAAGTTCGGTGACGGTGTTGTTATCGGCGCCGACTCCAGGACAACCACTGGAGCCTACATCGTGAGCTAGCACCTGTCTACTGGGGGCAGCTGTAGCTAATTGACAGGCCAACCGTGTGACGGACAAGCTCACGCACATCCACGACCGCATCTACTGCTGCCGTTCCGGATCCGCTGCCGACACCCAGGCGGTCGCCGACATTGTCCACCACCACGCGCAGCTGTACACTCAGATCTACGGCGAGGCGCCTCCCGTGGCTACTGTCGCTGCTCTCTTCGAGAAGCTGTGTTACGAGAACAAGGACCAGCTCTCGGCTGGAATCATTGTGGCGGGCTGGGACAAGGAGAACGGAGGAAGCGTGTACAACATCCCTCTCGGCGGCGGTACATTCAAGCAGCCGTGGGCTATTGGTGGCTCCGGATCGACGTACGTCTACGGATACTGCGACGCCACGTATCGTGAGGGCTGGAACGAGGAGCAGACGGTCGAGTTCGTCAAGAACAGTGAGTTGTCTTGTCCAAGTGTTCGAAACTGACGCCAGCCCTTGCTCTGGCCATGAGCCGCGACGGATCCTCAGGAGGATGCATCAGGATGTGTGTCCTCACCAAGGACAAGGTTGAGCGTATCTTGTGAGTTAAGAGGTGGACGACTGGCAGCTGACATCAGCGTCCCCGGAAACGAGCTCCCGCGCTTCTGGGAGGGCAAGGAGGTGCTGGGTACTGCCGAGAGGGTGTCCGCGACCTCGGTGTGATCCGGTGTAGACGATTAGACTGGTGTTGAGGCAGTGGCCGTGTGCAACTGCTAGTCGGAAGCGTCGCCGCCACCTTGCCCTCGGGTATGGCGGCGACGGTAGAGCTCAAGACTATACAACGGAGACTCGAGAGCACATTTGTAACGATAGGATGAAGTATATGCAAGTCACGAGCTGGCCCAAGCGCGGCTCGCGGCCAGTCGACAGTCACCAGTTGGCTTGGTTGGGCTAGACTGGCTGGCTGCCCGATGTGCCGATTGGCAGACGCGGGACGGTATCGGGCTGGCGGGGCGGAGCGGGTTGGGTACGACGCTATCGGACGCGCTGAGCACGGGCGCACTGAGGTACCAGTGGGTGGGCGATTGTCAGTTCGGGCACGTTGCGCGTCGAGATGGGCCGTCAAAGGCCACGCGCGTCCCAGTCTCGCGAGCGGGACTCGGGTGCATGCAGAGCGCCGAGAGCGCGAGTGGAGGGATGCCCAGAGGAGCGATGCAGCGATCGTGAACAGAGTACTCGCAGTGAATGGCGGCGGGTCGGCCACCTCCTTAGCGGCATCTCTTGGACCTTACTTGGCTCGCTGGACCCTGACGGCCCGGTCAAGACTCGACCGTCGCTTCCACTCTGTCATCCGACCGCTGTTTCCCTTTGTCAACACCTCTCCCTTGACCATCGCCGTCGCACTCTCTCGCCGCCCGCGGACCCGCCCTCGTCGCCCTCTACACAGGCTCCGAACTCGTCGCCGGCCGCCCCGTCTGCAGCTCCAGCGGTAGTCGTGGGTCTAATTCCCTACCCATTGGTTCCTGGATCGAGCTTGCGACGCTCCATATCTCTCATCTCGGCGCGATCGAAAGTCCATCCTTTGCTCGACGTCGCATCGTGTCGGATCCCTCGAGCCGTCGGACGCACGCCAAGTGCCGAACAGGTGGGTGGCAGCAGCGGCCAGCGATCACGAGCGTGCAAGGTTTAGCCCGGGCCATCAGACGGCCCTCGGCGGTCCTGGCAGCCTCAGGCACCGACGAGGATATCTCGAGCGTTGGACTACGGTTCAAGCTTTGGCCTGCACTCGATTAAATTGCTCCCCTGTCGAATGGCATCCATTCGTCGGCACACCACGACGACTGGCGCCTATCCTCATAACCAGTGCAGACGGTCTGACTTTTCAGCTGTTTCGGAGGTTCAGCCTCAGCCCACGATCCCGGACGATCTCGTTCGCCTTTTGCGGTCGAGCGCCTTAGTCCTTGAACGAGGGCCGTGAGCGACACGGTGATCAGAAGACACCACCACCCCCGACCTGCGAGGACACCACCCCTCGAGCTAGACCGCCGCAATCTTCGTCATCCCTCGTGACGAAAGCTATTCTTGCCTTGGCACCAGGCCCCCGACTCTCGCTCCTCCGATTACTCCTCGATCGCATACGCTTTCACTCTCGCAGCGACGTACAGTTCGAAAATTCCCAACCTTCGACGGACGCCAGCACCACCCGTTGATCGCCCGGCCATTGTTTTACATTCCAGCTATTGTTCTGCGCTTTCCCTCTTGAGGCTTACTCTGTCTCGTCGTACCGCCGTTCCGTCTCCGCCGCGTCTTCTCGGTCGGTTTTGGGCTTGAAGCGGTCTCCATCAGACATAAGACGAGTGATCCTCCATTCTCACTGCGTCCTGACCATTTCTCTCTACCGCTACCTCGACCTCGACCTCGCAACACTTTGAGTACACCGCGACGAAACCGACAACGCGCAGTGTCTGTCTTGATAACCGAGTGCAGCCATGGGTGCCGCCTGCTGTAAGCCAGAGGTGAGTGACTGAGCGGCGGCCCTTACTGACAGCCAGGCGATCGACTTCGATGCCGAGGTCAACTTGTTCCACTTCTACCTCCTGCGCAGTGTAGGCAAAGGAGCTTTCGGAAAGGTAAGCTGCTGGAAGCAGAGCTTTAGCTAACGACAGGTTCGCGTAGTGCAGCACAAGCAGTCGAAGACGCTATTCGCGCTGAAGTACATCAACAAGGCGAAATGTGTCAAGATGAAGGCTGTCGCGAACATCATCCAGGAGCGGCGACTGCTGGAGGAGGTGCGTGCTTCCGCTGATCCGCCATGCTGATGCCATTAGATCGACCACCCGTTCGTCGTGAATCTGCGGTACGCGTTCCAGGACGACGAGAACTGTTTCTTCGTGCTCGACCTAATGCTCGGCGGCGACTTGCGATTCCACCTTGACCGGGCAGGCGCGATGGCGGAGGAGGTAGTGCGGTTCTACGTCGCGGAGATCGCGATGGCGATCGACTACCTGCACTCGAAGCGGATCGTGCACCGAGACCTGAAGCCGGACAACATTCTGCTGGACGAGCGGGGCCACGCGCATATCACGGACTTCAACATCGCGGTGCACTTCAGCGAGCGGCGACTGCTGACGGGCGTGGCGGGGAGCATGGCCTACATGGCGCCGGAGGTGCTCACGAAGCGGGGCTACAGCGCGCCGGTCGACTACTGGTCGCTGGGCATCCTGGCGTACGAGCTGCTGTTCGCGAAACGGCCGTTCAGGGGGAAGACGAACTCGGCGCTTACAAACTCGATTCTGCACGAGCCGCTGTCGTGGCCGGAGGACGCACCGTCGCGCTGCTCGAGCGAGGGCATGCACGCGCTGCGCAGCTTCCTGGAGCGCGACCCCAACAAGCGGCTCGGGTACCGCCCGGGCGGAGGCGGCTTCGAGGACATCAAGGCGCACCCATGGTTCGCCGGACTGGACTGGGCTGCGCTGGGACGGAAGCAGGTTGTGCCTCCGTTCGAGCCAGACTCGAAGCGCGCCAACTTTGACGCGACGCACGAGCTCGAGGAGCTGCTGCTGGAGGAGAACCCGCTCAAGGCGCGGAAACGGAAGAACGACGGCGAGGGCGCCGAGCTCAGCCCCGAGATGCGCATGATGGAGGACCACTTCGCCGTGTTCGACTACACGCGCTCGCAGCGCCGCAGCTACTACCGCCCGCCGCAGGGCAAGCTGCCCGCCGCGGCCGGCATCGAGATGAAGCACCTCTCGCCGGACGCCGCGCGCCCGCACACGCCCAGCGACCACCCCAGCCACGTCGTTAGCGGCACGGGCGACCACATCGAGGATCAGATCATGGAGGGCGGCGGCCTGCAGGGCGTCGGCTCGAGAGATCCGGGCCGCCAGCTCGACTCGCCCCGCCCCTCGCCGGCGCCGACGCCCGCCCTGTCGCCGGTCAACGGCGCCCCGGCAGAGCCCATGATGCGATAGCCCGCTGGTGTTAGTGTGTGAGTCGGTGCGAACCGACTAGAGTGGGCAGGTGGAAGCCGCGCCGCCCACCGGTGGCCACCGACAGGCAGTAATTCAGCATCAGGCGAGCGGTAGCGGTGGACACGCCGCGTCCCATCCATCCACAGTAGACACAGAGCCGCAGGCGCGCGGTAGAAATAACAGTAGAGCAGTAGTTTACCCCTCTTGTAATTTGTTTTGGTCACCAGCGCATATGCATGCTGGGTTCTTGATACGCGGTGTCTTGCGCTGACACTGTACTGACGCCTGAGTGCCCGTCTATCCTACTTGGGCGTGGCCACTCAGATGGCATACCACACATCACAGACCACGCCACACAGGGGACAGCTGACCGCAGAGAGTGGCAGCCCATTGTGGGCAGGCCGAGGTGGGCCAGGTGCAGGCGTGCTGGTGGGCTATGCAGGTGCGACGGAAGCATGTCCGCCGCTGAGACAGAGAAGCGGTCTCGCGGGCGTTTCAGCGTCAGACACGAAGCTGTGCGCGGCGCAGGCGCGCCACAAGGAGGGCGCTGTCTGACGCCAAGACAGGTCACTAGGTCGGGGTCTCACGTCAGGCTCGTCGGTCTCGTGCTCCGTCGCCGTTGCGCTGATCACAGATTATGGCATTGCGGCTGTAGTACTGATGATACAAGATGAGTGTCCTTTGTGCTCTATAGACCCTTCGCTTCCTCGCCCGTCTAAAACCGTCAATGTCGATGGGGACGCTGCGGCCTCGGTCTGGATGTAGGACCCGAGGCGCCCGCGGCACGCGGCAGGCTCGCGACTCACGCCCGCCACCCCTTGCTCGTCCTCGGCACGAAGATCCAGAACACGAGCCAGCCGGCCATGAGGGAGAGCATGAGGGGCTGGAGGACCCAGATGCCTGTGTGCTGCGCGACGCCTCCGGTCATGAAGGGGATGATTGCGCTGCCGACCTGCCCCAGGCTGGCGATGAGGCCGATGGCGCCGCCCTGCAGGCGGTCGGGGATGATGCGGCCGACGACGACCATGACGATGGGGTACATGGGCCCGAGGAGGATGCCGATGATGGCGAAGACGACGGCGTTGCCGACGATGCTGTGCGTCGTCCAGATGACGAGCTCGAGCGCGATGCTGATGAGCGTGTACACGAAGATCGAGTTGGAGAGGCCCAGCGCCTTGGTCACCGGGATCAGGATCACGCGCCCGATCGTGATGCCCCCAAAGTACCCCGACGTCACGTACCCGGCGCTGTCGTCGCCGCCGCGCTCGTCGATGATGAACGACGTCGCCCACCCGCCGATCGCGACCTCGACGCCCACGTAGAACAGCATGAAGAAACACATCATGTACACCGACGGCGTGCGCAGCAGCAGCTTCATCTTGTTGTTGCTCGTCGGGTTCGCGCCGCCGGCCGGCTGCTTCTCGCTGATACGGCCATTCTCGGCGTCCGCCGCCTCCGTCTCGACCGGGTGCGCGGCGAGCGTGGACGCATTCGCATTCGCAGCGACGGCGTCGGCGTCGCTGGCGGTGGCAGTGGGGTCGACGGACGCTGTGGGCTCGGGCTCCTCGGCGCGCGGGCCGAGGATCTGGTCCTCGGTTCTGAGGCCGAACACGAGGATGAGCGTGCTCATCGTGAAGAAGGCGAGGCCGAGCGAGACGCAGTAGTAGTAGTACACGTGGCTGTCGAGGCTCTTGACGAACTGCGTGGACACGAGGGGCGCGACGGTCGCGCCGAGCCCGTACATGGCGTGGAGGAGGAACATGATGGTGCTCGCGTGGCGCGGCAGGCGGCTCGCGAGCGTGTTGACCTGCGCGTCCTGCAGCCCGAGCCCGAAGCCGTTCAGCACAAACGCAAAGCAGAACAGCGGGTACGGCCCGCCCCAGCACATGAGCACGTACGCGAGCACCTGCATGCCGCTGCCGAGCGGGCACACGATGCCGAACCCGAACCAGTCGGTCAGGTACACATTCGACAGGCCCGCGAAGAAGAAGCCGAGCGCGTTGAACATCCAGATCAGCGACACCACAAAGTAGTTGATCCCGTAGTACCGCTGCAGCGACGGCAGCAGCGGGCCCTGCGACCCGTCGTTCCAGCCCGCGAGAAACATGACGAGGAACAGTGTGGTGCTGGCGTCAGCCATGCTCAGGTCCTGGTTCACGAATATAGCCCGGCAACAGACGAGGCTCGGTCAGAGGAGGGTCACTCACATCATGACGTTGTACCGAAGCTTGCTCGGCAGCGGCAGCGGCTTCGCGAGCCGCTTCCACAGGTACTGGTGCTGCGGCCTATGCCCCGACTCGGACTCGACAAGGCTGAGCCCCGTGCCGGCGTGCGGCTCCATCGTGCCGGGCGCGCCGTAGTTGTACGTCTGGGACGCGACGCGCTCGAGCGGCGTCGCCTGGCTTTCAGGCGCGTGCTTCGCCTCCGGGGGCTCGTACTTCTCGTCGAAAGTTGACATGGCTGCTTTCTGAGTGTTGCAGCAGCGTTCTGCCGTCAGCGCCGCCTTTATAGACCCCCTTGGCGCGGAGCAGCGTTCCACGGAGGGTCATGACTCGGCCCAGCGTCGCTCCGATATGCCGGTACTCACCTGGTGGCGACGGGGAGATGAGTCAGCTCCAGCAGCACGGTCCGCTGGCAAGTCGCGAGGTCGTGAGATGGTGAGTCGTTAGTCGAGCTTTCGGCCGTCCAAGCCAGCACATGGAGCGGTGGGAGGTGGAAAAACCCCCCGACATACATCCCGTGCGGTGCCGCTGACAGTGGTCGGCGACGTGCCGAGATTTTGTTGACGGGCCGTTCGCCTTTGGCCGTGTCACCTGTGCACCTGGTCGGACGTGGCCGTCCCAGGGGAGCAGAGGCGCGGGGGTGGAGAGCGGACGCCGGGTCATCCTCGGATGTACACGGCAGAATCCCTGCCAAGCCGCCCTTTCTGTCCTATCGGGGGCGGTAGAATTGCACTCAGCGCGGGGCTGAGGACAGCTGACATCGATAGCGACAGCAGGAAAGCCAGCCAACATGCATAGCAGCATGGAAGCCTGCACAGCATGCACAGTGCAGGACGTGGGGAGGAGGGAGCTGCTGATGAGATGAACGGACCGACTCTGCGGGGCCCGGGGGTGCGTGAGTCACAAGGAAGCAACATGCCCCCGGACGGCCAGTTCTGCGGGTGCAATTATACTCGCCGAACCGGCTCGGAAGGTTTCTGTAGGCAGGCCAGCGTGGTACACCCTCTAGCTTTCGAATGTCCTGTCTGCTGTGAGCTCGAAGATATCGGAATGCACGGCGAACGCTCCTGTGCGCTGCATCATGGATCATGATCCCTGCTCCTGAAAACATCTGACCGAATCTCACTGAAGAGTGGGAAAGGTGCGAGGCTGAACTGCGATCGGCCGAAGTGGGGCATGTGGGGGCCTGAACCGCAAGTTCCAAGAACCAAACATCAGCGTTTTGACACTTCGACATTCGCTCCCGATCAACATGCCTTCAGCTATCAGACCATCCGCATCGCCGCGACCGACCGTTGCCTCGCCGAAGATGTCCAGTCCTGCCACGCATCAAAGAGCCTTGTAGGTTGGAAGGGCAGTCCGGGGCGTGGAGGAAGGTGGATCAGTGAGTGGAGTGATCTAGTGGTCGGAGGCGCGGAGGCAGATGCCCTTTGATCCTTGTATCGGGCAAGCACGGGCACGGAATCAACGCGACGCGCGACGGCCGCGCGACGGGGCGGCAACGAGCAACGAGTGCGAGCGGGTGGCGACTGAAAGACGCAGGATCGCAGGAGAGCTAGGAGAGTGTGTCAGACGGATTCAAGGGCGCACGAGGCGTGGGCGGCTCCGCACGGACCTCCCTCCACCGGTTGCTGTCCTTTGGAAACACGCGCGCAGAGGCGTAGGCAGCGCTGCAGCGTTGTCATGGTGCACAGCACGCTCGACGCTGTGCACTGCATGCACTGCGTATTCTGACGCTTTCAGACGGGCATGCGGGGCAGGCTACAGGCTATGCGAACAAACAACCCATCCACTGAGCCACTGACTGGCCCATCTCTCGCTGGCGTCGTACGTGCGCTCGCGGTGGCGAAAGCAGGAACACCAAGGCTAACCACTAACCCGGAACCTGACCAGGAGCGTTAGGAGCCTAGGAGTTGTTCCAGCGCCTCAGCATTGCGCCCCTGCCCTACGCCCACGGAGCGCCTATGGAACGTTCGGCGCACCGCGAGCTCGCCACCTCCACGGCCTCCACCTCCCGCATGCAGCGTGCAGCGTTCGGCTGTCGCGCAGCGCGAAGGAGCCAGGCGTCCGTGTCAAGGTCTGATTCGGTGTCTCGTCTACCAGGGGACTGGAGTGCAGATGGTGTGTGCCCATGCCCATCACCCATCACCACGCCTCTCGGCTCCCGGGCCCTCGGGCCACTCGAGCCTCGAGCCGCCAGCTCGCACACCACCGACCGATCGCTGCGTCAATGTGTCAGCCTGTCCGCTGTCAGCACACATCACCTGCACCTTGCCTTTCAGGCTCCCGCGCCTCACGCTGCCCAAGGTGCCCAGGCCTCAGCCTTAGCCCCGCCCTCCATCAGCCGGAACTGCAGTCCATCAGCGATAACAATCACAACAACAACAGCCGCACACACACTCCACTCACTACTCACAGCACAGCAACTCACCCTCGCCTCCTGCCTCCTAGCTCCCAGCCGCCCTAACAACACTCGTTCCAGCTCGTTCCTCTTTCCTTCCATCTCCTCTGCGACAACAATACTCCAACCCCACAGCCTTCCTTCAACAACTCCCATGCCACCATAATTCACTTGCTCTCTCATCATTCCCGACTCCACCCTCATAAACGCAGCACCTCCCTCGACTCTCTTAGCCCCACCCTCTCTACCGCCTTCCTCCGTCTAAACTCGATACGACCGCTCCTTCCACCGGCACTGCGAACAACGGCCATGAACAACCATGCTTCGCAGTCCCCAACAGCAGGACGCTCGAGACCCGTGGGCTTGTCGGTAGACACGACTGCGAGCGCCAGTGGCTCTGCGTTCAGGGACAGGGTACTTCCGGGCATGCCCGCCGGCGTGTCGAGCAGCTTGAGCCCGGGAGCAGCACGGACGCTGTCGGCTGCGGCGGCTGCGACGCCTCAGCATCAGACGCACGAGGACGTCGACTCGTTCCCTTTGCCCCCGGAGATGCTCAAGGCGTGGCCAGATCTCGAGGGCGTTGAGGGTATCGACGGCCCGCCCTACGTCACCCTGGACGCACCGGAGGCTGAACTGCTCGGATATCCCACTCCGACGTCTGCCGCATCAGCATCAGCCGGCCAAGACCTGTACCAGTTCGACCCGGACGATGTCGATGCCCCAGCCCTGAAGTCGCTCCAGGCGACCGACTCCCCCGTAGAGGTATGTCGACGCTTCCAGAGGCAGGAACGAGGGTCCTGGGTGCGCGCGAGTGCGCAGCATGCACACACGGAACGGCACTAACACGCGCAGACCCCCGCCCTCGTCAGCACAGCTAGCACACCCCATGACGCCTCGCCCGCACTTCACACGCCTCCGTCCGATCTGGGGCCGAGTTGCCACCCGTCGCCGTCGGCTCCAGCGTCACTCGCATCGAAAGTCCTGCCCATCGAGCATCCCGTCGTTGCTGCCCCTGCATCGCCCCACAGCCCATGCAGGGGATCCGTCGATACCATTGACGGAACATGCATGCCCCCCGCAGACCCACGAGCGCTCGGCTCCGTCACTCCGCAGCCGATTGGCGAGCCTGCGTCGCGCATTGCGACCCCTACAATGATCGACGTCGATCAACCGGCAGGGGCACCAAATGTGGGTTCACACCACGAGGCGGCCTGGACTGACGCACACAGATCCAGCTCGCCGCAGCCGTGGAAGACGAGCCGATCACTGAAGAGGCCGAAGAGGGCCCTCCCGCCACGCTGCCGCTCCAGTGCACCGCCGCGGTTGCCGATGCCGTTCATCCACGCCAACCCGATAATGCTCATCATGCCAAGCAGGCGGGCGCTCTGACTCCTCAGTTTGGACACTTGGCAGAGAAGCCTCTCGAGCCCCTGACACCGACTCCCAGTCGCGTTATGAACACACGCACCCTCCCTACCGTTTCACAGTCGCCGTCGCCTGCGCCAGTGCGGTGGAGGGAGGACGTGTGCCGCAGTTCCTCAGCGCCACCGCAAGTAGGCACGACTGACACGGACCACGCCCTGCAAAACGCCCCGTACGCCCCTCGCATGCCCAGCCGCCCCAAGTCCTGCAGTGCGGACCTGCCGAATCAACCCGCGCCTATACTTTGCTTTGCACCGAGAGATAGTCGGAGGAGCGAGAGCCCTGCAACGTCGCCCGTCTCAACTACCCATGAATCGGCCCACCCCGCACACGGGCCGGAGTATACTGGCGAGCCCAGTAACCAGTTGCCCGCGGTCGGTGGCCTCACCATTGAGCCCGCACAGAGCGATGAAGTTGGACCCGTGGACTACGAGTCAGTCGGAGATCCGCAGAGCTCTACGTCCACCGAGAGCACCTCGGAGCAGCCGATGTCCCCGCACCGGTCCCAGTCCAAGTGGTGGCAATCTGGTCCTTCACCGTACCGGCATCGGCCCTTGACGCTGGTGAACACAACGAAGTCCAGTGATTTTAATACTGCACAGCCGCCAGAGCGTATGCTCGAGCAGCACCAGAACCATCTCACACCCGTCGAGGATGACGAGGAGCTTAGCGAGCTTGACTCTGCCAGTGAGGCGGAGGTATCGGAGGTTGCTTCCACCCCGTATATGTCTGCGGTGTCGACCCCAGCCGATTCTTCAACTTCTCTTCCAGACGCCCTCAGCCCGTCGAGGCCAGTGCCCATCCTCAAGCCGAAGAACAAAGGGAACGCCCGCCAGCTGCTGGACCTGCAGACGTACAGCACCTCCATATTAGGAGGGCAGACCGTGATGTCTGCAAAGCGTACGCGTCAGCGAGAGAGTAGTGAAACTGTTGGTTCTACGACTATGCTGCGCTGACTATCCCGCAGACAATGGCAAGCGTCGACTCGCCTCAGCCATCCTTGCCACCACCTAAGCGGCAGAAGAGTGCACCGGTGGATGTCGTTCCAGCGGCCACGGACAGCACAGATCCATCAGCTCCCGTGAGACAATTGCCCTTCGCCCGCGCTAACTGGTGCAGTCTGCTAGCGAACGAAGCAAGAAGGCACCTGCCACCAAACGCAAGCGAAAGCAACAGCCAGCCGGCGCCGACTCGTCTGAAGTGGCCGCGAAGCTTCCGCGACACAAGGGAGCTGAATCTGAAGCAGTAAGTTGCAACGAGCACCGCCACTAACTCCAGCCTTCGCCTGATCTGCCTCCTGCGAACGGGAATTCCGCTCTGAATGAGCAAATTCTAGCGCCACCTACCCAGGGCCGATCTTCAAGCTCATCGCGTTCGCCGTGGAAACCTCAAGAGGTGCGCTGACCGTGCATGTCTTAGCTGACTTGCAGACTGCTATCCTCAAAGAGTTCTTCCAGGACGGCGTCTTCAACAGCGATAAAAGCGTGCAGTGCCGTGGAGTACTGACGAAGGCTGGCTTCTCGCGGACGCCGGGGGCAATCCTGACTCGGTGAGTTGATCGTACCTGGGACGAACTGACAACCAGCGCGCGCGAACAATACAAAAAGGGGGTGTTCAAAAGCTAACCCCACCCCTCGTTTACCACCCACTCGAACAGTTGGATTCGGCACGCATTCCATTCCTTTCCGGCCTCTTCGTCGTTGTATAGCTGTATGTAATGCAAGCACTGTGCATGTTGTAAATCAGCCGGGGAGGCAGCCGGGAGGCGGCCGCTTGGGATGTCTTGACGCTCGTCTATTTGGTTCCGAATCCGGGGCTCCACATAGGTCACGAACGCGTCCAGAATGTCGGTGCGTCCGGCTGACTGTTCCGAGTTCGATCGCGTTGACTGACTATCCGTAACACGAGACCTATGGCCCAACGTACCCAACCCTCCTCGCCCGCCAGGCGAGAAGCCGCCACGGCTGAGGTCGTTGACGACTCCGATCCGACCTACAGCCACTTCGGGCACCGCGACGAGTTTTTGGGCTTGCTCAGCAAGTTTCTGGCCACCGATGTGCAAGCAACGCCGAGCGCGGAGGAGACCGAGGACGAGGACGAGCTTGTGAAGAAGATGGGTGCGATAGTGAGTTGCTCATCGGCCCTAAAGAACTGACCCCAGCTTGACTTCTACCTCCCGATGCCCGGGCTGCTGGACCCCGCGCTTGGCGACATCGTGCCTCCACTCATGACGGTGCTGGGCAAGCAGCTCGCTCTGCTGGCAGAGGGCCGGGAGCCGGACGCAGCCCGCTTCGCACGAATAGGACGTGTCCTTAACTGGGTCGTCAAGGTCAGGGGGTGGAAGTCGGTCGGTGAGTGCTAGAGGTAGACGTGTAGCTGACCGCAGTGCCCTACTTTCCGAGCACGTTGCCGCATCTCTCCAACCTGATTTCGGTTCTGTCTCCTCCGTCCGACCGCTCAGGGTTATCTCATCACAGCTTGATTGCGTCTGACAATGCTTGGGAGCTGAGAGCAGTGCTGCTCCTGTGGCTAGCACTGCTGCTCACCGTGCCATTCAGTCTCTCGGCGCTGAGCACGGAGGACATACCGACCAACCTCGACATTCCGACGCACGAGCGGCTCTTCTCTGTGCCGACACCTCCGTTAGCTGTTCGCGTCACACTGCTAGCTCTTCCTCTCCTGTCGAACCCGGGCAAGGACGGGGAGTACGGTGCACTTATCCTGGCGCGCCTCTTCGCCCGCGAGGACGCTCTCGCCGGCCTGCCGGGTTTCCTGAAGTGGGCCGCAGCCGCTCTGGAGGAAGGCGAGCGGGAGCAGGAGGCGAACCTGGTCGCGTCTCTGTTCTCGTTCCTGGCGGTGCTCCCCGGCATGGCTCCGCAGAAGGAGCTGCCGATCCTGCGGACGTTCTTCGAGGAGAGCCTGATCCCACATCTCGCGGGCAGCACGACGAGCGCGACATCGGGCCTCATCCGGAAACTGGCGACCAAGGCGAACGGCCGCTGGTGGGTCGCCTGCCTGGGCGCGGGACTTCGAGATCAGCCGGACGCCGAGCTGCCCGACGGCATCGAGGAGGTGCTCGACGACCTCATGTCCGCGCTCGGCGACAAGGACACGATCGTGCGCTACTCCGCCGCGAAGTATCTCGCCCGTATTGCCGCGCTGCTGCCGGCCGAGCTGTCGGATCAGATCGTCTCGGCTGTCATCGGGCTCTTCGCCGGAAGCGAGGACGACCCCGTGATCCTGACCAAGTTCGGCACCGTCATCGACCCCGGAGGAAGCGCGGGAGGGAACGGCACGATGGGCCTCGGAGGGCAGGAGACGTCGCGAGGAGAAGCGCGATGGCACGGTGTCTGCCTGGCGGTGGCGGAGCTGGCCCGCCGCGGCTTGCTTCCCGCCGAGGCGGTTGACGAGGTGATCCCCTGGGTAGTGAAGGCGCTCACGTTCGACCTCCGCCGCGCATCGCACAGTATCGGCTCCAACGTGCGCGACGCGGCGTCGTACGTGCTCTGGTCTCTGTCGCGCGCCGCGACGCCGCAGCAGCTGCAGCCTTTCGCCGAGCTGATGGCGACGACGCTGGCGAGCGTCGCCGTCTTCGACCGCGAAGTCGGTGTGCGCCGGGCCGCCTCCGCCGCGTTCCAGGAGGGCGTCGGCCGCTCGGGCCTGTACCCCGAGGGCATCGACGTGCTGGGCAAGATCGACTTCTACTCTGTGTCTATCCGGCGCAAGGCGTTCACCGAGGCTGCGCCCGCCGCGGCGCACCACGCAGTGTACCGCCGTGCGTTCCGGGAGCACCTGCACAACATCACGCTGCGGCACTGGGACGGCGCGATGCGGGTTGCGGGCGCGGCCGCGCTTGCGTCACTGCTGCAGCTGGAGCCGGCCGACATTCCGGACTCAGTAAGCCGGGAGCTGGCGCAAGTGTCGTCCTTCGACTCGGCGAGCGCGCACGGCGCGCTGCTCGCTCTGTCGCGGATCTCGCCCATGCTCGGTGACGACGGGAAGGCGGGCCTCTTCGAGGCGCTGACGCGGGTGCGCCCTGGCGCGCTCGTCACGTCAAACGCGGCCGACATCGTGACGGGCGGGTGTCAGCTGGCGGCGGCGGCGCTGACGCCGTCTGCGGACCTGGTACCGCTCGAGCGCTTCTTCGCGGCCGCGACGCAGCGGCGCGAGACGGACGTGCACGACGCGCTCGCGGCGTTGTGCGCACGCATGAGCGAGGTGCAGCCCGCCAACAGTATGGCGTATGTGCGCCGCACGATGGGCGAGCTCGGCGCCGCGCGCGCCGCCACACGCCAGGCCGCCGCCCTCTGCCTCGGCAGCTACCGGTACCGCAGCGCGGCGGAGGTGAGCGGTCCGCTCGAGGCGCTCCTGGCGCTGTTTGGGAAGGACACGAAGGCCGACGTCGAGACGCGGCGCAACGCGGTGCAATCACTAGCGCAGATCTCGTTGCAAACCGCGGACAGCGCGCCTCTCAGTGAGTTGGGTTGTTCGAGCACAACTGACCCCAGTCCGCGCGGTTGAGTACGAGCGCATCCTGCGCACGCTGACAGACGCGCTCGACGACTACACGACGGACCAGCGCGGCGACGTCGGCTCGTGGGTGCGCGTGGCGTCTGTGAAGTCCCTCGCTCAGGTCCTCGCTGGCGCCGCGGCGCAGCCGAACGCGCTCCAGCTCGTGCCGCAGGAGCTGTTCACGCCCGCGGTCGCCGGCATCGCGAAGCAGGCGTTCGAGAAGCTCGACGTCGTGCGCGAGGCCGCGACCGAGGCGTGGGGCGTGCTGCTTGCCGCGGACGCGGACCGGGCCTGGGACTGGCCGGGGGCGGGCGCGATGGCCACGGCCGACGCTGCGGGCCGGCGCTGCGCGCGCCCGTCTGCGGAGTGGTTCAGCGCCGGCCTCGCCCTGCTCGGCACGCCGGTGCATGCGACGGTCGTGGCGGGCCTCGTGCAGAGCGCCGGCGCCGTCGTGCACTCGACGAGCGAGCGGTGCCTGCGCCCGCTCGTGCCGTGGCTGCTCGCGCACGAGGCTGACCGCGCGCACCTCGTCGCGGACGCCGTGGACGTGCTCGGCGCGCACCTCGCGTCGAACCGCATCGCCGTGCCGGCACTGACGGCGCTGTCGCGCCTGATGGAGGCGGGCGTGGAGCCGGACGAGGAGCAGGCCGCGCGCCTGCTCGGCCTGGCTGCCCGCGGGCTCACGACGCTCAAGAGCATCGACCGCCTCGTGGCCGCGATGCGCGTCATCGTCGCGCTCTTCGCCCTGCCCTACCCCGACGTCAAAAGGCGCGCGGCAGGCTTCGTCGGCTCGCTGCTCTGCCACCGCTTCCCGCGCGTAAGTTGTCCAAACAGGAACGAGCTGACACCAGATCCGCGCCGTCACGGCCGAAACGCTCTACCTCGCCGTCGGCGACGAGGCGGACCCGGAGCTCGAGGAGCTCCTCCTCGAGACGCCCTGGGCCGAGGCGGGCGACAAGGCGACGGCGGGGCGCGCCGTCGCGCTCCTGCGCGAGATGGCGTAGGAATACATGGCAGTTGTACATACAGCACTCGATACTCGATGCAATGCGATCTAATGACCTCCTCACCTCGGGCGGGTCGTGCGCCCCGGCGCGCTCGTCGCGGGGAACGGGCTCGCGGCGCCTGGCGCGGCAGTGAACGGGCTGCGCGGCTTGTCGGCGTCCTCGCGCTCGACATGCGGCAGCGGGTTACCCCACAGCCAGCCGCCGACCCAAAGGCCCTGCACGACGACGCGCTTGCCGAGCACCTCTGCGGCGAACATCTTGCCGAGGCCCGCGTGCACCTTGACCCAGTTCGGGAACTGCGACAGCGAGTGCAGCAGCGGCGAGTGCTCCGAGAAGCGCGCGCCCTTCTTGAAGTAGCCGACGCGATGCAGCGCGAGCGTGTACATGTCCTCGAAGTCGTCTGGCTTTGTGCCCGCCCGCGTCGCGTCGACGAGCGCCTGCGCCGGCGTCAGGTCGGAGCCGAGCACCTGCGCCGACCCGAACAGGTACGGCAGGAAGACGTAGTCGTCCAGCCCCCACACGCCGTGCGACCCCGCCGGCTCGAGCCGGTACGTCGCCTGCAGCGCCGTCGTCAGGTCGAGGTAGCGCGGGAACACGCGCAGCACGAGGTCGTCCGCGATCGCGTCTGTATCGGCGCACCCCGACATCGCCAGCGACACGCTGACGGAGTATAGCGCGCACGCAAACGCCAGCTCGTGCCCGGTGCCGTAGTCGAGGCGCGTCTTGTGCCCGAACGCGTGGCTCTGGATCAGCAGCGGCAGCACCTGCCCGCGCAGCCGCTCGTCCATCCAGTCCAGCATCGGCGGGAGGCGCTGCACGTCAGCTTTAGAAGAGGCAATCCAAGCAGACCCCGCGGGGCGAACTCACCTCCTCGACCAGCGCGATGTACGTCCGGAACGCTAGGTTGCCGAACCGCTGCGAGCTCTGCGGCTGCGGCGGCACCTCGGCGATCCAATCCATGAGCGCGTCCAGCATCCCCATCAGCTTCAGCACGCACTGTCTGTCAGCTGCAGCCTTCGCGGTAGCTCACCTCGGCCTGCACACCCTCCGTTCCATGCCGGATCGGCTGTCCCTGGACCCGCGCACAGCGCCGCTTCAGCCACGCCTGAAAGCACTGGTAGCCCGGCGTGCTCGGCCAGGCTGCGACGTTGCGCTCCGACGCGAGCACCGGCTGGGGCGCAGCGGGATCCGCTGGTAGAGCAGCAAGAACTTCTTCGATCTTCCCGCCGGCTGGTAAACTCGGAGGGCCGCCCGCTCCGGGGGCGCGAGTCGGCGCTGCAGTCGGCGGCGGCATGCGCGGCGCCAGCGCCGGTGCCACGGCAGGAGCCATCGTCGGAGCCTGCGTTGGTGCTCTTGTTGGCGCCTGCGTCGGCGCCATGGTCGGAGGAGGCTTTCGGGTCTGTCCTGGTCGGTCGTCGCTTTCCATAGCCGGTATCGGTGAGAGAAGGAATCTAGAAGGGCAGGCTCATGTCGCCTCCGCATCTTAGCGTCATCTCGTCATCTCCGCCAGGAGTCGCCGCCGATAACGGAACCAGATACCGATCCGATCCTTCCTCGGCCACGCGAGCAGGTGGAGGGGAGGTCGCTTCCCAAAGTTTGAGGCTGAGACGCCGCCCGCGACGACCGCTGCTGGCCGCCGAGCACGACGTCGAGCCCAGAGCGCATTGTTGTTGCATTGCTATACACCCCATACCAACACCACGCGCGACAAAGCGATCAAAAGAGGTACACGATGCCGCAGTACTTCCTCCGCTCCTCCATGGAGCATCTGACGTTCCGCATCCCCGAGCTGCTCAGCATCGGCGAGCTGTTTGGCTTCCCCGTCCGCTTCGTCACGCCCGAGAAGGATCTGCAGCGCGGCGTCATCGTCATTGAGCTCGACGACGAGAAGCACATCCAGCACATCCTCGACCGCTCCATCCTCACCATGTGCGTCTCCACTGCTACTAGCTTCGCCACGCGCCCGATGCTAAGCTGACCCGCAGCTCTGCGAACGAGCTCTACGCGAGCGCAACAAACTATGACGACCTCCACGCACAGCTCAAAGAGCGGAGAGCCCTGTTCGACCCGGACATGGACACGAGCTTCCGCATCACTGTCGAGTGCGTGAACAACCGTGCGCTGAACAAGCGCGCACGCGAGATCATCAACTCGTTCGCGTGGACGGGACTGCGGGGCAAGATCGAGCTGGAGAACCCCGACGTCGAGTTTGTCGTGCTCGAGGACTGTGAGTGTCCCCAGCTCCCCGCCTCTTATCACGGGAACCCTCGCCAGAGCTTTCTTCCAGGTTGTCATCAAGCTGACTTGCAGACGACTTCGTGACGATTCACACCAAAGACGAGCGGCTGAAGCGCGACGGCTCGTTCGAGCACGTGTACTTCGGCAAGCGCGTTGGCGTCTCGCGCGCGCGCCCGATCATCAACGTGCACGACATCAAGAAGCGCGCGTTCTTCGGAAACACGTCGATGGAGGCCGAGATGGGCCTGCTGACGGCCGGGCAGACGCTCCCTGCCCCGGGCAAGCTCATGTACGACCCGTTCGTCGGCACGGGCTCGCTGCTGTACGCTGTCGCGCACTGGGGCGCGTACGTGATCGGCTCGGACATTGATGCGCGCCAGTTCAGGGGAAAGCGTGAGTCACCTCGTGTCCCCGGTGGAATGGCTGCGGACGCTGACAATGCAGAGAAGGGAAAGGACATTGTGCCCGGTATTCTCAGGAGTGCGGAGCAGTACGGCGTCAAGGACAAGTTTATCGACACACCGTGTTTTGACGTGACGCAGGGCCCGTGGAGGAGAGGCGGCTGGCTGGACGCGATTGTAACGGATCCCCCCTGTGAGTATCCTGAAGGTTGTGCAAGGGTAAAACTGACATCAGACGGTGTGCGCGCTGGTGCTAAGCGGACGGGCAAGTCGGCGACAAGGAAGCGCAACCAGCTGCGCGATGAGCCCTTCATGCTCCCGGACGGGACGTGGGCACATGAGTGAGTGCCCAGTCCCCGTCGCTTCTTCAGCTGTCGATCGGTCGCCGAGCTAACCCACAGGCAAGAAGGCTACCTGCCGCCGTCAAAGGCGTACGAGCTCGTGGACCTGGCGCAGGACCTGGTGCAGCTGGCGCGCTACCTGCTCGTGCCAGGAGGACGGCTTGTGTTCTTCCTGCCGACGATCTCGGACGAGTTCGAGCACGTCGACGTGCCGGTCGTCGAGGGCATGCGCGAGATCAAGTTCGCCGACGGCTCGGTGCAGGACTTCGGCCGCTGGGGCCGCCGCCTCATCACGATGGAGAAGACGGCGCAGGACGACGGGCCCCCGCCCACGTTCGGAGACCACTCGGACCTCATCGGCGAGGACCGCGTGCCGGCGCACCACAACTTTGCCAAGCGCGTGAGTACCCCGAAGATCGCAGACGGAGAGCGACCATGATCTCGGAAAGCATCGTAGAGAGCTAACAGGTATCAGTACTTCGAGAAGCCCGAGCGGCCCGAGAAGCCGCAGTGGACCGCGCCGGGCGCCGCCCTCAAGGCGGAGCCGGCCCGGGCAGACGCGGCCGATGCCGTCACCGCCGGGGCGGAGAAGCTTTCCCTCTAGACTTCACTCTTACGACCCTCCGACGCCGTTGTAGCTAGACCCTGTAGCCATATCTGAGTAGTTACAATCATGCATATGCTGGGGAGGCGAACCGCGATCTGGGCCCGATGCTAGAACGTGATAGACTTAGGTTTTGCGTGCCGGCCGTCCCAGGACGGGGTGCTCGTGGCCGGAAGAAGGGATAGGCGAAAGACGAAGGTCGGAGTGGCTTTACCACGTTCCCTTCAGCATGCCGGGAATGCGGCCCGCGAGCGCGTTCTGGCGGAACTGGAAGCGGCACTGCGCGAAGTTGTTGAGGACACCTGTTTATCAGCTTTCGCTATTCTGGCACATCCAAGCTGGCCCCGTCGCCGTGCTCGGAACGGCTTGGGCAGTGCTCGCCCGCCCGCGTAAGCCGCCTCCGTGCAGCGTGCCGCAGCCGCAGCCGCACTCACCGTGTCCCCTTCCGGTCCACATGCATCGGTTCTTGATGTTGACCATGCGGCCCTCGCCGTCGTTGTAGCTGTTGAGCGCGAGCTGCGCCTTGTGCCGCGTCTGCGCGGGCAGCGTCGTGTTGCGCGCGACGGCGAGGTAGGCGTTGCGCTGCGCCTCAACCTGGACGGCGGCGGCGCGCTTCCGCAGGTCGCGCAGGATCCAAGACTTGTTGCCCATTGTTGCTGCTGCGTGGTGGTGTGCTGGTCGTGATCGATCACGGCGACGGCTCGAAAAGTGGACATTTCGGAGGTGGTTTGAAACGAGCAGTCGGACGGGAGCATTCTCGCGTGGCATGCACGTGAAGCCGCTGTCGGATGTCTTCCCGCACGACGACATCTCTGGAGCGTTTCCGCGATGTGCATGCACTTCAGCTGGTAGCGGCATAGGCGATCATCTGGGGAGACTAAAGCTCCGCAAGTACGGTGCATTGCAAGGTGGTAGGGTGAAAGTTGGACCCATTTAAGGCTGGTACTTCTTCACCGTCGCGCCACTTCTGAGACGCCAGAACAAGCTACCTGGTGTCCCAACGCAGAGCAATCCACAATAGCTATTACACAACGGAGGGAAGGAACGAAAGTCTTCGTAGTCAGATCGCCTGATCACTTCTGCCCCAGGCGGTGAAACTACTGTTATGCTCCAACAATCTCTTTCCGAGCTAACACTGAAGAGAGCGAGTAGCGAACGAGGCTGCTTGACGGAGCGCTCACTCATGCCAATCAGTCAGTGCCAGTCAGTCCACACACTAAGAGCTCGCACAGCCCTCGCATTTGCAACCGAAGCCATATGCAAGCACTTTGCTCACTCCAGATATCCAGATGCAAAAAGGTGCTCCATGCCCGTAGCGTTTTCGCGCTTCAGTTACGCCCGTGCATCAAATCTCGAGATAGACTTCTTCGCAGGATAGCTTACTTCTTGGACTTGGCCTCCTTGTCCTGCCAGTCCTGCCAGGCGCCCTCGTAGTTCTTGACGTTCTTGTAGCCGGCCTTCTCGGCGATGTCGGCCGCCTTGTTGAGGTTCTTGCCGTCGCGGTCATAGAAGATCATCTTCTGGTGCTTCGCGGGCCGGGGAAATGCGAACTCCTGACTTTGTCAGCTTGCGGCCGAAATATGAACAGCTAGCTCCCTCTCCCTCTCTGCTCCACCGATGTCTCTGGGCGCCGCCTCTAGCCCCTTGGGAGCGGTAAGCGTGCGGAACTAGACGGCGATCCCGTCCAGCTCAAGCGGACAGCAGACGAGGGAACACCTCAGACAGAGCGAGGGTAGGGCTTGACAGCCTCGAGGCTGGGCACAACACGAACTTGCATAGCTCGCGCGCCGCGAGCCCGACTCCACACACTCACCTTCTGGAAAGCGCCGTCGGGGTAGGTCTCGCCGAGGACCTCAGCGAGACGGGAGAGGGGCACGTTGACGGCTGAGGGGATGGAGCCGTTCTCGACCTCCTTGGGGTCGCGGACGTCGATGATCGTCACATCCTGGGGTCAGCTCGATGCGTGCGACCAGTGTTTAGCGGGATTCGGCTTGGGATGAACGATCAGCCCTAGGGCACTTATCCATCCGTCAGAAACTCGGACCGATTGACTGTCTAGCTCCGAGCTAGAGCTGGTCGATCTAACGTCCATCCACCCGAGGTAGCCTTGGGATTATCCAGACGAGGCTGTTCAGACGAGGGCCGAGGACGGCGGGACGGAGGTTTAGAGTGCACTGACGCCGGTCTCGGTCTGGGTCAAACGTGCCTCAGCCGGCCCAGCCGCTGCGAGGGTCACTCACGTCAGTGGGCTGCTTGGTGAGAGGCTTGACGTCGTTGTAGGTGACGGATCCGGCGGCGCGGAGGGCGGACGCGGAGAAGGCGCGGGCCTGGGGGCGGACGGTCTGGAGGGCGGTGCGGAACATGGTGTCGATGGAGAGATGTGCGGTTGAGAATGCTGAGAGGATGTTCAGACAGCCGACCTCGCTTGTGCAGAGCGTACGGGCACGCTGGTTGGGAGGGGAGGCCAGGTGCCAGACCGTTGTTCGCGAGCTTGCTAGATGCCGTACGCGCACCACCCCAGCAACATAGACCAGGGCGTGCAGGGGATGTACGTCACTACATTCCCACGGCATGTCATTGGCCTCGACTCCGAGCCATGTGGCCTCAACCTCGATCGCCTCCACCTTGACCTTCCTCAGACTCAGCTTCCACAGCCGCCCCGATAGTACAGATGTGCATACACGTCTCTCACTCTACCTCGCACGAGAGACTACCCGGAATCTAACGGAACCGATATCTAAGCCTAGTTGTTGTAGTGCTCCTGCGCGAGCATGCGGATCTTGTCCGAGATGAGTTTCGGGTCGACAACGAGGTCGTCGCGGTTGGGGCCCTTGGTGTCGAGCGTATGGTCGCATCCGCGGTCGGGACAGTCGTACACTTCGCACATGCCCTTGTCCTCGAACACCTGCCAGTGCCGGACGCCGGCGGCGGTGGCGAGCGGCCCGTAGTCGTTCATGGAGCACACCTTGGCCATGATCTCGAACACGGCCTTGCCCGGGCCCGGGTTCATCCATAGGGTGTGCGTGAGGCCGTTGCCGTGGACGCCGATGAGCACGTCGGTCGCCGCCATACGCGCGATCTGCTCCTCGAACGGCGTCCCGTCCGTGAAGTGCAGCACAGTGAGCTCAGCGACGCCCTCGTCCTGCAGCCGCTCCAGCTCGTGGATCAGGTTCTTGTGCGCCGCATCCGTCAGCCGACGGCTGGTGTCCTGCCGCGTCAGGTACGACACGCGCGGGATGCGGGACGGGCGCAAGTCGATAGAGCCACGGTAGCTGTTCAGCAGCACGTCGCGCAGGTCGGCGAGCCAGTTAGGGTCGACCGGCACACGCAGCACGTCGCCCCACGGCTTCCAGCCAGCTGAAGGGCCGGCGTGGCCAGCGAAACGGTCCGCAACAACGGCCTGGCGGATGCGGTACAGCTGCTCGGTGGCCGCGCGAGCGTCCCACGTTGTCTTGGACTCGATCGTAGCGTCGGGGCTGAGGTCAGCTGATTCCTCTCGGTGGATCACACCGTAGGTCTCCCGCCAGGTAGCCTTCTCGTCCTCTTCAAGAAAGGGGGCATCAGAAGCTTCACCAAAGAAGACTCGGGCAAAGCCGCTTGCAACTTCCGGCAGCAAGGCCTAATTCACTCACAAAAACGCCTTCATGAAGAACTGGTTGGCGCCGGCGTGGTCCGCCCAGCCATATGAGTGATGCAGGTCCGTCTTGGCGAGCTCCTCAGGCGAGTACAGGCGCGAGAACGCGATCGTCGCGAAGGACGGCACCTTGATGCCCGTGCGGAGCGCCCAGTGATTCCAGATACGCCAAGCACCGAGGAACAGTTCTCCGATCCAGTGGTAGTCTGCTGTCAGGTCCGGCTCACATAGTTCTATCGGCGCGCCTTCCCTGCAGACCGCGGGGTAAGGTGCCGGCGTTACTCACAGTGGTCGACGACTGTTGGGCGTCAGCTACTACTTCGACATGCCGGTGGGGTTACTCACAGTGGTCATCGTGCGCGATCAGCATGGGGCTCGGCAGGTCCTCAGCGGCGTCGGTGAAGGCCATGGCGCCGGAGGGGCTCAGCGTCGTGCCGAGCTGGTTGCGCTCGCTGACATGCTTCGAGATCGCGTCCATGCGGATAGCGAGCACCTCGACCTTGCCTGGACTGTTGTTCGTGTCGTCGCGCGCGCCGCCCGTGAACATGACCTTGGACGCCGGGAGCGCCCACGGCTGATCCGTCACGATGTAGTACGTTCCATTGCGCCAGTACCTGGGATTAGCTGTGCCCATCCCTTCCCGTGCGGTGCTCGGGATCGATTTGTGCCTCGCCGAATGCCTCTAGCGCTCTGTCGTGTGCTCCCCGTGTGTGTTTGTACGTCTTCCCCGATGCTCGCAATCCGGCTGAGGAGGAACGGTCCTGATGGACGGAGGAAGGGCTGAGAACCGGGGGCCACAGACGGCGCTCGAAGGGGGCACGTTACCGCCGAGCTACTCACAGGTTCTCGAACACGGTGAAGCCCGGAGCGTGGGCGAGCACGCTGGTGAGGTGGTGCTCCTTGGGGTACGCCGGGTCGAGAGGTCCGCGGACGCTCGGGGCGGGGGTGTCGGGCAGCCAGCCCAAGCGCGGCAGGCGCGAGAGCGAGGGCAGGACGAAGCCGACGAAAACGACCACGCCCAGGACGCCGAGGAGGCGCGCGAGCGGACGGTTCATAGCGAGTGGTGGAGAGAGAGTGAGTGATGGCGAGTGTATGCACAGCTCGCACAAATGATGGGTCGCGGTCCGGCGTTCCTCAAAGGTGCCGGGGTATGGAGCGGCGGAGGGCGCGAGGCCGGCGCGCCAAAGGGCGGATATCTTTGCATCCATCCTTTGGTGGATCCTCGCCACTCACAAACGCAGGGCACCGAGGGCAGGAGGATCCTCCGTGCGGTCCCTGCGAGCTCAATGAGCCGTCCCTGGAGTTCCAGGGGGTCGCTCCAGCATGCTCTCGCCAGACAGCTCAGCGCTCGTGCACTGCCCAGAAGACGGCAATGAAAACATTCTCCTAGCGCTCCTGGCGCTTCTTGTCGCTCCTTGAATGGTGATTCACACCTGAGCCTGCAGAACAGCAAATAGCGCCGATTTCAGAGAGCCGGCCAACAACTCCACGGCATCAAGGCACAGGCACGCTTCCAGGATCCCAGAATCCCAGGATCCGCCGCTGCCTGAGTGCAGAACCCTGCTGACTTTCACAAGGGCCTGCAGGCTGCAGGATACAGATTTAGCACCACTGCTCTGCGTCCTGTACGCTAACGAACTTGTGCTCCTGCGTCTGCAGAAGGACAGAAGGGGCAGATAGCAGTTGACGCGTGCGCGTCAAACAGACACAGGGTGTCGGGCCTAGCAGATCAGACAGCACTTAGCCCGAGCGCAGGTCGGTCTTCGATGGTTGTACCGAGCGTACCAACCACAGAAGCCAACCACATCAGTTCCTGGTCCGCTCGACTGAGCACGACTCCCCCTGCTTAATCCCCTTAAGCTTCTTCTATCGATGCGCTTCTGAGCTTGCGCACTCGTTTGCCCTCTCCGAAGGTCCCGGTCCCGATTGGCCGGGGTAGTGGAACCTCTTCCACTTGAACTCACTCTCGTACACCTTAGGCCGTTCCCAGCGATGAGGCTTCTACAGCCTGTATGGAGCGACTAGGCTGAGACTGGGCTGAGAGCAGCTTGTTCGGATGCACACTAGACTGCTAACGAGCACTGGGCTCGCGCGGCCGTTTCTGGCTGTCCTGGCTGTACCCTGACGCCGCCCTCTGGCATCGGAAGCCAGCGGCCAGCGGGCAGACATTCCGTAACCGTTGCAGTGCCTTCTCGATGCTGCCGGCAGCGATGCCCGCTGACCCGCTGCACCAGGCGGGACCAGGCTGCATGCAGGCTGGCCTGGCCGCCGGTTTCATTGGGCTTTCTATCGGGTTGCCGTTGCGCGGGATGCAGCGAGGGATCGAGGAGGGGGCACGGGCAGGACTTCAGTGTAGGCCTCATAGGAGGATGGTACGAGGAGGCGTCGAGGAGCAAGACCGAAGCTAGTGTGGCCAAACAGACATTGGGCGCGGCTCCCGTCCCGAGAACGAGAGAGCAGGAACCCGAACCCGCCAGCCGCGCGCACCACCGTGGGCGGACGCGCTCCGTCGCTAGCTCTCTGGTCTGGTGCGATGGCGCCTTTGACCTCCTCAGCCATGCAGCCATGGTCCTCATACACCGCAACACCTTCAGACTTCGAAACAGGACAGAATCTGTCGATTTAGCCCCCGGGGCAGTGGCGCTTCGCATGGCGTCGACCACAGCGGCTAACCTCCTTTCTGGGCTATGGGCCATAAATGGTGGCGCATTGGCGCACCCAAAGGCGGCAGACCGGAGTTCTGGGAGTTGTCCTTGTTGTTTCCTACCGCCCACCTGCACTCGCGTCTCCAGAAGTGTTAGACTGCTTACTGTAGCATGACGGGTGTTGAGTGAGACAACAACAAAAGCGATCGGGGAACGGAAGTGTTGTTGGGCGACGACCCCTCCTGTTTCGTAGCCGGTTCCTGCGGCAGCGGCAGCGGGGCCGAGAATGGAAGGAGACGGGTAGGGCCGCAGTACTGGCGCTCCTTCTACAGGCCGTCAGCTGGCTCTCT
The DNA here is from genome assembly GCA_023630055.1 of Trichosporon sp. PB005A. Lineage (NCBI taxonomy): Eukaryota > Fungi > Basidiomycota > Tremellomycetes > Trichosporonales > Trichosporonaceae > Trichosporon > Trichosporon sp. PB005A. The sequence continues at coordinate 481,032 of JAMALZ010000012.1, forward strand.
CCGGCTGTCGTATGAACCTTGCTCGGAGCGTCCTTGTGACAATTCAAGAGTCCGACGTTGCATCCGATACTGGCTGTTTCCCGGCATAAGACCATACTGTCTGGTCACAAGGCGCGAGCCCCCTCCTCGCGTGAACAGCCAGGCTCTGTGGGATGCTCGGACAGACAAAGCATCCACAGGGAACCCGTCTCTAACCAAAGCCTGGGCGACTCAACCTCTTACCTCTGAGAGGCGATGACCGCGGAGCAACGAAGCTTCGGGGAAACGGGAATGTCTCGGGCGAACGACCGAACGACCGGCGACGATGGATCACATGTCGCAGCACAGCTACGGGATATCCGCCTGGAATCTTATTATGTGGACGCCCACTGGGGCCCAGAGCGGGTGTTGCTGGGCTTATCTTGCAACGCCCCACCAGCAGCTTAGGCGGGGAACACTCGCTGCAGTCGTTTCATCTATCAGGCGCCTGGAGGCCGGGAATGAGCAATAGAAGTGTGTCCCTCGTCTGCTCGTCAGATGTGGAACGAGGCCAGAAATCGAATGACCCCCCCGTGCGTAGAAGCAATGATTGCCCGAGTGAAGTCAGCATATCGTGTTGTTTGGTTCTGCATCTGCAGGTCAAGTCACGTGCACCCACTGCCCCTGCTACAAGGAAGCGGCGGGTGCGGGATGCGTCGTACCGCACAACCATGCCCCTATCTCAGTACGCAGCCCAAATAAACCACTCCTTCCCCCGCACGGCGATTGGAACTGCTAGCTGCATCTCATACCGCCACCCGTGGGGTCTCCTCGGCGAACATGAGTGCCAAGCCTACCCGTTGCTCCACAGCAGGCACATCCTCAGAAATTTTTATCAGATACGAGCTTGTGTGGAGCGTATCAGTCCACGTGGGCCACATGGTTTGCGGCGTTCTGCGGCGACCTAAGTCACGTGACACTCACCTGCGTCTTTCTGGTCACCTCTGTCGTCGTGTACCTGGCCGCTTAACCCTAACCATCTTCGGTGTCGGCGACTCCGTCTACAGCGCCGCCCCCACGCGCACCAACGCCTGTGATTCGACCCCAGCTCGCCGGTGACGACTCGTGCGTGTGAGTGAGGGGCGGTGACTCGCCCGATGCGGGGTAATTTTGCCCCTCAAGACATTTCGCCCTGGCAGCTCGGGCTGCGAGCACCCCGGCCATGCCCTCGGATGCCGACCCTTGGGCACGCCTGGGCCGACCGAAGTGAGCGCGAGTCGCCGATTCGCGACTCGATCGCCCGAGCCTACAGCCCCCGAGCCACCGAGTCCAGAGCCGCCGGAGCTGCAATATCACGCAGCGCTAGCTCCTAGCTCGCCAGCAATGGCACGCTGGTTCTCATATTCCCTCGCACACATGCACTCGCGGAGTAGCGCTGGCCCGAGCTCGCTGTGCCGATCACCGCCGATGCCACCACCGCGGTGCCGATGGCCGCATGGCCGGGGTCGCGGGCTCGTGGCCCGAGCCTCGGACCTCGACTCGATTGAGCCGCGAGTGGGGCGCTCCGCTGGAACACGCATGTGCGCGCATGTGGGCAGGCAGCCAAGGCGGTCCGGATCATTGGGCCCACTACCGCTTTGGGCTGGCCGGAGCCGCTGTGTGCGCCGCGTCATTGGCGGCAGTGACGCCGTGGCAAGCAACATTCCGAGGTATATCCCCCTCACCTGGACGCACAGACTGCTGGGCGAGCTGGGCAGGCGTGAGGCAGGCATGCAGCAGCCATACCCTCTACGCACCGACCGCTGCATGCACGCTTCGAACGCACCACGCGCACGCAATGCACACAACATCGTTGGACCCGGGCACACCCAGCCAGGGCCAGTGGGGCCGGTGGCGCGTGAAAACCGACGAAAACCCCTTAATTCCCGCCGATGCCGGCGGGCCCTAGGTTCAGCGGGTGAAGAACACCGCGCCGATGGCGAAATGTGCGCGCTCGAGTGCGATACCCACAGCAGAATTGCTGACGTACCACCGCTGATGTCAGCAACCAGTCACAAAAAATTCGCCGCAATCAGCCCTCCTCGCAATCTGATAGGCCGAGCGTCAAATCTCGCTGCCTTCCAAGCTGAATCATGGTTGCTGATTCAGACCTCGGAGCGAGCGAGGCGACAAGCGCTGTAAACATGCGAGGGACTAATGCGAGGCATATCAGGGTCGCCGATGTCACCGTACGCCGGGGTGACAGGGTAGCGGGGCTGATGATAACAATTTCTTCAGCGTCTATATCTACTACTCCACAGCCCCCAACACGTTTGTTTTCCGCCAGACAAACTAGGCTACACCAATCCATTAGCCATGGACCAGCAACGACCAGGGGCTGAGACGCCCCAGAACGACTACTCCGCCTCGGGGTCCCAGTACGGGTCCCAGGCTGGCTCGCAAATCAACCTCCCTGCGGGAGCCTCCAGCTCCATGCTCCAACTCCGATCGAGCACCCAAGTCACCCTTGTCGAGACTGCGACTGAGTCACCGACGGCTTACAACACTAAGGGGCCGAAGAACAGCTCGACCCCTACCCTCAGCTCCCAGAAGGAGGAGCAGTACCACATCCCGGAAGACCTTTCTCGCCACACGTCCCCGGCGATCACTGAAGTCCGACGGACAAGCACAGACACCCAGGATGGCATGACCGAGTGGTCCTTCGCTGCCCAGCTCAAGGTGAGTCACTTCATGTCATCGGTCTACAGCGTTGTGCTGACTGTCAAAGGCTAGGCAGGCGGCTCTCGTCGAGCGCGGCCTCCCGCCGGTGCGCAACGTCTCGCTGTCGTGGCAGAACCTGTCGGTGCGCGGCGTCGGTGGCGTCGACGATGTGCAGTTCGCCCCTGACCTCGGTGCCATTGTTGCGCCCTGGACCGTGATCAAGCAGAAGAAGAAGGTCGAGGCGTACGCGCAGTCTGTCGCCGAGAAGAAGTCGAAGCAGCCTGGGTTCTCGCCGATGGCGTGGCAGCCCGGCATGCCGACGCCGAAGAAGGGCGAGCCGGGACTGCGGAAGGGCCAGCGTTACCTGCTCAAGGACTTCAACGGTCTCCTGAAGCCTGGAGAGATGATGCTCGTCGTTGGCCGCCCCGGATCCGGATGCACGACATTCCTCAAGGCGCTTGCGGGGCTCACGTCATCGTATGCCGGTATCGACGGCACCGTGCGCTACGGCTCGCTCGAGGCGGGCTCCAAGGAGATGATTGCACTCCGTGGCGAGGTCACCTTCAACGACGAGGAGGACGTGCACGACCCCAACCTGCTCGTCGGCCGTACGATGGACTTTGCCACTCGCATGGAGACGCCGAGCGACCGCGTTCGTGCCCTCGACAGCAACGGCAAGCCCATCACCGAGAAGCAGTACCAGGAGGAGACCAAGACGGACCTTCTCCGCGTGTTCGGTATCGAGCACACCGCCGGCACCAAGGTCGGCAACCAGTACATTCGTGGTGTGTCTGGTGGTGAGCGCAAGCGTGTCTCGCTCGCCGAGTTCCTCACCGCCGACTCGCAGATCATGTGCTGGGACCAGGCTACCCGTGGTCTTGACGCCTCGACTGCGCTCGGCTTCGCCCGCACTTGTCGCACTCTTTGTGACGTCGACAAGCGCGTCAACGTTGTCACCCTCTACCAGGCCGGTAACGGTATTTACGACCTCTTCGACAAGATCACCGTCATTGCCGAGAGCCGCCTCATCTACTACGGCCCCCGCGACATGGCCCGCTCCTACTTCGAGCAGCTCGGCTTCGAGCACATGGAGGGTGCCAACACTGCCGACTACCTCACCGCCGTTACTGCGCTGAACGAGCGCAAGATCATCCCAGGCTACGAGGGCAAGGTGCCCAACACCGCCGCCGAGTTCGCGGAGATCTACCAGAAGTCCGACCTCTGCCGCCAGATGCGCCAGGAGGTCGACGACTGGGTCGCCGACAAGGCCGCCCGCGAGGCCGAGTCTGAGGAGCTCAAGGCTGTCAACATGGCCTCCAAGACCAAGTACGCCATCAAGGCCCTTCCCCAGAAGGAGTCGTGGGGCAAGCAGGTCTGGGGCTGTATCGTCCGTGAGGGCCAGCAGCGCTGGGGTGATCAGTGGTCCTTCTGGGCTCGCCAGGGCACAACGCTTGTCCAGGCTCTCATCAACGGTTCCGTCTATTACAGCGTCCCCGACGACACCTCCGGCCTTTTCCTTCGTGGCGGTGTCATCTTCATGCTCGTCCTCTTCCCCGCCATTCTCGCGTTCTCTGACCTGTCCGAGGCCTTCATGGGCCGCGGTGTGCTCGGAAAGCAGAAGTCTTACGCCATGTACCGGTCCTCGCTCATGTTCATCGCCCAGGTCGTCCTCGACATCCCCATTTTCGTCATCCAGCTCGCCATCTACACCCTGGTCACGTACTGGATGGCCGGCCTCAAGTCGAACGCGGGTAACTTCTTCCTCATGTTCTTCTTCACCTGGCTCAACGCGCTCGTGTTCACGTCGCTGTTCCGCGCGATCGGCTACGCCTTCGACATCTACAACGACGCCTCGAAGATTGCTGGTTCTGTCTTCACGTTCTTCGTCCTCTACGGTGGTTTCGTCATCTACACCCCGTCGATGCACCCGTGGTTCAGCTGGATCCGCTGGCTCAACCCGGTGTACTATGCGATCGAGAACCTGATGTCGACCGAGCTCACGGACCTGACCCTGGACTGCGCCCCGCCTCAGCTTGCTCCCTTCGGTCCGGCGTACGCCGGCCAGCCGGCCGGTTGTGCCATCCCTGGTGGCAGCAAGGGCACGACTCTCGTCTCCGGCACCAAGTACCTCGACCTTGCGCTGAAGTTCTACAAGTCGCACCGCTGGCGCAACTTTGGTATCATGATTGCGCTCTGGATCGGTGCCATCTTCCTCGGAATGCTCTTCGTCGAGCGTCTCCCCGCTGCCGGTTCCAAGCCCGCCGTCACCCTGTACAAGCGCGGTGGTGGCTCCGCTTTCCGCGCCGCTGCCAAGGACGCCGAGGCTGCTGAGGGTGTCGACAACGAGAAGATCAACAACAACGGTAACCAGAAGAACGGGCCGCCCCGCAGCGGCACCGCGACCCCGCGCAGCGGCATGCAGATCGGCCCCGTTACTGAGAAGCCCGGACAGCTCAGTCGCACCCCTTCGCGCCTGGCGCAAGAGGCGCAGGGCACCACCTTCACCTGGAAGAACCTGAGGTACACTGTTAAGGCTGAGGGCCGTGACAAGCTTCTGCTTGACAACGTTTCGGGTTACTGCAGGGCCGGTACCATTACTGCGCTCATGGGATCGTCCGGTGCCGGAAAGACCACGCTTATGGACGTGCTCGCCGCGCGCAAGAGTGAGGGTACCATTGAGGGTGAGGTCAAGCTCAACGGCCACTCTCTGCCCGTTTCCTTCCAGCGCACGACCGGCTACTGTGAGCAGGTCGACATCCACCTTCCGACCAGCACTGTCCGTGAGGCCCTCGAGTTCTCCGCGCTTCTCCGCCAGCCCCGCCATCTCAGCGATGAGGACAAGCTCGCGTACGTCGACGTCATCATTGACCTGCTCGAGCTCCACGATATTGAGGACGCGATCGTTGGTCTGCCCGGTGCCGGTCTCGGTGTTGAGCAGCGCAAGCGTCTCACCATTGGTGTTGAGCTTGTTTCCCGCCCCACGCTTCTCTTCCTCGACGAGCCCACCTCGGGTCTCGACGGCCAGTCCTCGTACCAGATCCTCCAGTTCCTGCGCAAGCTTGCCGCCCAGGGCCAGTCCATCCTCTGCACGATCCACCAGCCCTCCGCTGCGCTCTTCGCCGAGTTCGACCAGCTCCTTCTCCTCAAGGCTGGTGGACGCACGGTCTACTTCGGCCCGATCAAGCAGGTCAAGTCTTACTTCGTCGGCAACGGCGCCCCCTGGCCTAAGGACGTGAACCCTGCCGAGCAGATGATTGACGTTTGCTCCGGCGACATCTCCCGCTCCACCGACTGGGCCGAGGTCTGGAACAACTCTCCCGAGTGCACGCAGATGATGCAGGACCTCGAGGTCGTCAACCAGGAGGCCATGAGCCAGTACCACGAGGAGGTTGAGGACAGCCACAAGTACGCAGCCGCCACCTCTACCCAGCTTAAGCTGGTCATCCACCGTGCCACCGTCCAACTTTACCGGGACACCGAATATGTGAGTTTACGCATCCTGCATGTATCCCGGACGTTCAGAATGCTAATTTCGGAGGTTATGAACAAGCTCGCTCTTCACATCATGACGGGATTGATCGTGGGATTCACGTACTGGAAGATGGGAACCGCGTATGCCGATCTGCAGAACAAGGTCTTCGCCCTCTTCCAATTCGCCTTCGTCGCGCCTGGAGTCATCGTCCAGACGCAGCCCAAGTTCATCGCCAACCGCGACGTGTTCGAGAGCCGCGAGAAGAAGTCGATGTTCTACCGCTGGCAGGTATTCTGCGTCGGCGAGATTCTCGCCGAGGTGCCGTACCTGCTCCTGTGTGCCTTCTTCTACTTCGTCACGTTCTACTGGACGGCCGGCTTCAGCTCTGAGGCGGGCGTTGCGGGCCCCGTCTTCCTGCAGATGGTCCTCTACGAGTTCCTCTATACGGGCATGGGCCAGTTCATCGCCGCCTACGCACCCAACCCCGTCTTTGCCGCCATGGTCCTGCCGCTCTTCATCTCGGTCCTTTCCACCTTCGCCGGCATCATGATCCCATACGCGCAGATCACTGCTTTCTGGCGTTACTGGCTCTACTGGCTCGACCCCTTCACCTACTTTATGCAGGGTCTCATCACGTTCCCGATCTGGAACTCGGATGTCGAGTGCCGCCCGCATGAGTACGGCTACTTCGACCCTCCCTCGGGCCAGACCTGCGGACAGTACCTCCAGACGTTCATGACGTACGCCACCGGTTACGTCAACAACCCGGACGCGACCTCGGACTGTCAGTACTGCGGCTACAAGAAGGGCTACGAGTATCTGCACAACCTCAACATCAAGCGCCACATCATCGGATGGCAGGGCATCCTCGTCACGCTCCTGTTCGTCATCTCGTCGTACGCCTTCGTCTTCCTGCTTCTTAAGCTCAGGAGCAAGGGCACCAAGACTGCGTCGTCGTAAGCCGCGTCGCGCCATCGACACGACAATCAACATCAAACCAACACAATAGAAGCAAAAGGATATTATCTCATCATTTCTCCGCATCGCAATCCCGAATCACAGCATTTTAATATAGACTCCGCTATAGAATCTTATCCATATAGATCGCATGGCATAAGAGCATGAACCAACTGTACACACTGCAGCTGCAAAGCGACTCACCCGACGGTGCGTGCCGGGGAGCCCTGGGGCGCCGACATAGTGGCCCGCTGTTGCACGCCTGCTCTTTTTGTTCTCCTCCACAGTCAATCACCCCTCATTTAGCCACTTAGCCTGCATGCGAGATACCACTAGCTCCCAGATCCATGCAAGAAAATGCATGCATAGGCGTATTGGCCGAGTTGAGAAACTTTGACGGCTATAGGCAAGGACGGTTGTCAGCTTGCAGCATCCGTCTTTGGACGTTCTCGTGGTGTAGTGGTTATCATACTCTCTTAGGGTGTTTCTGTACACACTGAGCTTTGCCTCCAACAATCCTGGATCCCAGGATTGAGCATTGGGAGTGGCCCCGGGTTCAAATCCCGGCGAGGACCTTTTTTGTTGTGCGTTCCCTGGTCTCGCCGTCGTCGACCCAACGGATGTGTTGGGCAACAAGCAGTCGCTAGGGTGCTGGAGGTGGCGGATCTTGGCGGATCTCGCGGTCTGCGCGTCAGCACTATCGGTTGACAGGGCCTTAGACTGTTTAATCGCCTTCACTGGGCCACGCGTACCGGAAGGAGACGGTGACTGGCCTTCGCGGAGAAGCGGGCAGGCGAGGTACTCCAAGTCATCCTGGCCTGCATCCGGGTCGGCATCGAGGTCGCTGGTAACCGCTTTTTCCGTTCATTCGAGGCGAGGAAGAGGAAGTGGTGTCGGTAAGACGCCACTGAAGGGAGATGATCGTTTGTGGGGGGGTCTGTCCGCATATCTCGCTGAGCAGGGCTCACGGATCACGCGAAGTATGCTTCTGCTGGAGAGGTTGAACATCGCTTATACTCCTGGGTTTGGAGTGCTGTCTTACGGGCAACGCTCATCCTCGACCCTACCAGTGGCACTGCCGCTTTGCTCGCAACAGACACTGAGGGCTCTCGTTCTGTGCCCTGATCCGATATTTCCACGCTTGCACGTTGAACGGACTCTCCCCGATGATTATGTAGTGTCTAAGGATTGCTGGCAGTCGTGCACTGAGATGTAATATTGCGCTGCTTTGGACAGTCCATGGTCCATCCCCGGGTTCAAAGACCCGGCCTAGACTACGGCCAAGGTGTTGCAGCAGGCCTTCCGATATTACGTTCGGCGCAGCGACGATGCACTCCCGTAGCACCCATCGAGCTACTTTAATTCAGCGTGCATACCATATCACACGAACATTGACCTACTGAGCTCGCCCAAGGCGAGTTGCAGGACGAAAGAAGACGAGAAGGCATTCAGAAGCCCGCAACTGGCCAACCGTGTACGGAGCCCCACACCCCGCCCGCCATAGCCGGCCACCCGGTCGGTAACAACGCACCCGACAACAACAGACACTTCCGCATCCATATCCCCCCATCAATCCATGGCCACGACGGAGCACGACACGCCTGACCTTAGCGCAGGGGCGAAACATCTACTGCTGGCCCGCAGCGGGGAGCAGGTGGCTCTACGGTCTGCGTCGTCTCCAGCTCGCGACCTCTGCATCCTGACCTCCTTGACCGGTCCGGGCTCGGACGCGGCGAAGCTCCTCGCACAGTGCGAGGTCCTCGATGTCTCACCGGAACTTTTCTCTGAAGAATTGCAGAGCACGCTCGGCACCCTCCCGGCACTCAAGGCTCTCCGCTTCATCGCCGGCGCTGGCGAGGAGCCTGTCCGCGTCTCCGCTTTCCCTTCCGCCCCAACGCTCGTCTACCTCGCTCCGCCCGAGACGCTCATCGACCTGAAGCCCAAGGCGGGCGACATGGGTCTCTTCCCTGTCTGCTCTTCCGAAACTCGCCGGCTTGTGTTCAACTTCCCCCGGGCCACCGACGAGCGGCTGACGTACCGGCCAAAAGGGCGACGGCCAAACGTCGACCACGTCGTGTGCGTGATGCACGACGGAGCGGGAGACGAGGCGCACACATGGATCAACTGGGCGGTGCGGTACGAGATAGAGACGACTGTGGTGCTTTGCGGGGGCGACTTTGAGGCGAAGCGCGCGGCGCTCGGCGAGCAGGTCGACCTGCACCACATCCACGTCCAGGTACTCCCCGAGGAAGACTACAGAGAGCAAGTAGGCGCAGAGACCTTCGCGCTCGAGACGCAGCGCTTCCTGTCCCTCGACGCCGCAGCATAGACAACGTAGACAAAGATAACCGAATGCATTTGGGTTACGTGTGCGGGGTATCGATACAATGACAGTACTCTATGGTGAATCTATACCAGCCTCTACTCCTCCCTGCGCACGACGCGGACGTTGACAATGTCGTACCCGTTCACGCTCATGCCGCCCTCGGACGCCGTCTCAGCGGACACGTGCCTGTTGTCCTCGTAGAGGACGCTGAGGCCGCCCTGGCCGAAGACGTTGAGGAACTTTTCGAGCGTGTGCCCGCTCTGCTTGTCGACGAGGGCGGCGGCGATGTTCTGCGCCTGGTCTGCGCCATTGCCGGACGCGGGCTTGAAGAGCTCGCCCTCCTGCGTGTCGAGGAAGAGCACGCCGGCGCCGCCGGCGGCCGCGACGTGCGCCGCCTTCTCGCTGAAGTCGCACCCGCCGCGGGGGACGAGGTAGACTGTGCCGTTAGGCCCTGGGCTGCTGAGGGGCGTGCATGCGTCGCCTTTCGCGTGCCACACCGGGAGCTGCGCGAACGGCTCCCACACGCCCGGCGCGGCGGGAACGAAGGGGCGCTGCGCGCTGGAGTCGGGCGAGTCGGCGAGCGACGCCGCGAAGCGCCGCCCGAATCCCGCCGCCGCGCCCCACACCTCGAGCAGCGGGCGCGCCGGCTCCTTCTTCAGGAAGAAGCGCAGGCGCACCACGTCCGGCGCCGGCGCGGCCGCCGACGCAATGTACCCGCGCATGCGCGGGTCCGTGATCAGCACGGCCTGGCCGCTGCGCACGCGGTGCGGGCCAATCGTCGCCGCCTCGTAGCCCGCGCCGTCGAGGCGCCAGCGCACCGTCAGCCGCAGGCCCGACACGTCGCGGATCTCCCAACCCGCCTCCGTCTGCCGCACCTTGTCCAGCGACGGCGACTTGTCCTCGGGCGCGTCCTCTAGCGCCGGGTCTGGCTCCGTCGGCGACAGGATCACCTGCAGGCTCCACACGGGCTCGAGCGGCTCGACGCACACCCCGTCCCCGGAGTAGTTCAACAGGGCCGTGAACCGCGGCTTCGGCTTCGGCTTCCACATCGCACTCAGCGGCACGTTCTCCTGTAGCGGGTCGTCGCCGAACACGAGCCACTGCGCATAGTCAAAGTCCGCACGGCCCTCAATTCCTACGGGAATCCCGCCTAATGTGGCGGGCTCGTACCGCGGGCACACCAGGGTTTCCGCTCGCCGGTTCAGCCGGTGCTGCGGCGACGGCGGGCGTTTCAGCTCCTGCGGCATCGAGAGCGGGTGTCCCTCCGTCGAAAAGACCGTCGCGTCTATCGGCCGGTCGGCGGGGTCGAACAGGTGATAAAGGTACTTGCAAGTTAGCTGGCTCGTCTCCCTCCAGCTCACCTTGAGCGTCTCGGAGAGGAAAAAGCTCTCCATGCGGTTCTCCTGCTTGCCCGTCTCGACATTGCCGAGGGACGCCAGGCCGCAGCTCGTAACTGCGCGCCGCGTGATGTCCTCGAGCACGCGCTCGCCGACCTTGAGGTAGAAGTCGTCACCAGTCGCCTGGTCGTCAGCTCGGAGGCATCATTCAGCTTACGCGGTGCAGGTAGTAGGTCGATTCGATGAACTCGGGCCGTCCCGGCCAGCCACCCCAAGCGACGCCGCGCGAGGCCGGGTCCCAGGCCTCGGGCAGCGCGGAGAACTTCTGCCATACATTCCAGAACACGAGGTGCGCCTTGATCGCGCTCTGCACGTCGCCGGCGAGCACCATGACGCCTGGGAAGAACGCAGACAAAGAGTCCACGTACGACGGCGACGCGAGCGCCGTGTTCCGCAGGTTGATCGGGCGGTACTGCTGTCAGCTGAAATGTGCATCAGGGAAGCTCACGAAGAACCCGTCGTCACTTCGGACGTGCGTCTGGATCGCGGCGTAGGCGTCGTAGAAGATGTCCATGTACTGCGCGTCGTCTGCCGTCAGCTAAATGGGAGCAGACGCCAAGCTGGACTTACCGAGCATGATGGCCGCTTTCAGGGCGTACTCAAAGTAGCTGTCGATGCCGGCCTGCACGCCCGACACGAGCGGCACGAGCCACTGCCCGTTCGAGACGCTGATGCCGTTGCCGAGGAGGTCCTCGTCCGACCTCCGGTTCCACAGCCCCATGAAGGCGCGGTGCGCGAGCGCCTCGAACCGCTTGTCGCCCGTGAGCCGGCTCAGCAGCGCGAACTCGAGCACGAGGCTGCCGGCACCGGCGGTGCCTGCGGTCAGCTAACACTATGAAGTACTACAAAGCTCGACTCACAAGTCTCTAGCGTCTCACCCTCAAGCACGCCGGTCCGCAGGTTCACACGAGCATATGGCAGGCCCGTTGGCGTGTCGAACGCTGGGAGAAGGCGCGTCGCAAGGTCCGTCGCAAGCTCAAGCATCCGCGGCGCATACCGCTTCACGTCTGCTGGCCGCTTGGTTCCGAGCGCGCGCCCCTGCTCTATTGGAGCATCCGGCAGGCCCGAAAGTGTCTGGTATGTCGAGAGCAGTGCTCCCACGGCGCGAATCGTCATCTCGAACACCTGTCGTCAGCTACCACGAGACCACGAGACCACGAGACCTGGACAGCTGGACTACCGCCGCTCCCCGGCCAGTTCGGATCCCCAGAGATGCTGAAGAACGCGGAGCAAGGCAATGACTCACCTGCACCTTCACGTCCTGGTCGAAGGAGGCCTCCTCCGCCACTCGGCGCACGGCGTCGGGGTATGCGTCGGGGTACAGCGTCGGCAGCGTCGAAAGCGTGTCGATCAGCGTGATCGACGCGTTCGCATGGATGTCGTTCACGCCGACGTTGTCAACGTCGGTGTCGCGCAGCAGCGCATCGCACGTCAGCGGCCGCAGCTCGTCCGCCGGGTACGCGTGCGCGATGTAGCCGTCGAACCCGTGCTTGAACAGCTAGAGCGTCAGCATCGTTTGCTGTTGTCCGGCGAGGTGGCTGCACCTCCCATTGCACTCCATTCTAGACCCCCAACAGAATCAGGAGCAACATGGCTTCCCCGGCACAGCCGTTATGCAGCACACTTACATCGCGGACCTGCTCGCGCAGCTCTATTCGCCGCGCAGTCGGCATGCCGACCGCGATCGGCGCGGGCGCCAGCGCCGCCGCCAGTAACAGCAGTGCACGCATCGTTCGCCTTTTCTCGGTACGTCCGCGCGCTGGATTCGGGGGCGGCGTGAGCTGCGTCAGTGACAGATGGTGTGATGCGAAGGTCGCTGGCTCGGCCTGGCGGGCTTCACGTCGATCCATCTGTCTTGAAACATGGCAGGACGCGGGGCTCCGGGCCGAAACGTGGCGGCGGGCGGGCACGGCGGGGTCGCCGCTCAGAGCCGAGGCTGGGCGGCGGGGAGCTTGGCCCGGCATGGCAACGAACCTCACACGAGCTTCTGTTCAAGTCGAGCTGCTGGTGCGTGCAGGTGCGCGAGTCGAGAGTGACGTAGGCTACGCCCGGCGTGATGCGTGAGCTCGTCGGAGGCGGGGTGGCTTCGCAGTGACTCCGCAGACGCCGTGCAGCCTGGCAGCCACTGCCATTAGGTGCATATAGGGTACGGTACAAACACACAACAGAAGTAGTGTCCGGTATTACGCGAGGTGTATCAACGGGGTGAATAGGCACAGTCGGGTGAAGCGGATGGATCAGGGTGGATCAGAACCAGAAGCGTTATCGAGATCGGGATCTCAAAGTCGTTGGTATCAGCCTTCTGGGTGACGGTGTGTGACCAGTCTAGAGTCTAGGCTGGATCAGGTCGCGGTGTGACCGCCGTCGACGACGAGGTCGCTGCCGGTCATGAATGAGCTCGCGTCGGAGAGGAGGAAGACGGCGGGGCCTCTGAACTCGTCGGGCGTGCTGAGGCGGCCGATGAGGCTGCCCTTGAGCCAGACGGCGCCGAGTGCGGGCTGCTGCTCGAGGAGCTGGTCCGTGAGGGCCGTGCGGATGTATCCGGGGGAGAGGGTGTTGACGCGGATGCCCTTACCGCCCCACTCCATAGCGAGGTTCTTCGCGAGCTGGATGCAGCCGGCCTTGGCGGCGTTGTAGGCGGCGCACTGCAGGCCGGCGTTGGCGACGTGCCCGCTCATGCTCGCGACCATGACGACGCTGCCCATGCGGCGCCCGACGGTGTAGTCGCCGTTCTCCTTGAAGAAGCAGCGCGCAAACGCCGCGCACATCAGGTAGCTGCCCGTCAGGTCGATGTCGACGATGCGCCGGAACTCGGCCGGCGTGTACTCGGTCGCGCCGCGCATGAGCTGCACGCCGGCGGCGTGGAAGAGCCCGCGCACGGGGCGGCGCGCCGCGCCGAACGCAGCGCCGACGGCCGCCTCGACCGCCGCCGCGTCCGTGATGTCCAGCTGCGCGTACGAGAGCGTCACGCCCGCCGTCGCCGCGGCCGCCTGCGCCGCGGACCAGTCTGGCTCGATCGGCTCCAGCAGGTCAAACGCGATCACGTCCGCCCCGCTCTCGACGAGCGCATGAGCGATGGTGAGGCCCAGGCCGCGCGCGCCGCCGGTCACGAGCACGGTGCGGTTCGAAAGGTCGAAGAGTGCGGGGGTGGGCTGGGACGCCAGAGCTGCAGTCAGTTGCCACTCGGACACAGGGTCGGACATGCCCGAAGTTAACTTTGGGCAGGGTAGGTGCTCACCAATGTCAGCGGCGGTCATGGGTCTCTCGGTCTCTGTTGGTTCTCGTTGTTGTTCTCTGTGCTGGAGGGCAGAACACTGCAGAGACCTTTATGTACTCTGCCGGCCAGCGCGCTCAGCGTATGTTCAGCTGACGCTGGCAGCCCACCTTGGCCGTCGCTGGCCTGGAACGAGGCAGCCGTGTTTCGTCCGCCCCGGACATTACTGCACCAGGAGCGCGGTCCAGGATTCCAGCCGTCTGCGTATTTTCGATTTTCCTCGCTGCATTTTCGCATTATTGCATTGTCCTGGCCTGGCGTAGCCTGGCTGGAGCGCTGGAGCATGGAGCAGGCATCGGTACTCGTTTACGCATTCCTTTCCCTTGCCCCCTGCCTTTTCAGACAGCGGGCGCGTGATCAGCAGCACCCCGGGCACCCGGCGACGGCCGAGATCCCGGGATCCACCAGCACCACTCGCTGCGTCAGCCCTCCAGTCGCGCCAGTCGTGAGCCGGGGACCGTCCCGGGCCGGCGTGGACCGCGACAAGTCGGTGGCGCAGGTGCACCACATGTCACTCGGGCCTGGCGGCGGGTGAGGTACGGCGCACGACGGCGCTGAGGAACGGCCCCGACGACGCTGAGACGCTTGGCATTTGGCATCTGTTATTTGGTATCTCGCGTTGCGCAGTAACACCGTTCGGGTCTGTTAACACCTCAAGTCTCTTTGGTCGGAAGCGGGCAACTCTGCGAAACGGCTCGGAAGGCCAGGCCTGGGCCGGCGGATCAGGCGGGGGCCAACTTCGGGTCCTCGCGATTCAAACCCGAAGCAAAACAGAAGCTCCCAGCTTCCCAAAGTTAGCATTCAGTCAGCCCGCGACCTGGATCTAGGCGGCCTCGAGCATAGGATCCTGGCAGTGCCGAGCTACGCGAGCGGGTTGCGGAGCACAGCACGACTCGAGGACGGCGCCGCCGCGCCGCCAGAGCTAGCGGAGCGTACACGGCACTACGGTACCTACGGTACGCAGCCCGTGCCTCGACCCGCCAACCCACCCGCCCAGCGGACCAGCGCCCAGCGCGCCCAGAGACCCGGAGCGACCCAAAACCCAAGACTTTCGTCATACTCTGGCATACCGCGCTCTCACGCACCTAGGCTCGGTGCTCGAGTCAGCGCCGCAGTCGCGCTGATCGCCCAAACAAGCCCTCTGCACACCTCTAGCTGACGTTCTCCGCAGCGCACGCTGGTTAGACTCATCTGCTCCATCTCGTCCGTAGCTCCACAGCGCTGCGCACGCCACCGCCAACCCCACAGCCATCGCTCACGCTCCATCACGCTCACCGCAGACCAAGGCCGCATTCCGCGCCCCGCCGACACAATACAGGTCTCATGACCAAGCGCTTGCGCCGAAGTCACGCCGAGAGACGAAACCGGCCGGACCACGGCGTACCGCCGACCAAACCGCAGATCCAGCGTAACGGTCCTCGACGCCAGATCCTCCCAGGCCCGATGCAAGTCACGAGATCTCGACCGCGACTGTTACCGCAATAGCCTCCCAAGTATCACGTCCGAGACTTATCCGCGCTCGCGCGCCCCTATCTCATGGCCGCCCGGGCCCCGCTGCTAGATATGGTTTCATGATCGGATGACTTTGGATTATTGCTATTGCTATGCAGATACGATTCATCATCCTTGAATCCGATTTTGCTACGAATGGATGTTGTTTCCCATGTTGTTTGTTTAGTCGCACATAACCATACCCTTGCCCTTGTATCCCTCGGACGAGATACCGGACTGTAGCAAGTTAGCAAGGTCCACCGGTAACTTCGCGGACTCACGATCGGGTTCGAGTTCTGCGACTTGAGGTACTCGTTCGACATCTCCTGGTACTCGCGGTTCCAGGTCTTGGGGGGAGGGGGAGCTGTTGGCGTAATCGATAATCGCGAGAGCGTGATAATGAACAGAGCGCGAAGAGCGAACGGATAGGAAGAGCGAATGTCAGCAACAAACTCGACAAGATAAGAGGCAATGACGCACCCTGCGAGCGGACGAAGGCGAAGATACCGACGGCGAGGGCAACGCATCCGATGGCACCGGCGAAGACCTTCATCTTTCCTCCCTCAGGAAGGATGGGGGCACGGGGTCCGTGGGGGCCGAAGGCGATGAAGTAAGCTGTGACCTGTCAGCGATTGCTCAGAGCCAAACGACGTGTCCACCATCATTCCACCAGCAACCGGCATGCTTCGCTTTGTCATGTCACCGTATCGACGAGCATCGAGTTGCGCTGGGTCGGGCGAGGCCCGAGGGGGATGGGAACGGAGAACGAGGCGCAGGGGCGACGCCACATGCGTGGGCACCCGATCCGAGCCTGGGCAGCCGAGGTCATGGATGCTCATGCACGGTCGATATGCACTGCACGCACACCAGCGTCCGCATTGAGTGCGGTACCCCAGCCGACGCAACGCAATGCTTGCGCAGGCGGCGTTCCAGACGGTGGTGTTGAGACCACGAACGCCTGGGCACCTCGGCTCGAACTACACCCGATAGGTCCCGACGAAATGTCTGGCTGGCGGTTGGCCAATGGACCGCGGGCGTAATTGTGATGGCGGTCGGCCTCCGGATCGTCGTCCGTCTCCGTTCTTGCCTGCGCCGACGCACTAGCTGCTGTGCGCAGCAGGTGGGTCGCGTGCAGTTCCGTTCCCGCGGATCCATGCTTGCTCGATCGGTGACATGACGTTGCAAAATGGCGCATGGTTGCTGGTGCGCCAAATAATTCTTCCCTCGGCGCTTGAACACTCACCGGCCTTCTTCTCATCGGTGGTGAGCTGCTTCCAGTCCTTCTTCTGGGCCTCCTCGAGGGCCTGGAAGACCTCGTACTGCTCGGCGGCGGGGAGCTTGCTCCAGTGGGCCTCGATGTTGGAGAGGAGGGCGCCGTCCTGGTTTGAGCGCGACGAGACGACGTGAGGAGCGGCGGTCGAGGCAGCGCGGGCGAGCTGGGGGACGCGGGCGGCGCGGACGGCGGCTGTGCGGAGGAGCGACATTTTGACGGCGAGGAGTGGGAGGGTGAGGAGGGAGGGAGAAGGAGAGTGTGGTGTCTGAGCGACTGGGACTCGGGGTTGAGTGGTGAGTTGGTGGTGCTTGACTTGTTGCAACTGGCCGGCCTGCCATAGGGCAGAATCGGGCCAAAGGCAGGCAGCGCTGCCTGGGTGCAGCCGCCCAGCTGGTCGGCATTACAAAAGTTCCGTCGCCCATACAGGCGATGTGGCGGGCGATCCGCCGAGTTGTTCCGTATGAGCCCTGCCAGACCCCTACACGGCCAATCAGTTTTCGGAACCCGCGACGCCTACTACGAATCTGCAATTACGATGCTGCAGCGAGAACGGAGACGCGGGGTATGCATCTGGCATCGCAGAGAGCGGCGTTCGTAGAGCACCGCTCGGGTGGACGGTGGATGATGCATACGGGTGTCCATGTCGGGTGCAGGGCATCTTGTATTGAAGCAGCTCTAATCAGCGCTGATAATGGCAAGGAAATTGACACAGCAGCGCCGTCGGCCAATCACAGGGCGGCTGTATCGGGTCCATATCAAGTGGCCGACCGTTAGGCGAGCCAAAGCAAGCCCCCAGGCCACCCCAGCCAAGCCCACCTCCCAGCCCGTCTCGGTGGAGCAGCGAGGTTCCAGCCCTCCTCATGTGCTCTCTGTCGTCACTCCCATGCACGCGCCCTCCACCTTGCAGCAGCAGCTCCCTCCACCACGTATCGTCATCCCATGGATCGTGGAGCTCGTGGTCCAGTTCACACGCTACCAACTCGAGTATTCCGAGCGCGCATAGCTGCAGACTCTGTCGCCTGCTTCCTGCGTGCCTGCCTCAGTGCAGTACGCGCCGTGACTGGGGCACCATGCGATCTCGACCGTGACGACCCTCAGCCATGCGATTGACGCGCCGAACTGACTTCTTTTCAACGCCAGCTATCGTTCTCGCTCACGGCAGATGCACACACTGTGCACGGCCATTCGGCAGACTCCTCCCAAAGCTAGCAAGTATCCACGACACTTTCGTGCCACTCCCCGCGCTCTGCGAGTCGGGGGCGGCCTTCTAACTACAGCTCATGCTCGCTCCATGGCGTGCAGAAGCGGCGATCAACCGTGCGAAACCTCGGATCTAGCGAGAGGCGCCTCCGACGCTGGGGACAGACGAGTTCGTCCATCCTTCGCCTGGTCGTCTGCGTACTGCAGTGATGCGTCGGCGACACAGCCAACTGGGTATCTACATGGAGCACATCGCACGGGACCCCAGAAGCCGGGCGCAGAGCGCGCAGCGAGGCAGCGTACACGCGAGGCTGCAGATGACCCGCGCACGATGCGGCTTATTACTGGGCCGCTCATATCGATCAGGCAGACCCCAGCTCCCCCGTGAAGCTGACCTCCAGGTCGAACTGCGCCTTCGCCCTCCGCATCTGCTTACTCGACCGCCTGTTTCTTCTGGAGCGGTATCCCGGGAGAGCGCTGGAACGCGCCCCGGCCACAGCCACGACCGAACATTCAAAACAGTGGGGAGCGATTGTCGGCCGGTGTGCACTCATACCGACGAGGTCAGCCAGGCGCGACACGCTGATGTGTTCTGTCGCTGAGACAGAGACACACAGTCGCAGTTGGTCAGTCAGCCAGGACGTCAGCCAACTGGGCGCCGTGTGAGGTGGGACACGACCCTTCGAGTGCCGCCAGCGACGTCCGAGCTGCGGGACAGCGAGCACCCCTACACCCGACCGACAAGCTGCGCAGGTGGTGGAGTGCCGCTGCCGGCGGTCGAGAGCGAGGGCGAGCGATGTCAGGCGGACTCGAGGGGCCACAGGTTGGCAGGCCGTGTTGTGCAATTGGGGCGAAGTTGGCCTGGCGTCAGTTGGGGCCGCTGAAATGTGTGCTGAGCGCAGTCAGGAGCTGCTGTCAGTCCACCGAGTGTCGAAGCGTCCCGGCGCCGACTATCGCTGCTGCGTTCAAGAGACATGAAAGGCTGGTGAGAAGCGACCCGCTAGCGAGTGAACAGGCCCAGGAACCGAGATCTTTCGCTCTTCCTCGCAACGGGTGGGGCGTATCGGTGAGCTCGAGGTCGAGGTGGCTCGGGAACGCCGAGCCCTCGTGCTGTGAGAGGACCTATTCTTGTCTACAGCGCAAGCGGCGCTGCCGTTGTTGCTGTGCCTCACAACTTCTGGTCATTCAGGCTGTATCAAACCTTATCCCCACCCTTTTCCGTCCTTGTCACCTTTGGCGACGTTTGGAATCCCGCTGCTCGTGCGCGCGCAATTGAAACGCTGGGAAAACCCAAACGCGCACAAGCACGGCAAGCCGCAGAGCAGCTCTAACTCCCCATTCCTGGGTCCCCCGCTGCCCCTCGTGCCCCCGCACTTCAGAACATTCGCACCCCCGTACCCCCTCGCCCTTGCCCTCGGCCTCATCCTCGCCCCACCCTCGCAGCGTGTTTCGCTAGTCGAATCCTACCACCGCTCGAAACGCACACCTGGCATCGACCCGATGCACATGACAAGACACGGTGCAGCTCAAGGTGAGACGCACAATCGGCGCCTCACAGAGCGCTCAATGGTCACACCGGCTGCTCCGTTCGGCTCGGAAGGCACGGGACGGCACCCGGCGTGACGCAGGCGGGTGACTGGACCCTGTGTCAGGATCGGCGCGTCGCGTCTGGAAGACTCACGTATGCCCGCCTTGTCTTGCCTCCATACAGCAGCAGCCAGTTGTGCTTTCGCTGCATGTCAGTGTCAATGATTTTTCTGATCGTCAGTCATGATGGTTAGTCGTCGTGTGTGCACGGGCTTGCACCGGCTCGCAGAACGGCTGAGCTGTGGCATCAACCGGTAAATTATACGCTTCTAAATGAAACTACGTGAAGTCATGCGCTGGAAGAAGATACTCTCTTTTAAAGACCGAATGGAAGATGGTTAGACTAGGCTACAAGATTTAGAAGAGAGCAGCGAGGGCACCAGCGGCGAGGGCGAGGCCGACGGCGGGGGCGGCCATGCCGGCAGCAGAGCCCTCCTTGCCGTCACCGCCACCAGGGGCGGAGGTCGAGCCGGGGGCAGCCGAGCCGGTCTGCGAGCCGCCGTTGCCGCCGTTGCCGCCGGCACCACCCTCGGTGCCGTTGCCGCCAGCACCGCCGTTGGTGCCGTTGCCGCCCTGGGCACCGCCGGCACCGCCAGTGGTGCCGTTGCCGCCCTGGGCACCACCCTCAGTGCCGTTGCCACCCTGGGCACCGCCAACACCGGCGCCGCCGGCGGTCGAGTTGCCGCCAGCGGTGCCGTTGGCGCCACCAGCAGTGCCGTTGGCACCGGCAGCGCCGCCAGTGGCAGCGGTGGCGTTGCCCTCCTTGTCGTTGGCGTCAACAGTGAAGTAGTTGGCACCGACGACACCGCCGATCTTGGAGTCGGAGATGTACTTCTGGAGGTCGAAGTTGGAGACGTCAGCGACCTGGTCGGCGCGGGCGTAGTCGGCGGGGGGAGTGAAGTCGTTGCCCTGGTTGAAGACGGCGAAGACGTAACGGTGGGCACCCTCGTCCTGGGGGCCGGGGGCGGCGTACTGCTTGACGGTGGTGCCGTCAGAGTAGTTGAGGACGTAGGGGCCACCGGCCTTGTCGGTGTCGTTGAGGTGGATGTTGTTGATCAGCCAGTGGAGCTTGGGGGTGTCGGGCTGACCGGCACGGCCGGCGTCAACGAGCATGGCGGTGTAGGGGACGTTCTCGGCCTTCTTGCCGGGGGCGGGGTTGATGACGAGCTGGTCGGGGAAGGCGTTGGCCTGGCCGGTGGTGAAGGCGTAGCCGGCCTTGGAGAAGTCGACCTGGCCCCAGTTGCCCTGGATGAGACCGACAATGTCGTTGATGGGGACGATGTTGGTCAGGTTGGCCGCTGCGGGAGTCAGTTTCATCTTTCATCGCCCGGGCAGCAGCAGCGAGGAAAAGCCTCTACTCACAGGTGAACTGGGTGACGGCCTCCTGGACCTGGTCCGGGGTGAGCTCGGCGGCGGCGCCGTTGGCGAGGAGAACAGGGATGAGAGCAGCGAACATGGTAGTTGGAGAGACAAAGGAGTGTATGAGAGAGGGGGAAAAGGCGAACGTGGGGTGTTGTGGACGCGCTTTTATGCGGTGGTCGCTCACTCGATGGTCGGAAGGACAGGAGCAGCGGCACGGCACGGTACGGTAGCGCGGTAGGGGGAGGGGGTGGGTAGGGGCAGGGCAGTGGGGTGGGACAGCGCGGCCAGCGAAGCGGCGCGGCTCGGAAGGGGCGCACGGGCAGAGGACATGCGCCAGGGACGGGCGAGGGGGAGGGAGGACTAGAGGGCGTACGGGCGTTGGGCGTGAGGTCAGCGGCTGAGGGATGAGGGAAAGAGGCATGAGAGGCTTCTGGCGCTGGGCCTTGGAACGGCGAGGACGTGCAGCGCGTGCTCACTCGTCAGCGCTGGGGCTAGGAGCGTGACAGAACCAGAAACGACAGGAATCCTCCATTGATCCTTTGGCTGCGACCCTCCGTCCCCGTCCCTGCGTCGCGCTCGTCGAGGGCCGAGGGCCACCCAGACCAAGGAGCTAACAACGTTAATTACTTCTGAATACGGGCCGTCCGTAATGCGATTGGCAGCAGGGCTTGGGGCTCGAGGGCGCGTCCGATACGCCCAGTGGCCCAACGGCATGTGGGCGCGAGCGGCATGCGTGCACGCAGGCTCTGGAAAAAAGTTTGATGGAAGGACAAGGCTTCGCTAGGGTGGACTCAGGGCACCAGGTCCGGCCTCAGGGAACGCAACGCGCCCTGAAAGTCAGACACGTCCGCAGCAACCAACACCGCCCCAAACCATGTACGCGCGGCGCGTGAACCGGCCGGTGAGCGGTGAGTGATGAGTGAGGCGCACGAGCGGCGGCAGTGCTGTCTCATGTCTGTACTGGCTGGAATCTGCCTCGCCTGCCTCCAGATAGCGTAATCCAGGCTGCGATATGCTCGCGGCATTATGCTCAGAGCATGCAGAGTATGCTTTTTTAGTAAGCGGGCCTGTGAGCGTGCGCTTAAGCCCTCCGGCGAACCAAACACGGCGGGCCGCCGGGCGCTTCGGAGCTTCGGACGTGCGCGACCGAGCACCGCTAGCACGCGCTACGGACCAACATAGGCTTCCTGGGTGTTCTGGCGCGGTGCGTGCGGTGGGCAGCGGCGGAGGCGGCGCGGCGCGCGGCGCGCGGCGTCACATGTGATCGGGACGCGGTCCAGTGAGCGCGACAATTCGCCAGAAACAGCAAAGAGACGCGTAGGAAGGACGCGCCGAGTCACGATGTCCTGCATGTTCAATGAGGTCCTGCATGTCCTATGGGCTTCTGTGGTCTCGACTGGCGACTGGGTCGACTGGGAGGGACTGGGCTGGGAGGGACGGAGGATCGGGATTGCCAGGGCCGCTGGCGCCCTACCGACAGGCTCTGCAGGTGGGCTACTCATTCGATCTGCCGCTGCCGTGTCGCTCCCTTGTTTCCTTGCGCATCAGCAAGGCGTAACTCGCTCCTGCTCCCTTGCTGCATGGCAGCTTGAACGCCGGATCCTGGCTCGCCTCGAGGCGAGGCGGACGGAGGCTCCGACGGGCGGCAGGTGGTGGGCAGCGAATCTGAAACTCACGCCTCGCCGCCTCACACACTTGCCCAAAACAGTCATAGGGGCCATTACGCGTTCGCCTTATAGCATGGTGTATGGTGTAATCTGGATTAATGCTCGCGAACACGTTCGTCATCCGTCACACTAATTCACCCTGGCCCCTCCCTCTTCCCCTGCTTCCCCTCGCATTCAGTCGCCGCCATGCTGAGCGCTGGCGCTGGGTGCGCTGCGCCATGCGCCAGCTGAATCATGAATCAGCAGACACACCGCGAATAGCAGCGCATGCAGCGCGCAGCGCAGCATCGGGGCAGTAGCCGCCAGCTCGCTAGGGCGTGCAGATCTAGCTCGTCTGGGCAACTAACCTCGGCCCTTGCTGGCCTGGAAAAGCATCCGCCCTCCCAGGGCACTCTAGGGCGCAAAAGGGCATGAAGGGCACGGCTGCTGCGCACGAATATTGCCCCGCCGATCACAATACCGTTCTGTCGTTTCCCCCCGTCTGCCGCTGTCCCTCTTGCCGTTCCTGTCGCTCGTCCGCTGCTCAATGCCGACAGGTGCTCGTCTCGGTGAAAGGTGTGGGCTCGCTCTCGGCATGCATGCATCCTGGTGTCCTGGCGCGCAAGCTCAGAGTTCGTTCCTGCTTCCTGGCGTCCATAATGCCGCAGCGGCGCACAGAACGGTGGAGACGTTTACGCGATCGCTGGCGGAAGCAACCAAGGCAAGGCGCTTGGGTGTCTGGAATGCCTCTTGCCTCGATGGGAACCGAGGCATGCACAACCGCGCGCCGTGCGCCTCTCCCGCGAGACAGCGACAGCGAGACGGCGAGACAGATGCCAGCCGTGCGCCGCTCCCATGTCGCACCTGGGAGATGGAGCCGGGCAGCTGAGGCGAGGGGCAAGGAGCCGCTGCCGCCTGGGTGCGCGGGAGTGCGCGTCAGACTGGGCTGTTCTGAACTCTCCTCCCTCGTGGCCGCGCATGGCCGCATCCGCTGGCGAGCGGGTGAACATGTGCCTCCATCGTACCTTGCTCTGGTATCGATCTGGTACGCCTGGAGCGCATGGTGCGATCTGTCGCCACCGAAGCAGGCAAGCAGCGCACCGAAGCGCACCGTAAGTAAGTTGGATCGTCGGGTCGCAGACTCCGTTGCTCAGCGGCAGTTCGGACCAGAGATCGATTCCAGCTCGCCTCTCCTGCGCAGCTCCGCAGCCGCTCTCGTCACCCGGCGCCGCGCGCCGCGCGCCGCGGCAGGCCCACTCAAGATCGGCACAGCACTGCAGCCGGCAGCCGCGCCGCGGGCAGATCGATACCAGACGAATGTCGAGTGATGAGCAGGCCGAGCAGGTGTGCGATCGTGCCCTCGCCACTCTCGAGCCGGGTCCGGAGTGGCCGAGGGCAAGCGATGCGCATGCCAAGTGGGTCCGCGCAGCAATCCTGCTCGACGTCATTGGCCGTCACAGACGCGTTGCCGGACGAAGCAACCCCGGCGAAGGGAGCCAGGGCAGCAGGCGTCATGAGCAGGGCGGTCGCAGGGTACGCTGATCGCTCGCAGCTCGATCGCACCGGACGTCGGCCCTCGCCCTGCTGGTTCGAGGGCGCTGGTCGCCGGTCGGCCACCAAAGCTCGCCACTGTCCCTCTGAATATCCGTGTGATGCATCTTGCCACCTGTCGCCGCTGCCCCCTCCTGCTCGCTCCGCGCTCTTGCTGATGATGAAGGGTGTGCTCGCGGCGGGCGGTGGCCATGCCCGACGCGTGCCACACCCGAAAAGCAAGGCACACCTGCTGCGTACTCCCCCTTTCTCCCCTCGCGTCTGCTCAAGCACGGCGGTCGAGCAGAGCATGACTCATACGCGTGCCCAAGGATCGCCCAAAGCTTGGCCCAAAGCTTGAGCCTCAGTGTATCCACACCTCTGGATCAGACTGCGCCCCGGCTGCGCGCTGCGCGCTGCGTCCGGTGCCGACGCGGTCGCGTCTCGCCTCGGCCGGCCGTCTGGGCTCCACGGGCAACAGCTGGTCAGTCTGACTGCAGCTGCGGCGCACTCCTGGGCGTACTCTCCATGTGAGACTCTCGTGAGTCCGAATGTACATCTTAACTTTAATACAGCGTGGTGTGGAGGGCACTGAAACCACAAAAAACTACCGGAATGCTTGACTGGGGACGGGGCGCCGCGCGCCAGGTTCTGCCGACTGGCTGCTAGGACTAGGCTGTAGCAGCTGCCATGGTCTGGTCGCGCTTGGGCTCGGCGGACTGCTTGGAGGGCTTGGGGGTGACCGGTTCAGCCGACGCTTCACTCGTCGCCGCTTTCG
The DNA here is from genome assembly GCA_023630055.1 of Trichosporon sp. PB005A. Taxonomy (NCBI): domain Eukaryota; kingdom Fungi; phylum Basidiomycota; class Tremellomycetes; order Trichosporonales; family Trichosporonaceae; genus Trichosporon; species Trichosporon sp. PB005A. The sequence goes on from JAMALZ010000012.1 coordinate 505,983, forward strand.
CAGGCTCGGGCTTCTTCGCGATGGCCTTCCACTTCGCCTTCGCCTTCAGCTTCTCGACACGGTCGAGCCAGCGGCTGACTTCTTTGCGCTCGAACACGTCCTCCCACGCGCCCGAGTGGATCCAGTTCTCCATTGACACGAGGCGGACGTCGGCGAGGCGCGCGTCGTATGCCTCCTTCGACTTGTGCGCCTTGCGCAGCTCGCGCAGGAAGGTCTTGCGCACCGTGCGACGCTTGCCGTGATCGAGTGCTTTGAGGGCGTCGTACCGGTTCACGCCGTCGGGGATGATGGCCGAGTAGTTCACGATCGTGACACGGGCCTTCGAGTCGGCGATGCCGTGCGCGAGCTCCCTCCAGAATTCAGACTGCCAGCAGGACATCTGCTCCGTCTCCAGCTCGTCGAACATGTCCATGTTGTCGTGGCAACCGCCGCCGCAAGGGCAGGGCGTCGTGCAGCCGCGGTCATACCAATCCAAGTTGTAGTGTTTGCAATCCGGACCCCACTCAGCGCCAGGGAAGCGTGTCATGAACACGAGCGTGAGGTTCTTGACGTTGCGCGGAATCATGCCCATGACCGCCGTAGCTCCCAGGTGCTCACTGCTGTTGGGGCAGGCGTCGGCGAAGTATTCCCCTTCGCCGAGCGCTCGGCTCATCAGGCTGATTGGCTCGAGCACGACGACAAACTCCGAAGCAGAGTCGGCCAGCTTTGGCAGGCAGGCCCCTTCGCCATTCAAGAGCGCCGGGTAGTTCTTGACAATGATCTTCCGGGCAGACAGCTTGTGGAGAGCATCCACGAACCCGCAATCAGGGAAAGGGTGGCCGTCGTCATCTAGGTGGTCGTCATCGTCGTCGAACATCTGGCACCTGCCGCAGCGACCACAGCTGACGGGCTTGTGACAACCGGAGATACCGTCGAGGGACGGGTAGGCAAGTTCGATCGTGAGCACATCAGCCTTCAGGGGCCGATGGAGGGTTTGGATGTTTTGCCAGCCGGCGCAGGCGGCGAAGTGGTGCGAAGCAATAGTGACCGAGCGAACGCCGTTCATGATTGTGTCGCGCTCCTCGTCAGAGACTGGCGTTGGGCTCTTGAGGTTGGGAATGTCGAGGAAAGGGTAAGGGTTCGGTGCATGAGGGAAAGCGAACCCGGCTCTGGTGAGCAGCATGCGCTCGTAGAACAGGGGGTGGACGAGGGCCTTGACTTCCTTGCTGACGGTGAGGAGTGCGAACAGGTCCTCGCGGGGCAGCTGTCGGAGAATCATGAGCTTCAGCTCGACGGGAAGCTGCAGCATCATGGTGGAATGCGGATGTTGTCGATGCTGGTGACGATGTGAGTGGAAAGAGAAGAATACGATGGAGAGGCCCATGCGCCGTACGCTCATGTGAGGTGACAAACGCGAGGTGAGTCAACCACCGTTGCCCCTACGGCCCTGCGCCCTTGGTGTCGATCAACGCTGGCGCGATGGCGCGAGACGCCGTAGGTTGCGCCCAACTGCTCCTCCACCTTGCTGATAGTCGTCTGTGCGCACTTGGTCCGCGGAGGCGTAAGCGTTCGGTCCTGTGCGAGCATCAGTAGCGCAACAACGTATCAATGATTGCCTCAACTGACGTGGGATCTCATCAGATGCGAGGATATGCATACATACGGCGGTAGAGCTCCTTGCACTGGCCTAGAAGTCCATTCCTCTACGGGCTCGCGCCTTCCTGACACCGCTCGGCACAAACGCCAGGGAGCTCTCCAAACTTTCCATCTTCGTCGTCAGATCGTCAATGCTCATTAAGTCGTCAGAGGGTCGTCTCGGTGGACGAGCGGGCTTAGGACGGCGGTCGTCGGCCGGGGGAGGGTCGCGTCGCGGTCTGATCAAAGACGCCGCGGGCCCTTCCTGCCGCGTGATTTGGTTCACGCCGTGGTTCGTGACGCTGAAAAAGTAGTCGTGCGGGTAGTCTGCAATTAGTTACTCGCCCGCCGAAGTCGTTGCAGTGCTCACGGTGCTCATTGATGAGGTGCCAGCGTCGCTTCTTCGGTGTCGGAAACACCTTGTCGCACTGGCTCTCGGGCAAGAAGCAGGCAAACTGCCTGGTCAGTGCTGTGTCAAAAGGACGTGCACTCCTACTCACGATATCCTCTCCCCTTTCTTGGCGCTCGCGTGCAATGGGGTCGTGGGTCTCTGTATAGTGCTGCGGTCAGTTCGAGCCGTGAGCGACAGCTTACCAGATCCAAAAGCCTCCCATCAGGAAACACCTTCCCGCACTCTCGCCACTTGTTGCCTTTGCCGGCGGTCGAGCGTCCGCTGAACTGTTCTGGCACGATCACGAACTCGCCTTCGCCGACTCGGCCTGCCTTGTCCCTGATGGGAACCCGGCAGATCCACTGGTGCAGCGACGCCTGATGGGCGTCCAGCTCCGCCTGGGTTGCGAATGCCTGCGCCTTGCCAGGTTGAGAGCAGGTCGGTGGAAGGGTGCAGAGCAGCTCTTTCGGTGGTGACTCGCCTCGATGGAACTTCGCGGGTGCAGGCTCCGGCGACGGGGTTCGAGAACGCATGGATCCTTCATCCTCGGATTCGCTCGAGAGCGACTCCGAGCGCCGGCGCTTATTGCGCCATTCCATGTTAGCTTCCATAGTTGGGTCGCTGTGGCCTCTGAAGACAGAGCTGAGAGTCGAAGGCTCGTCGCTCCACCCTAGGCGTCATGCAGAGCACTGTCGCGCTTCCATGCAAGGTTTTTCGATCGTTGTTGTTGATGCTTCTGAAGCGTCTGACTTTTGAGACTTGGGTGGCAAGTACGTCATACGCCACAAGTGTCAACGCCGAATCCCCGGGTGAGGGCTGACTGGCGGTCCCTCCAGCGCTGTCACCCACCTCCGTCATAGTCATCGACGCTCAGCTCCAGCCAACCACCCCAGACAACGATCGAGTGAGTAGCGCGCACCGACAACAGCATCGACAGCACCGGCGACGGCACGAGGCGGAATGGACTGTGGATACCGACTTCATTTCGCTGAGCGCTAGAGGGAATGCCGATTTCAGACCTTCCTCCGACGCGATGCGGCTGTGCAATCGGTTGCTGCTGTCCGACAGCCTTGGCAACGCTGAACACGTTTGCTGACATGACAGAATGTCGACCGCCGCCGAGCTTTGCCCCGCTTACGCCCCCTTCTTCGGCGCCATGGGCGCCACCGCCGCCATCGTCTTCACCTCGATGGGTGCTGCGTGAGTTGTGATTTTGGAGGAACGCGGTGAGCTCCGACGTATCGGCATTCAGCCGCGTCGCGAGTGCGCTAAGGGTTCCTCTATCGCTGGAGCACTATACTGACGCTATTCTCGATTGACGCGGTCTGCCTATCTTGTTCACTCTCAATCTCACCACTCGCGAAACGGACTTCATCTCACATGAACGTGTCACATCAACAGCTACGGTACCGCCAAGTCTGGTGTCGGAGTCTCGGCCATGGCTGTCCTTCGTCCTGACCTGATGATGCAGGGCGTCATTCCCGTCGTCATGGCTGGTATTCTTGCCATTGTAAGTCGGGTCATCATGGCGATGTGCTAACTTGCAGTACGGTCTCGTCGTGTCGGTCCTGATCGCCGGTGGCCTCAAGTCCCCCATGCCCCTCTTCACCGGTTTCATTCAGCTCGGTGCTGGTCTCTCTGTCGGTCTTGCCGGTCTCGCTGCCGGCTTCGCCATTGGTGTTGTCGGTGACGCCGGTGTCCGTGGATTCGCCCAGCAGCCCCGTCTCTTCGTCGGAATGGTCCTCATCCTCATTTTCGCCGAAGTCCTGGGTCTTTATGGTCTCATTGTCGCCCTTATCCTCAACACTGGTGCCGAGCCCACCGGCTACTCGTGCCCGGCGGTCAAGTTTTAAGTACGGCTACGCCCCGAGTGTACGCTCTGTAGACTAGGCGTTGCACCGCAGCGCAAGCCCATACATCCCGACACCCTTCACCTCCCCTTTCATTGCCGAGCAGTAAGCACGGCTATTCTAGAATTGATGCAAAGAGAAAAAATCACGCGTTCATGCTGTTCACTCTATGGTACAGGTCATGACGCGCTCCTCTCCGCGGTTGCAGTACGCGGCGAGGTGGACCTGGGGCGGGCTCGCGCTGATGCGCATGACGGCGCTGGTGCCGACGAACGTGGTGCCCTCCTCGGTGCCGCACCGGTTCGCGGCGACGAAGACGACGTCCTTCCTCGGCCCCTTGCAGCCGACGTGCAGTGGCGTGAGGCGTGCGGCCCAGTAGTTGAGGTTGCTGGCGCTCGGCTCGGCCATGAAGTCGCGGTGCGCGATGTCGTCGTCGTCCGAATCCGAGTCCGAGTCGTGCGAGAGGTTCTCGTCCGGGTCGAGCCAGTTCATGGGCACGACGAGCACGTCTGCGTCGACGGACGCGACGTACGTCGCGAGCTCGAACGCGTTCCACGGCGCGGCAAAGTCGCGCGGGTTCATGTCTGGTGTCAGCGGCGCGAAGCTCTTGAGCCGGCGAGTGCAGAGGACTCACCCATGCAGATGCCGAGCGCGACGCGCCCCACGCCCTCGAGGTCGAAGTGCGCAAACCCCGCCCCGGGGCGGCACCACACCTTGTCCGTCTCGAACAGGAACGTCTTCCTGTAGTTGCCCACGACGCCTGACGGGCCCGCAACGACGGCGCTGTTGTACCCTATCCCTGTGTGCGCCGTCCCGTCCCCGTCCCCGTCCCCCTGCCCCTCTGCGTCTGCGGGCGCCGCCTCGTCGGAGGGCAGAGCCTCCGGATATCCCGCGACGACGACGCACTGCAGCCGCGCCGCGAGCTCGGCCGCGAGCAGCGCCGTCGGCCCCTTGCCCGCCGGCTCGAGGTGGGGGCGCACAGCCTCGGGCGTGCCGAACATGTACCCCGTCAGCGCCATCTCGGGCAGCACGAGCAGGTCCGTGTCCTCGGCGCGCAGCCTGGCGTCAGTCTGCTCGTGAGGCGTACTCACGCCGCCGTCATCTCGCGCACGCGCTCCGCATTCGCGGCGACCTCGCCCAGCTGCCGTCAGCACTGCCCCTGCGAGCGTAGCCTGGCCAGCCCTGTCCAGAGGGGAAGCGTACCTTCGGGTCGAACTGCACCGTCGCAATGCGCAGTGGCCGGCGCGCTATTGTCATTTCCGCTTCGTTGCCTGGGAGGGGAAAGCTGAAGTTGCGAAGATTAGCGGGAGATGGACCAAAGTTCGCAAGCGTCGTCAGTGCGCGAGAGCGAGCAGCGCGCTCTCACGAGAGTTCCCGACCGGCGGCGCGCGGCGCGATCGAAATCTCGCGGCAAGGGGGCTCCGCAGTGGCGGTGGCGCTGTTTCGCCGGCGCCGCGTCTACCCAAGGTGCAAGCGCGCTGCACCGGCTGGCGCGCCCACGCTCATGCTGTCCACACGCCCCGTACGCCCCAGAGCATATCGCAGTTGGCATCGCTTGCACCGCGCCCAGTGTTTACCACGCCGCACCGGCCCCATGTCGCTCCGTTCTCAGATCGCCAGACCCGTGCGCGCCACTGCCCAATCCCCTGCCCCGGCCTTATCAACACAAACATAGCATCACGTCGGTCTGTACGTTACAATAGGCTTAGCTGGAGGCCCGGCGGCGGCCGGGCGGTGCGTCTTGCGGGTTGAGTGTGGGATGTGGTGTGGTTGCGAATCTTGAATCTGGATCTGGGGGAAGGAATCGTTGGGTATGTATACCGGGAAAGAAGACCATAAGAAACTATGATAGGAGCGTTCCTGTACTGCCTTGCGACGGCGGACTGCAGCTAGGCCGCCGGGGTCACTGAGGGATGAGGGATCGCCTAGATCTCGCCCGCACGCGCCAGAATGCGGCTCGCGTCCAGCATCTGGTCGTACTTGACGTTGGCGAACGCGTTGAACCCGGGCCGCGGCGTCGGCGGCTGGCCCGTGAGCACCTCCATGAGCGAGTTGGCGAGAACATAGAACGGCAGCGCCTCCTCGCAGTACACGGGGCGGGGCGCCTGCTTGGCGCTGGTGCTGGTGTCGCTGACCGTGCCGGGCGTGCTGGCGGCCGGCGTCGGGATCGACGGCGCGGGAGACGACGCTTGCTGCACGCAGCTCGGGTCTGCATCCCAGCCGGCACGCCAGCGCTGCAGCCCCAGGCTGAACCGCGCGCGCAGCGCCTCTGGGCTGCAGTCGCCGATTGGGAACCCGTCCGCGGACAGGCACACCTTGCTCGGCCGCAGGTGGTTCGCCGAGATCCAGAGGTCGGTCAGGTCGCGCCAGTCGCCGTGCGACCGCCGGCCCTCGCCCAGGTCCATGATGCCGCGGAGCAGCGTCATGATGATCGCCGTGCGCGCAAAGGCGCCGTACTCCCCGTCCAGGCTCGGGTTCAGCGTCAGGCCCTTCGGCGCCTCGTCCAGCGGGCCAGAGGACGGCAGGTCGAACGTCCGACGCATCGCCTCATCGAGCGTCATGGGGCGCCATGACTGGCATGCCCGGTACCATTCCTCCGCCGATCCGGCCTTCCACACGCTGTCCGGCGCAGGCAGAGGAATGTGCGCAATCTCGGACGGGTGGATGATAGCCGGCCCAAAGTTCGACTCTAGCGCAGACACCGTGTCGAGGTGGTAGACGAGGAACGCTGTCCGTCGCCGTGACTCGAGGTGCACCCAGCGCTTCCAGGCGGTGGTGAGCTCGAGGGGAGAGAAGGGGATCGTGGGCAGGACCGTGGTCGCCTTGGCGTGGTCCTCGTCCGCAGAGAAGAAGCCGATCTGACGAGTGATGTTCACGATAGTGGCGAGGAACATGTTGGCGTGGCGGCGCTCGTGCTCGTGTTCCGAGAGGAAGTACGGCGCGTGATACAGGATGAGAGCTTGGAGGAGCGCGACGTTGTACTCCGACATGAGCACCCCCTTCGCAAGCGAGAACGACTTGACGAGCATGTTTGTCTTCTCGTGGCGCACGATCTGGCCGCCCTCCCACTCCTCAACACGGCGGCGGTCCTCCTCCTCTTCTGGGTCAACACCGACTCCGAAGTTGCCGTAGTCGGTGAAGACGCCCTCCCACGCGGAATCGAGCAGTCGGTCCTGGGCGGTGGACTTGTTCGCCGCGGCGAGGGCAAGGTTGCGTCCACTCGGACGAATGCCACCGACGGTACAGATAGCGAAGGCGAGACAGGCGGCAGTGTCGATCAGCTGGAACGTCGGCTCGTGCACAAACGAGCAGTGGTTCAGGACGGTGTAATATGTCCGCGCCGCCATCAGAGACAAGGTACGCAGAGGGGGAAGGCCCCAATGAGGAATCTGGTAGCAACCAGCAAACCGATCCGAGGGAAGGTAGAACCTCGAGGCTTGAGGTGTCTCCGATCCAGAGCGGATAACGATCTCCTTGTTTGCGAGACGGAGCAGCGGGCGCTCGGGGTTCGGGTTGGCCCTCGTCTCGGGCACGTCGTTCATGGCGAGCTGCTCCAAGATCCTCGCGACAACGTCGTTCGCAGTCCGTTGCGGCTGCTGCTGCGTCTGTTGCTGCTGCTGCTGGTTCTGCTGCTGCTCGCCCTCAGCGTTATTGCTGGTGTTCGGGCTAACACCCGCTGTGGCAGCCGCGGCCGCGGCAGCGATCGCCATAGCAGTGGTCTCGTTGGAAAGCAGATTGAACGAGGAAGAGTTGAAGAGGTTGGTCATGTTGAAGGGTGACAGAGGACGAGACGAGTCCGACGAGAGCCAGTTCGCGGCCTCGCCATCTTGACCGTTGGCACTGAGCCAATTAATCGATCCGTCCAGGTTCCCCATCGACTCGGGCAGCACAGCTCCCGGCGCCGCCGGCCGAGCCGGGTTCTCGACGGCGCCCGAGTCAAAACCCGACTTGGCAGAGTCGGCCTCATTCTCGGAGGTTGGAACAGTCGCTTCGTTGTTACTGTTCGCGTCGTCTGTCTTGGTGGTGGCCGCAGCGGCGGTCTCTTCCGCGCCAGTTTCTCCCAGAACCATTCCGATCGTAGGGCTGGCGTCGGACCCGGGAACCCCGCCGGGGTAGGCCATCGACAGCAGCACCGACGCATCCTCTAGGTGATTGGGATCATGCATGTTGTGGAAGTTGTTGGTGCCGTTGAACATCGGCAGGATACCCGAGGTGTAGTCGCCCTCGGTCGAAACCGGATTGCCTCCGTAGTAGTTGGAGACACCGTAGACGCCGCCGTTGCCCATGCCGTTGCGGGAGAAGCGCCCGTAGCGGTCATCGTCGTCCTCTTCCGGCGATAAGCGAGGCCTGGAACTGGCAGGCTCGTTTTCGGTGTTCTCGGAAGCACGCTTGCGACCAGCGCGGGCCGGGGAGGCTTCGCGTTCCGATGTACGCGAGGAAGAGATAGGCACGGAGGGGTGGGCACGCACAGGAGGCATGGGCGAGTGCGATGAGCGATCGCGTGGCGGCGGAGTGGGATGGCATCTGCGACGGTGGCGGAGGAGAACATCGCTGTTCGATGTGTCAGCGACGATTGCAGAGCACGGCAACGAGTTGTGGCCAGAAAGCAGTAGTGGAGGGCGGCGAGGGCGGCGGAGGTGGAGGTCATCACGAAACGCGTTAACTCACCTACGGGCAAATGCCTTGGAGCAGTCCTTGCACTGGAACGGACGTTCGTCCTGGTCTGCATTGGTCAGCGTCGGCGTCCCGATGACAGCAGCTTGCGTAGCTCACGCTTCCTCTGGTGTCGCTTCAGGTACTCCATACGGCTGTACGTCTAGGTTTTGTCAGCCTTTGGTATGCCTGGTGCGCGGAATCCACGCATATACTCACCTGTCCGCATCCTTCGTAGGCGCACCCGAAGGTGGCCGGCTTTCCGTCACCTTTGCGAGCAGCGGGCATACTGATGTGTACAGAAGATGCGCTGAGATGAGGGAGAGGGGGCAGAAGTCGGTCGTGGTGGAGGGACGTCCGTGGATGGTGGTCGGTCCTCCGTGTGGAGTCAAGAGTCGGGCTCTTGTCGGGCCCAGTCGCGCCCTGTGAGATCAGACGCTTCTTTGAGGTGCAGCGTTGCCGGGGGATGAGTAGATGTCGGTCTCGGCGGTGCGGTGTTGGGGGCTGGTACTAGAGATGAAGCAGAGGAAGTGATGTTCACCCTCCACCTCCACTCGAGCGAGTGGTTTGCCGTGGAGGTAGGTTCCGACCAAGCAAAAGGCTCTGAGGGATGCCAGCCTCACTTCGGTCACGACACTCGATCCTCACCCGTGCCCATGGCGAATCTGACCAATCGTACGTCTGCGAACCACAAGAGAGCCTGACACATACTTTCACGTGGCAAACACGCGAAGTGGCGATTTCTCAGTCTCGTCAGGCAGAGCAATCGAGGCTGACACTGTACGGCCCAGCCCTCTCGACTTCGCTTGGAGCTCGTTCAGAGCGAGACGTTGATCGGCGGCGACCCCAACTGATGCAACTCTGCATCCAAGACAGAGAGGGCCGATGACGTGACATGCAAGTCGACGGCCAACAGTTGCCAGGCGGCAGCGGCCGAAGCGCGTGAGCAGAGGCGCCTGGCCGTTTTGAGACAGCTGTCGCTATCGCGTATCAGCGGACACACAGAGCGCTCTGAAGCACCGACATGAGGACGGGCGACCAAAAGAGCGCGACGAACGGGCCGTGCGCCGAATCGAACGGATCTGCAAGTGGTGCATGCGTCAGTCTTTGGATGTGTGGCAAATAATGCCGTGCCATGGGCGCGCGGCTCGGCAGGGTGAGCATTCGGGGATCGACATCTGAGGACAATGCAGCTAGTCAACTGTCCACGATCCACGGGCTACAGGGTGGAAGCGAAGAGGATTGCCAGTGGAGCCTGCGCAGCGTGCAGTAGCAGTGGGTGCGTTGGTGTAATGGACATTCAGACCACGAGCGATTACAAAAGCAGCAAGCAGCGCGCAGCACGGCGCAAGGCGTCAAGGCCGCGGACAAAGCATGAGCGAGGGGATGAAACAATTGGCGAGTGGGCCGTGGGTGGTAGGGCGTGGTAGGGCGTGGTAGGGCGTGGTAGGGCGTGGTAGGGCGTCGCTGGCGCCAATGGCGGGGCCGGAGAGGGCACCGACTGGGCGCGGCATGCGGCGAAGGTTCAGAAAGGAGTACGATGATCACTGCGATCAAGGATTGCAGGACAGAAATTGGTCCCGCGCGTTGCAGGATGGGTCGTCCCTCGCTCGCGCCCTCGCGTCGTCCCTCGTAGCTCGTCGTCCCTGCCGGGCCTGGTGCCCTGTACCCGGGCGCAAGCGACACCGGGCACCGCCTGTCCGCTGGCCGGATGACCGGCCTTGGGCCTAGTGCCGCCGGCGCGCGGCGAGGCGCGAGGCGGTAATTGGGAAGCGCTCTCGACACGAAAGTTGAAGCTTACGAGCTAGGAGCTTAGGATTGGGAGCCATTTTGGACCCTGCATCTAGTGCGTCATGGCCTCCACAAGATCCACAGTCGTGCTGCACAGCCAGGCTGCCCGGCTGCCAGGCTGACGCGCTGTCTGCTCTGGCGCATGCATGCGCGTGTGCGCTGCGTCTGGGCTGGGCACCGCGCAGTGGGTGGGTACTCTCGTTCGTCGGGCGCGGGCGAGTGACACCCACCCACCTGCCAGCTGCGGCCGCCAGCCTGGCGTTGACAGCACGCAGTGAGCTGGAGCAGGCAGCCGCCTGGTGCGCGCCGCGCGCCGCGCCTGGGCTGGGCCCACACTCAGATTCCGCCCCTAGGCCCTAGGCCGTTTATCGCCCAGCGGCCGGCCCAGCACTGCCTGTCCCCTGCCCGCTGCCCCCGGATGCCTCGACCTCTCCGCCATGTATGACATGTCACTCGTCACACCCTCACCACCATCTGCTTTCTCTTTCTCATCTCCATCCATCCACCCCACCTTTACTCTCCCTTCCCCACCGTCAAAGCCGACTTGTCGCTCTCACCGGCCTCGAGTTTGTAGATCCCTCCGCCTTTGACCTTTTCCTTATCGTCCCCAGACGCCACTAAAACGCGTCCCTCGACCTCGCCCACGCTTACGCCTTTCTCTCACCCCCATTCAACTCGAACATTACTCTTCTTTCCTGATTGACATCCATACATCATGTCCGTCACCCTCAACCCGCCTAACCAGCTGGGTTTCCCCCGTGAGTCGCACTCTCCGTGTCGGAGCTGCATGCTTTGAGCACGGCCTATCGCTCCCTCCGCTGCGTCACTTGGGCCGTCGGCAATTTCGTCACACCTATGACTCATAGGTGTCTGGCGTCCTCGCCATCAGGTGCCGACGTCCAAGAAGCGTCACGCGATGGGTGCGAACAAGATCACGAAGAACAAGCACCTGTACCACGCTTTCGACGCTCGGAAGACATCGATCAAACATGACCGCTGACCGTTCCTAGGCCCTCTGACGACCATCGTCAAGCGCTCCCTCTACATCCACAACCCCCACTCGTCGCCCGTCGCGTTCAAGGTCAAGACCACTGCCCCCAAGCAGTACTGTGTCCGCCCTAACCAGGGTCGCGTCGAGCCCGGCGAGAACCTTGAAGTTCAGAGTGCGTAGCACTGACGCTGGACTGGTGATCTGAATCTGACGTGCGCAGTCGTTCTTCAGCCCTTACCCCAGGACCCTCCTCCTCATGCCAAGTGCAAGGACAAGTTCCTTGTCCAGTCGGCTTTCATCCCTGCCGACGAGGAGATGCGCTCGCTTCCGGAGATGGTATGTGTCGGGCGCGACCTGGTGGAGCTGTGTGTGAGCGGGCACTCCATCGGGCCCGATCACTTGCGGATTCAGGTTGGACAGAGCGCTGACCCCCACAGTGGGCCGCTGTTGAGCGCACCAACAAGGCCAGCATCCAGGAGCAGAAGATCCGCTGTGCTTACCTTCCTGCCGAGGACGGTTCCGGCAACGCTAACGGAATCCCCGAGGAGGAGGAGGGATCACCCCACGACACCAGCAGGCTCGACGAGTCGGTGAGTGCATTTCTCTTTTTGTTGTTGGGATCTACACATCTGTCGTGCTCCCTGCGTGGCTCATTTCGAGCATGTCGCTCCACCTATCCCGTCTCTTCCTATACGCGTCCTGGAGCCTGAGTGTTCATCGCCTCTCTCACAGCAAAATGCGCCCGGTTATACTCGCTGGACCACAGTCGCCGAGCGCGAACTTCCAGCGGATTTATATCCAAACCGTGGCTGGACTGTCTGGGAACTCGACGACCCTCCTGCTACGACTCCGCAGGAAGTCGTGACCAAAGACCCGTTTGATTGCAAGCCCAAACCTGCCGGACGTGCTTCCGGTGACCTCGTCATCAAGGTCGAGCAGTCTGGTGCACCCCCTCAGATCGTCGTGTATCCCGTTTGTGCTATTTCCCCCATCCCTCCCTCTTTCCCGCCGGGAACTGTGCATGACATTTCACCCCAGACACGTCGATGGTGCGGGTTCACGGTGCTAACATGTCTTAGGCTATTTACTCGGCTGCCGAGGCTTCGCCCGCTGCCCCCACTGCTTCCAAGCTGAACGGCAACAAGGACCTCCCCGCGACTCCCACCCGTGTTGGTGGTGTCGACGCGACCGCCGCTGGTCTCACTGGCGCTGCCGCCGGTGGCGCCACTGGCCTCGCTGCTCTCGCCGGAACGCGCGCTGCCGGCCACGGCACGCAGACCGACGCCCAGCGTGACAACAAGCACGACATCCCGTCTCTCACCACCGCCGACATTGCCGCCTCGAACGCGCCTGCTCCCACCAACATTGCCCTCGAGAAGTCGGTTGACATCGGCACTTCGGACAAGGAGAAGCTCCAGACCCTCCTTGCTGAGAACGACCGTCTCCGCTCGCAGCTCGCCGAGGCTCAGGGCCCCAACGTTGTTGGCCTGAGGAAGCGCGGTGGCGCGGCCACCGAGGGTGCCGCCACGAAGACTGCCGTCGTGCAGTCGACCTCGGCACAGGGAGTCCCTGTCGAGGTCTGCGCCGGTCTCGTGTTTGTCGTCTTCATCCTTACGTACCTGTTCTTCTAAGTAATTTTTTTGTATCCAGGCGTGGCTTTGGCGTTATGACGATATGCCGTAGGCGTGCATAGAGGAATTAATGAGACATACATGGTTTGTTCTCATTTGGACGCGTAGATCAGTAGTCCAGCATATGCAGCTTGCGTTGTGGCTCGCATATCTCGGCCTCTCGAGGAGGCCGCGGTGGCTCATGATGAATTGCGCCGAGGCCGAAGTGCCCGTGACCGATGACGCTCGCTCATGTCAGGACGCGCGGATCGCGGAGTCAAAACCCATACTGACCGTACGGCAGGGGCGGTGGATTTGAGTTCAGTAGGCAGATGCTACTAAGCCCAGACCTAGAACTCTTCCTCGATCTTTCATCCACCTAGCTCTAACCTCGACACACTTACATTCCACAGCGATGGGAGGCGGCAAACGACGTGCTCTCAAGAAGCTCCTCAACAAGCAGCAATCGAGCGAGTCTCCGTCGCCGTACGACACGCCGGTCAGCAGCGAGCCGCTCGACGTCGACGCGATCCTGGCTGGTGACGATGCCACTTCCGCTCCACCCTCACCGGAACACGCAAAGCCCAAGACCATCCCCGTCCCTCCTTCCCCGCAGTCAAATACCAACGGCGCTGCTGTCGCAGGTGGGGATGCCAGCCCTGCCCCATCGCAGGCGAGCGCGCCGGCAGCCTTAGGTGGAGGTGGAATGTACGGCTCTGGGCACGGCATCTTCGGACACCAGGGCGGGCGGAGCGGAAAGAAGAGTTCGAAGCAGAGGTTTGCGGAGAGACAGGTGAGTTGAGAGATTCCCTTCGTGGGCCGAAAACATGGGGTATGCCTTGGCGCTGGCGAGCGGCTGCGCTTCAGACCGGTTGCCGGAGCCTGCAGACAAGACGACGCCAAACACGTGTGGGTCGATCTCGCGCGATTCTGGCCCAGTCGTGCTAGAAGGCATCCGCGGAGCAGTGTCACGTACTCAAGAGAGGGCATGTGCGCATACATGGGTGTGCGTCCTCTGTGACCATCGCTCTCATCTTCACTCCAATGGTCGCCAAGCTCTGGCGCCTCGGGGTACCCTACGTGCAAGAGCTGCGGCACACTCTCCTGCAGCCGCTGCGACCGAATGGTGTATGTCTGGGTGCGGGCTGCTGGAAAAGTCCGTCGGCGAGTGCCCACGAGGCCGATCCTCGGTCACCTCGTTGGCTGCCGCTACGGCTGCCATCTGCCCCGGTCGCCCCCGCTGCTCTTGGCCCAGAGGCTCAGGCACCCTCGGAGCCTTCCTCTATTCCCGTTTCTGGTCGCTGACACCCAGGCTCGCAAGCAACAGGCCCTGCTGGAGTCGGCACCGCCGGCGGACCCGAACTGGAACGCCCAGCTCGAGGCGGAGCGCCAGGAGGAGATCCGCGTCATCAGCAATGCGTGCGGAGTGCTCGGCCGATCGATCTACGAGGTCCAGCCCGACGGACACTGCATGTACGCCGCTGTCGCGGACCAGCTTGGTCAGCTCGGCGTGCTGCCGGCGGAACAGGTGAGCTGAGAATTTGTATCGGAGCTGACTAGCAGGCGAACAACCCGTACCACACGCGCCGGACCGCTGCCAAGTTCATGCGCGAGCACCAGGACGACTTCCTGCCGTTCCTGGCGAGCGTGGACGGCGAGGACATGCCGGGCGCGACCGACGACGGCATCATGACGCCGGAGCAGTACAGGGAATACTGCCACCGCGTCGAGAGCACGGCCGAATGGGGCGGCGAACCCGAGGTATGTCCATGTCTCGAGACGAACTAGGCTGACAGCCAGATCCAGGCTCTGTCTCGGGCGTTCAATATCCCGATCCACGTCATTCAGTGCGGGCCGCCCGTCGTCGTGTCCCATGGCGGACAGAACGACACGTTCGGCGGAGCGACGACCCCGGAAGAGAGCGCGGCGCTCGGCAATAACGTCGTCCGCATCTCGTACCACCGGAGGATGTACGGTCTCGGCGAGGTGAGTTGAGGCTTGTGGCTGGTAACTGACGCACACAGCACTACAACTCGCTCCGCGTAGCGCCCGCCTAAGTAGAGTGGTTCTGTAGACGTGTGTACAGTGATTTTGGCATGACCTTCCTTCCCCACGCTGCGCTCGATGCGTAAAGGTGCACCTTTGGTTGGCCAGGGCGCGCCGCCGAGCGTGCGGACATCTGGTTCCGTCCGCGTGACTTCACTTATCTTGGCCGCAATCACGGCACGAGCTTGGACTCACCACATCCAGCACGGCACGCACTCCGGAGTCTAGAGCTCGCGCATGATCCAGCAAAGAGGACACAAGGAACACGGAGGATCCATGTGGCCGACTGTCTTTGTCGTTGTCGTCCTCGCCGCCGCCGCGGGCGCGTGGTACTACTACCGCAAGAGGAGAGAGGACACCGTGTTGCCGTGAGTTGCCTGGCCTACCTGACCGTGCGGTGTGGTTCGATCGGCTGACAACGCAGCCTGCACGGAATCCGCGCTCCCCTGAGGCTCTCGACAGATGACGACGGGGTGAGTCCTGCCACCGCTGGTTGAACGCGAGCTGACGTTGACTCCCACGGCACCATGTCACATGTTGTTTTCGTTCTGGACGCAACCTTACCCGCCGCTGCCGCGCCATTCCGACTCGCCATCACAGCCACCCGCAGAGACGTTCATCCAGAACTCGGACAGCACCGACTCGCTCCCCGCCCTCGCAGCCGGAGACGTCCCGTACCTCCCCCGCGCGCAGGAGGAGGCAGAGGCGGCCGCGGCGTCCAAGCAGCGCAGCCTCAGCGCCAGCCCCATGCCGCACTCGTCTCGCTCCTCGCCCGCACCAGGCAGCAAGCCGTACACCGACGCAGGCGGGAACCAGAGCGAGGATCCCCTTGGTGTGTCCAGCAAACCCAGGAGGAAGTCCAAGTCGTCCGACCCCGGCAGCGACTCGGACGGCGAGGGCAACAACACGAACGTGTTCAGCATAGCCGATGACGACGACGAGTGAGATGGATTTCTATATAGACCGAGGGACGTGGCATGCATCTGTTGTACGCTTGATGGGCCGGCGGAGGAGGACAATAGCGACGCATGTATGTATTATGGCCCAAGGCTCCAGAGGTCAGCCGCACGCGAAATTCAAGACAGTCGCGGGCCGGGTACGGGTGTGCGGACGGTGTCATGGCGAGCTGGCCGACCGCGCGACCGCAGCCGCCAGCCGGCCAGTCAGGGCAGCCGTACGGTATCAGCCATGCGTCCCGGTCCAGCGGTCCAACGGTCCAACATCACCATCGTCGTCACTCGCCTTCGTCTTTCCTTCCACCTGTTGACATCCCCCTTTATCGCACCTCCCACGACCCGCACGACGGGGGTCATGCCAGCACTGCGCGTACCGGCATAGACCACCTGGCTCCCGACATCCCCGCACCGCCCCCGCGACCCCGCCTCTGCCGGAGCAGCCTCAGCAGACTGCAAACGTGTCGATCGGCCAAGACGTCGAGCCGCTCTCGCAATCTCGCTGGTGACAGGGAGCGACAATCTGCCCCTCCCTCCGCCACCCCTGCGTTCCTGCCCCCGTATCAACCCCAGTATCATCTCCGGCCGCACCGGCGTGCTTGAACGCCCTCGCATACATTGAATTGCAACCTTCCACCCTCGCCGCCTGACACCCCACCTCCGCCCACACCACACCCTCGACTTTCCAACTTTTTGGCCGCGGGCCTCCTGTAGCCTCCAGAGGGCCTGTTCATCCCGGCCACAATGTCTCACGCTCTGCTGTAAGCTTCACGTCCTCTGGCATATTCCGGCGTGCAGCGCTGACAACAGGTTACGGCTGTTCCTCTCGCCGTACTTCTCGGTGTCCGTCGCCCTGCACTACCTCAAGACGTACCCGGAGAGCATAGGAATCAGCCACTACTTATGCTGGCGCATGAAGTCGATGCCCTTCGAGGAGGTCGAGTTCTACTGGCCACAGATATGGTACGCTACCCGATGGACGCCGCTGACCCCAGTCACCTCCTCATTACAAGACCGACGGAGAGCAACGCGCTCGAGAGCTTCGTGCTGCAGCGGGCAGAGGATAGTGCACACATGGCCATGCTGGTGAGTCCCCATATGCTGTTCCGGATGTGAAAGCTGACCTCCAGACATTCTGGTTCATGCAGTCGGCCTTGCACGACCTGACGCCCACTCGCACCAGCAACCCGCGTCCGTTCAACATCTGCCAGCGTGTCCTGCACCACTGCCACGAGATTCTGTTCGGCGACCCCCCAGAACCGTCACGGAACCCGTACCGATCGCTCCCTACGTCTCCCCACGCCTCCTCGCCGTCTGTCGGGCACATTGCCCGACCAAGCTCGGCGGCGCCCTTCATGGGCCGGGAACCGAGCCTGCCGCCGGACGAGCGCCTGAAGCCGCCTGTTCGCGTCAACGCCAACCTCGGCGCTGCGCTCGTAGGCATGGGCCTGATGGCGGCGGGAGCGCCGGCTATGCCGCAGTTCACTGCACTCGCGGGAGAGTGGGCCGTCACACAAGGACGGCGGCCGTTGGATGACGCAGCTGCGTCACGCGCGAGGATCGAGGTCGACACGTCGGGTGGTGCCGACGGGCCACGAGGCGACACCTGGGAGAGGAAGCAGAAGCAGGCGTCCGCGCAGGATAGCGACACGGACGACGACGAGAGCTCTGCGTCAGCGCCGGACGGCTCGAGGTCGGACGGCAAGCTCAACAGGCGCCCGACACCCCCGATGCGGTCGGCTACCGCGCAACCTGAGCCTTCGTCTTCACCGAACAGGCCACCGCTGGTCAACCATGTGTCCACGACGGCGCTGAACATGCTGTCGCAGGAGGAGGACCAGCGCGGCCGGGATCCGTTCATGCAGAACACATCGACGCCGCCGCTGTCGTCCGTGTTCCGCAAGCAAACGACGCACCAGCCGTTCCACTCCGTGCCAGACATGTCGCTGAACCGTTCGCTCGGGTCAAGAGGCTCGGCGAACCGCCCGCCGTCTGCGGAGTCGCTGCTCGCAGCCTACTCGCTCGCGGCGCAGCGCCAGTTGCTTAAGAGCCACTACACGCGCAGCGAGATCCGCTTCCTGCTCCTTCTCGAGGACATTTGCAACCGGCTGCTGGTGATCCCCAAACCGGCGCGTATCTCGGCTCTCCGGGCCGAGCTGACGAGTCTGAACCACAATCTGCCGGCCGAGGTGTGCATGCCGCTGTGGTGCAACGCGGACCACCACCGCAACGAGGACACCGCGACGTCGTTGCTGGGCAAGCCCAAGCAGCGGCGGGCGCACTCGCGCGTCGTGCGCATCTCGCCCGGCGACTCGGTCGTGCTCAACTCGGCCGAGCGCGCGCCGTACCTCCTGCACGTTGAGATTCTCGTCGACGACCTCGACTTTGATCCGACGAAACGGGAGAACAGGGATCTGCTCAAGAAGATTGTCGTCGCCGAGGACATGAAGCGGCGGAAGAAGGAAGAGGGCTTCGACCACCACGTCCCCGAGGGCTTCGGGTCGGCCATGCCCGCCCCGCTGTCAGCTGCGGCGCTCGGCGGGGACTCCGCCACCGAGTCGCCGGCGCACTCGCGATCACAGTCCCATTCCCGGACAGAGACGGGCGACGCCACGGGCACGCCGATCGAGGAGATTCCCGAGGGCCCCGAGGAGCCCGAGGAGATGGACCTCGTGGAGCAGCTGTTCGGCAACAAGCTGTCTGTCCGGGACAACATGGTGGACCTGAGCGAGTCGATCCCGCTGCCCGCGGCGCCGAAGAACAAGCAGCTCGACCTCGAGGTATGGAACAAGGATGACCAGTCGCGGAGATCGTCGCTCGGCTCGTCCGGCATCCCGAGTACGCCGAACGGCGACCTGCAGCCTGAGGGCCAGGGCCTGAACCCGCGCCCGATCACGCCCGTGCCCCTCGAGCCGACGATCTCGCCGAGGGCCAAGCCCGTCATCACGATGGAGGACTACTCGGAGCGCATGCGCACGGCGGCCGTCATGCTCGCGCAGCTGAATGCGTCGCTCGTCCCCCCGAATCCCGAGCACGGGCAGTCCGGCTCTTCCGGAGTACGCAAGTGGATCCCTGGAACGGGCTGGATTACCGGCTCCAACAAGGAGACGACCGAGCCGGCGGCCGGACCTGCGGGTGGCGCGGCGGGCGGCAAGCTGCGCCTCGCGGCTGCCGAGGCGGCGCGCATCCGGGAGCGCATCATGGAGGAGATGATGGCGCTCGAGGAGGAGCGCGTCAGCCGCATGGCCGCGATCCCGGAGGGCGTGCACGTCGAGCAGGCGGACGGAAACCAGACGGTCGAGGACGAGGGCATCGTCCGGCGCGAGATCAATAAGGCCGACCCATCCGCCGCCGTGTTCAAGGAGAGCTGGGCTGCGAAGAAGTCGCGCATCCGTGCGTCGTCGCCGTGGGGCCACCTCGCGAATTGGGACGTCATCTCGGTTATTGTCAAGACGGGCGCGGACCTGCGGCAGGAGCAGCTGGCGACGCAGCTCATCGAGCGCTTCACGAAGATCTGGAAGGACGAGGGGTGCGAGTGCTGGGCGCGCTTCTTCCGGATCCTGATCACGGGCGAGACGTCGGGCCTCGTCGAGACGGTGACGGACGCCGTGTCGGTGCACTCGATCAAGAAGAGCGAATACTCGCGCCGCGTCGCCGAGGGCACGCCGATCGGGCATGTGTCGCTCATGGACCACTTTGTGAACACGTACGGCAAGGCGGACAGCGGGCAGTTTGCGCGCGCGCGGCGCAACTTCATCAAGTCGCTCGCGGGGTACAGTGTGATCACGTACCTGCTGCAGATCAAGGACCGGCACAACGGCAACATCCTGATCGACCGGGACGGGCACATCATCCACATCGATTTCGGGTTCATGCTGTCCAACTCGCCGGGCGGCAACATCGGCTTCGAGGCCGCGCCCTTCAAGCTGCCGCTCGAGTACATCGACATCATGGGCGGGTTCGACAGCGCCGGGTTCGAGCTCTTCCGCAAGCTCTTCAAGCAGGGCTTCGAGGCCGCGCGCAAGCACAGCGACAGCTTAATCACCATGGTTGAACTCATGCAGAAGGACTCGAAGCTCGACTGCTTCGTCCTCTTCGGCGAGAACACGGTCAACCACTTCCGCGACCGCTTCTGCCTCGGCCTCACGACCGCCGCCGTCGACCAGTACCTCGACCGCCTCATTGTGTCGTCCGCCGGCAGCAACTACACCAGGCTCTACGACACGTTCCAATACTACTCCCAGGGTGTGCTGTAAGCGCGGCGAGCGGCGAACGGCGAGCGAAGCGAGCCTGCGCAAGGCAAACTAGCTGGCAGCAGTATGGGCTCGGCTCGTTAGCGAATACGAGAGCGTGGGCCGTGACACGGACAGATGCGTCGTTTGTAGCACTCAGCAGTGTCACCTAGAAGACATTTCATTCTCCCAGCATTCACCAGTTCCACTTTGGCTTCTCTCTTCCCCTTTAGCACCTTAGCATCACAGTATCCAGCATTGTCTTGCACGTATGCATCAGGCCTGCGGGCTGCTTACCCATGGCTTTGTTTCTATGTTTGTGCCGCTCTGGTGGCTCACTACTCTGGCTATACACCCTGCTTGGGCTTACGTTGCCGCTCGTCGGACTCTCGCTGTCGCTCGTCTACCACTCCTCCGGCTCGTCGATCCACTCGCCCTTCCTCCTGAGGTCGCGCTCCATCTCCCTGAGCACGCGATACCCCCTCCACCGTGCCTCGACGGCGGGGTCGTTCATGCGCTCGACGCCGAGCTCGCGGCGCAGCTCGCCGATGCCCTGCTCCCAGCGCTTCTCCCAGTACACGGCGTTGAGTGTGCGCCCCATCTCGCCCTGGCGGAGGGCCCACGGGACCCAGTCCTGTGCCCACATGCGGCGGCGCTTGGCGCTGAGGCGGAGGGGCCCGAAGGTGGAGCTGAGGGCAGCGGCGGGGAGGCGCATGTTTGCCCACTCGACGACCTTGAGGGAGAGCTCGTGCACGAGTGTGGGCGGGAGGCAGAAGAGGGTGTGGTACAGGTCGTGTGTCTGGCGGTAGCGGAGCATGGTGTACGCGAGCGAGGGACTGTCGATGTAGCGCACGGCCTCGCGCGAGTCGGGCGTGATGCCGTCGCGGTCCAGCCACGCGACGTACTCGCGGCCGAGGGTGCCGCGCCGCAGCCCCCGGAGGTAGTCGAGGTTGACCGTCTTGGACGAGAGCACGGGGCGGTCGCGCAGGATCTGGCGGCCCTCGGGCGTCATGCCCATGTGCTCGTGCAGCGTCGAGAGGAAGGACGCCGACGTCGTCTCGCTCAGCGTCGCGATCAGGTCCGGCCGCGTCGCATAGTTCACCACGCCCCACAGCCCGCTGCCGAGCGCGAGCAGCGCGTTCTGCCCCGCGTTCAGCGGCACGTGCGTGGGGTAGTTCTTGCGCCGGCCGAGCTCGTCGACCGCGTGCGCCGCCGGGCGCGCCGACACCTTGCCGTTCTTCTTTCCCGCATTTCGCGGAGGAGACCACGGCTCGATCTCCGGCGCCGCGTCGGCTGCGAAAGATGCAGACGGCGCCGACGGCGGCGTCACAGAGTCCACCGCCGGCTTCAGGATCGGAGACACGCCCGTCGCAAGCACCTGCCCCGTCTCGAGCGCATCGGTCGGCGCAGACGTCACGTGCGGGACCGTCGTGGGCGGGCGCGAGGCGGAGACAGAGGAGGAGGTCGCGTTCACGGCGGCGGCGGCGGCAGGGCCGCTCCCCCGCCACAGCGCTGTCAGACGGGACATCGCCATGGTGTTCGTCGTTGTCGTTGCTGAGGGTGATGCAGACCGGCTCGTGTCATCTCGGACATTGCTGGGAGATGGAAGATTTGGTCCCGCTGTGGGGCTCCGGAGGCCGTGCTCAGATAAGAGATGGGCTGATGTGTGCTGGCAAGGATCTCCCTCTTTGACAGCTTTGCGAGCGCCATTGGATGCAGCGCAGAGCCGTAGGGCAGGGTAGGTACAGTGACGGTCGCATGGGCAGCGTGCTCTGAAAATGCAAGTGATATGCGACGAAAGAACACCAGCATAACGCTGGTCCTGCCACTGCCATTTGCTCCCGGCCGGCATGACGCACATCGAGCCGTTTGGCCACCGAGATTGTTGACAACACCTATCAGCCGCCAGCCGCCATGGACGACAGCCTCGCGTGCCAGCGCTGCCACCAGCCCCTGCTGCGGGACCCGTCGACGGCGTCTCCGTCGCAGGCCGACCTGATCGCGGGGCAGCTGCCGGCGCCGTCGCCGCCGTCCTCCTTACCCGCGGCGCAGAAGCTCGCCGCGCAGCCGCCGGCAGCGCGCCCGGCGGCGCACGCGTGGGCGGGCGCCAACCCCATCGCCGAGAGCTACGTCTTCCTCCCCGCCTCGCCCTCGTCGCCTGTCACGCCTGCCGTACCCGCTGCGCCGAAGAAGCGGCCGTCGGCGTCGCGCTCCGCGTCCGCGACGCCCGGGAGCTCGCGCGCCTCGACCCCGCCGCCGGGCAGCGCCAGCGGCAGCGGCGCCGGCGACGGCGGGCTGCGCACGGCGCCGAACCTCGACGCGCTGCTGAGCGCGCGCACGGGCATCGACCACCCGCTGTGCATGGAGTGCACGGGCCTGTTCCAGAAGGAGCTGCAGCGCGAGCTCGAGGACCTGACGCGCGAGCGCGACGCGTACATCGCCTTCGAGCGCACGATACGCAAGCGCGCCGAGGGCAGCGAGGGCATCATTGGCGAGGAAGAGGAGTGGGACGCGCTGCTGAAGCGCAAGGACGAGCTCGCCGCCGAGGAGGAGCAGCTGCGCCGCCAGCTCAAGGAGAAGGAGGACGAGCTCGGCGCCGTGCGCGATGAGGAACGCCGCGTTAAGGAGGAGGAAGAGGCGATTGACCAGGAAGAGGCCGAGTGAGTCCGATGTTCCCCTTCTTCCAGCTGCCAAGGGCCTCCCGTAGCTGACCCCAGGTTCCTCCGCACACACACCGCGCTCAGCACGCAGCTCGCGCACCTCAGCCACACGCTCAGCACGGCCAAGACGCAGCTGCTGCTCTCGAGCTCGTTGCTCGAGCACCTCGAGAACACAAACGTGTACAACGACGCGTTCCAGATTGGGCACGCGCCGCTCGCGTCCGAGGCGGGGCGCAGCATCACCGTCGGCACGATCAACGGGCTGCGCCTCGGCGGCCGCCCAAGCGTCGACTGGGACGAGATCAACGCCGCCTGGGGCCTTGTCGCTCTGTGCATCGACCGGCTCGCGGCCAAGGTCGGGTACACCTTTGAGGCGTGAGTTTTTCCACCTAGCTAGGGGGCAGAGGATTGAAAGCTGACAGCACAGGTACAAGATCGTGCCGCTCGGCTCGTTCAGCCGCATCGAGGACCTGCCGCCGAACAAGGGGCAGTACGAGCTGTACGCGTCGGCGGACCTGAGCCCGAGCCGCCTGCTGCAGAACCGGCGCTTCAACCATGCGCTGGTCGCGCTGCTCGACTGCCTCCGGCAGCTGCTGGACTACGGGCGCAAGACGGGGCGCGCATGGGGCGAGGGCAACATCGAGTGAGTAGCGCAGTCGGGCCATAGCCCAGCGCAATGCTCGTAGCTGACGGCAGAATCACAAAGGACAAGATCAACGGGCACCCGATCCGCATGCCCGGCCTCGCGCTCCCGACCATCTCGAGCATGAGCATCATGGGCCTCGGCGGCAGCACCGAGGAGCGCAGCGACAGCGCCGACGAGGGGTGGACGCGGGCGTGCCGCGCCGTGCTGGCTGTGCTGAAGCGGATCCTCGTCGTCGAGAGCGAGGACCGGGACTAGGGCTGGGCCAGACGCTAGTGTTGTAACAATTGCATCTATCATGTACAGTATCACCATCACTGCGTAAGGGCAGCGGGAAGGCCGAGGTCCCAGAGATCGAGAAGAGGAAAAGACAGGTGGCTGCGAGGTTCGGGTCCCAAGTATCAGGGGACAGACGCCTGGCGCAGCGCAACGACGCACGCAACGACGACGCCCGCGTCGTGCGATATCGTCGGCATGAGCACCACGCCGTCCGCCTTGCCGGGCACGACGGCGAGGGTCGGGCGGCCCCTCGCGTCGTGGCTGAGGTCGAGGTCGCGCCACGAGTTGACCGCCTGGGGCGGGAGGGCCTTGTACGCTGCCTCCTTTGCTGCCCATCTGGTGTCAGCTAAATCTTCAATCTCTGTTCAGCTATCTCAAATTCATCCCAATCATTTGATCAGAAGAACAGGCAGAGCCCCGCCTCACCTCGTCGAGAGGAACTTGAGCCGGTGCTCGGCCAGCGTGGCCGGCTCGGGGTGTGCGAGCGCCTCGAAGCGCGCGAGCTCGGCGGGGGTGCAGATCTTGGCCGCGAGGCGGCGGGCGCCGCGGCGCGCAATGACGGCCTGCAGGCGGGGCAGGGACAGGATGTCGATGCCGATGCCGACGAGCATGGAATTGTGCAGGCGGTTGGCTTGCTTGCTCGCCGCTGGTCACTGCTGAAGCTGAAGTCGGGAGTGGAGGTGGAGGCGGACCAGCCGATAATCTCCCACGGTGGACAGTATAGCTGGAGCCGGCAACCTATTCCCTCCCCCCAGATAGCGTACGGTGGGTTGAGGGTTTGAGTGTTAATTTTGCAGCGTCGCGATGACGGAATGGATTGCTTGCCAGGCTCAGCTCCTGCGACGTCAGAGACGATCGGCACCGTGTCAGGGTCGCGCCGCCGTGAGCACCAGTGATATCCAGCCGTAGTGAATTAGCTTCCGCCGAAATGGCCGGTTAGCATGCTCGATCCACTATTACTCCCAGGGCGAGCCGCCAGCCGTGGGCCGCGCCGCGCCGCCTGCCTTTGTGTACGTGCTCCGCCGCCCTGGTTACGCCTCACCTCGCCAGCCTTAGCCCTGCCGCCCCCCGCCAAGCCGGCCCAGCTCGCCCAGCTCCATCTCACAGCTGCCTGCCCGACCTCACTCCAAAGCCTTCTTTCGCCGTTGCTCTTTTCCCATCTCCCATCCATCCACACTCACCATGCCCTCGGCAACAGCATACCTCCTCGCCGCCGCGGCCCTCGCCGCCCAGGAGGCCTCCGCCTACTCCTACGGCTACTGCTATGACCGCTACGGACGTGAGTCGCGCACCTCGCTGCCTCTGCCACCGAGCAAGCACACTGACACTCAACAGGCGTATACCGCTGCCGCCGCGGCCTGTCGCAGGGCGCGCGCATCGGTATCGGAGTCGGCGTCGGCGTCGGCGTCTTCCTCCTCATCATGCTCCTCGGCGGATGCTGCCAGCGCCGGTAAGTACTGCCGTCACCCGAGGTAAACAACGCGTCCGCGTCAGCCAGCTGGCCAGACCGAGGCCTGCCTCGGCCAAGGTGGCAAATTATGTGCGATGCGAGCCGGGCGTGCGGAAGCGGATCCGGCCGGCCGGCCTTGGCGCCGATCTGCGCGCCCCGTGCATCGCTGCGCATCACGTCGGTGCACCGGGCGTCACCGCGAAGCACAGCTGTCGATGTCGTCACTCCCGATGCGGCGCGGGTTTCGCCGCCCAACTGTTGTGCCTCAACCCCGTGACCACCGCTGACAACCAGCCGCATCCAGAAGCAGTTCAAGCAGTACCGCCCGCCCCCTCCCCTGCCGATGCAGCAGAGCGACAACCCGTACGCGAACAACCCGCCCCCGCCGACGGACGGCACGTACGGCTCGTACAGCCAGTACGGCGGCGCGGGCCCGACCGCGCCCGAGACGGCGTACACGGGCGACGGCAAGGCGACGAGCGGCGGCGAGGCCGCGTCGTACTATGGCGCGTCCGCGAACCCGAGCAACAATTACACGGCGTCCAACTCGTACTCGTCGCCGAGCGGCAACAACGGCCTCGAGTCGCACTCGTACGAGTACGAGCAGGCCGCCGCCGCCGGCAACGCCCCCGCGGCCCCGCCCCCGGCCTACGGCTCGAACCCGTCGGGCCAGGGCTTTGCCCCGCCCGCCGGCCCGCCCCCGGGGCAGAGCTACGCGCCGCCCTCGGGCCCGCCTCCCAAGTCGTAAGCGCGCGCCGTGAGCCGTGAGCTATGAGGCGAGCAGCCGTGGCCAGAAGCCAGCGAGCGCCCCGCGCTTGCGTAGGCGAGGCCCGGCGTGAGTAAAACACTTCTATACCGTATCTACCGGGCACGGCGCGAACAGCCAGCCCTAATAATATCAGATTTCTTGAGGGGAGCGAGAGTGAGCGAGCAGACACGCAGCAGTGGAGTACACGCGCCCGTAGTTGTTCATAATGATGCATTTCCTAGAGCAGCGTGTACGTGGACTGTGTTCGTGAAGGATCGGGCAGAATTCGTCAAAGTGCGTGATAGTGGTTCTGGCGGGCCAGCTGAAGAGATATGAGGGGTTACGTCATGCCAAGAGCGGTCTGCTTGGTGGCAAGGACGGGGGGTGGCGGCCGTCGGCCGTCGGCGTGCCCTTGGCGCGGGTGCGGTCTACTTGGCCGCCGCAGTAATTGTGAGGACCTTGTGGAGCATGTCCTCCATGCGCCTCTGGCTTTCCTTGACCTCGTCCCACTCCTCTTTCGTCACGGAGACCGTCTTGGCCGAGCTGCCGTCGCCGCGGAAGATGCGCCCGACGGAGGATCCCGTCGGCTTCCACTTCCTCTTCTTCTCGGCCGCGAGCGCGGGCGGCGCAACGTCCTCCTCGTCCTTGCCCGGCAGCGGGGCGGGCTCCTCGGGCGACGCCAGGTCGAAGGCCGCGTGCAGCGTGAGTGCGTTGGCGCCGCCGAAGAAGGAGCTGGCGTCAGCGTCCACTCGCGTACAGTCCGGGGACTGGGAATGACGCCGCGGGCGCCTACCGGCATACTCACTCAAAGAGACCAGGCGTCCTGATCTTGTCGACGCACACGCCCGTGCGCTCCTGGATCTTGATGCGGCGCCTGGAGAGCCGGAACCGGCTGCGCTCGTACGCGCTGATCGCGAACAGGATCGGGAAGTTGGTCGCCTGGATGAGGCCCACGTTGGCGCGGTGCACGACCTCTGGGCTGGCGACCTTGCCCAGCGGGATCAGCACTAAGAGCGCCAGCAGGTTGAACGGCGGCAGGTACATGAACACGGCGTCGGATTTCGCCCCTTCGACAGTAGACACCACGCGCTGGTACAGGTGCTCCTGCTGCGCGTTGTTGTTGATCGTCGCAAACTTGTTGGACACCATGGACACTGCTGTCAGCGATTTCCTAGGCTGTCCCCAGAGCTCCGCCAGGGCACATGTGGCGTACAGCCCGCACGTGTATACGCTCCGGGCTTGCGGGCTCACGGGCTGGCGCCCGCTCTCTGGCCCGCCCGCCCGCGCACTACTCACTCAGCGCCGTGATCAGGAACGTGCTGCACAGCGCAGAGTACCCGACGAGGATGACGGGGCCGAAATACTCGTGGAAGCGCTCGGCCAGGCCAAACGACATGCCGAACCCGCCGCCGAACCAGATCTTCATCATGAGCTTGACGATCGCGAGCGGCGAGAACTCGGGCCGGCCCAGCATGTACAGCGCGAACGCGACGCCCGAGAGCGCCACGGCCGCGAGCGCCATGAAGGACACGTAGGTTGCGATCATGCCGCGGAGCTGGGGTCAGCAGTGTTCTTACTGGATCGTCGGAATTGCAGTCTCGCGACAAGTCGGCCGGGGGCACAGCCAGCCGGCTCAAGGCACTCACCGCAATCACCACCACGTTGCTCCGCACAAAGAAGAACACCAGACGCGGCAGGAGAATACAGGCCCCACACGCCAGCACGTCGAACGCCAGGTCCGCAGTACGCTTGTTGTGGTGGTACAGGCCCACGCCGCGCAGCGCGAGGTACGCGAAGAAGATGAGGATGAAGGACAGGTCGAACACGTTCCATGCGTTGGCGATGTACACTGCTGTGTTAGCGGCTCTTCTCGTCGCAGCTCCTCGTTCGGGCCCGTTGCCCTGCGGGCTCCGGCACTCACCGGACCACCCGTTCTCGTTTGCGCCCGCCCACTCGTTCACAATAAACCCGAGCGTGAAGAGGACGAACCAGATCTCGACGCCGGTCTGGTGCTTGAGGTCGCGGGCTGGTGTCAGTGTCTCCCCCTTCGCTGGCAGCTCGCTGCGCTCGCTGCTCGCTGGCCGCGCTGCTCACTGATAAGCGTCCACATGAAGAGCGCAATGAGGGTCGCGAAGGTGCCAAACTCGATCCAGTGCCTCCAGCGGGGCACGCGGAGGCGCGACGTGTCGAGCCAGCCTGCCTCGTAGGGATTGTACGCGTAGACGTCAAAGTCGTCGGCGCCCCTGGCCTTGTGCGCGCGGCCACGGCGCGGCGGGACGTATGCGTCGGGAATCAGCGAGCGGTTCACGCTCGGCGCATACACGAGGTCGCCCGTGTACACTGCGCCGACGAGGTGCTGCACGATCGGCTGCGAGAGCAGGCGCTTCGCGACGGACACGATCGCGAGCTCGAGCGCGCTGTTCTTGTCCGCCTCGGCCTCGGCGCGGTTCTCGATCGCGCCCCACACCTCGTCCGGCGCGCCCTCCAGCGGAGACCACGGGCGCACAAGCTCGGCAGCGAGCGCCTCGTCCCCCGCCGACGGCCACGTGCGCAGGAATTTCACTGCCGTTAGCACAGGTGCGCACAAAGGTGAGACTGGGCAGTCACGTCGTCACGGGTGGACGTGCACCGCGGCTCGCACGGTAGCGAGCAGCGGACACACGAGGGCCCGAGCCCCAGCCAGCGACTCACTCGCAAGCAGCTCGCAGAACGCGGCGCGCGTGTTCTGCAGCGGCTCGTATGACAGGTCCTCGTCCGCGAGGCGGAGGAACTGGACACTGCGAGTTAGCTGAGCCGTCTATGTAGCGTACCGGTTCGCCATGAGAGCGTAGAGCACGGCGCCGAGCGACTTGCTCGCGTCGGTGGTCTCCTCGTCGTCGTCCTCGTCGTCGGCGGCCTTGGCGTCCTCGGGCTCGGGCGTGTACCGGTCGAGGATGGGCTTGACGACGGAGAACTGGAACGCGGGCGTCTTGAGCTCGTCCCACGACAGGACGGCGTCGACGTCGGCCGTGATGCGCGCGTGCAGCTCGTGCAGCAGCCCGTACACTGTGCGCGGCACGGGGTGCTCGAGCGTCGACGCCGTCGCGCTGCGCTGCACCTTGGTTGGCGAGCTGGAGCTCGAGCCCGTCAGAAACGACATGTTGCTGGGTCAGTACGGGGGGTGGGCGAAGCAAAGGTGCGATGCGCGACCGCAAAACTCGCATCGCATCGCATCGCACCGCACCGCACTGTGCATGTGACAGCGGCCTGGTCTTAGCGCGCGGGATCGGCCGCCAGCTCTGGATCGAGGCGTTACGCGCCGCGCCTGTCAGTAGGGCCCTGCGCTGCAGCCGGGCCCGGCCGCTGTTTGCTGCTTGCTGCCGCATGGCGCAAGGGCTCGAAAGGGGGAGTGTGAGATAAGCCAGCAGCCGAAGAACACGGATTGCGAATGGAGAATGGGATGGCAGTGACCGCATCTTGGACGCAATCGGACCGCTCGTCTTGGCGATCACGATCGGAGCTCGGTGTCAGCAAAGCGATCGGGCGACATTCCGCGGCGCAGCACAGATGCCGCCGGGCGCGCGGACGCGCCGGTCGGCCCCAGACTGGGCCCAGGAACGGCGGACCCCACACCGTAACAGGCTCGCTGGCAGCGCGCGCTGGCCGGGCCGCGGGTAGGCCGGAAAGTCGTGTGCGCAGAAGCACTCTTGCCGGCGGGACGACCTGGGGCAGCGATTCCGCGTCGGATTTCTGCTTCCCAGAGCGCGTGCGCGTGCCCACCGCCCGATCGCGGATTTTTCTGCATTCATGCATTAGTTCCTGGGCCTATTGCGTTTCTAATACGGCAACTCGCGGCAGGAGCGCAGATTTAGCATGTATTTTGGCCGCGGTATACCATTGGCGGCTCTTGGCGAAGTCCCAGGACATGACGCAGAGCAAACGGACAGAACAGTCGGCTGAGTCCGTGGGCGACCGGCCGGTTCATAAAGTCATTCGACCGCGAGACGCGTGCTTCTCCCCCATCCCCACACACCACACCGACCATGTTCGCGCTCCGAACACTGTGCCGGGGCCCTCGGCCCCTGGCGTCCT
Organism: Trichosporon sp. PB005A; assembly: GCA_023630055.1. NCBI lineage: Eukaryota > Fungi > Basidiomycota > Tremellomycetes > Trichosporonales > Trichosporonaceae > Trichosporon > Trichosporon sp. PB005A. Next base: position 535,965 of record JAMALZ010000012.1, read on the forward strand.
CCAGCTCCGCCAGCTCCGCCGCGCGCTCGCTCCGCGTGCCCCGCCCCGCCGTCCGCTTCCAGAGCAACTCGGCCAAGCCGACGCAGGCGCAGTGGGAGGCCGCCGCGCGCCGCAACCGCACGGCAAACCTGTGGCTGTCGGGCGCCGTCGTCGCGGGCTCGTTTGCGCTCGGCTTTGTCGTCTGCCAGACGCTCTACAACAGCAAGAAGGAGCCCCCGACGTTCCTCCTCCCGTCCAACCTCGGCATCGAGCTGCAGGAGCGCACGCAGCCGACCTACGGCTCGGTCGCCGACTACCACAAGTGCATCGACGAGATCCGCGAGCTCTACAAGAACAAGGGCAAGGAGGACAGCGTCTCCACCGATGCCGACGACCTCCGCTCCCACGGCATCTCGGACTGGAGCTACCACGAGGCTGAGCTCCCCACCGTCGTCGTCTGGGTCGACAGCACCGAGGAGGTCCAGGACCTCGTCCACATCAGCCGCAAGTACCGCGTCCCCATCACGCCGTTCTCGGGTGGTACGTCGCTCGAGGGTCACTTCAGCTCGGTGAGTAGCGAGCGCGACCGCGCGACCGCCAGGTCGCGGCGGTGCGCTCTGAGGTGTGCCCAGATCTCACTGCGTACTGTCAGCCCTTGTGGGAGGACGTGGTGTCACATAGCGCCCCTGTGTATCCCGGTGCTCATGAGAAACAAGCGCTAACATCAGCCCTACGGCGGTATCTCGCTCGACCTCTCGCGGATGGACAAGATCATCTCGGTCTCGGAGAAGGACGGCGAGGCGGTGTGCCAGACGGGTGTGCGATGGGAGGACCTCAACGAGCAGCTGGCTGCCAAGGGCATCCCGCTCTTCTTCCCGCTCGACCCCGGACCCGGCGCGACCCTCGGCGGAATGGCCGGCACGGGCTGCTCGGGCACGAACGCCGTGCGCTACGGCACGGCCAAGGGCGAGTGGTTCCTGAACCTGGTGAGTACGGAGCGAGCGCCGAGCGAGGGGGTGGGGTGCGCCCCTTCGCCTGCTCGGCCGTGGTGCACTGCGGCTAACGTCACAGACGGTCGTGCTCCCGACGGGCGAGGTGATCAAGACGCGCTCGAGCGCGCGCAAGTCGAGCGCCGGCTGGGACGCGACCAAGATCTTCCTCGGCGCCGAGGGCACGCTCGGCATCGTCACCGAGTGCACGGTCAAGCTCGCGCCGCTGCTCCCGACCAAGGTCGCGGTCATGAACTTCCCTGGTGTCGAGGAGGCTGTTGCCGCTGCGACCGAGATGTAAGTGGTGTTGGCTTCGTACTAGGGAGGACTCCCGCTGACGGCAGTGTGAACCACGGCTACCCCGTGCAGTGCGTCGAGTACCTGGACGCGCGCACGATCCGGGCGATCAACCAGGGCGGCATCGCGGGGCGGCAGTACCCGGAGAAGGACTCGCTGTTCTTCAAGTTCCAGGGCACGGAGGGGATCATGAACGAGACGGCCAAGGGCGTCGCGGACGTGGCGAAGCACCACGGGGGGCGGGACTTTGAGTTCTCCGCGACCGACGCGGACGGCGAGCGGCTGTGGGCGGGGCGCAAGGCTGCGCTGTGGTCTGTGCTGGCGCTGCGCGAGAACGGGCGCGTGTGGACGACCGACGTGTGCGTGCCGATCAGCAAGCTGCCCAAGCTCGTCGAGGAGACGGCCGAGGACTTTGAGCGGCGCGGGCTCGAGGCGTGCCACTTCGGCCACGTCGGCGACGGCAACGTGCACACGCTCGCGCTCTTCTCCGACGACGAGGAGCTCGAGCGCGTCCGCGTCGCAGTGCACGAGATGGTCGAGCGCGCAATCCGCCTCGGCGGCACGTGCTCCGGCGAGCACGGCGTCGGCCTCGGCAAGATCGAGTACCTCCTCCACGAGCTCGGGCAGGGCACCGTCAACCTCATGGAGACGGTCAAGCGCACCATCGACCCGCTCGACCTCTTCAACCCGGGCAAGGTGTACCCGAACATCCACCCGAAGCACTCTGCGGGCGACCAGCACGCGCCGAAGCAGCACGCCGGCGTCGACGCGAGCGTCGGCAAGCAGAACAAGGACAAGGAGGCTTAGAGCGGCGGTGCCACAGACCTCCACCGGCGCTGGCGCTAGCGCGGCCCTGCCTGACGCCGGACAGCCTCCTCTGGCTGTTCCCCGGGCGGGCAGGAGACACGAAGCAGAAGAACATGTAGAAGTAAGATGGATATTGGGTTCTCATGGACGAGGGTGTAGCGTTGAAAAGGCTGATATTCCGGACTGACTGCCACACCGCTGGGCTGCGCGCCTGCGGGGGCTGGGACCCGAAATTTTGATCATTCCAACCCGGGCAAGGTGTATCCCAACGGGGGCAGTGGCATTGGGCTGGCCCCTCCGAGAGATTGTAGAGGCTCCTGCCACTGTGGCCGTCTGAAGGGAGCAGCGCGTCGGGGGGGCGGGATTTGGAGCGGCGACACTCGTCAGGCCGAGGCACACCCGGGAAGGAATGACACAGATCTTCCTTCTTTGCACCGCCAGATGAGCGCCCGCATCTCGAGGGCGTAGGCCGCTCTGCTTACCACGAGGCGTCCGGCGCATTCTCCCGCGGCCTGGGCCTGCATTTAAGACGCACTCGCCTCGCCTTCTTCCCCACCTTCCCTCTCTTCTTTCCCACCACTGACCCGTCGCCATAGCTGCCTGGTGAGTCTTCGCTCCGCCGCCTTCAGTGCCGCTATTCCGACGAGCTATGGCCCCTGTTCCGCCACCGCGCTCGAACCACTCCCAGCCGCGACCGCCCTCACTGACGGCAGGCCCGACCTCAAGCCCCGCCAGCGCCGGACGGACCAGCCAGTGAGCCCCCTCACTCAGCGCCTCTCCTGCCCCGCTCCGCCGGGGCTGCCCCCTCCCGCGGGTGCCGGGGCCGCGGCGCAGATTGCATCTGCGCACGCAGCTTGCGGGCCGGGGACGCGGTCACATAAGCCAACGCGCACCCCGCCAGCGGTGCGGCCGGGCTTCGACGGGGTTGTCGCCGCGCGATTGCATTCGCGCTGCCCGGCGCGCCACACCCTCAACCACTTGACTCCAGGCGCTGACTATAGGTTCTGAGCTGGGTTGCTGGCGGCGTGTAACGTCCCGGGGAGTGGTGCGAAGAGGGCCTCATAGCGATTGATCGGCACGACCTGCCGCCCAACCCACGCGAGCGGACTTGAGCTTCTGTAGCATGCGAACGGACACCGCTTCACCAGCCGCGGTTGCCGTATGTACTTCTCACACGTATTCATACAATGTCTCGTTACTGTCTAGCTACGTGTCACTGCTCCGAGCCGCTCGCCACTCACGCTTCGCGCCCGTGCTGCGCTTGCCGCGTCTAGTGGTCACGGTCCGCAAGAGGGATCACGTCGAGCTCGTCAAACGTCGAGAGACCCTTGCCGATGATCTCAACCGAGCGGCGGATCTCCTCCTCGCTGATGACGAGCGGGGGCGCGAAGCGGATGATGTCGCGGTGCGTCGGCTTGCACAGGATGCCGAGGTCCGCGAGCACGAGGCACAGCTCCCACGCGCCGCGGCCCTTCTTGCTGACGGTCGGGTCGATGATGACGCCGTTGAACAGCCCGCGGCCGCGCACCAGCTTGACGTATGGCGACTTGAGCGCCTCGACGCCCTCGCGGAAGATCTTGCCAAGGCGCTCCGAGCGCGCGGCCAGGTCCTCGCGCACCAGCACGTCGAGCGCCGTCATCGCGACGGCGCACCCGAGCGGGTTGCCGCCGTACGTCGAGCCGTGCTCTCCGGGCTTCAAGCATCCCATGACCTCCTTCGAGCTCATCACGCACGACACGGGGTACATGCCGCCCGACAGCGCCTTGCCGAGAATGACCATGTCGGGCTTGATGCCGTCGTGCTCGTAGCAGAGCATCTTGCCCGTGCGGCACAGTCCCGTCTGGATCTCGTCGCAGATCAGCAGCACGTTGTGCTTCTTGCACAGCTCCGAGACCTTCTTGAGGTAGCCGTCGTCCGGCACAAAGATGCCCGCCTCGCCCTGGATCGGCTCCACCAGGAACGCAGCGACCTCGGATCCGTACGCCTCCAGCGCAGCCTCGAGATCCTCGGCGTGGTTGTAGCGGATGACCTTGCCGTCGACGTTGGGGCCGACCTTCTCGAGGAAGGGGCCGAACTCGTTGCGCGCCTCGGGGTCAGTCGACATCGAAATGACACCGATCGTGCGGCCGTGGAAGTTGCCCTCGACAGACAGGACGCGCGCCTTGCCCTCCGGGATCTTCTTGACCTGGTAGCCCCACTTGCGCGCGAGCTTGATCGCGGTCTCGACAGCCTCGGCACCAGTGTTCATCGGCAGCATCTGCTCAAAGCCGAACATCTCGGTGACCTTCTTCGCGAAGGGACCGAGGCCGGTCGAGTAGAAGGCACGCGAGGAGAGCGTCAGGGTGGAGGCCTGCTGGACGAGCGTGTTGACTGCGGTGTCAGCGACGTCACGTCGCCGTGTTTCAAGACTCACGGATGTCAGGGTGGCAGTGGCCTTGGTTGACGGCGCTGCGGTTAGCCTGGCTCACGCTCAAAGCTGCTTACGAGTAGGCGGCGAGGAAGTCGAGGTACTCCTTGCCTTCGGGGTCCCAGACGGTGGCGCCCTTGCCGCGGGCGATGCAGACCGGGAGGGGGTGGTAGTTGTGACTGTACGTCAGTCAAGCCCTTTGACACAGTGAACTCACGCCGAGTACTCGGACTCGAGCTCCATGATGTTCTGGGTCGAGTACTTGGCCTTGCCGGCAGGCTCGGCGGAGGTCGCGACGGGGGCCATGGTGGTGGATGAAGGGTGGTACTGTGGGCTTGAGGTTGTTGAACAGACAAGTGATAGGTATGGGGAGGTCCCTTGACTGCTGCGGGTGGTGAGGAGGAGAGACGGAGTGTAGGTAGGAGGCACAAGAGTTGGGTACGGATGGTTGATATATACCGGGCGGATCCAGCCGCAGGCAGGCGAGCCGCAAGCAGCGGCTATGCGCGGGGTGCGGGGTAGGGTATGCGGGGTGAGTCGTGTCGGGTGCAGATTACACGCGCGTCACTAAGCGCCCGCCTCGTCCTCGGGCGATACGCCTGCTCCAAGCCTCGATAGCCAGGATCCGACCTCCCCTTATCCTATCAGCCTCTTGCCCACCGCCATCACCGTCCTCGGCTTTGTCTTCTCCGCCAAGTCGCCGCACCTCCCTGCCTCATGGATCTCTGCATCTTCATTGCCTAACCTTGTCCAATGCATCTGTCTGATGTTCTTCCGTCAGTTTTGTTCTGACAAAGGTAGTGAGCGTATCTGTGGGCATGAAAACATGAAACGAGTGGCAACTCGGACACGTGGAGGGAATTCCGAGATCCGAGGAATCACGGTTCCTCACGCCACCCACGTCAAGCTCAGCTTGGGGCGTCCGTTTGACTCGACGAGCCTCGAGTATTTGAGACGGTCGTGCGTGAGAGAGGCGCTGCAGGCGTGCCGTTTCTTGTTGATGGGGTTCTATTTGTGACGGGGCCGGTCGTCAGCGTTAGCTGCGGCAATCTAAGCCACGATCTCGCACCCAGAGAGACGCTCAGACCCTTGATCGCCGACTCGAAGTGCCAGAGCGTCCGGCTTCTCGGCGCCGGCTGCTGTAACTGGCTGACTGGCTGACCATGCTGGGCGACGTGGAGCAGACGTGCAGCCAGGGGCATGACGTTTGGAGTGCGGGTTCCGACGTCGATCTCATCACGTGACCATCACGCTACGTTCACGCGACCCAATGGCCACGCTGCTCTGGACCTCCACCCGAGTGCCACCGCATTGGGAGCGGGAGTATCAAGCTCAAGCTTCCATGACGGCTCACCGCTCACCGCTCACCGGCCAGCCAGCCAGCCAGCCAGCCAGCCAGCCTGCCTGCCTCTGTGCCCGATTGTTGGCCGACCACGACCAAGACTCAAGACTCTTGGTGTCTTGTCTCGGTCCCTCTCCACTCATCACTCCACTCTCCTCTTCATCTTGCCACCCCATCTCGCAAGCCCCCTCCGGCACACCGTCGATCCCAGATTGACGCAGACAGCCCGCTGCGCTTGTCACAAAAGCCCCAGCCATCCGGAGCCTCGCTGTCGGCACCACGTCTCCGATCGTCGACCGCCGCCCAAGCCGCCCTAACCGGGCGCCTCCAGCTGGGACACCGCCATGTACGCTCCGACCCAGCCTTACCACTCTGGCCGGTCGGCAGGCGGCATGCGTGCCCCGTATCCCAACCAGCAGATGGCGTATCCCGTCGCCGGACATCCGCAAGCGATGTACGCTGCTCACCCCCAGCAGCAGTATCAGCAACCGCGCTACCCTCAGCAGATGGCGCAGGGCTACCCGGCGGCGCAGCAGCAGGCCATGTACCAGCAGCAGCACGGCTACCCGCAGCAACAGCAGCAGGCTCCCCACTCCTCGCGCGGCCAGAAGCAGCACAAGGGCACACTCGCCCCCGGCCAGATCATCAAGGTCGGCAAGCACAAGGTCCGGATCGAGAAGTACCTGTCGGAGGGCGGATACGCTCATGTCTACCTGACCACTTCGGAGCAGCCTATCTACCCGCCGAACAAGTCGAGCTCCAAGGGGTTCACGGAACACTGTCTGAAGCGCGTGGCGTTCCAGGACGAGAACGTGTGGAAGGACGTCCGAAAGGAAATCGAGGTTATGGTACGCTGCGACGTCAGGGTCTGTGCTGACAACAGAAAATGCTACCCGCGTCTCCCTACCTCGTGCAGTACTTGGATTCGTCCTGGCAACGGCTACCGAACGGGGCGTACGAAGTGTTCATCCTCATGGAGTGCTGCAAGGGCGGAGGTATCATCGACCTCCTCAACCAGCGACTTCGGGACCGCCTGACCGAGCGGGAGATTCTTCAGATCTTCACAGACGTTTGCGAGGCCGTTGCGGCCATGCACTCGATGGAACCCCGCCCACTATTGCACCGTGACCTCAAGATTGAGAACGTCCTGAGTGCGCCAGGTGCTCCCACGAAGGAACGCCCCCAGGGCTGGAACTTCAAGCTCTGCGACTTTGGTTCAACGACGTACCCTAGCAGCCATCCTCCGACAAGCTTGGCTGAGTCCGAGGCTCTCGCTCTCGATATCAACAAGCACACGACCATGCAATACCGGAGCCCGGAGATGGTGGAGCCGATGCTCGGTCACCCTGTCGGCCTCCCGAGCGATGTCTGGGCCCTCGGCGTGCTGCTGTACAAGCTGTGCTACTACACGACACCGTTCGAGACGCAAGGCCCCCTCGCCATTGTTCATGCGAAGTACGAGTTCCCGCCGTACCCGAAATACTCTCCCGCCCTGCAGCACCTGATCGCCCAGATGTTGATGGAGCACCCGAGCCAGCGCTTGTCCGTGTTCCAGGTTCTTGAGGTTGCTCACGACCTCAACGGCACCCGCCCGTCCGTGGATTATGTAAGTCTGAGCCGAGGCTGGTGACGAAGCTGACCCGCAGTCTGCGTACAAGCAGCGCATGCGCCCGTTGTCCCAGCAGCCTCCGAGGCAGATCAAAAGGAATGAACAGAACCCGCTGGACTTTACGGATCCGTCAGAAACGAGTCGCCCGACAGCGCCGGAAGTGCCACTGGCGTCGACCGTCCAGCCACAGCGTCGTGGGCGGCCTACGCGGGATCCGAGGGAGGCGGCGCTGGGTGTGGCGTTGCCCCAACCGATGGCGACACACAAGACGACTCCGGCCCTGCAACGCATCCCGAGTGTCAAGTCTTCGTCGAGCGTTCAGAGTATGCCGACGCCGCCTGCGACTCACCACCCAGATCCCGGTCTTCCGACGGGCTCAGTTGCGTCAGCCAAGTCCAAATTTGAGCAGCACGCCTCGAAGCGCATGAGTCTGCCGCATCGGTCGACACAGTCTCCGGTAAACCGGCTGCAGGTCACCGGCGAGGACAAGAGCGCATCGCGGAAAAGCAGCGTCGACGCCTTTGGTTTTCACCAATCATCGATACCGAAAGTCACGTCTCCGCTAAGCTTCGGCGACTCGTTCGACAGCACGTCATCGCGCGACGGGTTCAGCGACGCATTCGGACTCAAGGTCAACAAGCCGCAGCGGCAGTTCACCGATGCCTTCAAGCCCACGGCAGGCGGCGACCGCGAGCGCCAGTTCACCGACGCCTTCAACCCTAACAGCGGCAAGCAGCGTTCGGTGTCGGCCGTGTCCGGGTTCAGCGATTCGTTCTCGGCTTCAGGCGCGCCGGCGACGCAGCGGTCAGTCTTGGGCTTCAGCGACTCGTTCACGACGAGCCCAAGGATAGTGACATCTCCCGTCGCTGCCTCGCCGCATGCGGCGTCGCCCCAGAAACTGGTCAGCATCGACAGCGTCGATGAGACGAGCAGCGCTGGAGGTACTGCAGAGGACAGGAAGTCGCCTGCCTCGAATGCGGACGGCGACACTAGCTTTGAGACGAGGTTCCCTTCAGTGGAGGCTCTGCACCGGCGGTCTTCGGCCTCGTCTTCGACGTTCACCGCCAAGCCGCGGAGCAAGGAGTTGCCCCAGATTCCAACGGCCAAGGACGACGCTGCGGCCAGCCACGCTCGCCGCACTTCTGTTGTTGCCAACCGCACTGGCGGCGACATCCCCAAGAACAACCACCACACGCGCTTACAGCAGCCGCAGCCGCGGTCGACGCAAGTCACTGGCACCGCGTTCAAGAGCCAGCCGCGACCCGGGCCTGACGACGGGCTCAATCCGCCCACGTCGAGCAACCAGGCGACACCGTCGCCGACTGCAGACTACTTGGATCTGTTAGACGACGAGGAGACGACCGAGCTGCTCGCGCCGACCGACCTCATGGACGAGGACGACGGGGAGGAGGACAAGCTGGCACTGAAGCCGATGCAGCCCGAGGTCTCAAAGTCGCCGAACAGCGGCGCGCGCTTCGGCATGCCGGCGAGGAAACCGCTGCCTGCGAAACCGAAGCCCCAGCTGCCCGCCAAGCCGCAGCTGCCTGCCAAGCCCCAGCTGCCCGCGAAACCGCAAGGCGCCGCCGAGCGCGCAACGTTGCCAGAGCTGTCGTCTACGCGCCCCTCGTCAAACTTCAACTCTGAGCAGTGGTCCCCGCTGGAGGCGGCGAAGACGGACGCGAAGCCGACGTCGCCGCCGCACGTGGAGCTGGACTCGAGCGACGACGAGGAAGGTCCCGAGGACCCCGTGCCGTGGCGCCGGACGGACTCGCCTCTGCAGCGGGGCCGCCGCCCGTCGCCGGACATCCTGAAGCGGATGAGCTCGTTCGAGCCGGCGCCGGCGTCTCCCAGCTCGCCGACGAACAAGACGGGCGCGAGCGCGGGCGCGTACAGCGGCTACAGCCTGAGCGGGTACACGGGCACGACGGCGAGCACGGGCGGCAGCCTGCGGGGGCGCGCCGTGTCGGGCGTCTCGGGCGTGTCGGCGGCGGAGACGCACAGCCGGCGCAGCAGTGTGATCGACATGAAGACGCACTTCGAGCAGCTCAACACGAACGCAAACGCGTCGAGCGCGAACGGGCACAGCGCACAGGCCGCGCAAGGCGGGCAGGGGCACGCACGGCACGCCAGCGCGAGCACCAACGCCAGCGCCAGCGCTGCTGCCGGCTCGGCCAAGCCGGCGGCCAAACCAGCCAAGCCGGAGAAGCCGGCGACGCTGCGCCGCCTGTCTGGCCCTCGGCCGCAGCCGAAGAGCACGGGGCCCAAGCCGCCGCTCCCGCCGACGCCGGTGCCCAAGCCCGCCGCTCTTAGGAAGGGCAGCGTGGCTGGCAGCGCGAGCGGGGCGAGCGGGGCGAGCGCCTCGAACGCTCCAAACAGCTCGAACCCGGCTACCGGCTCGAACACGACTAGCACCTCGAGCAAGCCGGCGGTGAAGCACGGCGACGCGCCGCCGAGCCTGGCGTACAGCAAGTCGTCGTCTGGGCGGGCGTTCCCGGTTGCGCCGAAGGGGCAGCCGCAGCCGCAGCCGGCGGCGGAGCGCGCGCCAGAGCGGCCCGCGAACGCGCGCACAAACAGCGGCGAGTCGCAGCGCTCGTCGAGCCCCGAGAAGCAGATCCCCGTCAAGGACCGGATCGGGATGTGGAACAAGGGCGAGCTGCGGCAGGCGCGCAAGTGAGCTGGCGCTGTGAGTGGTCGCGAGCAGTCGCGAGCGCTCGGCTCGCGCTCGCGCGTATTGGCTGGCATGTCCACGACCTCGGCACGGAGATCTGCGCCAAGCGCTGCGCCGCGGACAGCGAGACGGACAGATGACACGGCGGCGTGTGTCAGCGCTCTGGTATGCGGCGTTGGGCAGCGGGCAGCGAATGGGGCGCGGCAGCCTGGGCGATCTGGTTCGCCGGCTGGGTCGTGCGATCGCTCGCTCGCGCTGGCCGAGGCCGGGTGTCGGGGTGCCTTGCGGGAATCCCGGCACGCATGCCGGGAAAAGACCGAGGCCGAGGGGCTGGGCGGCGGACCGAGCGCCGGGCAGCCAGTTGGCCAGTTGGACGGAGGTGCATAGACAGGGTGTCGCACCCGGTGTTGTAGACATGTCACGACGAGTCATGAAGCACACATTTGCATTGCGCGAGGTCTCGGTGCTGACGAGAGGGGTGAAACGTCAGCTACGTCAGACGGGGTGCGGACCGGGTAAGGGAGGAATTCTGGCAGAAGAAAAGTTGAGCCTGGATTCGACTGGGTGGATGGCACGGCCCGGGGCGACAGGGCGACAGGGCAGCAGGCGGCAGGGAAGACCGAAGGGCATGCCTGGCTGAGGCATGGCTGCTGGCTGATCGCCACAGAAGCTGGGGTTTGCTTCCGTCGCTTTTCTCGTCATGGTCGGGTCGCTTGCTGGCTGCTGGCTGCTGGAGCGCTACGCTGGTACATACGCTGGAGTGAACGAGTCAGGCGTGCTCGCCGGAACCGAGGGGATGCTGACTCGGTCGGTCGTGTTAATCGTGCCGTCTAGCAGGTAGCGCGGATACGACGGGAGTGCGGTGGCATGGATCGACTGCATGCATGTTGCACGGCTTCTAGGTGCTGGCCGGTGGACTATGAGCACATGGCGCTGGCTGAGGGTCGGCTAGTTGTGCGAGACCGCCAGACTGCGAGACCGGCGGGCGGCGGCCTGGCTGTCATAGCAGCCATCAAGGGCGGGCGGGGCAGGGCGCTCGTGGCTCCGGGCTCTTGTTCCCTGCAATTCTCTGGAATCCACCTGGACTTGCTATCGTCCTACTTCTTTATCATCGTCTCTCCTCCATCCCCTTTCCTCACCACCACTGCTCACTGCACCCACATCGCAACCGCCCACCGCAACCACCACCACTACCACCCGCCCCCGCCCCCGCCCCCGCCCATCCACCCGCTACCCCCCTCCCCGCGCTAGGCCTGCTCTGGCGCTTCCCCGCCAAGCGTGCGCCCACGCGACACGCTCGGCCAGCCTGTCTTGGCTCGGATTCACCGATCGGCCTCCTCGTCTTCCTCCTCGCCGACGCTCCATCCGTCGCTGTCGCCTGTCCCCTCCTCCGCCCCCTACTCCACCGCCGACCGCCGCCGGCGCCCACCACCATTCCCCCCTCGGCCCAGCCGGGGACCCCCCACCCCACGCCCTAACCGCCCGAGACCATGTCGACCCCGGGCTCCGAGGCGAGCCCCCGTCCAAAGGGCTCGCCCGCGTACCGCAAGGACGTCGACCTCAAGCCCCACACGTCCCGCGTCACCCAGAGCGACCTCGCCGCAGAGGCAGAGGCCAAGCGGCGCAAGGTCCTCAGAGCATGCGACGTCTGCAGAAGGTGAGTCCCTTGTTTCCTCGGCGTGCGCAGCTGCCCATGCGCTGGCTGGTTCTTCGCCGAGCTCCTCTTTTTCGCGCATCCCCTGCTGCTGTTGCGCTCCGGCAGCGTAACCGGCGCGTTCTCGACTGCGACTGCGCCAATTCATCAGAACGAGGCTCACCATTGGCCCCCCGCGCGCATCTCGGCCTGCTCTCGCGGCCAGGAACAATCGGCGAGCCGGCGCGCCGGCTCGCGCTCGCGCGGAGCCATGTGTCAGCATGCGCGCGTGAGCCTCCCGCGTGCAGAGAGCGACGCCCCCGCTGCCTATCGCAGTGCCCGCCCCCCGGTGGCTACCGTGGCGCTGGCGTTCTGCGACATTTCGCATGCTGGGTGCCCGTGTGTCACTCAACACGAGCGTTTCAGGTTGCGCGACGATTACGCGTGTGCTGCGCCCGCCACCGTCGCGCCGGCACGCTTGCGCACGAGCTCGTGCAATGCACCGCCCCGCGCTTATCTGATTGCGCACTGCCCGGCGGGCGGGCGATCGGCCCGTGCTGCTTGCAAGATCTATGCCCTGCGCGAGCAGACACCGGCCGGCGTCTGAGCTCGAGTCAACCCATTCACCGGACTCCCTCTGCTCTGTTCTGCTCTGTTCTGCTCTGTTCTGCTCCAGACCGCTAACATCGCAGAAAAAAGATCCGATGTGAGGGCCCGATGAACTCACAGTCCAACGCCAAGTGCGCAAACTGCCAGGAGTACAACCTCGACTGCACATATGTCGAGGCGGCCAAGCGCCGCGGCCCGCCAAAGGGCTACATCGACACGCTCGAGCAGCGGTGCGCCCGCCTCGAGCGCCTCGTGTCCCAGCTGAACCCCGCGATCGACATCAGCGAGACGATCGGCCCGATGCCCGACCGCGACGAGTTCGAGCTGTCCGCATACCAGGAGACGCTACGGTCGCTAGGCATCCCGCCGTTCCCCGCGATGAAGAACATCAGCGAGCTCGCCGCGACGCCGCCGAACGGCTCGGGCGGCGCATCCCACAACTCACCCCGCGTCCTCGGCCCCGCGCCCTGGAAGACGTACGAGCGCGACCCGCACCGCCCGCCAGAGGACGAGGACGAGGCGCGCGAGCAGGCCCGCATCGCCCACGCCATGGTCAAGCTCAACATCCGCGACCACGACTCGTTCCGCTTCCACGGCAAGGCGTCGGGTGCCCATCTCGTCCGGATAGTAAACGAACTCAAGTACAACGAGGCCGACGCGACGTTCTTCGACCGCCTCACCGCCGTCAAGCGGCCAGAGTACTGGATGGTCCCCGAGTGGGAGAAGGTCATCGCGACCGAGTCGGTCAAGCCCGTCGACTACTCGGTGTGGCCCGACGAGGACCTCGCAGGCCGCCTCATCGACGGCTACTTTGACCACACCAACACGCACATGCCGTTGCTGAACCGCGTCATCTTCCAGCGGCAGTACCAGTCGGGCCTGTGGCGCACGAACGCCGATTTCGCGAAAATGTGCCTGCTCGTGTTCGCGAACGGCGCGCGCTACGTCGACGACGAGCGCGTGTACTGGCCGACCGAGGTCGCGACGACGCCCGAGGGCCAGGACCGCCTGCGCAACGACCGCGACGGCACGCTCAAGTACTCGGCCGGCTGGAACTACCTGCGCGCCGTGATCAAGATGGGCCGCTCGTGGCTGCAGGGCCCGTCGCTGCTCGACCTGCAGACGACGGTGCTTGTGTGCCTCTTCATGAATGGCAGCGCCGTCCCGCACCTCGCCTGGCTCGTCGCCGGCAGCGGTCTGCGCATGGCGCAGGAGATCGGTATCCACGTCCGCTCCACCATGCTGCTGACCAACCCCATCGACAGGGCGCTGTACAACCGCGCCTTCTGGTGTCTGTATCACTTTGACCGCCTCAGCTGCTCGGCTATCGGCCGCTCTGTTGCGATCCAGGACTCGGACTTTGACGCCGACTACCCGATCCCCGTCGATGACGAGTACTGGGACACGGGCGACCCGGAGAAGGACTTCCGCCAGCCGCCGGGCCTGACGCCCGACCCGGCCGTGACGGCGTTTACGCACCTGCTCAAGCTCGACCACGTGCTCGGCGCGGCGCTCCGCACGATCTACGCCGTGAACAAGCTGCCGGAGCACGGGCCGGACCAGCGCGCGATCGTCGTCGAGCTCGACAGCGCGCTCAACGCGTGGGCTGACTCGGTGCCGGACAACCTGCGCTGGGACCCGACGCGCGCCGACGGGCGGCTGTTCGAGCACTCGGCCGTGCTGTACGCGCACTACTACTATGTGCAGATCCTGATCCACCGGCCGTTTATTCCGACGCGCAAGCACCCGGAATCGGTCGGCTTCCCGTCGCTCGCGATTTGCTCGAATGCGGCGCGCTCGATCAGCAACGTGCTGGACGCTGTGCTGCGGCGCGGGCGCCAGCTCGGCCGGCTGCCGGGGCACGCCATGTCGATCTCGTTTGCGCTGCCGGCGGGCACGGCGGCGATCGTGTTGCTCATGAACGTGTACGCGGTGCGGCAGCGCGAGCAGGAGCGGCAGCGGTGCCTGAACGATGTGAAGCGCGTGATCGCGGCAATGAAGGAGATGGAGCTCACGTACCGCCAGGCGGGCAAGATGACGGACCTGATCACGGAGATTGCGCGCGAGTCGACGGGCGACATGCCCGAGGCACTTGGCGGCCTGCCCCCGAAGCGGGGGTACGACGATGTCGAGCCGCCGGTCAGCACGACGCCGGGCGCACCGGACGTCGCGCCGTGGCCCGCGGCCGTGCTCGAGGCCAAGCTGCAGAGCGAGATCGGGCGGAGCGGGTCGAACTTTGCCTCGCCGTCGTCCAACTACGACCCGGCGCAGGCGCCGCCCGGCCCGCCGACGCCGCCGTTCATCTGGTCCTTCAACAACGGCCAGGGCACTGTGCCGTACGGCGGGAGCGCGTCCGCGACCGGGTCGCCCGTGACGTCGGCCCCGGCGACGAGCGCCCCGCAGCCGCAGCAGCCGCAGCAGCAGCAGCAACAGCAGCAACAACAACAGCAAGCGCCAACACAAAACCCCGTCGCGTCGCTGATGAACCCGAACCTGGGCGCGCCGCCGACGAACGCGGCGGGCGACACGATCTTCCCCGAGTTCTTCGACGCGGACAACTTACACAGCATGGGCTTTGCGGTCGCCAACTTTGACATGATTGCGGGCACGCCGGGCGAGCAGGCGCCTGCGCCCGACTTCTGGACGTCGCTGCTGCGCGGCGCCGGCCCGCAGGGGCTCGGCACGTTTGGCGGCATCGGCTCCAACAGCGGGTACTACGCCGGGCTCCCGAGCGAGCGCGAGCGCCAGCAGCCGTGGAACTTTATGCCCTGGCTCGGGCACCAGGGCGACGTGAGCATGGCCGGGGCGAATGGGCCGGGCGGGCCGGGCGCGGGGCCGAATGGGCCTGATCCGAACGGCCCGGGCGCGCCGCAGGGAGCACAGGGAGCGCAGGGGCAGGCCGCGCAGGGCGCGCAGGGCATGGGCCAGCAGCAGCTGTGATCCGCAGACTACATAGAGATGAATACGCGTGTATGATATGGACTGTGCACTTCTCTGTGACTAGCTAGTGGCATGGGGGTGGTTGCGAGGGTGAGCGCCAGAGTTGGTCGGCGGGGCCGTGAGACTGTGGCCTTGCCGGGTGCGTCGCTGTCGGTCGCGGACATGCGGCCTGGGCTCGTCGCCGACTGACAGGTGGCCAGTGGACGCCGTGCAGCCCGTTCTGGCGCAAAAGGTCATTGAAGGGGGTGGCAGCCGTGCGTGCTGGACCTTGCCCTCGACGGGCGTAGGTGATCGTGCCAGGTGTTGGGTTCGCGGCTGTGGCGCTGCCCAATTGCTACTGGACCATGGCCGTCGAGCCTAGCAGTACACTGCGTAGTAGACGCCGGACCGTGAATTACCCGCTCGCGTCTGAAGAGGAAACACACCATTGCGCACGCAGGTAGCAGGCATTGCGCAACACACGGCGCCACCCTGGGGTAATTTGTGTCGCGACGACATCTAGAGCCGGACGCCTCGCTTTGGGGCATGGGACACGCGTCGCCGCCGTTCCTTCCGTTTTCTTGCAGCTTGAAGAATGGCGTGCAGAGGAATAGCCTGCGTGTGACAAGGGACATATGCAAGGTGCAGCCGTGCTGGCTGCTGGCTGGGTGAGTCTCCGCCCGCTGGGCACGCATGCCCTGCCATGTGCCGCTCAGCACACCGCTCGCGCGGAAATCAGGCTCCCGACTCGTCATAACGGGGCTGGCATGGCCAGCGCCTGTGAGCGGATGGTGCGGGCTCGGCAGGTGACCTGTCGTGTTACATGCCAGTAACCCGACGATATCCCTTCGCCCGCAGACATCCATGTGCAGCGAGCTCTGCGTGTATCGCAGCCCACTGTCACATGCACACTCTGAGTCTCTCATCGTCATCACGAGAATAACCTCTGGATAGTAGGCCGTATTACGGCCCGAGTCCGCTCCCCAGCGCGGAACGACAAGGGGACTCGCACGGGCAAGCAGCGAAAGCCTGCCACTTGGCTGGGCACGTCACCAGATGCACCACGGCTCGCAGCCCATGCAAGCCCTCACCCCTCGCCTCTGCGTTCGCCGCTGTTCGTCTGCAGGCCGCACGCACGAATGCACGAGCACGCAGTCGACAGTCAAGGATCGGACGCTGTGTTGTGCACTGTGGGATGCGTGCAGGTCCGCGGCTCGGAGCCGAACCAGCCAGGGCCACGCACGCCGAGACATTTCAGACCCGGCGACAATCCGCGTTAAGCTTGTTTCGCTTATTTCCGGGTGCTGAATTATCGCGGATTACTCGAATTTCTGCGTCCGTTTGACTCCATTTTGGAGCATCGTGCGAGCAGGCGCTGTGGTGAGCGCCCAGAACGACAGACTGTGCAGCAGTGCGAATAGTCAGTACCAGAAGTATGCAGCACAAAGTAGTATTAAAGTTTGTTACATTCAAGATTTACTGTCCTTGCAGCGGCCGCCGTGGGCTGCGGGGGGCAACTCGAGGCGGCCAGTGGTTGTACATGGGTTGCGGAGTGTGGCGAGTGCCGGGGTACTGCCGACTGGTCCGGGCACTGCGCGCCCTCGTACTACGACCTCGCGCTACGCGCTCGGCGGCAGGCTTACTCGAGGTCCTCCTCACGCTTCCACCAGGTGACGCGCCTGCGGGGCCTCCAGCCGACACGGCAGCGGCCGCGGCGGACGTGCATGGGGCAGATGGAGCCGTTCTCCCACTGCCAGAGCTGGGTGCCCTGCTGGGAGCAGCCGACGTAGTGTCCGCCGATGCCGTTGCTGCAGCCGATGTAGACGTTGGGCCAGTGGATGTATCCGTGGGGGCCGACGGAGCACTGGCCCCAGTGGCCGTGCGGGTGGCGGACGCGGATGGGGCGGTAGTAGCCCTTGAAGCAGCCCGCGAAGAGGGTCTTGGTGATGCCGCCGAGGAGGTTGAGCTTGAACTTGACGAGGCCGCCGATGAGGTGCAGGAAGAAGAAGCGCTTCTCGAGGCCGGCGTCGTCGTCGGCGCGCTCGACGAGCTCGAGCTCGTCGTCGAGCGAGCGCGACGCGATCGACGTGCCCGCGTCCGCGCGGCAGTTCTTGCACACGCCGTTCGAGCCCACCGTCAGCCCCTCGACGGCCGGGCCCGGGCCGAACTCGAGCCCATAGAACTGCCCGTCGGGGAACTGGAACATGGTCACGTTCGTGCCCTCCTCGGCGCCGGCGGCGTAGATCTTCTCGTTCTCGTTGAGCACCAGCTCGGACTGGAACGACAGGTCCGGAAGCGACAGCTCGCCAGTCGCGTCGATGTCGTCGCGCTTCACCTTGAGCGTCGCCGCTGAGGCGAGCCCGGCGAAAGCCAGGGCGGAGAGGAACTTCATTGTCGGTGTGGTGGAGAGTAGAAAAGGGGGAGGAAGTTGTTGCTGGATGGGGATTGAGGACGCCAGAGGCGCTGCTTATATACACGATCTGGGGACCAGACTCGCATCCGTCGAGGCAGACACAACACGGCGAGGAGCAGAGACAACAACATGACGCCTCTGCTCCTGCACCTGCCCGGCAGCAGCGACCGGCGCACCACCAGCAGCGACTCCTAAGGCCGCTCGATCCCCGATCTCGCTCCCGCCGCCAAGCTCCCCACCCGCCCCCATGCCGCCTGATCGCTGCAGGCCCGCACGGCCTCGCCTCAGATCCGAAGCTGGCTCTTCCCAGCCAGCGCCCATCGGTGACGTTCCGGCGGTACGTGATGTTCCACTGGCCGGGCAGATCCAGGCAAGCGGGCGCTGCCGACGAGCCCGGTGAGCCGGCTCGCCGGTCCCCAGCCGACTGAGCTGTCCAGATGCTGCAGACGGTGATGCGAGGTGGCCCGGGCGCCCGAAATAATTGATTGATTGCGTGTTACGTGATCGCCCGCTATCATGAGCAGGCCAGGGCACATCGGTGCCTGCGTGCCTGGCCGACATGCATGCTGTAAGGCGGAAAGCGTCCACTTCCCTGGCCAGTCCCTGCGTTCCTTGTCGTCCATGAATCGTCTCAGAACAGTTGGCCAATTCAGTCGAAGCGGCCTCACGACCAGGGCTGATGCTGGAGCAGCAGTGGAGTCGGCGACTCCTTCGTCTGCGCGTCTGCGGCGCACAGGCCTCCGCATCGCTGAGCCGCAGAACGAGATGCGATCGTCCCGTGCGATCTGGCGGACGGCGCGCCGAGCGCCCACCGCCGCTGCCCGCTGACCATCTCTGGCTCGTGCCAAGGCCACAGGAGGAGGCTGCCGTACCAGCTCCCAGGCTAGCGAAGCGAGCCCCTCACCCACTCGGCGGCACGCTGAATTGTTTCCCAGACACAGGCTGGCGCAGAACATGCATACTGGCGTTCTAGCTCGTGCTGAGTGGGCAACTCAATTGTTTCTACGTACGGGCGCAAGTACGACCCCGGTGTATTCGCCATTGGCGGCACGGAGAGGGACGGACAAGCGACCCTCGTCAGACCCAAACCCGGCCGGGCCGACTAGCTTGCGCCGACTAACGCCCAGCAGCCCGCGCGCCGCGCCGAGCTCGCCGACCGACGTCCGCTGCTGACGCCAGACCGGCGTCGTAGCTCAAAAGCTTGACCTTAGTGTGCTCCAGAAACTCTATCGCGCGCTTCGTCCGCGGACGCTGCGTCAGCGGCCATCGACCCGAGTCCGACCCGCTTGCCCGCCAGCGCCAGCGCCCGAGACCGGCCGGGGCGCCCGTATGCATCGCCTGCGAGCTTAACCTTGTGTCTTGCGCTCGGATATTGCAATCCCAGGTGTGATGTAAACCGGCCGGCCGGGTGTGGAGGCGAGCCCAGGCGGCAGGAGCCAACACGAAAGCGGGAACCAAACAAAAAGACAGTCACGTAAGTGACGGTATCGCGGGAGCGTTCTACGGCCTTGCGTCTGGTGCCAGCGGGGGAGGCAGGTGATGTAATATCTGAATTGCTGCAGAATCTTGAGACGGCGCTTGCGATCATGCGATCATGCGATCATGCGACCCAGCCCAGCGGCCAGCAGCGAGCCCAGCCCAGGCCCCCAGGTCAGAGGGCAATCGCGGGCCCGCACAGAATGGCCTTTACGTTGGCACGACCTTCCGCGCTCATGATAGCGAGAGCGTGCCATGGTCCCACGACCGGCGCTGAAACAGAGTTCCACCCACTTGCTGATTCCGGCTAGTGCGTGCGGTTCTGGGAACAGGACAAACATGCATGCTGTTGCATGCTGCACCGTTGTGGGTCCTCCCCGCTGCCGAGGGCACAGAGTGGCCAACCTTGTTTGCGCATCAGTGACGAGAGGCCCGCCGACGGCGCAGACGCCGCGCATGACATCAGAACGCCAGCAGGTGACGAGCAAGAACTGGGGCAAACGCACTCCCGCGCTGAGACAGTACCGGTGCTCTGGTCATGGTACGCCGCGGCTACCCCCTGCACATCACACCAGGTCATGTCCGGGTCATGTCGAGCGACGAACAAGCGCACGCTTACGCACGCTTGGGCCGCGGGTTCATTAACTGCTCGTAATGTCCGCTGTTCCGAGGATTCCAGACTTGCAGCGGGCCCGACAAGCGTTACGCTCGCTGTCATTGCGAGCTAACTCTCGAACGATAGCCATGCAGCTTGAACCATGGACGGTACGCCAAGCGAAGATGCATCCGATGACCGCCCCGGACCGAGGAACTCGCTCGGCACTAGCGGCGCCGTCGTACGCCGACACCGCCCCGCGGATGCCGCCTGTAGCACGCACGGCCACGAGTCATACGTGCTGCACCCTTGCTCTTGTGAGAACTGCCTCAGCCTGGTGGGAATGTTTGCGCGCAATCGCAGACCGCACTAGCCGTCCTCGGTCGGAATGATGTCAATCCACCCATGTCACTCCATCGGGCAGCGCAATCGGAACTCCAACGGTACGATCGGTGCCCACCCGCTGCGGCCACCGAACAGACCCGGTCTCGGTGGAGTGGGCCGACACGGGAGCGAGCTCACGTGCGATGGACGCCGTCCCTCCCTTCTGAACGTAACAGGTACAGGTTCTGATAGGGCATGGGGCTCACTCAAACGCAGAGGAAGGGGAGACCGCCAAGGCGCACTGCCACCACCATCAGCTGAGCAGGTGCAACGTCTCTGTCGAAGTTCCAGGCAAGCACTGTCTGTCAGTTGGAACAGCAGCAACACCACTCACTCCGGTGAACCCCATGAACATCCGTCAGCCCTGGTCGCTCAGCGAGAGACGACCCGGCTCTACCGTAAGGTCCCAGGAACACAGGTTCATTAAACATATCGGCATTATCCACTTTCGAACCCGCGAGTCGTCACGGCTCGTACCGAGCTCACCCACTTCTGTAGACAGACCACACCGGCTTCCGCATCCCCATGTGACTGGCCGAAGAACTAGCGGGGAGCCAAGGAGCACAGCAAAGCGGGCGTTGGGGCGTTGGAGAAGCGCTAGCGGATGGAAGCCGGTCCGGAAACACTTTTTCATACCGTACCGGAGGCTGTTGCGGAGCAGCTTCTGCGTGGGTGTCCGTTTTGGTTTACTGTACTGTGACTCGTAGCTTAGATCTGCGTGAAGTCAGCTCCACAGTGCACTTCTCAGGTCACAGTCCAGCTCCAACGAATTGCCCTGGTACTCACCACCCCATCCTCATCTCCACCCTTGGTAGCTTTCGCTCACCCTGCGCCTTCCGCTCTGTCCCAATTCCCAAGTTTGCTTGGTCGGCTGCTCGTCCTGGCTGAATGGTTTCGTACCGTTTCGATGATGCTGCTCGACAATTCAGTATCCCGCAATTCCATCGGCCGACAGGGTATCACGTAAGGTTTTAGAGTTGGGCGCAGGAGATGACCCAGGTCACTCAGGGTCGCACGGTCCTCCCATTCCCCGATAAAGCGCCATGACGATAAGCCGAGATATCCGCCGGCGCCGTGTTGGGCGAGATCGGTGGACGCAGCGGCAAACGCTGGCCGTCAGACCCATTCACGGGCGGGCAATCTTACGAAAGTGCTATGTGAGCCCCCAAGGTGCGGGCTCTCAAGCCCGGGTTGACCGCCAAGTCGAGAGTCGTGGGCAACACACCTCGACTGAATTGACCATGTGAGGTGGACGACGAGCTAGACTGTGGTTCATGCGCTTCATGAGAACCATCTGCCTTCCGCATAGCAACATAGTCAATTCACTGCACGCGGAACGAGAGTAAACCTTCCCGCGAAGAAACCGTGTTGTGGCGACAACATCGTCGCTCCACTTTTCCGGGCTTTACTCGCCGACGAAGTGTTGCTCGGGAGGTTACGCGATGAACCAAGCCCCGATGGGCCGTCGTTGCGCAAGTCACGGGCCTATGCAGGGGGCTCCCATCGATGCAACAGGACCAATTGATTCCCCTAATCGACAGCAACCCCTACTTCCAGCATCACATCGCAACATGGCGTAACCCCATGCTTGTGGCGGGAGATCACCCGTCGGAGCCGACGACGTAGGCGCGGCGACTTGGAGGTCGAGGAGGTTTCCTAATGCTGCCGAGTGTCGGCTCTCGAAGTGGTGATGGCCTTACGCTTGCCAGGTGGTCTGTCAATCGACGGTACGCCAGGATGGTGAGGACCGTTGCTTGCTGGACAAGCTACCCCGATGGAAGCGAGCCAAGGTGCTGTCTGTTGTTACGTCACTCTCGTGACATCTGTGCCAAGCACTCGCACACTGATTCTCTATCTGGTACTTTGTGTCGGCAGTGTGTTCCCGCACAGTGGACGGTTGCGAAGGGCTTCGTCGCCTCTAGAGTGGGTGCAACAGATGCCACTCACCGACTAAGCATAAGTCCGCCCACCCCGAAGCTTCTCCCCAATAACCTATGCACGGGTTCAATCTTGCTTCGACATCGTCACTTTGAGTTCACGTTCCTGGACCGTGGCGGGCGCTTCCCGAGCTTGTTCTCGACATCGCGGTCGCCGACGATGCCATCCATGACCGTACAGGCGTCATCGATCCTGACAAGGGCAGATGGCCTTATTTTCGGGATGACACCGATGACAAGCGGGCAGGGAAATCTTCATCCTCTGAGGGCAAAGCGATGCCGATGCGATGCCTTCGAGCGAAAGACAACGTCCGCTTCATGTCCTCTGATCCCCCGTACATGACGGTGCACTTCGAGGCGTCAACATCCCCAACCACTTCGTTCCTACTCACCAGTTGTCATCTCATACCGAGTATCATGTTTGGTGTGGGTTGAGGAGCATTCTGCCCCCAGCTGGGCGGTGAAGTTCCGACGTTCTGAGTGCCAAACTTTGGTGAGTGAGAGGTCGTCTGGGAGGACAAGGTCGGTCTGAGCCTGCTTTGGAGGAGGTCGGGGGTGGCCTGCAGAGTAGGATCGCGAAGATCAGCGGTTCATCTGAGCCGCCACAAGAGGAAGTAGGCTGGGAGGGGATCGATAGTTTCGGATTCGCTATGCGTGGACTTTTATGCTTGATTGCAACAGACTTTGCACGTTGCACGGGCTATGCGACTGGAAGGCGATGCGCAGCTGTGGGCGAAACCGCGCACGCTCCAAGGACTGCTTGTCAGCTCGTTGTCTGGATGCAGCGCTCCATTCAGTGCTTACGTTGAGTGGAGGTCAGTTGCGACTCTTCCATTCCTCCGCAGCACCTTCACTCCTGGAAACGGTGCTTATGCTCCTCCAAGGCTGGTCCCTGCCGAGATTTTCTTGCTGGCCTCGTCGTCCAGCAAAATAACAACTGCTGCGGATATGTTGCATTCTCGGCACCTCGTCTCTGCTGGTACTCAGCACGCAGCAGCTGCAAAGCTGCTTCCGGTTTCCTGCGCTGTTGGAGGGGCAGGGAAGACGCAACTCACGGGGGTAAAGCTCCACAGCCTTTATATGTCTTCGCGCAGCCGTTATTTCCACTCGGTCTGGGAGGCTCGGGTTGTTCACTTGCCCCAAGAGCTAGGGAGGTGTGGTGCATTCTGGGCTCGATTTCAGTGGATCTTCCCCGCGATGCCGAAGGCCGGGGGACGCTGAAGTGTGCCGAATCAGCTTGCTCGCGTCCAAGTCGCACTCTTAGTGCGCTGAATCGTGTAATCCTTTGCGCTGAAGGCAATAACCTGGACAAGTTACACAGGTCGAGACCGAGTGCGTCTGCAGTGCGTTGAGATTCGTGTCTTCCCTGCGGCGACTTCCCACGAACACAACTTGTGCCGCGGTGATCGTCACGCAGGTTTCACTCACATTCTGCGGGTTGCCGTGTAAGACTTCACGTGAGCAGTTGCAGTTATTGTGAGAGTTCAAGAACAGGGATGCGTAAGAAGGAAGGCGTGAGCGGGGAAGGTGAGTTGTTCATCGCCTTAAGGCGCCCCGGGGGTGGAGGCTTGTCTGAGGGCGCTCATTACAGTCCGCTGCAGTGAGAAGGCGTTCAGAGACTGTCGCTCTGTGCATGCAGTGGGTGGAGTGCCGGACGGGTAGCTTGGTGCTTGGAGAACGTTTCGAACCTTAGCCAAGAGCGGGTCAGGTGGCAGGTGATGGACGAACACGTAACAGTGGAGAGTGAGGATCATCAGATGGTCCAGGTAGTGGCAAGGTGGAGGTCCCGTCGGTGGCCCGGTGGAGGCATGGCTGGACTGTGCAGTCGGCTGTCAGTCGGACGGGCCCGTCGATCGGCGGGCAGATCAGTCAGCAAACGAGCATACGACCAGAGCACAGAAGGGTTAGCGCCGTGGCGCCGCCACCGTAGCACGCGTGGTCCGACGCCATGGATCGCATTCCGAAATGCACTTGAGGGGCCCTGAGGGCCCCGATGTTGCGGGCGATCAGCATCCCCCCCGACGATGTGCTGGCCGTGACGGGCAGAGGCGGACACGACGTCAGCAGAGTGGAGCAAGGAAGCTTGAAGCACATCGGGACAAGCGTACACTGGGAAAGACAGCAGTGCTAAAAGATCCCGACACAGGCCGGAAGTGGCTTGATAACGGCGGAGCGGTTTCAGAGTCGGTTCCAGCCCGCTGTCAGCGATTCCAGACAATTCGACCTCCAGCGAGGCAATTAGAGCACGTTGCTGCAGAGGTACGAGGCACGTTTGGTGTGATGCACCAGCTTCGTAATTCTGCACTCTAACGAGCGCCGGTGCGGTGGGCCCGTGCTATCGGGTTCGTGACGATGCGAACGTGACAGAGATAAACCTGTCCGAACCTGACGCCTCATGTTTATCGCGGCGCGTGCCCCACAATCCTCCGAAATCTGGCGCCTGCCCCGACGCACAGTCCCACTGTCCCGAGTCCGAATGCACGTCGTCGTCGTGATGCTTACGTCGGACGGTGTGATCAGCTACGGTAGACTAGTGGAGTTTCCGTGCAACAGCCATCCGAGTGTACAGCCCGTCGACAAGACGAGGCCCCGATCTCGGCATACCGTTGCGCTTATTCCTGGCGACGGTGGTGTGTGGGAGGCTGTTGGAGAGAGTCGTCAAGAGGTTTCAGATTCTAGAAGGTCAGCATCCGGTGGGAATGGCGGGTTCCAGAGTGGAGTGCAGCAGCGTGGGCCGGTGGACGCGAATGCGAGGGAGGGACGAGGATGCGGGAGGTGTCTCCAAGTCTCCATCCGAGTCGGGAAACGATAGAGTTAGGATTCATCCGAGATGAGGTGGTTGAGGCTGGACTCTGTGCTGTGGGCGGGCAGAGCGAGCGGGGCGGGCAGATTGCAGGCTGGTGCACCCACCCAGGGTCGCGGTCGCGGCTGGTCGAATGATACCGCGCCTAATGGAAATATGAGGCCGATTAGGAATGATTAGCGGGCAATAAGTGCGGAGGTCGCGAGAAGGGTAATGCCGCGATTAGAAAAGGGGGTCACGTGACGATCGCACGTAGCCGTTGCAGGGGCAGGAATTCGAGATATTGCGGTGGCGAAGGGCGGTGTCGTGATTTTTAGGTGTCGGATAAGCACGTCATCTTACACCAGCCGTTGATTGATTAGACCTCGGGCGACCGGCTGCCTGGGTCACGAATCAGGCGCGCCAAATGGCCGGTCCTGGCCACTCACAGCCCTGCGATTCCGAACCTCCCCTCATCTGCCATCTGTCGTGACCACAACCACCCCCGCCGCGACCACCACCTCCTGCCCGCTGCACAACGCTCCCGGCTCCGTCTTGCCTCCCTCCCTATATTTCATCTCGGTCCAGTTCCGCCCTTGTATCAACTTCCCCTTTGCTCCTCTCTTCCTCTCTCCACCCAAAACCAACCTTTCGGACACTCACGAGCTAGCTAGGGCTGTAGGATAGGTCAGTCGCTCTCCTCATCGCACGCCCAGTGCCACGGCTAACTTTTTCCAGACACAATGTCCCTCGTTGCCTCGCTCGTCCGACTCGCGCCCACCGTGGCCCACCCCGTCCCCGGGGTGCCCAGCGCCGTCGACAAGCTCAACCCCTACCTTCCCCTCCCCAAGGACTCCCAGCTCCTCACCAACTCCACCTTCCTCCCGTCACTTCCCAGCGCCTCGAGCGGCGTCGTTCACGTCCTCGGCGCCGAGTCCGCCCAGGCTCCCCGCTCGCCCAAGGCCGTTACGCTCATTTCCCGCACCGCCCAGGAGGCTTACGACCATGCCATTATCGCTCAGCGCCTCGCCAAGTCGAACGACGTGATCGTCTACCACTTTGTGGCTCCCGCTGCCCTCGACGGCAAGGTTGAGGAGGTTGACGCCTCCAAGCTCTTCTCCTCTGCTCCTCTCGAACTCGAGGGAGACTTCTCCGAGGCTCTCCCCAAGGCGTTCGACGCCGCCTCTCTCGAGGTTCTCAAGCTCACCCGCCGCGCCCAGCCCGTCCTCTCTGGCTCTGCTGAGGGCGACCGCGCCGTTCTCAACTTCCTCCCTACCTCGCTCAAGGCCAAGGGTGTCGTTGACATTGTCCTCGCTTCTCCGCTGAACGGCCAGAAGGTCGCTGCCGTCAAGACCAAGGAGGTCGTTGTCGTTGAGGGTGGAAACGGCAAGTACGGCTCCGCCTGGGCTGCCGTTGTCGATGCCCTCGACGGTCAGGAGGCTACCATTCGCTCCGTTCTCGTTGCCTCCCCCAAGTCTATCGGCCAGCTTGACGCTGCCATTGCCTCGAGCGCGCCTGTCTCCCGCATTGGATCGCCCTCGGCCATTCCCGAGATCCCCTCCAGCTCGATCGCTGTCCCTTCCGCCGAGTCGACCTACACCTCGCTCCTGGAGTCCTCGCCCCACCCCCTTGAGATCCTCAACGACCCCGCTCACCTGTCTGCCAACGAGTCGACTTCTCCCCTCTACGCCTTCGGTAAGGCTGTTGCTATCCGCACTGAGCGTGAGCGCCTCGTCCAGCTGGTCAAGAAGGTTCTGAAGAACCCCGACACCCGCAAGGACGTCCACACCGCCCTTGCCGACTGGCTCCTTGTCAAGGACGACAAGAAGAGCGCCGAGGCCGGCGAGATGGCCGCTAAGGCTCTCGGCCAGGGTGCCAACGAGGACGAGACCGAGCTCGTCGCCCTCGGCAAGAAGGGACACTGGACCAAGACTGCTCTCTGGATCGTCATTTCCAACTCGTGGGCCGCTGACCTCGCTTCGTCTGGTCTTCACCACGCCCTCGTCTCCGGCCTGGACATCAACCTGCTCGTTTACGAGACCCAGCCCTCGCCCTTCTCGCCCCTGGCTGAGAAGCAGCGCGAGCGCAAGAAGGACCTGGCTCTTTACGCCCTCAACCTTGGAGACGTCTACGTCTCGTCCGTTGCCGTCTTTGCCGACTACGCCAACGTCATCAACGCCATGCGTGAGGCTGAGGCCTACAGCGGTCCCTCGCTCGTCCTTGCCTACCTCCCCTGGGGTGAGAAGGAGGACGGTGCCACCATCGGCACCAACGACAAGGTCGGCCCTCTCGAGCGCCTCCGCGAGACCAAGCGCGCCGTCTCCGGTGGCTGGTGGCCCCTCTTCCGCTGGAACCCCACCGCGGCCGACGACAAGCGTTTCACCCTTGACGCTCCCCACATCAAGAACGCCCTCGCCGAGTTCCTCGACCGCCAGAGCCACCTCTCGCAGCTCACCCGCGCTGAGCCCGCCATCGACCCCAAGGTCACTGGCTCCAAGGGCACTGACCTCGCTGCTGCCCGCAAGCAGAAGGCTCGCGAGGCCTACGACCGCCTCCTGAACGCCCTCGACGGCCCCGGCCTCCTCGTCCTCTTCGCCTCTGACGGCGGTAACGCTGAGAAGACCGCTAAGCAGCTTGTCTCTCGCGCCAAGATGCGCGGTGTCTCTGCCTCGCTCCGTGTCCTTGACTCCATCGCTGAGGACATTGTCGGCACCCTCGCCGAGGAGGCCAACGTTGTCATCGTCACCTCGACCGCCGGTCAGGGTGAGTCGCCCCTGAACGGTCGTGAGTTCCACAAGGCTCTCCCCAAGGTCGACGCCGCCGCCGCCAAGTCCAAGCTCGCCGACACCAAGATCTCCGTCTTTGGTATGGGTGACTCCAAGTACTGGCCCCGCAAGGAGGACTACATCTACTACAACAAGCCTGGAAAGGACCTCTTCCCCAAGCTCCTCGCCATCGGTGCCCAGGAGCTCATTCCCCTTGGTCTCGGTGACGACTCCGACGCCGACGGATGGAAGACCGGCTACAAGGTCTGGGAGGCCGACCTCTGGAAGGCCCTCGGCGTCGACTCGGTCGATGTCATTGAGGAGGCCGAGGAGGTTGTTGCCAACGAGCACATCAAGATTGCCTCCAACTACCTCCGCGGTACCATTCTCGAGGGTCTCGCCGACAAGAGCACCGGTGCCATCGGTGCCTCGGACGCCCAGCTCACCAAGTTCCACGGCACCTACATGCAGGACGACCGTGACATCCGCGAGTCGCTCGCCGCCCAGGGACTTGAGCCTGCCTACTCGTTCATGATCCGTGTCCGTATGCCCGGAGGTGTCTGTACCCCCGAGCAGTGGCTCCACATGGACCGCATCGCCGACGAGCACGGCAACAGCACCTTCAAGCTCACGACCCGTCAGACCTTCCAGTTCCACGGTGTCGTCAAGGCTCACCTCAAGCCCGCCATGCAGGCCATCAACCGCTCGCTCCTCGACACCATCGCTGCCTGTGGTGACGTTAACCGTAACGTCCTCTGCTCCTTCAACCCGAACATCTCCAACGTTCACAAGGACGCTTACCAGTTCGCCACCGACGTCTCCGAGCACCTCCTGCCCAAGACCACCGCCTACCACGAGATCTGGCTCGACAAGAAGCCCGTCTTCACCGGCGCTGTCCAGGACATGGAGCCGCTGTACGGCCCTTACTACCTTCCCCGAAAGTTCAAGATCGCCGTCGCTGTTCCCCCCGACAACGCGGTCGACGTCTTCACCAACGATCTCGGCTTCATCGCCATCGTTGAGAACGACAAGATCGTCGGTTACAACGTTTCCGTCGGTGGAGGCATGGGTGTCACCCACTCCAACAAGAAGACCTACCCCCGTCTCGCTGACGTTCTTGGTTTCGTCACTCCTGAGGACGGTCTTCTTGCTGCTGAGGCTGTCATGCTCACGCAGCGTGACTTCGGTAACCGCCAGGACCGCAAGAACGCTCGTCTCAAGTACACTGTCGACCGCCTCGGTGTCCCCACCTTCAAGGCTGAGGTCGAGAAGCGCATGAAGAAGCCCTTCGCGCCCGCCCGCGCCTACACGTTCGACTCGAACCTCGACCAGTTCGGCTGGGAGAAGGGACAGGACGGCAAGAACCACTTCACGCTGTTCATCGAGAACGGCCGTGTCGAGGACACTGCCCAGCACCAGTTCAAGCAGGGTCTGCGCGAGATTGCCCAGGTCCACAAGGGCATGTTCCGCCTGACTGCCAACCAGCACGTCATCCTGTGCGACGTCGACGACGCCGACCTGCCCAACATCAAGCGCCTCCTCGCCAAGTGGGGCCTCGACAACATCAACCACTCTGGTCTCCGTCTGTCGTCGTCTGCGTGTGTCGCGTTCCCGACCTGTGGTCTCGCGATGGCCGAGTCTGAGCGCTACCTGCCTGTCCTCATCGACAAGGTCGAGAAGATCTGCGAGGAGGCCGGTGTCGGGCACGACGCGCTGGTCATGCGCATGTCTGGCTGCCCGAACGGATGCTCGCGCCCGTGGGCGGCCGAGGTCGCGTTTGTCGGCAAGGCGCCGGGCTCGTACATGATGCTGCTCGGCGGCGGGTACAACGGCGAGCGCCTGAACAAGCCGTTCAAGGAGAGTGTCACGGAGCCCGAGATCCTGGAGATCCTGGGCGACCTGATCCGGCGGTGGGCCAAGGAGCGCAACGACGGCGAGCGCTTCGGCGACTGGACCGTGCGCGCCGGCATCATTGCGCCGACCAAGAGCGGCAAGACGTTCTACGAGAACTCGTGTATTGCGTAAAACAGTAGTTAAAAGGGACCAGCGTTCAGCGTATCTAATAGAGTTGTTGCAGTCATATATCATATAGTCATGTTATGGATTCTTGCATTTTCCGCATCTCAGTCAAGCAGACTCAGCATTGATATCGGCCCCCATGGTAATCGGGGCCTGCTGCAGAGACTCGACAAGCTGGTGATCTCAGTGACAGTGGGAGGTCGCACCAAAGCTCTCAGCAGGCGAGAGTAAGCCACTGGTGCGGCGGACAGTCACGTGCGGGCGGACGAGCCACCGGCGGGACGCGCGGGAGATAAATGGGTTTGCTAGGGCTAGCCACCGCACGATCACGAGCCTATGCTGCTGCCAATGCGATAGCGGCGCCTGGCAGGCTAGATGAGCGGGAAGTGGCCGTGGGCTGGCCTAACATGGGGCTAGCTGGGTTCAGCCAGAGGAGCCGAAGAGGCTGCACTACTCCTCTACTCGATGTGTTCCGCACGACTCGTTTCGCGCCCATCGGTCTCGTGCGCCGGGGTCGTGACGCCTGGCTCGCCGCGCCAAGGTGGCTCGGATTGGCCACTGTGCCACTGTTGTGAGGCCCCATCCCGGCTCGTAGGAGCAGCTGCATGCACAGCCCCCGGCACGCCCGTACGAGCAGGAGCGACGCGTGCCCGGCGTGTGCGGTGGCCGTCGCCGCCGCAGACGCGCCGAGGCGTGGACCGATTGTCCTATAGCCCCTAGATGCGGCGTAATAGAGCCCAGGGGCCCAGTCGTATTCGAGCCCCACACCCGATATCAATCGCCCAGGGCGCCAGGGCGCGTGCCGCCAGGCCAGGCAAGATAATTCACGCAATTCCACACACACGGTGCAAGCGTCATCCCCTGCTCCCGTCACGACTCTCTCGCTCTTGCATCTTCATCTTCACCGACTTTGATCTCGACCGCACTCGCGCAGCTCACTCACCCTCTCGACGTCGCCTGTTCCCCGCCTCGCCCCGCCACTCTTTGTCTCCCACCGCCGGGCCTCGTTCGCTGCGCT
The DNA here is from genome assembly GCA_023630055.1 of Trichosporon sp. PB005A. Lineage (NCBI taxonomy): Eukaryota > Fungi > Basidiomycota > Tremellomycetes > Trichosporonales > Trichosporonaceae > Trichosporon > Trichosporon sp. PB005A. The sequence goes on from JAMALZ010000012.1 coordinate 566,613, forward strand.
CACTCGCCCCACCTCCCCTCGCAGCGCCATGGGCATCACGTCCGACCTGCGCGACGCGCTGCTCTCGCAGCCCAAGTCCTTCAAGAAGAAAAAGGAGTACACGCTCGAGGAGCTCTTAGGCCGCGGCGGGTTCGGCAAGGTCGTGCGCGCGACGTGGCGCCCGCCCGCAGGCGAGGAGAAGGAGGTCGCCTTGAAGTGAGTGTGACGTGTGCCGGAGCCGAAGCCGGAGGCGACGGGGTGGCGGAGGCGGGCGTCAGCTTCGGTGCCGTGCTTTCGTGGTGGTTATCAGGGGATACTACGCCAAGGCAGTGACGGAGGAGGGCCGCTCGATGCCTCGGCACGCTACGTGACGCGTCACCCTGCTGCGCTCGGCTGTTCTGCGGACGGTTTTGTCGCTGCGCCCGCTCCGTCATCCGTGCGCCGTGCGCCGTGACGCGGAGTGACGTTGTCGTGCGACTCGTCCTTGCACGCGACGCCAGCACGCCAGGCAGCCCGCAGCCCGCGGCTTCGGGTGATGTGCGCCCCACGTGCCCTCCCACACCGCCCACGCCGCCCGCACCAGCCGCTAACGCCAGAATCGTCCCCAAGAAGCTCGTCAAGGACCCGTCGACAATCATGGACGAGATCAACGTGCTCAAGAACCTCGACAACCCGCACATCGTGCACGTGTGGGACCACTTCGAGAGCCGCGACAAGTACTACATCGCGTTCGAGCTCGCGATCGGCGGCGAGCTCTTCGACCGCATCACGGAGCGGGGACGGTTCACGGAGAAGGACGCTGGAGACTGCATTAGGTGCGTGCGAGCGGCCGCAGGGCGGGATGACGGCTCGTCGACAGCTGAGGGTCGGGAGCTGGCTTCTTCGATGGGTTGGTTTGCGTGACCACTTCCCTTGAGGATCGGGGTCGGATCTACGTCCAAGGGAGCAGCTCGACTCTGCGAAGGCAGCGGCCGAGCTATGATAGTGAGATCGCCAGCTAATCCGCAGACAAGTGCTCGAGGCGACGGCGTACCTGCACGCGCACCAGATTGTGCACCGGGACCTGAAGCCGGAGAACATCCTGTTCAAGACGCGGGACCCGGTGTCGCCGATCGTGATCGCCGACTTTGGCATCGCGAAGCACCTCGAGCCGGACGAGGAGATCACGTCGATGGCGGGCTCGTTCGGGTACGCTGCGCCGGAGGTGCTGCTGGGCAAGCCGCACTCGTACCCTGTGGACCTGTGGTCGACGGGTGTGATCGCGTACACGCTGCTGTGCGGCTACTCGCCGTTTCGGAGCGACGACAAGGCCGAGCTGATCCGCGAGACGACGCGCGGCAAGGTGACGTTCCACGACCGGTTCTGGAAGCACGTGTCCGAGCCGGCGCGCGACTTCATCCGGCGCCTGCTCGTCGTCGACCCCAAGGCGCGCCTGACGGCCGCGCAGGCGCTGCAGCACCCGTGGATCGTCGCGAGCCGCGGCGCCATGAAGGAGGAGGACGCGGCGCGCGACGCAGGCTACGACTTATCGACCAACATCCGCGAGAACTTCAACCCGCGCAAGAAGTGGAGCGACGCGCTCAACGTCATCCGCGCCAGCAACGCGCTCAAGAACGCGGCCGGAGGCGCGGGCACCAGCGCCGGCAAGAAGCGCGACGAGCCCCTCGACTCGGACTCGAGCGACGGGTACGCGACCGCCGACAGTGAGGCCAACGCGGCGGGCGCAAGCGCGGGAGGAGAGACGGCGCCTGCCCCCGCTGCCGCTGCCCCTGCTGCCCCCGCTGCTACCAGTGCTACGCCCGCCCCCGCCACCGCTCCCGCCGAGGCGCGAACACCTGGCGCATCCACCCCGCAGACGCCCGCGACGCCGAAACCGTCCACGCCCGGCGCGCACAGCGACCGCACGCCGCCGCGCTCGGGCTCGGGCTTCGGCCTCGCCGGGCTCGTGTCCTCGCTCAAGGCCCAGAAGCTCTAGCAGAGCGGGCCGGGGCTGCTGTGCGCCAGGCCGCCCGCCCCGCAACCATAGACCTGTTCCGACTGCTGATGACGACCCATAGACCAGACCGTGTAGATTACCATGTTACCTGTCCCTCCGCTGCTGGCTGCGGTGCTATTGCTGCATCGTTCTCTAGATAACGTCTATGGGCTGCTGCTTCGGGAAGTACAGCACGCTGCGCTCGCCACGCTACCGGCGCACCGAGTGCGGCACCTCGAGCGGGACGCGCACCCACGTGCCGCCGCAGACGCAGCTCAGGTTCCAGTTCTTGCGCCACGACGTCCACGGGCTGGGCGCACTGGTGCGCATCACGTTGCTGACTGCGAGGACGGTGCGTGCGCCGCAGCGGTCGCAGACGGCCGTGGGCATGTCGCCGATGGGCGCGAAGGACGCGCCGTCGCGCTCGGGCTGGACGGCGGGGGCGGCGAAGAGCGCCGAGGGGCTGGGCAGGGCGGCGAGCGCGGCGGCGAGCTGCGGCGCGAGCGGGCCGACGTCGAGCGCAAGCAGCGACGCGCACAGGTCCGCGTCGCCCGGGCGCGCACCCTTGCCCAGCGCCGCCAGCACCTCGCCCCACTGGTTCAGGTCGACGCCCTCGCTCGCCGTCGCGTCCGCGACGCGCGCCTGCGCCACCGCCGTCGCCTGCGCGCTCCGCTGCAGCATCAGCGCGCTCTCGGGCGGCCGGATCGGCCGGTCCAGCTGCGCGACAAACTTGGCGAACGCCGCGCACAGCGCCACCAGCCGCGCCACGATCCGCCGCAGCAGAGGGTGCACGAGGTACAGCACGCGGCTGGCGGGGGCGGGGGAGGCGTCGTCGGCGCCGGCCGCGCCGCCGCTCCACTCGGCCGCCGCCTTCTCGGCGACGGCATCGCGGAACACCTGGCCCAGCAGCGCGACACTCCACTCGAACACGTCGACGAGGTGCCACAGGCTGTCGAGGTCGAAGCTGATCACGCCCCCCTCCTCGTTGCCGCACAGGAAGAGGATCTGCGACGCCTCCCCGAGCCGCACCAGCTCGGCCGACAGCGCGCGCCGCCCGTCGTCCGCCTGCGCCCACACCGCCACCTGCAGCCGCAGCAGGTGCGGCACGTAGCTCCGCGAGTGCTTCGTGAACAAGTTCAGCGCCTGCTTCAGCACGGCCGCCGCGAGCGCGCCTGCCTCGTGCCGCGGCACGAGCGCGAACGCCGCCCGCACCGCGTCGCTCCAGTCCACGCCCTGCACGACCGCGAGCTCGACGCTGCGCGCGCACCGCTCCGCAATGTGCGACAGCGACTCGTCCGGGTGCGCCGGCGCGCCGAGCCGCGGCGACGGGATCAGGCGCGGCCTCGAGCCGCCCCCGCCGACGGCGACCAGACCCATCTCGCCGCGCGTCACGCCCTGGCTCGGAATCAGCGCCAGGTCGATGTTGCCGACGCTCGGGTCGAGCGCGAACTGCTCGCCCACGAGCGCCTTCCACCGCGGCGTGCCGCCCGCACTCGTGTCGTTCTCGGCGTGCGGCGCCAGGTTGATGTGCGACAGGAACAGGCCCTCGTTGTTCGACACGAGGCCCATCGCCAGCGTGTGCGGCGGCACGTCCGGCAGCGCCGTCAGCGCGAGAATCGACGTGCCCTCGGGTGACACGGTGGTCGTCTTCGACTCGACCGACGGCGCCCAGTCCTGCGACGCCGCCGCCTCGCCGCCGGACCCCAGCTCCTTAAACCCGTCCACGACCGCGACGCTCCGACGCCGCAGCTCGACGTACTCGAAGCGCATGCGCACGCGCGGCGGCGGGCCAAACGTCATGTCCAGGTCGCGGTAGACCATGGTGACGCCGACGCCCTCGCTCCCGTCCCCGTCTCGCAGGGGCACGAACACGACCTCCTCGAGGCTCGCGTGCGGCGGCGCGCTCGCGCCCTCGAACGGCTTCGGCTGCGCGTGCGGCAGCGCCGGCAGCGGCGTCGTCGCCAGGTACGGCATGTTGTTGCTGTCAAGCCCGATGTCGATGCGCGTCACGTCGATCTCGCCGTCGCGTTCGACCGCCGCCCACACCGCATCGCTCCCGCCGACCATGCCGAGCCACCCGCGCTCGGCGCGGTACGTGCCCGAGCTTGTCATCGGGCCGGGGTTGTTCAGGCTCGCGTAGCTGCGGATGCCGAGCGGGCACCGCAGCGCGTTCAGCGTCCAGCTAAGCGGGGCCGCATTCCCGCTCTCGGCAGCAGAAACACTCTCGGTCGGGATGGCGTGCGAGCTACGCGTGTCAAGCACGACGGTCGCCGGGAGGGGGTGCGGGTGCAGGAAGTAGATCAGGTCCGTCGAGAGGAGTACTATGCTCGGCCCGCGGGAGCGCGCCGTGTAGTGCCCTGGCGGGGGAACAGGTCCGAGACCAGGCGCGGCCTGCTGGCCGTTGGGGGCGAGTCGCGTGCGCGGCGGGTAGACGTGCAGGACGGCGAGGGGCGGGGACGAGAGGGCCATGGCGGACAGCGTCGGCCATCCGCCCTGCAGGCTTGACGGCTCGAGGAGGGACGACGCGAAGACCATGAAGTCGCCGCGCTCCTCCATGCGCGGCACGCCGAGGTTGTCGCTCGGCCCGTTGTTGAAGAAGGACGTGAGCCACGCGCCGTCCGGCGAGACAGTCATCATCTCCGACTTGCTGAAGACGGGCGGGAGCGGGATCGCGCGCGGCGCCGACTCGGTGAACACGGACGTGATCACATGGTGCCGTCCTGTGCGGCCCGAGGGCGGGTAGATGAGATACGACGACTGAGGGTGGAAGGCGGCGAGGCTGCTGCGATGCTGTCAGCAGATGCCGCGATCACAATAAGCCTGATGGCGGGACTCACCGGCCGGACACCTTGCGGCGGGACGCCTCGGTCAGGCGCTGCATGCGCTTGAGACCGTCACGGGAGGTCTCGGCCTCGTCGGCGGATGTAGCGGCGTCGACCATTTTGAGTGGGGTTCGTCACGCTGGTTGATGAGGATGTTGACGACGACGACGGCGCCGGCGTTGTCGATGGCCATGGGCTGCATCGGCCCGGGTGCGGTATCGCAGGCTGGGCGATTTGCTTCCGTCTATCGCGCCCGCGCCTGCTCCGCGGTTCGAGAGACCTCCACCCCAGGAAGCAGCGCAATGTGTGAGGTCATACCGCGATTTTGACAGCTGCTTGCTTCTTTCAGCCCTACTTCTTGCTCTCTTGAACGCTTGTCACGACGATACACGATGTTTGGAGCCATTGTCGCTGGACGATTGGTGTGAGTGCCCTCTTCTCCTCCCTCTGCTTGAGTGCTTTGGCCGAGCTGACGACAGGCAAACGAATCTGCAGCAGATGTAAGCTGTTCAACGCCTCATGTTTAGCTGACGCCCCAGCGACGAGACGCACTTTGTCTTTCTGCTCGAAAACCCCTACGAGATCCACCACCTGACCGTGTTTCTGACGGGCACGCCGTTCCCGGACGGCTACGGCGCGACGGTGCACTATGCGTGGCCGAACGCGCCGAACGAGTGGATCGCGCTGGGCGGGTGAGTCCGCGGCAAGGCGAGCAGCGAGGCTGCGAGGCTGCCCCATCCGAGTCACATTGAACTGGCTGGGACCAGCCTCCAAGCAAACGCCCCCGAGCAGAACCGCACGAACAGGGCTGACCGCAGACTGACGAACGCGCGCCCCTCGGCGATCTACAAGGTCTCGCCGCCGGCGGCGCAGGCGCAGGGCCCCGCGCAGGTCGGCATCGAGATTGCGCCGCTGGCGGCGGTCGACGCGCTCGTCGCGCAGCGCGCCGCAAGCCGCGAGAAGGGCGCCGAGATCGCGGCCAAGGTCGACGTCGGCAAGGTTGCCGAGAAGGTCGTTAAGAATGTGAGTGCTTTCACCCGCGCAGTACTTCCGTCCGCTTCGTCTCCCGAGATTCGGCACGTAGCGATGGAGAGCTGAAGGAGAAGGGAAGGGGTACAGAGCGGAGGCTCACGCTCGCTCCGCTCGCCTTTACTCGCGCGGCCCGCTGACACCAGCTCTGGAACTACCTCCACTCGTTCGGCGAGGGCCAGCTCACGCCGCAAACGCCCATCCCGCTCTCCGTCTTCCAGAAGTGGTACGACAACTTCACGCGCAAGCTCGGCAACGACCGCGGCGCGTCGTTCCTGGACCGCGAGGACTGAGCCGAAGCCGACGGCCGTGGGCCCGAGGCTGTGAGACGCTGTGAACTGTGAGGGGCGCTGAGGGGTTGTGAGGGACCCACCGCTCTCGCGGACTAGACAATACCATATAATGCATCATGAACATCTACGCGTCTATCGTACTCGACGATTGCTCGCTGCGCTCGCGCTGCTCATCGTCAGACTCCGGGACCGGCTCGTCCTGACCCGCGGGTGTTGGCGGAGCGGCGCTCGCCTCGTCCACCGCTGCGCCGGCCGCAACATCTGCATCAGGCTGCCCTGCAGACTCCGCCTGCGGCGGCAGCTCAGCCAGCGGGCTGGGGTGCGCCTCGCGCGAGAACAGCGGCGTCACGGGCGGCTCGGGCGTCAGACTGCGCGCGACGCTCGTCCACGGCGCGTCGACCTCGCGCGTGATGTGGTGCGGCGACTTGGGCGCCTGCAGGCCCGACCTGGCTGGACTCGGCGCGCCTTCGGGCAGGACGTTGCTCGAGTCCGTTCCGCTCCCGCTGGCACTGCTGGTCGCTCCTGCGCCGCTGCTAGCGCTGGCACCCACTCCACTCGATCCAGTTGCCGCCCCAGCGTCCTCAAAGTCCCACGCACTCTTGAGTCTGCTAAGCTCCGTAACAAGGCCCCAGACCTGGCGGTCCACCGCGCGAAGGGCCGAGAGACGCTGCTCGAGTGCGGCCCGGGCTTCGGCGCGTGTCCCCGGCGCCTGAGCGAGGCGCGACAGCTCGCTGACCGACGCACCCGCGCCGAGGCCGGCGGCAGCATCGCTGAGGAACGCGCGCTGCGTCGGCGCCTCGTCCCACGCGCGCTCCTTCTCCTTGCCCTTGCCCTTCTCGAACCGGCGCAGAGCAGCAGCCGCCGCCGCGTGACGCAGCGGCATATCGTTCTCGTCGAACAAGTCGTCAGGTGCGCGGCCCCGCTGCCCCGGCAGAGTGAAGACGGGCGGCGCCTGCGAGCTGCTCGGCGTCGCGGTGCCGGAACGCGCGCCGGCCTCTGGCCACCGGGGAGCCGCGCCGAGAGGCGGCCGCACAAAACGGCCGGGCGTGATCGGTGCTCCCCAGATGGACCGCTGCCGCTCCTCGTCCCCGGTGGGCAGGGGGCGGGTCTCACCCGGTGTCTGGGCTGCGCTCGGCGTTTGTGCCTGGGTCTGGTTCGGCGCGGGGAACGCCGGCGCGTCCCCGTTCACGGGCGGCATGCGGAAGTACTCCTCGAACACGGCGCGGGTGTTCTCGGCAGCGGCGGCGGCAACACCAGCGGCGACGGCCGCGGCGTGGGGCTGCGGTTGGGGCTGCGGGTTCTGGTCGTCCCGCTGGTTCGGCTGGTCGCGGTTCTGCTCGGCGCCGTTTTGCTGCTCCTGGGCAGGGGTCGCAGGCGCGCGGGCGGGATTGAGTACGTCGCGGCGACATGTCGGGCACGCCTGCTGGCGCTCGAGCCAGGAGCGGAGGCAGTGGAAGTGGAAGATGTGACCGCACGCGAGCTTCTTCGGCGTGACGTTGGGCCCGTCGCTGTCGGGCTCCGAGCCGTCGCCGCGCGCGACCATCTCCTCGCGGCAGATGATGCAAGTGTGGTCGCCGGCGGCCTCGAGTTCGGCGGCCGTCGCGTCGGGATACTGCTCATCCATGTTGCGAGTCGCCCGGCGGTAGCGCATGAGGTCGGTCCAGCGGGCCATGAACGAGCGCAGCGTCATGTACACGTCGCGCAGGATGTGAATCGGGAAGCCGTGGTTGAGGAAGATGACGATGCAGAAGATCAGGTACGTCAGCAGCTTGGCGAAGTCGACGGCGAGGTCGATGTAGAACAGGTACATCGACTTCTCCTCCCAGACGGGGGCGTCGACTCGACCGCGCGCATGGCGCAGGTCCATGATCCCGACAATGTAGCGCGCCCAGATACCGGCGATGGACGCGATCAGGATCGCAAACTCGGACGCGAAGAGCACATTGGCGGTGCGGCCCTTCAGCGAGATCGACGACTGGACAGCGTACGCGAACAGCACGAAGTCCGAGACTGTCAGTACGCTCATGACCGACACCATGCGAGCGTGGTACGACGTCGGCGGGCCCGGTGGCGGCACTTGGTCCATCTGCGGTCAGCTGCTTGCGGAATCTGCCAACTCACGTAGTCGACGCGGTCGCCCGAGACCCAGTGGAAGCACTTGAGGAACACGAGCACACCGTAGAACATGAGGAACGTCGCGCTGAAGTCCTCGCGGAAGATCGTGAGCGCGAGCAGCGACTCAGTCAGGAAGATCCACAGTCGCTCAAACATGTGCTCGTACTCGATCTGGCGCAGCGTGCCGAAGAAGACGCGCTTGAAGCCGATCCCCGCGAGAATCGTGAGGAAGAGAACGAAGTTGCCGAGGACCTGGGGTGTCAGCTTGGGCCGTGTTGTAACAGCTGTCGTCCTCCAGCTGAGGACTGAAGGGCGGAGGACATGACTGAGACGTTCCGCACCATCAAGAGTCGCGGCGTCTGTGGCTGGAGTACGCACCATCAAGCTCCCACTGCTCTTCCCCAGCGCGACGGCCGCCGCGAAGAAGTTGGGCCGAGAGCGCACCGCATTGACGATAACGGAGCCCGTCAGGCCCGTCGACAGCAGGCCGTAGGCGACAAGCCTCCTCATGTTGTCTCAGTGCACGCGGGTGCACGCGGTGGAGTGTGCAGTGGGCGATGAGAGGTCCACTGAGCGGAGACGAAGCGGTAGCCGACTCGGTAACCCAAACCGTAGTCGCAGTCACAGAGGACTAGTGAGCTAGGCTCTATCCGCAGATCGCAGCACGAGCTCTGGGACTGATGAATCCGACGGCGTGCAGGGCTTTCGAAGGCACAGACTTGAACGGAGCGCGATGGTTTTGAACGGCGGCACGGGCTGCCCCGGCTATCCGAGCGAGACTCAGGCTGCGGACTGTCGCGCAGGCGGTGTGCCGAAAGGAGTGGATGCTGTCGGCCAGTCGCTGATGGATGTCGAGGAGTGTCCTCTGCCCAGTGTCGAGAAATGGAACCGGCGGGTCGTGGGAGATGAAGAGAGAAGTGGGTAATGTTGCCGAAGCGAGGTGAGGCATCTGCCGGACCGGCCGAAACGTCACCGTCGTCACCGTTGGACGTTTGACGTGGCGGTGGCAAACTGGTGGAGGCTCGATGGTCCGCACCATACTCGTCCCGCACGCGCCGTTCGTGCTCTGCATTACGCTAGCTTGGTACCATACATGCACTGCTCGGCCCATACACGGTCTGCACGCCTCGACCGACTGACAAATTATGCATTAACCACTGTCACGCAATCTTCCGTCTGCTACTGATCTCCGCTCTGCCGCATCTCAGCTCTATCTAGTACGTGCTCGCCTTGTTCTTGGCCGCCTGGAGCGTCTTGCGCGTCTTGTCGTTGCCGGCCGGGTGGCGCAGGAGGTAGCTCGTGGTGTACTGCTCGACCTCGGCGGGGGGCAGGGAGCACTTGCCGTCGAGCCACTGCTCGAGTACGACCGCGGCCTCCTCGGCGTAGAACTCGCGCTGGTCCGTCTCCTCGCTGAGCGCCTGGATCGTGTCCCAGAGCTCGCGTGCGCCGACGCCGCCGGCGAGGAGCGCGCGCGTCGTCCACCCCGGCTCGCCCTTGAGCTCGCTCGTGAGCCCGTACACAAGCGGAAGCACGATGTCGAGCGGCGCCGCCTCGGACGGGTAGAACCGCCGCAGCAGCTCGGTCAGGTACTCGGCAAGCGCGGGGATGTTGCCCTCGCGCGAGCGCAGCAGCTCGAGCCACACCGCCTGGCACACGTTCTCGATCCGCGTGTCCGCTGTCTTGAGGATGAGCAGGATACACTCGAACAGGCGCAGCGGGCGCGCAAAGTCCTGGTACAGTTCGTCCAGCGTCAGCAGCGCCGCGTTCAGCGCGCCGAGCGGGCCCGCCTTCTCCGCCGGGCTCATGGCCGGGTGCGCCTCGATCGCGCGTACGACCTCGAGCTGCACCTGCGCAACGTCGACGCGCTCCTGCAGCGACGTCAGGAACTCGACGTCCTCCGTGCCGACGCAGGCGGCGCTCTGGGCGTTCGTCAGAGCCTGCGCGAGGTAGTACACCCGCTCTTCGAGCGTGATGCCCGAGCCGTCCTGCACCATCGCGAGCGACTGCAGCGCACGCGCAGCCGACAGGTACTCCTCTCGCCGCGCGTAGAACTTCCACAGCAGGTCCCTCCGCTCCGGCACCGTCGAGAACGTCTCGTGCAGGTACTTCTCGATGAACGGCGTGTCGAACTCGAGCAGCTGCTCCGGCCGTCCCATCTCCACGATCCAGTCGTACAGGTAGAAATGGAAGAGCTCGTCGTCGCTCTGAATCGCCAACGCGTACGCTTCGTCGCGGATCGTCGCCGCGTTGTCTGGCCGGTTGTTGGCGACCGCCTGCGACAGGGCCGCGTCGTAATCGCCGAGGGCGAGCACGACGAGCGCGTAGCACTCCTGTCGCTGGATCATGAACTCGCGTCGCGGGTCGTCCTTGTGCTGGCCGTCGCGAACGTAGTCGCCCGCCTTGTCGTTCGGGTCGATCTCGGTGGCGACGCGCAGGGGCAGCTCGATGGCACCACGGATGTCCTTCAGGTCGCGGTATCGCTTCGTGACGTCCTCGAGGCGTGGGAACACGGCGCGCGCCGCAGACTCGGACGCCCGGCCGAACAACCGCAGCGACTCGGTCAGCTGCTCGTTGCGCTCGATCGGGTCGCGCGAGTTCTCGGCACGGCGCAGCGCTTCCTCGGCACGATACAGGACAACGTCTCCGGGCTCGACAAACGTACCGCAGCGTTGCTGCAGAATCGACGACAGGGTGTCGATGCTGAGCTCGGCCCCAATCTGCAGCTCGATAAGTGCAGTGACAAGCTGGCGTGCGATTTCCCGTCCGCCCTGGCTTGTGAGAAGGCCCTGGTACGTCAGGCTCGACATGGCCTGCTGCGTCTGCGGCTTGCACTTGGCAATCACGTCCGGCAGCTTGTAGTCGGCCAGCAGAAGAATGAAGCTGATAGCCTCAATGCTCTGCTTCAGCAGCGTTGTGAGCCCGTGCATCGAGAGCTCCTCCTGCTCCCACGCAAGCCGGACATCGCCGTCAGCCTGGTGGCGCGGGAAGGGGTGGTCCTCGACGACCTTGAGCAACTGGGCGAGGTTGGACTGGACCTCGAGGAGCACCTTCTCGCTGACGGCAAGCTTCTGCAGGCCCTTCGGGGCGGGCACCGTGACCTTGTTGTCCCAGATGGGGCGGAGCAGGCGGGCAATGGACAGTGCGTATCCGTCGTGGCGGGGCGAGTAGCTGATGGTGCGCGCCCCGTTCGAGGACGTCTGCACGACGGGCGGGTCGCACGTCAGAAGGATGTTCATGGCCGTCGAGGACACCTCGGGCTGCTTGCCGGAAGTCTCAGAGGCGAGCTGGTAGCACATGGCGGCGACCTGGATGCGGCCGAACGCGGTTCCACAGGTCTTCGCGGCCTCCTCCTTCTCCAGCGCGATGTCGTCCTGGTACATGTCGACGGGGCGGGGCTGCTGCGCCCAGAACATACCACTGTTAGTGAGGATAAGGAACTGGCGAGCGTCGACCGTGGCCTCGCGCGGAAGCTGGGACAGGGCCACGAGGTCTGGCCTGCGCAAGGAGAGGGGAGAGAACGCGGGGTTGGTCTTGGTGACCTCGGCGATGGTCCAGACCTGAGCCGGAATGGTGCCGGCCTCGACCCACTCCTGGAGGATGGGCTGCTGGTACATGGTCTGACCTGGCTGGGTGTGGGCGTTCTCACGCTGGCTCGAGATGCGGCCGGCCGCGGTCGTGACGTAGCTGACGACAGTCTTGCTCGTGTCCTCGACCTTGACCGTGATCATCGTGCCGGACGAGTAGAACGAGTTGGCGTCCGCCTTCGTGCAGTTGGGCGGCGGCGGCCTGTGACCGAGCAGGCTGAGCATGCCCGAGCTTCCCGGGTAGAAGCCGGCAGCTCCGAGGTAGAGACGCGAGCCGTTGGCCGAAATGGCGACGATCCAAGCCTTCTTGCTCTCACTGCTGCGAATAGGCGCGATGTTGACGATCTTGGCAGCAGAGTGTTGAGGGGGCGGTCCACCGTACTGGAGACGAACAAGGTCGCTCCGCGCGTGGACGTATTTCCCCCTGCTCTCAAACTTGGTGCCGGAGACGTCGAACCACTCGATCGATCCGTTCGACTGCAGCGTGTAGAGGCGGTTCTGTTGCGGGTCCAGGACAAACTTCTCGATGCCCTCGCGGTTCGCCGGGGTGAAGAGCGAAGGGACCCAGTTGGCGATGACCGAGCTCGTCCGGTTCGTGATCCACATCTTCGTTCCATTGCCGAACCAGCCGCTGTTCGCCGTGTACTCAAGTTCGTAGATGTCCTTGTTGTGGCCAAGGAGGAACACGCGCCCGTCGTCGGTGCCCTGAACCTCGACAAACTGCGTCGGCGAGTCGACCTCAAAGTCGGTCGTGTACATCTCGAGCTCGCCCTTGTCCGTCTGCGACAGGCCGAGCATCTTGGTCCGCGACGCCGTCGAGATGATGAGCAGATGCGTGATGCCGTCGATGAACACGTCCTTCCGGGCGCGCACCAGGCCGACAACCTGGATCTCACCCGCCATCTGGTCGTATCGGCTGAACTCCCGGCCGTCGTTGTAGTTCCACAGGAACAGCCTGTTCTCGACGACGAACCACGCGCGCTCGATCTCCTCGAAGATGCCCATCCGTGCGGCCACATGCTTGTCTGTCTGTCAGCGGAAGTCGCGGCGCGCAACTCACAGCTCAGCTCAGAGTGGAGAGAATCCGGAATCGGAACGTTTTTCAGGATGCGCATGTTGAGGAACGCCTTCGAGTCCGCCGGAGGCCGCACGTAGACAGGCTCGGCGGCTGGAAGTCAGCTAACGGCGGGTGCGCACTAACTTACAGGGGGTGAAGAGGTCTCCAAGGTCAGGCGAGATCTCATTGTCGCTCGTCAGCCCCCGGTCGATCTTCCCGCGCGCCCGTCCCAGAGGTCCGTAGACGGGGTCCTCATCCTTGCTGACCGTCTCGAGCTGCTGGGGCTGCAGCTGCGGGACAGTCACGGCAGGTTGGTATCCGTAACCCTGGCGAGCGTTCCAGCTGTTGTACCCCGGCGTGCTCAAGGTGCCCGTGTTAGGAGCCGCAATGTTCTGTTGCTGGGTGTGGCTGTGCTGGTGACCGCCGAAGGGGATGTGGATGTGCGGAAGATGCGGGAGGTGCGGGAGGTGGAGGCCGTGCTGGTGCTGCTGTTGTTGCTGCTCCCCGCCGTAGTTGGCGACGGTGTTGCTCGGCTGGCCGGCAGCAGGAAGCGCAGGGTACACTGGCTGCTGCTGGTACCCGCCGTAGGCCTGCTGGTAGGACATGTTGGGCGTCGGGTCGTCGGGGTCGGGTCAAGAGCGGTCAGCCGTCGCGCAGCCGGGGCCGGAGCTTCTTCACAGTGTGCTTCTTTAGGTGCGGATCTGTGAAGCCGTGCCCTTGCTGTGTGGATGGTGAGCCGGGCGAGCGTCGAGCTGAGGACAGAAAGCAAGTGATGACAGCGATGACGGGCTAATGTTTCCAGACGCAACACAATCGAGCGAGCCGTCGAAAGTGTGAGCAAAACCCACGTGTTTTAGCTCCCGCACGCCCATCCAAACAATGGGCCTGGCGTCATCACCTCCACCACCCATCTCCCTGTGCTGGTGCATGGCCGCGAGGTGGCTTGCACCTCGGCTTTGTCTGTGCTCCGTCGCCGTGTGACATTTGCGACGCAGCTCACATATGTGTGGAAGGGAAAGCATGCATGTACTCGAGATGTACGTTGGGTATATAGTTTTGTATGTAAACTCGACAAGCCCCTCCGGCGAGGAGTGCCTGACGACGGGGGTGCGCTTAGTCGGCGCCGATGATCATGATCTCGCCCTTGAGCTGGACGTCGTGCGTGACCTTGGGCTCGAAGTGGAGCGTCCAGGTGGAGAGCATCTTCCTGCGCCCGACCTGCTCGGGGGTGAGGGAGGTGCCGTACGTGAACGGCGCAAGGAACCAGAAGCACCAGAGGACGACGGCGAAGAGGACGGCCATGATGCCGAGCTTGCGGCGGGAGAGGTTGACTCGGCTGACGGGGCGGAGGCGGGTGCGCGGGCCGGCCTTAGACATGGGGTAGTTGACAGCCTCGACGAGGACGAAGTTGATAACACCACCGGCGACGAGCGCGCTCGCGATGTGCGCCGGCATGTAGTGGTGCAGGAAGCGCTGGCGCGCCATCGTGAAGAAGGGGAAGTAGTGGAACGCCCAAGCGAGCAGGAAGAAGCCGGTGTTGCGGTACAGACGGTTGCGGATCGCGGTCTCGATCGGCTCGACACCACGGCGGCGCGCCACCATGTCCGCGGCGATGACGCCGACAAAGATCGACAGAGCGATGGAGCAGATCCAGTAGTCGAGCAGGTTGCCGATCATGTACACCTGCTGGTTCGTGTCGGCGTCCGTCCAGAACGAGACGCCCGAGAGCGAGAACGGCCACTCGATCGGCTGCGACGCGTACGGGTGCGAGGACGACAGGCCCGCGTTGTGCTGCAGCATTAGGATCTGCAGCTCCCACCACTTCTTCAGGAACGGCATCTTGCGGACCGGCTTCTCGTCGACCTGCGCAGTGCGGTTCTGGAAGTCCTGACCCTGGCCGTCCTCGACAATCTCGTCCACAATCCACGTGAGCGTCGAGTCGTCCGACTTCTTGTTGCCGTTGACCTCCTGCTGCTTGTGGCCCCACTCCGGAAGCGCCGTCTTGTGCGTCCACAGCCACACGTGCGTCTTCATGTGCATGACCTTGAGGTGCGACGACAGCGACTTGATCGGCTCGCCGTCGTGCGCGTCCTCGACCGAGAGCTGGAAGTACGTCTCGTCCTTGCGGTCCTCGTTGTTGGGGTCGATTGTAGTGAACTCAGTGTTCGTGGGCATCGTCGGGGACGCGACGTCGTGCGTGAGCAGAATGGTGTTGGTGCCGACGTGGCGGAACTGAACAATGTCGTTCTGGCGCACAACGCGACCACGGCCGCTGTCGGGAATCTGGCGGGTGGGGAGGATCTGCCAGTGGTTGTTGGTGTCATTGAACTGGTAACAAGTGACCTGCTGGCCCTGCGAGCTGATGCGGCCGTCGGGGTACTTGAGAGGGTACTTGTCGGGATGAGAGTGGAGGAACTGCTTGGTGTGCTTGTGCTTGAGGATGATGGTGTCGTAGTAGCGAACCTCCTGCGCGTTCAGGAGCAGCTCATTGCCCTGGAGCGTCTCCTGGAACGCGGGGGACATGAACGAGTCGCCAGGACCGGAGAACTTGAGGATCTTGAAGTGGGCCCAGAAGAAAGAAAGGTAGAGGATGAAGGGGAAGACGATGAGACCGACGGCGCGGTAGATGAAGTGCTTCCACCAGTACGCCTGGAACGTCAGCTCCCGTTATAGACATGCGCAGCTTACCATGGTGTGGCCGCGCTTGATGTCGAGGATCTCCCAGAGATCCCAGATGACGGCAGAGCCGACGGTAAAGAACGTGAAGAGGCCGACCATCTTGCAACCGAGGGTGCAGGCCAAAGAGAAACCGGTCGCCAAGAGCCAGAACCACCACTCCTGCGTGAACTCGCGGTAGCGCATCTGGTGGAACTTGACGTAGGAGAAGAGGGTGAGCGCCATGAAGAGGCAGAGGGCGGCGTCGAGAAGAATCAGACGGGTCTGCGTGATGTGACCGTTGTCTGCGTCTGTCAGTTTCGGTCCACGGACTGCCAACTCACCAAAGAGAACCAGGAAGGCGGAGAAAGCAGAAATGGCAATGGGGTACCCGGATTCGCGCATGATGGCGTAGACGAGGGGGATCGTGACGGCACCCATGACGGCGACGAAGCTGCGCATGGCGACGTACGGCACGCCGGCCTCGATGTAGTCGTCTCCAATGGACGAGAAGCCGAAGTTGCCGCTGTACCCGACGAACCAGCCCGCGAGCGCGTTCAGCATCTTGGCTAGCGGGGGGTGGACGTCGAAGTAGTACTCGCGGCGGAGGTACTGGTTCGCGAAGCCGCCGAAGTGCACCTCGTCGAACACGACCTGGTTCGGATGCCGGATGCCCCAGAAGCGCACGCAGACGGCCGCAAACGTGAGCGCGAGCGCGACCGCATACGACGTCAGGCGCTCCTGACGCAGGTCCTCGGCGTGGATCGCGGGGCGGGGGTCGACACGCTGCTCGTCAGTCACTGTGCACGGGGTTCGTGTGCCAGGCTGTTGACCGGTTCGCCTCTGGACCGGAAAAGATCCATCTGCGGCTTCTTGCGACAGCTCAAATCGCAACCCCCCGATTCGAAGCAACATTTGTTGTTGCCCGAGAGCAAAGCCAAAGTCCGCTGGCGCCGCCGGCAACTTGATGCACTCACTTTCCGCTCCTCATACTTCTCAGAGACCGGCAGGGGCGGGCTGTTGCCGCGTGGCCGGCGGTTGCGCGCCTGTACCGACATTAGTGGTTGGTGGTGGAAGGAGAGTGGTCAAAGATGTCAAGTCGTCGGGCTGCTTTCAGGCCCGTTGAACGCGTCGCGGTCGAAATAGCCGTCGACGTGGCCGAGCCATCGCGTGGCGCTCAGTGGCGATTGCCTGTTTTTCCGCCCTTTTCGCGAGGTTTCAGGTCAACTTAGTCGTGCTTATCTTGCAACGTATGACCCGCGTGCATGCTTCGGCGCTGCGCAAATTCAAGGGGAGATGAACCTCCTCGGGTGCTCTCCTTGGCACCGCCTAAGACAGGAACGGGGGCCGCACCGAACACAGCTACAGGTGACATGGTGTAGCACCTCGGGATCGCACCGGCAGCAAGACAAGCGATGCAGAATGCAGGTAAAGATTACAACGAATGAACAACAACACGCGCCCCATCGGCAACATACTACTCGTAGTCGTCCCCCTTCTCCCCGTCCCCGGCAAACATGTGAGCCAGCCCGTCCGCAGCTTCGTCCTTTGCAGGCACGAACACCTCGAACGCAGTTCTCTCTCCCTTCGCAAGCTTGGCTTCACGTGCCTTCGACCCAGCCTTTGCGAGGCCGGCGGCCCAGCCCTTCTTGCGCGCGAACGCGGCGGGCGACCGGTCGAGGAGCACCTCGAGGTCGGCGTCGGAGATGATCATGTCGTCCGCCGAGGCGACGTTGATCTGCTCGCCCTCGAGGTCCAGCAGGGCACGGGCCATGTCAATCGTGCTCTTCTCCTTCTGTCGGCCGAGGAGCACTCGCCCGTTGTCGTCGACGACCTTGCCGAACTTGCCCTCCTGAATGACGAGCGCCTCGAGCTTGCGTTTGTTCGTAGCCTTTTGCAGGATCTTGGTCTCGATCGTGTGCTCAGAGACAAGACGGAAGACGAGCACAGGCTTCTTCTGGCCAATACGGTGGGCTCTGTCCTGGGCCTGGAGATCCATCTGGGGATTCCAGTCCTGGTCGAAGAAGATGACAGTGTCGGCAGCGACAAGGTTGATGCCGAGACCTCCGGCGCGGGTGCTGAGGAGGAAGAGGTTCGGTGCGTCGGGGCCGGTGCCGTTGTTGAACTCATCCATCTGGAGCCGGCGGTCCTCCTGCTTCGTGGAGCCATCGATGCGGCAGACCTTGAGCCCCTTGAAGAGCGTCGCCCAGTCCTCAATGACGTCAAGCATCGTGGTGAACTGGGAGAACAGAAGCACCTTGTGGCCCTTGGCGAACAGAGCGTCCAGCAGACGATTGAGCAGAAGCATCTTGCCACTCTGGTTTACGAGCTCGTGATCCACGATCAACTCGTTAGTGTCGGGATTGTATGGCCAGTCGAACAGGAACGGGTGAGAGGCGACCTTGCGCAGCTGCATGATCATGTTCTGAAGGTGCATGTTGTTCACTTGCTTCACTGGTATGTCAGTTACGCGACAAGCCATCGAAACTCACGAGCCTGGTGGACGCGCCAGGCACGTCCTTGGTCGGCTGACGACGCCTTCGGATCCGCCGCGGCCAGCGACCGGCGCGAGCGGACGCCGTTCGGCTGTTCCTCGACGAACTCAATCTCCTTCGGCTCCTCCAGAAGGCTTTCGTCACCTCCAATCAGCTTCTTGACCAGGTAATCTCTGATCTCGCCGTTGAGGATAGCCTGGTAAATGTCCTTCTGGGGCTGGGTGAGCGGAGCATACAGCAGGTACTCTTTCTTCGGCGGGAGCTCCTTCTCGACCTCGGTTTTCAGTCGGCGAAGCAGGAAGGGCTTGAGGATCTCGTGCAGCTGCTGGACGATCGCACCCTTGTTCAGGAGGCCGTCGCCAGCGGACGAGTGCACGTCGTCAAAGTTGAACCACTGCTGGAACGATTCGAGGTCATCAAAGATATCCGGCAGAATAAAGTTGAGCAGGGACCAGAGCTCGGCGAGATTGTTGTGGAGGGGCGTTCCCGTGAGAATCATGCGGTTGGCACTGGTGTACGTCTTGAGTTCACGGATAAGCCTGCAGTCGAGGTTCTTGAGGCGGTGGCCCTCGTCGACAACGATGAACTGGTTGTCAGCTGGTGGGGCATGAGCATCATCTCACCTTCCACATGTAACCAGAGAGGTACTTCTGATCGCGCATACAGATCTCGTAGGTGGTGATGATGATCGGGAACGTCGAGGTTGAGTTGCCGCCAGCGGAGGTACCATTGGCGCCCCGCTTGCCCTTGCGGACAGCGCCCGAAGCCTTGGGGGCTTGCATGCGGGTCCCCCGAAGCTCGGAGCGGTGCTCCGGCGTTCCGTGGTACATGACGACGGGGATGGACGGGGCGAACTTTTCGAACTCGGAGACCCAGTTGTGGAGCACGGAGAGCGGGCAGACGATGAGGAATGGTCCCCATGTTCCCTTGGAGCGAAGGTGGGCGAGGAACGAGATGGTCTGCAGGGTCTGGGAGTTAGTCAAAGCAATCATGAGACAACTCACCTTGCCGAGCCCCATTTCGTCGGCGAGAATGCCGTTCAGGCCATTCTCGTACAGACTGATCATCCACTGCACGCCAGCGAGCTGGTAGTCTCTCAGCTTGGCGCCAGTGACGAGCTCCGGCTGCACGAAGGAGTACTGCTTGTCGGCCTCCTCCTCTTCCTCCTCCTGCTTGACCTCGGCGGCCTGAAGGGCCTCCTTGATGTCGGGCTCGGCCGCCTTTCCCCGCCGGCGGTTGTCATCACCTCTTCGCCGCTTCTTCAGGGGCTCCGCTGCCTCGGCGCGGTCGCGCATACCCTCGCGACCTGTGGTGACTCCCTCGGCGCTACGCTTCTCCTTGTTCGCCTTGCGCACTGCTGCCCGCGCGTTGGCGTTGGCCTTCTCGATCTGCTGCCGCTCCATCCGATCTCCGATGATCTTCGCGTAGACCCCCGACTTCTCGAGCAGGAAGCTCAGACGCGCAGCTCGGGCGGCGGCCTTTTCAGGTGTAAGTGTCGTTTTGGGAGGCATCGGAAATGTAGACAGACAAGGAGAGGGTTATTGTCGTTGTGAGGAGGTCGTTACGGAAGCGTGATTATGAAGGTGTGAAGAGCGGACCAGCGGAGCGGTATGTCAGCACAGACGCACACGGATTGTCGCAGGACATACCTCTGGATCAACGTCCACATCCTGGGGATGAATAACCTCCTCGTCTGCTGATCCAGACGCGGCTTGGGCATTTGACGTTGTGTCATTCGGGCCGGGCGTGCTGGGGGCGGGAGACATGGAGGTGGACGCGGTGCCGGCAGTGGAGTCGGCAACGAGGGAGGGGACGGCGGAGGACCCCATGCTACAGGAACAGGTGGAAAGCGATGTCTAGGTTGTTATAGAGGTTACAATGGTACAAGAAATATAGAAGTCGTAGAGAGAGGAGCAGAAAGTCGAAGAGGCGTCGCGAGTCGGGCCAAACAAAGCACGCGTTTGTAATGTCGTCCGACGCGCGCCGCTCGCGCAGCTGATGTCAACCTCAGGCGCGTCGTTTCAAAATGTTAGCGGCGGGCTCAAACAAGCGGCCTGCATCACACGTGCCCCGCATGCGGGGCTGTGGCGCTCTGCAGGCTTTGCTGATACATCTGACCTCTTTGACCTCGCACAATGCATGCTGTGCAGCTGTTCTGCACGTTGTACCGATGCCCCAGGCGTAGCAGAACAAGTTGAAGACATCCCACATATCTAACCTGTGCAGGAAGCCCAGTAGCCCCTGCAAAGGCCCAGGGACGAGGCGCCATTCGCACCCTTGAGCTCAGGTCGCCCCTGCAGCCTCTTTCGACGTCTTGCAACTCGAAAAATGCAAAATAGCAGCTCTCTCGAGCTGTGTTCTCCGCCAGGGAGTCGAACCCTGCTCTATCGCGATCACTTGGAGTGAGGAACTCTCGTTTGAGAGGCGATTATACTAACCGATATACTAGCGAAGAGGACCTTGCTGATGGCGAGCACGTCTGCGCAGCCATCCCACGCCGCCAGTCCGAGATTCTGTGGAAAGGAGGGCCGTAGGGCATCCATGGTTTGGCCTGGGACCGTTTCACTGCCCCATTTGAAGCCTCCAGGCGTTTTGGTTCCAGTTGACGTAGGTTTAGGACCTCGATGAGGCGCATGGGCTGCATCGGAGCGTCATCGTGTCGGGTATTCGCACCAGGAACGATGCTACCTAGCTTAGAACTGTGTCGGTGTTGATTTTATCGAGGAGGGAGGTTGGCAGCCGATCGCTCTTGTCCAGGGGGGCGGAGTGTTGCAAGCGGGGTTGTAGAAGGTTCGTGGCGACACCGGTTGACTTGTCCTATCTTCCGCTCGCACTCCGAAGCACACGCTGCACGGATTCTGTAGGGCAGGACCCGGTCTGTGGCATCAGTAACTGTTAGCCACTGCCCGAAACCACGGCGTCGACCTGTCGTAACGTCAGCAGGTCAGTACGCCATCAAAGCCGGCTCCTTGTATCATCTATCCAGCAATATGACACAGGGCGCACATGTCTGATGCACTCGGCGTTCCACAGGCAGTCGCGCCCGCCTCGGTGGAGGTCCACCGAGGAGGTTTGACCTCCAGCCTGCCTCCGATTGGCCCGTGCAAGTCCGTCCTTCTCATCCCGCAATGTCGACACGGCGTCCGGCCAGCGAGTGCCAGCAATCCGAGGAGTCCGTGATGTATCCATGCTTCAGTCTACAATTTGCTAGTGGTCGGTCGGTGGAGGCGATTAGTGGTGGTCGCCGTGGTCACCGTGTCCGTCCCACGGGTGCTTGAAGCCGAGGAGGACGGCACCGTCTTGCCTGGATTGTCAGCTGAGAACAACGATGGCGCTAGCTTGGGGGATGTAAAAGCGAGAGACAGCTCCAGACACCTGTGAGATCGAGGCAGAGAGTCGAAACGACGAGTGCCGACCTATGATCCCCGTATCGTCATGGATCTTTCGCTCATTGACAATCGCTTAGGTCGCAGGCTGCCGATGTGCAAGCCTCAACACGTCGCGATCATTGACAGTCGTGCGTCCAAGAGGCTTGCCAAAGAAGTAGGGCGTGTACCGCTTTGAGGCCGATTGGACCATAGTTGGAACGCAGAATGTCGCAGATGCCCGAGTTCGTCCCACCAGTGCTTGGAGCCTCTCTCGCCCGGAAGTCCTTGCTGCGAAATGCACTCACCTGGCACGGTAGAAGACGAAGAACCACATGCCGGCGCCGAGGCCCTTGGCGAGGACGCGGTTGATCATAGGAGGGGCGTGGTAGTGGAAGCCTGCGTTGTCAGTCCGACTGAACCCGTTCGATCGAGCTCCGGCCCGGCGGACCTCGAAGCTGTCGCCGCTTTTCGATGCACGCGCGTTGTCGTGTCGAGTCCTAATCCGCCGAGCGCGTGCCGTACTCACCGGCCATGGTGTCGATGTGTTATGCAGTGACCTCAACGCTCGAGACGACCAAGACGGCGTCGAGCACGAGGTGCAGCCGCACCAGGCCTGCGTGCGCTCTACGGTGAGGGCGGGAGTAATTCCGAAACGCCGAAACGGTGGCAAACGGTGCCATCCATCTTTTGTGTCGACTCGTCGAGCATTGTCATCGACCGCCGTCAGAGTCTATCGTTGCCCTCTAGTATCCCCTCTAGACTGTCTAAAAAGCGTTCGTCACCGACCCGAGTCCGACCAGCACCGTGAAAACGACACTGTCGATCGCCTAGAACGCATAAAATCCGACTTTGCACATCGCGACACCCCCAGTCCCAATACAGAAAAGTCGCCCTTCCACCTGTCATCTTCCCCCTCCTTCCATTGTTCACCCACCATGGCCGCCGTTAACGACCCGACTGCCGCCTTCCAGTCCGAGGGTGGCGCCGACGCCAAGCCCGTCGAGGTTGACCTTACCAAGCTGACCGCCCTCAGCCCCGAGGTTATCATGAACCAGGCCACCGTAAGTGTCGCGATGCGCCCCTTTGCTTTGTTCAGTGGCAAAAGTGCATGAGCGGGAGGGTGTCGGGAGGGAAGGACCGCTTGCCAGGTCTGTGAACGCGCTTCAAGACCCTTCGACTCGCAGTGAGACGCGATCATTGCTTGGACCCCGTCTGCTTGCCGTCAACAGGCTGTGTGCACCGTTGCGATCGGTGCCTTCCGAGCGTCCCATCTCAGTCGGATCATCGCAGCATCGCTAACGCCCAGATCAACATTGGTACCATCGGACACGTCGCCCACGGTAAATCGTCGACCGTCCGTGCGATCTCTGGTGTGCAGACCGTTCGTTTCAAGAACGAGCTCGAGCGTAACATTACGATCAAGCTTGGTTACGCCAACGCCAAGGTGAGTCTGGACCTCGAGCTCAGATATGTGTGGCCAGGAGCTGACCAAAACAGATCTACAAGTGCCAGAACCCCAACTGCCCTCCCCCTTCGTGCTACCGCTCCTACCCGTCCAGCAAGGAGCTCCACCCGAAGTGCGAGAGGCCAGGATGCGACTCGCGCATGGACTTGATCCGACACGTCTCCTTCGTCGACTGGTGAGTGATTGCGCAGCTACATACGCACATACGCGACGATTTAGCTAACGGTCAGCCCGGGACACGACATTCTTATGGCTACCATGCTTACGGGTGCTGCCGTCAGTGAGTATCATCGGCTACTTCGAGGGCCACTCAGCTGACATTCAGTGAACGGAGCCCTCCTCCTCATTGCCGGTAACGAGTCGTGCCCCCAGCCGCAGACGGGTGAGCATCTCGCTGCGCTCGAGATCATCGGTATCGACCCGCACAACATTGTCATCCTGCAGAACAAGATGGACCTGGTCCGCGAGTCGGAGGCCGTTGAGCACTGCGAGCAGATCCGCCGTTTCGTCGAGGGCACCACCGCGCGCCTCGCCCCGATCATCCCCGTTTCCGCGCAGCTGCGATTCAACATTGACGCCGTCGTCATGGCGCTCGCCAAGATCGAGCCGCCCAAGTACGACTTCACTGCCGAGCCGCGGATGGTTGTGATTCGTTCGTTCGACGTGAACAAGCCCGGAGCGTCTGTCGACGAGCTCAAGGGTGGAGTTGCGGGAGGATCGATTCTGCAGGGAGTGTTCAAGGTCGGGCAGGAGGTCGAGATCCGCCCCGGCATCATCACGCGCGACACGGAGGGCAAGGTGACGTGCCGGCCGCTGATCTCGAAGATTGTGTCGATGAACGCGGAGCAGAACCACCTGCAGTTCGCGGTGCCGGGAGGCCTGATCGGTGTCGGCACGCTCGTCGACCCGGCGCTGTGCCGCGCGGACCGCCTGCTCGGCATGGTCATGAGCTCGGTCGGCAAGGGCCCCAACATCTACACCGAGATCAAGGCCGAGGTCTTCCTGCTGCGCCGTCTGCTCGGCGTCAAGACCGAGGACAACAAGAAGGCCAAGGTTGGAAAACTCGTCGTCGGCGAGATGCTCTTTGTCAACATCGGCGCGTCCCAGACCGGAGGCCGCATCATGGCCGTCAAGGGCGGAGACGTCACCATCCAGCTCGTCACCCCCGCGTGCACCGAGAAGGGAGAGAAGATCGCCCTCTCCCGCCGTATCGACAAGCACTGGCGTCTCATCGGATGGGGCAAGGTCAAGAGCGGAGGCGTCCTGGCCGAGGTCAAGGACCCCCGCAACGACTAAGCAGCAGCAGAGTTTGATCATGACCATCAGTAGAGAGTTTGTAGGATCGTTACAGCATGATGCACCCCATACAGTATCATACAATTTCTTAGTTCACATGAGGGTGGTGGTGGCAGTATGATACAACGGTAGTTAAATAATAAGACGCAGCAGCTCAGCCGTGTTCGTCTCGCCGAGCGTGACGTCTCCGCCGCGCTCGGCAGCGTGGGGCACGTTGGGGAGGGCAGCCGCGACCTTTTCGTCCTCGTCCTTGTCGGTGAGGTAGATGCTGGTCCCATTGCGCACGCCCTGCGAGAGGATGCGGCTCTCCACCGTGTCCATTGTCGCGTAGCAGTAGACTGTCGTCTGCTTCTCCTGGCCCAGGCGGTCGACGCGGCCGATAGCCTGCAGTTCGAACGAATGCTGCATAATGGGCTCGAGGAGGTGAACGACCGACGCGGCCGTCAGCGTGAGTCCGGCACTCTCGCGTTCCGCGTGCAGGAGGAACACGGTAATGCTTGCGTCATTCTGGAACTGGTGCACGACGTCGTTCTTCTTCGTGTTCGAGTCGAGCGACACGAACCGGATGTGGTTCACTGTGAGCGCGCGCTCGACGATGCGCAGCGAGTCGGCCCAGTTTGAGAAAACGACGTGCCGCACACCGGGCTGGGTCAGCCTGTAGTAGTGCAGGTGTTTCACGAGGAAGTTGATCTGACGTTAGCTAGACCAACAAGTGCCGCAGCTCACCTTTGAACCGAACTCGCCCATCATGTCGATGTTAGCAACGGGGCGCATGCGCTCCGGGCTGAGCATGTTGAGCTTGGCGAGGTCGGCCGCACGACGCTCCGACTCGCGAACCTCATCCTCCTTGGCCGCCGAGGGATCTTCAGTCATGGCTTCGGCCTCCGGCTCGGGCTCCACCTTCGGCGATCCGCCCACCTCGGCTGCCTTGATGCGCACACGTTGAAGCTTCTTTTCATCAATGACGGCCTTGCAGTTTGCACACTTGCGCCCGATGAACTGCGACTTGCGGTACTCCGTGAAGCATGAGACGCAGAACATGTGTCCGCAGTGCAGCAGGACTGCGTGGGTGTCGTCCGATGTTCCGAAGCAGATCGCGCAGTTCTCTTTGAGGTCATCGACGTTCTGGTTCTCCGCGTCCAGGAAGCCGAGGTAGCGCCGCCTGACCGACCATCGCGCAAGAGTCGTTTCCGCATCCAGGATCTGCCGATCTTTGACTTCGATCTCCTTCCGCACGTCCTTGAACTTGGGCACCGCGACCGAGTCGGAGATCTCCTGCAGTGCCGCGAAGTACTTGACTCGTCCGTTGTGCGTGTCGCGCAGCATATCCAGCTCCTTGTTCAGCTTGTCGACAATCTCAGTCTGTGTCTTGATGTAGGCGCGGAGCATGTTAGCGACACCCTTGGCAATCGCCGCCTCCTCCGGCCTGCTGGCGGCATGCACGATGTTGCCGAGATCAACTAAAAGAGCCTTCAATGGGCGCTCGCACGCCTCCTCCGTGCGCCGTTCGCGGAACGCATTGCGCTCAAGAAGCAGCTTGACGGTCAGGTCCTGCACATCGGTGGGCAGGTCGGGGTCAATGATGACTTGGGCGTCCTTCGAGTTCGCCGTGGATCGTTTTTTCGTGATGTGGGCGTCATGCACGGCAAGTAGAGTGCGCTCCTCAAGGAGCATCTCCTTGCGGTCGGCAATCGCTGCCGCGTAGGCAGTGAGGTAAGCATCAACTGCATGTCAGCTTCCGATCATAAGCGGCCAGCTCACGGTCTCCCTGGGCTTTCAAAGCTTCAGCGTAGTACTCCTCTTCCGGGTTCTCAACGTCTTGACCCTCGCCGAGCCCCGGTACGGCTTCGTCGTTTGCCTCGACAGGGGTTTCGAGAAGCTCCACAACCTTGTTGCGCCAGTTGTAGACGAGAACAGCATTGTCGTTGAGGATCTTGAGGAGGCTGTTCGTCTGGGCCACAAGGTCCTCAGACAGCATGCCACCGCTGCGGCGAGTATCCTTGGTCTGGAGTTCTCCCAAGGTCGCAACCGCACCATGCTCTGCAATGAAGTCGGACATGGTCTTGACAATTCGCTCGGCCGCCTTGAGGGGACGTGCGAGAATCTCGCGACGAATGTTCTCGGCATTTTGGTATGCCTGGATCTCTAGTTCCTCCTCCTTGTTGGTGTGGTGGACGTCACCCTGAAGGAACCATGACAGATGGAGGATGTTCATGGTTTCGCGAACTGCAGCTCTCGCAGACTGCACCTGCAGACGCTTCGCTTTCTCGGCTTGTGACTCGTCCTTGTGGCCCTCGTCGTCGACAGAGTCCTCGCGCCCCTCCGTCTGCCGGTTGAGCTCTGCCTTCGCCTCTTCGAGTAACTTGAGGGCACCTTCGCGGACACGCTCGTAAATCGCGAGCGCCTTCAAGTTCCGTAACTCGTCCGTTTCGTCGCGCACAAGCAGCTGAGCCTTGTCCAGCTGAGTGCGGTACAAGTTGCGCGACAGAAGCGTGAAGTTCTCCTCCAGGTCATCGCGCATCTTCTTCAGCGCCTGCTCCATAGTCATGAGCTGGCGGCCAAGCTGAATACGATCACCGCGACGGTTACCTGCACGCTGGTTCTGTTCAAGGCCGCCGACCTGAATGTGCGTGCAGATCTGGCGAAGGTGACGCAGGGCGCTGCGATAGACACTGAAGTCCAACTCTTGGTCTCTCTGCCGGCCGTCCGCGATGCCCAGACGCTCGCGCTGTCGTTCGAGCACATCGAGGTAATAGTGCAGTTCGATGTCGGACAGCTCAATGGGCACAACGTATCGCGTCTGGTTCGGAAGGCTGAACTCGCCCACCACCTCGGCCTTCGTAGTGCGTACACTGATAGCCTTGAAGAGACCTTCAAATGCAGCCTTGTTGGAGGGCTGCGTGATACGGTTCCAGATGACGCTGCTAGCGACGGGGACGTGGAGGAACTTCAGAGAACCTTGCAGATCAGAAATGCTTGAGCGAGCAGGAGTACCAGACATGGCCAGCGAACACTGCCGGGGAATCTTGGAGACCATCTGCGCCGATGTGCTGGAGTCTCCTTGCAGCTGAACCTCGTCCATGATGACTCGCCACCATTCGACCATGATCAGCGGACTGCGAGGACGCTCATTGAGTCGATAGTTTGCCGTGGAGCGACGGCTACGGCGAGGAGCTGGGTCTGCAACGTTGAGGTCGGTAGAAAGAGTCTGGTAAGTTGTGATGACAATGTCGAAGCCACGGATATACTCGAGGAAGGCTTGCTGAGTCAGATCGAGGAGACTGTCGACATCCTCGGACTTGGGCGTGGGGATAAACTCTTCTTCGTCCTCCTCGCTCTCCGTCTCCATGAAGTCCTCGTCTTCCGACTCAATCTCGACCTTCACTCCATGGGCACCCTTCGCATACTTGCGCCGGGTTTCGTTCCGAAACTTGACCCTCTGGCGTTTGAGGTTCTTCGCAGCTGCTTTCGTCCTCTCGTTCAGAGTCGCCCTGCGGCGCTTCTCCACTTGTTTGATGAGATCCGCCCAGCCGGGATATATACAGACCCTCAGGGAAGGGGCGTGGAGCTTCATCTCCGAGACCCACTGGTTTAAGAGGGACTGAGGTGTGACGATGAGGGTGGTGCCCACGGCAGCAACGTTGAGCTGCCCCTCTTCGGACCACGCGACAGAGTCCGCAAAGGCCGTGGCTTGCGCTTCCGCCCACTCCTGCACAGAGGAGTCGAACTCTGGCTTCTTCTCCAAGTTGATCTCGGGCAGCTTGCGGGCGTTGGTGATGGCAGTCTCAGCCTTGGGCCTTGGAAGAGAAAGAGGATGAGGGTGAAGCAGCACAAGAGCAATGGCTTCAACCGTCTTTCCAAGACCCATTTCCTCGCAGAGCATGGTGCCTCGAACCTTGGAGAGTGGGAAGACGTGGTCGAGGCCATCCTCCCACGAAGTGTCGTCGGCCCTTCCCTTGCCTTTGGGGTCGGCATTGAGTCGGACAAGCTGAGAAGTGAGGCGATGGAAGGCGTATTCGCCAAACTTGCCAAAGTCAAACTTGACCCATTGACCTTCCGGATACGTAAAAGCCTTGTTTCCTGTCACCATGGGCGACCCCTCACGCTCGAGAAGCCGGGCGACTGAGCGCTTCTGGAACGGAAGCAGCGGCTTGGTCATCGAGTCCGGCTGGAGTTTTCGTGCGTCGAATCCAAATGGCAGGTCGGGAGCTGGGCGAAGAGCAGCGTAGAACGCCTTTAGTGCGTCGGCGCGAGCAGCTCCGAGACCTTCCCTGGAAGGGTGTGGTTCATCGCCGTGATCGGCCGGGAGCAGTGAGACAAGGACGAGACCGAGGAGATCGTTCGAGACATCGGGCTGCGGCAACAAAACCACATTCATGTCGAGGTAAACGTCGATGGCAATGGACAGCGTAACCGTGTACTCGTTCTCATCGCCGGATTCGTCAGGCGTCCACAAAACATCAACGCCAGTGCGAAGGTAGACACGCTTCTGCTCTGGCCGGTAGTTGCCTCGGCGACATGGCGGCTCGCCCGGGTCGAGTGACAAGGCGGCGTGAATCCAGTTCAGGTGGTCCCAGGTAATCGAGGTCGGGAAAAACTGTCGCCTCGCATCCGAGCCGGTGGAGATGTCCGGGATCTTCACGAGGGGCTTAGTGTTGTTGCCTGGTCGGAAAACGTTGGCGCAGCGATTGCGAAGGGATTTCTTGGCCTTCAAAGGGTGTGCGGGGATGTGGATGAGATCAGCTGTCGGAGGAAAGAAGGGGAGCGGCACGCAAGCCTCGACCGAATCGTGGACCGACTGGCGGAAGTCTCGCCACACGGGGTACGAGTCGTTCTCGCGCATGCCGTCGGGGTACTCGACCAGTTCTGGTTCAGGCTGCAGTGTCGCTTGCAAATGCAAAGTGTGAAGATGCATGTGCTCGTCGGGTACTGCGAAATTGCGGGTTAGTCACTGGGCGTGAAGCAACTGCTCAAGGGCAGGGAAGCCCACGATCGAGGCACTCACTCGGTGCGGGCCGGGCCCTTGTTCCACTCTTCGTTGCCCTCATGGCCTTGGCGAGCTGGCCGAGATCATACTCGCCGATCCGGAGAAGAACGGCCTCCGAGGAGGTTGTCGGAAGAACGTTCATTGTCGGGGGCGGGCGTGGCGTTGACGAGCGCAGCTACCGCTTGACGAAAACAAGGGCGAGTATGTCGGGACGTGGTCGGGAAAGGCAGCGACGACGGGCAAGCCGATAGGGGAGGCTGCGACCTCGTCGAGAGCAAGGTGACCCCTAGAGTGCAGACCGAAGAGCAAGTGAGCACTCTAGATGTCGACGTTTGGGTTGAGGAGGAAGGAAGACAAGGAAAGTGGAGGTGCGGGTGAGTGGATCATGGTCAGGTCGCGTTTGCGGGACACTAACTTTGCCACCGGCTGATCGCAATCGCGGGCGCGGGGCCTAACCGCACGCGACCCTGCGCCGATAAGAAATATCCACCACGTGCTCCTATCAAGGCTTCCAGCTTTATGACAGGTGTAACCGCTGTAAGGCGGAGAGCCTGACGTCAGGCGGCCCCCGCACTTCCGGCGGATGTAGAGAGGCATTGCAGGGGTGCGAGACCGAGGTCGTCAACAAGGCCTGCCCAGCGCTCGCATTAGCTGATAACGGGGCGATTATCAAGCTCAGTGCTCGATGCATGACTAACCGAACTTTACATGCAAGGCCGATCGGCGCCAAGTGCGACGCCAGATGACAAACTTCCGCAGGAAGCGTCCTCCTGCGCGGTCTAGTCGGCGCAGCACAGTGCGTGCTCGCCGACCGCCATGGTGAGATTGATCGATCGATCGTGCGACCTGGGCAACTCCGCTTGACTGATGGCCGTCCTCTATTCCGGTCGGCCTGTGCCTAACTCCGGCGGAACACCATGGACGTCACCGTTTCCATATAGAAAACCGAGGACCCCGACCTTGAGAAATGCCATCACCCTGCGTTTCACTCCATTGCTCCCAACATGCCTGGCAAGAACGTCGTCGCGCTTTACTCAGTCACTGGACTCCTCGGAAGCGGCTTCCTCAAGGAGCTCTCCAAGGCGCACGAGGAGGGCAAGATCACCCTCGTCGTCCTCCACCGCGCCGGCAGCGACACCTCGCAGGTGCCCGAGAGCGTAGAGAAGCGCATCCTCGGCTACGGCCACAGCGACTCGTCGCACGTCAAGAAGGCACTCCACGACGTCGACATCCTGGTGTAAGGGGGCACTTGGGAACTTCGCTGACGGCAGCTCCGCCATCGACAAGGTCTCGCAGGAGCAGCACTTCAAGTTCCTGCGCCACCTCGCCGAGATCAAGACGCTGACGACGTTCATCCCGTCCGACTACTCGGTGAACTGGTCGCGCGAGGAGCTGAACGTGGACGAGAACGTGATTGCGCAGAACAAGGTCGCGGTCAACACGCAGGCCAAGTCGTACGGCGTGCCGATCACTGTGATCCACAACGGGCTGTTCGCGCCGCTCTTCCTCGCGAAAGAGGTGACGGGCGTCGACGTCCGCGGCAACAAGCTGCGGCTGTACGGCGACGCCCTCAACCGCAAGATCGCCATCACGAGCATCCCGTACCTGTCCAAGGCGGTCACTGAGCTGGTCTCGGGCCCGAAGAACGAGCTACCGGGGTCGCAGTACACGGTCGTCGAGGCCGAGTTCACGGGCCAGCAGGTCGCAGACCAGCTCGAGAAGACGAACGGGCCAAAGCCTGAGATTGAGAAGATCACCGACGACGAGATCAACGCCGCCATCAAGCACGGCGAGTACGCCGCGCTCTCGGCCGGCATCCAGAAGAAGTGGGGCGCGGGCGAGTTCGCCAACCCGAACCCGTACAACCCCAAGAGCGCCACGCCCATCACGCTCGAGCAGCTCGTCGGCGAGGCCAAGAAGCTCTGCTGAACAGACAGCCATGATAAGTTTGTAGCCCATGCATTGCGTGCACCTAATCGCGAGGTGCAATATCTTACGTAAGGTCAGCCGTCGGCCTCCGCCGAGCCGGGCCCGGCGGGCATGACCACATCAGGGACGAGCAGACCAAATGTCACGGCGGCGATCGCGACAAGCTCCGGGTGCTGAGCCCATCTTCGTTTCGTACACTCCTTCTCGTCACGGTCGAACGACGCTCCATCCAGCGGCCAGTGGCGACAGCGTTTGACTCTCCTTTTGATATACCCCGTCCGAACACTCTCCATCTCCTACGCCCACTACCGCTCGCCGGACCGCAGTCATGTCCGAGTCCGAACCCCTCCTCCCGCAGCCTGGCGGGCCGCCGCCGCCCCCGCGCCGCCAGCGCACCAGCAGCATGTCGACGATGACGAACGCGATGCGGAGCCTGGGAGCGCGCAAGCCGAAGAAGACGCTGCCGTACGCGCTGCTGCTGCTGCTCGGCGTCCTCATCGGCGCTGGGGGCATGTACGCGTTCCACAAGCGGCCACACACGCACGAGAAGCCGCCGATGGTGCCCCCGATATACAAGCTGCCCCCGGTACGTGATGTCCCTTCTACTCCGCTGACGCGCAGCCGACGGGCCTGCCTCGAAACCCGCCCTCGCTCGCGGGGCCGGGCAACGCGTCGGTTGCGTCCGAGGACGTGACGTGCAGCAACATGGGCCTGGAGATCCTGCGCAAGCACAACGGCACGGCGGTCGATGCGGCGATCACGACGACGCTGTGCATCGGGCTGATGAACGCGTTCTCGTCGGGCATCGGCGGGGGCGGGTTCGCGCTGCTGTCCGTCCCCGAGGGGCTCGGGTCTGAGCGTGCGTGGCGCGACCTCGTGGACGTCGAGTACGTCTCGCTGACGCAGCCGGCGTACGGCGCCGAGCTGCGCGCGAAGCGGCCGAAGGCGATCGCGGTCGACTTCCGCGAGACGGCGCCGGCGGCGGCGACCGAAGACATGTACGCCAAGCTGGGCCGGGACGCGAGCCAGGTGGGCGGGCTTGCGGTCGGCGTGCCGGGCGAGCTGCGGGGTCTCGAGGCCGCGCACAAGCTGTACGGGCAGGTGGCGTGGGCGGACCTGTTCGCGCCGGTCATCCGGCAGGCGCGCGAGGGCTGGCAGGTGTCGCGCGAGCTCGCGCGGCGCATCCGCTACTTCGGCGCGTTCATGCTCGACGACCCGACGTGGGCGGCCGTCTACAGCCGCAACGGCATGCTGCTCGTCGAGGGCGACTGGGTGTTCCGGCCGACGTACGCGGACACGCTGGCGCGGGTCGCGGCGCACGGCGCGGGCGCGTTCTACGCGGGCGACATCGCCGACGACGTCGTGCACACGGTCCAGAAGCACGGCGGCATCATGACGCACGACGACCTCAAGCACTACAAGGCCCGCGTGTACCCCGCCATCTCGTCGTCCTTCCTCGGGCACGAGGTGTACAGCGCCGACGCGCCCGCGAGCGGCGGCGTGCTCCTCGGCATGCTCAACATCCTCGAGCCGTACGTGAAGAAGTGGGCCAAGGCCGGGCGCTGCTGGGGCGCGGCCGAGAGCCACGTCACGCTCGAGGCGATGAAGCACGCGTTCGGCGCGCGCAGCGAGGTGTGCGACCCGACGTTTGCGAGGAACCTGACGCGGCTGGCCGAGTTCCGGACCAAAGCGTGGGCCGACGAGCGGCGCGCGCTCATCGACGACCGCACGCACGGCGCGGCGCACTACGGGCTCGTGACCGAGACGCCGTCGGGGAGTGGGACGACGCACCTGTCTGTCGTCGACCGGTGGGGCGGCGCGGCCAGCGTGACGAGCACGGTGAACCTGATCTGGGGCTCGCACCTGATGACACCGGGCGGCATCGTGCTCAACGACGAGCAGGACGACTACTCTGTCCCGGGCTCGTCGGACGCGTTCGGCCTCCCGCCCAGCCCGCACAACTACCCCGCGCCCGGCAAGCGGCCGCTGAGCAGCACCGCGCCCACAATCGTCTTCACGGGCGGCCGCGTCAGCGCCGTGCTCGGCGGCTCGGGCGGCAGCCGCATCTTCCCCTCGGTTGCGCAGGTCATGCTCAACCTCGAGTGCGGGCTCGACATCTCGCAGGCCATCGAGCGCGAGCGCCTCCACGACCAGATCCTGCCCAACATCACCACGCTCGAGGTCGGCCCGGACGGCGTCGACGAGCACTGGCTCAAGGAGATGAAGCAGCGCGGCCACAGGATCGGCCAGTTCGACATCAACGTCGGCAGCAGCGAGGTCCAGGCCGTCGTCGTGCGCGACGGCCAGGTGTGGGGCAGCTCGGACAGCAGGAAGAACGGCATCGCGGCCGCCTACTGATCGGAAGACCCCGCATTCTGCCGGTCATCTGATCGCCATCTTGTCTTGTTTTGTAAGCTGCATGCATTGGACTGTCGTGTTTGTGTGTGCACTCTGTCTGCTTTTTCTGGCCCCCGTGCCCGCGTGCGCATTGCCCAGGCCTCCACACTGGCGAGCGTCGAGGATCAAAGAGGGAGTGGACGCCGGCGTCCGGCCCGGCGCACGCCAGTGCGGGGCCACGGCCAACTCGAGTTTCTGGGCGTTCCTGAATTCTCCACCGCCCAAACCACTACGATTTCGTCATGGACGTCGACTCGGAGGTCCAGTCGGTGAGTGCTGATCTAGCACCCAGAGCGCGGAGCGCGCTGCGTGCTTGCGTCCTTTGTTTCCTTGTCTTTCGTCCGATCCTTCGCCTTCTGGCTCTCGTCGGGGGGCACGCCGCCTCGAGCCCTTGGTATGGTGTGCGGCGTTGCGGCCAGCTTGGCCCGTACGTGCGATGAGACCGCAACGGGAAATGCATGGCAGACACACCGCACGCGCCGGACATAGTCACGGCCAGAAGCTAACGGCAGCTCATCGACACGCTGTCCGCCTCGGCCGACGCGAACAAGCAGGCGCAGGGCCTCGAGCTCGGCGCGCTGTCGGCCATCTACCCGCGTGTGCGGGTGCACCACGCGGCGTCGCGGCCGGGCACGCCCGCGTCGGCGGCGGCGGCGTCCTCGGCGTCCGACCGCGTGCGCTTCGTCGTGACGCTCCAGCCCGAGGACGGCAGCACGCCCGAGATCGAGGTGCTCGTCTCCCTGCCCGAGGAGTACCCCGAGCTCGCGCCGACGCTGCAGCTGCTGGGCAAGTATGTCGGCGCGTATGCCGTGGACGCCGGGCTGTGTGAGTAGCTGTGGGTGAGCGGAGCGCGGAGCCCAGGGGGGACGCAGCGGGGTGTGCGGAGTGGAGCGCTGCCAGAGCTCGGAGTTGAGGGCGACCTGCGGGGGACCCGGGTCCAGGAGAGGAGACTCGCTAACGCCAGTCGGCAACGTGACGCGGACATACCTCACCGCGGCCGGCGTGCCGTTCACGCCGGGGCAGGAGTGCATCTTCGACGGGCTGGTGCACGTGCAGTCGCTAGTCGAGGCGTGGTACGCGGAGCACCAAGCTGCCGACGCGGCGGGGGAGGCGGCGCGGTCGACGCCGCGCGCGTCGCCTCCTCCAGCACCCTCTGCCCCGCAGCCCTCCCACACGCCCAATTCGCACGACGTGACGACGTCGTTCTCCAAGCTCAACTTTTCCGCGTCGCAAGGCCCGGCGCGGCCGTTGCCGAAAATCCACACCAGCGAGGCGATCACGGACCGCAAGTCCGCCTTCGTCGGGCACTGCGCGCGGATAGCCGCCGAGGCCGACGTGGCCGCCATCGTCGCCCACCTGCTCGAGGACAAGAAGATCGCACGCGCCGCTCACCCGACCATATGGGCGTACCGCCTCGCGCGCGACACGGGCGGGCCCGCAGGCACAGTCACCGAGGGCGACTACGACGACGACGGCGAGACCCAGGCCGGCTCGCGCCTCAAGCACCTGCTCGAGATCCTCGATGTGAGGGACGTCGTGGTCGTGGTCACGCGGTGGTTCGGCGGCATCCACCTCGGCCCGGACCGCTTCAAGCACATCAACCAGGCCGCGCGTGACGCGATGGAGCTCGCGGGCGTGCTCGAGGAGAGCGCGGGCAAGAAGGACAAGCGCCGGAGATAGATCTACACTTTTATACATATGCTACAACTACATGTCATCTCAGCCCGGCAGCCCAGCTCAGCGCCCCCGGCCGCGTCCCCGCGCCCGCTTCCACCACCCGCCGCCCCGCCTCGCAGGCGCGCGCGTGACTTTGCGCTTCGGCGCCGCGGCGGTGAAGGCCAGCCGATCGGCCTCGTGCCACTCCTCGCCCTCGTCTCCAGCGCCGCGCCGCCAGTGCTGCTCGTAGAAGGCCCGCACGTCCCCGTCCAGCTCGGTCAGGAGGCTGAAGTCGCCGAACTTGATCGCCGGCAGCTTGCCCTTGCCCTTCCCGGTGGCGGCGGCGGCGGCGGGCTCGGGGGTCGGGCTGCGGCTCTGCGGGACCTGCGATGACGGCTCGTTCGCAAAGTCCGGCACGTCGAAGATCGACTGCCGCGGCCGCTTGCGCTGCGTAGGTTCAGGTGCGGGCGCGATGAGCGGCTCGTCCGGAATCAGGTCCCACGGAAATGCAGCATCGTCGTAGTCGTCGTCTAACGCGAGGTCGGGGTCGGACGGCTCGGGGATGTCAGGCGCGTCGATGGGGTCGATCGGATCGCTCGACATCAGGTCGATCGTGTCGCGCGCGATCGGCTCGTCGTCGCTAGCGGGGACGATCTCGCGCGCCTTCCCCTTCCGTCGCGCACTGAGCGGCGCCTCGTCGTCACTGTCGGGCACACGGGCCGCTGTTGTTGTCCGTCCGCGTGATCGGCGCAGCGGGGCGTTGTCGTCGTCGTCGCTGCTAGCGGCAACGCGGCGCCGCTTTGCAGTCACAGATGCAGCCTTAGGTGTCTCATTTTGTTTCTCTTGCTGCGTCGTGAACAGGTCGTCGAGCGTCGGCTGCCTCACTGCCTTCACCGGCGAGGCCGAGCGCGACTTTGACCCAGCGTTCGACTTCATCGGCGACGGCTGCCGCGGGGTTCGCGAACGCGAGGGCAGTCTTGGCAGAGGCGAGCGTTCGGAGGCACTGCTGGGAAGGTTCGAGCTGCTAGGAATGTTCCTCGAACGGGCTGCGGTCAGCTCCAGCCTCGTGCGAAGCTCACCCTTCCTCGCGCTCCTCTCTAACTCTGCCGGCGTGAATTCACTGTCGCTGAGCTCCTCAATCCCGTCATCTACCTCGGCGCCTTGCACGCTCGACGTCGGCGGGGGTGTCGGGAGGGACTCTTCGGAGCCGTCACTCCTTGTTTTCGACTTGCGCGGCGACAAGTACGCCGGCACGAGGCTGCTCGCCGGCCGCTTCGCAGTCTTTGTTTCCGGCGACGTAGTGAGGTCGACGGGGTCGAGGGGCGAGGACGAGTCGGGCAGAAAGGTGCGCCGCCTGGCCGAGTCCGGGGCGATGCTGCCGACTATCGCGCGCGTCTGGGAGGAGAGCGCGAGTGCGGGCATTCGACAGAGGGGGTGGCAAGGGGTGCGGGGGATGGTGCAACATGAACATTGATTTCGCGTCCTGGTCTTTCCGGACGCGTCAAAGAAGGCGCGTCCGCAATCCTAATCGCGGCGGGCGGCGATTAGGCTGACTGTGCTAATGCCGCATTAGAACGACGGCTAACGGTCAGAGAGTGGACACGTGCCGTGTGAAACGCGGGCGCCGGCGGCGACGGGAGCAGATGATGGCGACGCCGCTCACGCCCTGGTCATGGCCGATTTCGTGGCCAGCGACGCCGCGTCCGACCATTCCATCGCCCACTCTCCTTACCCCACACTCTCTTCTTCGACCCCTTCTCCGCCCCGCCCGCCCTCGCCACAGCCAGTATGCTGCCGACGCACATGTCCGGCCGCAAGCGGCCCGTGGGGGCGTACGCACCCCTCCCCCTGTCCGGCAACTGGGTCTCGCAGCTGCGCGTCCGCTCGCGCCTGACCAACCTCGCCGTGCTGCTGCTCGTGTCCTCGCTGGCCCTGTCGCTGCTGTACAACATGAAGCATGCGCTCTTCTCCCCCGCGCCGCGCTACTCGGCCAAGGCGTGGGACGTCGAGCTCCCGCCCGAGCTCGCCGGCCGGCCGCCGAGCGTCGAGGCGACGATCAACCGCGACCCGCGCATGCGCGCAGTCGACCACCTCGTCATGGTTCCTGGGCACGCCGTGTGGCTCGGCACAGACCCCGAGCGCGTGCACCGCGACGAGGACTGGGTCCTCGAGCCGATGCAGCGCGGCGGCAGCGTCAACACGTACGTGAAGCACATCGAGCGCGCGGCCGCCGTTGCGCGCGAGGACCCGCACGCGCTTCTCGTTTTCTCTGGGTGAGTCACTACTGCCCCACCGTGGCGCGCTGACAGACAGCGGCGCGACGCGCTCGCACCTGACGTCGCCCCTGTCCGAGGCGTCGAGCTACCACCGGCTGGCGGCTGCGCGCGGCTACCTGCGGAGCGGGGGCGAGGGCACGGCGCTGAGCGTGGCGCAGCGCGCGACAACGGAGGAGTACGCGCTGGACAGCTACGAGAACCTGCTGTTCTCTATCGCGCGGTTCCGCGAGGTGACGGGGCGGTGGCCGGACAAGATCACCGTCGTCGGGTACGGGATGAAGCGCAAGCGTTTCGAGCAGCTGCACCGGGGCGCGATCCGCTTCCCCGCCGCGCGGTTCCGGTACATCGGGATCGACGACGCGGGCAACACGGCCGAGCACTACGCCGGCGAGCTCAAGCACGGGTACGCGCCGTTCCTGTTCTCGCCGGCCGGCTGCCGCCCCCCGCTCAGCAGCAAGCGCCTCGACCGCAACCCGTTCGCGCGCTACCCGTCGTACCACGCCAGCGTCCCCGAGCTCGTGCCGCTGCTCGAGTGGTGCCCGCCCGCGACGCCTGTCGGCGAGGTTGGCGTCCCGGCCTCCCTCGGCGAGCCTGGCTCGGACCGCGCCGCAGGCGAGGGCGAGGGCGAGGGCCACTTTGGCGACACGGCCGGCATGCAGCCCCCGAAGGGCTTCCGCGTGTTCGACGGCGCGGTGCCGTGGGCCCGGTAGCGCGGGCGGTACTCGTAGCGCGAGCGGCACGAGCGCGCATCAACGAGGCGAGCGCACCGTTTGGGTGTGGCCGCCAGTTGGTCGGTAAGAGCACGCGAGCGTCGGCACAGCGCCACGAGCCGCGCGCCGCCTCGGCCCCACAGCGACATAGACGACTCGACGAGTCCATGGTAGTTATAGATTAGACACATTAGTACACAGTTTCCGGTCCAGTGGGCCCCGCCCGCATCATCTGCATTTGTTTTCCTCTTTCACCTGTTTTGTACTTTTTGCCCGTTGCTTGCTTGCCTGTGTTCCTGCTTGGCGTGCCCGAGTGCGTAGCGTAGGCTGCGCCGCTTGTGTGTGCTGCTGAGTTAAGGTGTGTGCTCCGTTGTGTTGAGCCTTGTGTTACGCCTGCCTGTAGCGGTCGTCAGTAGGGCGGCGTAGCTCAAGCTCCAGCTCGGCTTGGCGGGCGGCTGAGCGGCTGGGCGGCTCGTCTCGTCTCGACGAGCACGACGCGAAGCTCGCGCGGGACTTGAGGAAAGCTCGTCGCGCAGCAGCAGGCGGCCGCAGACGACGCCGTGCCACAACCGACAGGTGCGCGTACGTGTGCAAGTGTGCAAGCTCATGGTGGGATTGTGGGCCGCAGGGCGTGCAGGGAGCAGGGAGCAGGGAGCAGGGAGTGCGGCGTCGCAGTGACGGTGTACGCCTCCAGTCCCCTGCCGCTGGCCGAGGAATGCAACGGCAGCACTCACTCAGCGGCACCCAGCAGCAGATAGCGTCCAGTGCATTGTGGTCTATGGCGGCCGGGGGCTGTGGCTCCGGCTCCGGCTTTGGCTATGGCTACTGTCATGAGGCGGTGGCGGAAGTATGTGATGGGCTGTGGACTAGTCGGCCGAGCAATGGAATATTTACAACAAGAAGAGCAAAAGAATAGTACGTGCAGTGCTCCCCGGTCCCTTTGTCGCTCGCCGTGCCTGGGCCTGGCGGGCCTGGCGGGCCTGACGGCCTTTGGCAGATTCGAACTCTGATGTTGGCTTTAAGCTCTGGGTTCTGGGTTCGATCGCCTCGGACGCGGACGCCGCTGCTGCTTGCGAGCTTACGAGCTTGCGAGGCCGTGCTTCCTGCGTCGCTTGCTGCTGCGGTGGGAGCAGTGCGCAGGTGGGGAGTGGAGTGGAGTCGAGTGTTTGTGGGACTTGGCCGGGTTGTGGGAGTGCTTCTGCGCGCCGGGATCTGCGCACAGATTCCGGGGACAGCTTCTGGACGGTCTCGACCGTCGCAGGCGGTGCTGGTGGGTGCTAGTGTGGGTCTGCGTGTGGAGTGGGAATCGGCTAGCGCTGAGGCTGGGCTGGGCTTGGGTTGAGGCTGACGATGCGTGATACGTGCGTGCTGTATGGGAAACAAGGTCTGCTATGCGTGGGATGTGCGAGTGGCTACGTCCGCGGCCCCGGGGTCAGCGTCGAGCTCGGCGTCTTGCTCTGGGGCACGACGATGCGCGGGCGCTGGGGCCTGGTGCGCGGGCGCGTCCACTCGGGGTTGTACGCGGGGGGGTCCATAGTGTCCTCGTCGCTGCCGTCATCGACTGCGCCGACGTCGATGGCGCGGGGGCGCGTGCGCGTCGGCGACCCGCCGTCCAGCGGCGTCTCGGGGATGCACAGCAGGCCGTTGTTGGCGGTCGCGACGGGCGTGGGCAGCAGCGCCGCGTGCGACTGCCCGCCGACGGGCGTGCCCAGCATGAAGCTGGGGTAGCCCGTCAGCGGCGTCGGCGGGCCGGTCACGGGCGTGACGGGCGCCGACGTCGGCGAGTGCCGCGTGTACGTGTATGTGTCGAGCGCCTGCAGCGTCTGCTGCTTGAGCGACGGCGGCGTCGCGCTGCCCGACCCCGCAGAGCCCGACGACAGCTGCCGCTCGCGCTCGCGTTCCACCTCACGCACCTCGCGCTCCTCGCGCTCCGCCCGCTCCGCCCGCTCCGCGTCCGCGCGCGCCACAGCCACAGCAGCAGGGTCGCCCTCCACCTTGCGCAGCGGCGGCGGCGGCGGCCGCGGGTCCTCGAACGGCGTCACCGGCCCGTCGACCTCGAACTTGTCCTCTTCGTCGGCCATGCGCTCGTGCTCGCGCCGCTTGCGCCTGCGCCAGAGCCAGAACGCGAGCGCACCCAGGATGAGCAGCCCGCCGGCGACGCCGCCCACGACGCCGCCGACGATCGCGCCCGTGCGGTTCGCAGCCTCCGGCGGCGGGTCCGAGTAGAACGTGACCGACGTCAGGAACAGCGGCCGCGCGCGCTCCCCCGTCCCGCCCAGCATGAGGCTGTACTTGACCTTGGGGCTGAGCGAGCGCCACCAGATGAGCTCGTTGGCCGCGTACGCCGCCTGCTCCGTCACGGCCGACGCGAGCATGTAGCCGTCGATGGGCGTGCCGCCGACGTTCATCCAGCCAAAGTCCGGGCCGCGCGACCCGTTCACCGCAATGAACGACGTGTTCGCAGGCACCTCGATGAACACGGCCCCGCCCCCCTCCGCCGTCGGCGGCGTCACGGCCGCCTCGGCCTCGCGCGACATGGCCGCGAACAGCGCAGACGTCCCGTCCCGCTGCTGCTGCGCGTACTTGGACGTCGTCGTCCACGTCTCGCTCGAGTTCTTGTCCACCGTCACGAACCGGAACGCCGGGTTCAGCTCGCCCGCCGTCGCGAACGGCACCGTCGTCTTGTTCAGCTCGTCGGCGGATTTCCTGGCCCTGTCAGCAGTGCGTCCCGGACGAAAGCGAGCGTCACGGCACTCTAAATCTCTATGCCGCGCCGCTGCGCCCCGCGACTCACATCCTGCTCTCGATCGCCGTCGTAATGATGACCTCGTCGATGATGGGGTGGTCCGGGCGCTTCGTCCAGTCGTTGTCGAGCATGCCCCAGAGCGAGTTGTACGTGCCGAGGCTGTCGAGGCTGCTGCGGCGGAAGGTGGGGACGTCCTTGACGACGCCGAGGAGGCCCTTGCCGTCTTCCGGCGGCGTGACCGTGTTGGGCAGCTGGTGGCCGTCCGTCTCCCAGAACGTGACGTTGTTGGCGTCGGCGCCCGAGCCCATGTCGCCGTAGATGTACGCGGCGTGCACGACGCCCTCGAGCAGCAGCTTGGCCTCGCCGAAGAAGCCCTCGCCGTCGTACGTGTGGTTCCACACCAGGCGCGACTGCCCCTGGCCCAGCCGGTCCGGCGAGCCCTCCACGGCAGAGCTGTTCGGGTACGTCACGGTCCACGAGATGGCGTTGCTGACGACCGAGCCCATCGGCACGGAAATGTTGAACTCGAGGTTGGCGTCCGGCAGCATCTGCACGCCGGGGTTC
The DNA here is from genome assembly GCA_023630055.1 of Trichosporon sp. PB005A. NCBI lineage: Eukaryota > Fungi > Basidiomycota > Tremellomycetes > Trichosporonales > Trichosporonaceae > Trichosporon > Trichosporon sp. PB005A. The sequence goes on from JAMALZ010000012.1 coordinate 608,011, forward strand.
ACGGGCCCCAGGGGGTTGGGCAGCGACTGCGCCGCCGCCAGCGGCGCCAGCGCCAGCGCCCATAGTGGCCCCAGCAGGAGCAGCGCGCGCACCGCGCCGAGGGGCCCGGAGGACATGGTGGGCGTGTTTCGATCTCCGCTGGGCGGGGCGTGAGCGAGGGAGAAACTAGGCCGTGGTGCGAGTCAAGAGGTGTGTGAGAGAGTGTTGAGAGTGTAGAGAGTCGAAAGTCGGCGTCGTCGAGATGAGATTGGGATCGGCACGACGGTGCCCGGCCAGCCCGCCCGCCCACTGGAAGGGAAGCTGGAGTTGGCCCCCGCCGGAACCTTGCTGCAGGAAGCAGGGAGAACAGGGAGCACAGGGAGCAGGAAGCAGGAAGCAGGAACAGGAGCCCATGTCATGTCCGCGGCGACGAGATGGGCGGAGTGCGACGCCGGCTCGGCTGCTTGGGATGTGCCAGGTTGCGGTTGCGGGCCAACTGAAATCGGTGGGCCGCGAGGCACGAGGCACCAGGCACGCGCCACGCTGCCGGGCCTTGTGCTTAACGCCGTTTCACGATCACGACCACCAGCGACCGTCACATCATCCTCGACCCGGCCCTGGTCCTCCCTGCTGCTCCCTGCTGCTCCCTGCTCCGGCCTCCCTGGACACTGACGCCAGATGCCGAGTGCCCCGCGTACGCCCAGGATCCAGGAGCTGCACTCTCCCGCCCGCCTGCACGCCTGCGTCTCGTGCCTGTGCGCGCCGCACGACCGCCGCGATCTACCCGGAGCTGCAGCAGCTCCGAAAGCCTCTTGAGCACGACTGAATGCAAGGAACGCGCGGCATGCTTAGCTTAGCCTGCCGGATCCACACTCGGGGGTTGGCCGGGTTGGTCTGGACTGCGCTCGCGTGGTGTCTGCACTAAGCAAGGACAACGGGCTCGCGCCGGCGAAACAGATGAGCGGCGGGCAACGCATGAATGCGCCGGCGTCAATGCGCGTCCTGAAGCCGGACTCGTGGTACTCAATCAGCCGCCCATTCACTCCCTCATTACTCGTGCGTCCGGCGTCCGTGTCCTGCCGTCGTGACGTCCCATGAGGAGGGGGGTGGGCGCCGTATGCTACGCAACGGTGCGCACGCTGCCGAGCCCCGCCGGCCAAGCTGGGCCAAGCATGCGCGGCTCGGCGCCGCCGCGAAACAGTGCAGAGACAGCGTGCAGCGTGAGCCATGGCTCACGGCAGCGCGTGCCGTAATGCGTGCCACTGTCGAACATGGCCCGAGCAAGCCGCTCCCAGCGGCCCGTGTTGTGCTCGACCCAACGTACCCGACCGTGCCAGCCATGCGAGGAGGTCACCCGGGATCGTCGGCCGCACCGCTGTGCCGAACCTTACGCGCGAGGAATGCAACGGCGCCTGCTTGGCGTTATGCAGCTGCTCGGCGCGCGAGATAGAGTTGCGCGATGCGCGAGTCCAGCTGACTTGGCTACGGGCGCGCGGACTTTGCTAGGAACGGCGCTGCGGTTCAGCGCACGCACGGTGTTCTCACCGGAGTCCGTGCCCGTGCAAGCAGTCAGTCATGTACTGCGGATCGCTGGAGTCTTATCAGTGCATTCGCCAAGCATGGATCGGCATGAGTGCCAATGGCTGGCCTCGCTCAGCGCGCAGGAGAGCTTGGAATGCTTACAGGTCGAACGTTGTGCATGTCTCAGTACCCAACCGTGGCGGAAACGAGGGAACAGCGAACGCGCTCAGACTGCCGCAGCCTGTGCATCTAGCGGCCTGCAGAACGTACCGCGTACGTTCATGGCCGCCATGGACGTGCCGGTTCGGCCGACTAGGGATAGCATCACCAACAACTTGGTAGAATGGGGGCGAGGGCCGTGGGAGAGTCTGCCAAGATGCCGATAAATTATCTCGCCGACCATCGATGGCGCCCTTGCAGTCTGGTATCTATCTCCACGCCATGCAATGCACAGCATGCGGCACCCCACTGCGTCGCCGTGTTCCAGACTCGGAGATTACATTTCGCTCGCTCTCGGCTGTGCACCGGGTAGTCACCGCCCCGGGCCCACATCTGGCCCGAGACAGGACCGAGCGAGGCGGCGCGCTAGCGCAAGTCTCACTCTTGCACTGCAGCGAAGGTCACCTTGTCTCCAAGGCGGGCCTGGGTCGTCTCCTCGTCACCTCTCAAGCTGTGCAGAGGCGTCCAAGGCCGTAAGCTTAACGCGCTTTGACAGCAAGGTTGCATGGAGAGGCGCACGGAGCCGGTGTTACCTCTCTGGTGGGTCCGGCTGTGTTGTTCTGTCTGTTCTCCGCTGCGCCCCGCTGGCGCTTCCTTCCCTTCTTCTCGTTCAGTTTAATCGAGACGGGCATGACCAGGAACGGCGCTGCTGTACGTCGCCCGGGTGGTGTTCCACGCGGAAGCTGGCAATGACCAGGCGCGTGATCTGCTCTGGGGTCCTCTGAGCGCTGGGCGGCGGGCCCTTCAGCACAGCTGTGCTGCGAGTCCATGGGCTCCAGCCATGGCTCTGGCCTACAGTCACCGCAGCTTTGGAGCTCTAGGGGTACTGGCCGTCTCCACGACGAATCGCGGTAGCATCGATGGAAGTGGCCGAACGGCTGAGTGGAAGCCGGCGACACATTGCACCGAGCGGCAGCTCGCGTCCAACTTTGGCACACCCCATTACTCGCTGTATGTTTCTCCCACCCACAGAACAGTCAGGTCAATGCTCCCGTACCACGCACAGAGCCGCCTGTCGATTCCCAGCCGAGGGCGGTTGCCGTGCTGTCGGGCCGCTTGGGCACAGAACACGGCAGACACTGGCACGGCCACATGACTGTCGGACTGTACGGCTGGGTGTAGCAGCATGCATGCACAGCACGCTGCGGCGCGCCGAATCAGCGGACACACTGTGGAGCAGGCAGGCGCCACGGGCTATGTACCCGTGGGAGACCGCCGCCGCCGCTGATCGGCGCCGATCGCTGCGGCGTCATCGCCCTCCACCCGAGCACGAAGTGGGCAACAGAAGCAATAAATGGAGCACTAGTACTGCTCGCAAGTCTCAAAGACGGCGTGCAGGCTACGCAAAGATTGAGCGAAGGCGGTCAGCATTGACGCACGCGGCACACGGCACTAGCGTCGACGCGAGCACTAGCCCATCTCGGCGGCACGTTATCGCCGGGCATGCCGTTCGCTCCGCCCTGTTCCTCACTCGAGCAAAGGCAACGAGCAACAACGGCGTACCACGATGCCGGCGCCGCGACTCCGGCTGCGCCATATCGCTGAGCGCACCGGTGAGCCCCCTCCCCTGTCTGCAACGCTGCCCGCTGCCGCGCTGCCGCGCTGACGCCAGCCCGCGGCCTGCCCTCAGCGCTCTCCGCGTCCCTCGTCTTCCTCGCGCTGGGCATCGCGCTCCGGCTCGCGCTCCCGCTCCTCCTGCCCGGCCTGCCCGGGCGCCGCGCGGCGTGGTCCTTCTTCTCGCTCGCCAACTTCCTCTGGGCGGCGAACGCGGTGCGGCTGCTGGCGCGCGCGCCGCGCGCGGGCCCATGGCGCGGCGCGTTCGCGTTCGCCGCCGCCGAACTCCCCAACATGCTCGCGGGGACGCTGTGCGCACTCTTCGCGCTCAAGGTCGCGGAACTCGTGCTCATCGCGCAGAGACTCGGGTACGCCTACGTCCCTGGCCTGCTGTGGCGCGACTTCAAGGACGACTGGGGGCTGTACCGCCTCTCGGGCTCCAGACGCACGTAGGCCGGTGTCGCAGAAGCCGCTACCTGCTGCCTCCTTTCTCTGGACCGAATCTTTGTAGCCATGATCGTGATGCATCTGTCTCTATACTGCTGCTCAGATACCCCGCCGCTCTCCTCCGTCCCTCCCGCACCGCGCTCGACGCACACCCCTCCCCTCACCGCGCCGCTCGCTGCACCCGCAGGCGCTTACGCCATGAACCCGAATCCCTGGCTGTACGCCATCGGCTTCATGTCGGGGTGCGGCACGGCCGCGAACTGGTGGTAGCTGAGCGTCCCGTCGTCCTGCATCTTGACGTACGCGGCCTGGTTGCCCGTCGAGTCGCAGTAGTTGGGGCAGCTGAACGTCGTGATGCACAGCCCGTCGTGCTCGATCGCGTACCCGTCCTGCCGCACCTCGTGCGACCGGATCACGGCCGTGACCGCGTTCAGCTCGCACCAGCGCCGCGTCACGTCCGGCCCGAAGCCGAGGCCGACGCCGCGCTTCGAAGGCCCGCGCCCGGGCAGCTCTTGCGGGTCCGTCCAGAGGAGCTGGCGTCAGCGATCAGCACATTACGGGAACATCGGCGACTGCAGAGCCGCGCCCCGATCCTCTGCTGTCTATCCAGGTCTAAACGGAAAGCATCGACGGGGGCAACCGAGGAACAACGCTCGGCCACCCAGCCGGGCTAGGACCGCAGCTCGCTCCGCTCGCAGCGGCACTCACCTCACACATCAGCCCCTCCTGCCCCGGCTGCCGCCCGTACCGGTCGATGGCCTTGACCTCCTCGAGCTTGACGCCGTCCTTGCTGACGGGCGGCCCGCCGTGCACGACAAAGTAGCGCTTGCGCCCGTCGTGCAGGATTGCCGGCTGCGAGCCCTCGCTCTTGAGCGAGCGCGGGGGCTGCGACGCCGTCACGAGCGTCGCGAGGGGTACTGCTGTCAGCTAAAGTCCTGTAAAAGCAGCTCCACATGCGGGCTGATAAACCACGAGAGCGCGCGACGAGCTTCAAACCAGGGCTCGCTCGCTCGCTCGCTCACTGGCTCGCTGCGCTTGCCGTGCGCCGCTCAGATACTCACACGCCGTGAACACATCCGCGAACAGCTGGTACGTCATCTCGCCGTGCTTGGCCTTGCACTCGCCCTCGAACCCGTACACCTTGTTCATGTCGGCCGTCTCGTGGTTGCCGCGGTTCAGGAACACGCGCTCGGGGTACAGCCACTTGTACGCGAACAGGGTGAGCACAACCTCGACGCTCCACGAGCCGCGGTCCACAAAGTCGCCGTTGAAGATGACCATGTGCGTCTCGCTCGGCGGCTTGATGATGCTCAGCAGGTTGTGCAGGTCGTAGAACTGGCCGTGCGCTGGCGTGTCAGCGTCTCTGCGCCACTGTGAGGTCCGAGGTTCTGGGCCCTCGGTGCCGCGAGGCAGGAGTCTCGGACGGACGAAGGCGTCCTGAGCTCCGTGCACGCGCCGAGCCCCAAATCCCCGCCTCGAGCATTAAGCCTCGAACCCTTCGGGCCCTCGGCACCGATTACTCACTGTCTCCGACAATGTCGCACGTCACGCCCTTGGGCACCTCGATCTCGACGAGCGACGCCTCGGCGTCGACCACGCTCTTCACGCCGAGGACGATCTCCCACACGACGCGTTTCGGCATCTTGCCGCCGTTCTTGAACGTCTCGACCATGGCCTCGACAAACTCCTGCGTCGGCGTGTAGCGCGCCTTCGGGTCGTCGGGGATCTCGGGAAGCACGACGTTGTTCGGGTTGTCGAGCGCGCAGGCGCCGTCCGCGATGGAGCGCAGGCAGCGCGCGCTCGCGCGCTCCCTCTCGCCGACCGCGATCGCCTGGCTGTCAGCACTTTGGAACGGGCCGAACTCCTCGCCCCAGTCGAACACGACCGCGAACGGCGTCGCGGGCGGGGAGGCCATGACTGCTGTGGCCATTGTCTGCTGGACTTGGTGAATGGGGAGCAGACGTGCTGGAAGCCAAAGGAGGTCGACATTGCTATACCCCTCCTCATCTCCCAGCAACGAGCACAGGCCGGCGCGCACCGCTCAGACGCCCGCCGACCCTTGCGCCCCACATCTCCACAGCAGCAGCCTCCCCGATATAGGCTCGCAGCGCCGTCGCTGATCTGTCGCTGGACCGCAGCTGCCGCTGCCGCGGCGCACTCACCTTCTCGAACTCGATGCGGCGGATGAGCTTTGTCGTCGCGACAAGCTGCTCGCGCACGGTGCGGTTTCCGGGCTCAATCTCGAGCGCCTTCTTGAAGTCGGGCACGGCCTGTTTCGGCCGGAGGATGGCGAGCGCGCTGACGCCGCGGCGGTAGTACGCCTTGGCGTAGTCGGGCTTGAGCTCGATGGCCTTGCTGGCGTCGGCGATCGCCGCGCCGTGCTCCTCCATCTTGGCCTTGGACATGGCGCGGTTGTTCCAGAACGTCGGCTCGGTCGGGTCCAGCCGCAGCGCCTGCGTGTAGAGCTCGATCGACGAGCCGAAGTCCTTGGCGCCGAAGGCCGCGTTCGCCTTGGCCTTGAGCTGCAGCGCCTCGGCCTTCTCGGCCGCCGTCGGCACGCGCGACTCGTCGATGTCGTCCAGCTCCGAGTCGGACGTCACTGGGGTCAGCTGAGGAGAACCGTCTAAGCTCACGGGACAGGTCCTCGAGCTCCTGCGGGGAGAGCATGGGGGAGGGGAAGGGGGTGATGTCGTCCTCGAGGAGGGAGGGCTGAGACGAGCTCGGGCTCGAGGAGGAGGAGGCGGCGATGCCGGCGGCGGCGTTGCGCAGGGCTGCGTCGTCGGCGGTCATGGTGGTGGTGGTGGGGGACGAGAGACGAGCTCGATGATGGATTAGGCGAGTCCGAAGAACAGATCAGTGGTCGGTCGCTCGCCCGCGCGGCCCAGTCAGCTGGAAAAGTCGCTCAGGCACGCGACGGCGGCCCTCTGGGCCCTCTCTGCACCCGCAGGCCAGGCCGCTGCCTCCACCGGCCCGAGCGCACCGTAAACAACGGGTGGCGAAGGTCGCGTGAGCATGCCATCGCATGCATCGCGGCTGCCCAGAACGATGGAGAAGAAGAAACCTTGTGTGCGAGTGGCATGTGGTCGTGTGGGGAGGCGGACTGGGAGAAGCATATCAGGCATGGAAGAGCTTCTCCAGGCGTGTCATCCGCGTCCACCGCACGACGAGGCGACGATCGGCTGCGCGTTTCAGCTCGCCAGGTCCCATCACATTTCACTCTCGCCGCGACTTTTGGGCCAGACGCAAAGGTTTTGTGCCCAGTATACAAGCTGCAACATGTGCATGTCACCTCGTAGTGAATCGAGAGGGTAGCAGTAGGGGCCCGGCTGACGCGGGTGCACGCTTATGCATGCGGGCTAGAGAGAGGCGCGATTGAAAGGCAGCGCAGCGGGTATAGAAGGAACAGGGCGGGCCCACGTGGATCCCGCCTGATTAGCTGAGACTGCGCGTCCACTGCACCAAGTGACACCCAAGAAATGTCCCTTCCCGTCGTCAGTTACCACCACGCACACACGCGCCACCCTCATCCTCTCGATCCCTCTCTCTTTTCCTCTCTCACTTTCACGACGCGACGAGAACAAACGACTTCCCCACCCTCTACACTCCTTATCCCAACCTACAACTGTACACTTATTCGCATTCACACACCCCGTCCCTTCCCCGCCGGCGTCGCCTCCTGAGCACCCTCCACCGACCGCCGGAGCGCCCCTCCACCTGCCCCCATCATGCGGAGCTTCGGCCTCGCTGCCTTGGCAGCCCTCGCATCAAGCGCTGCTGCCTACAGAGGTGAGCTTCCGGCTGCCCGCCCCAAGCTGACCCCCAGTTCCAATCAGTGACAATGACGATTACCGAGAGATCTGCTCCGGCATGTACGGCGGTAAGGACGCCTACATCGAGGGTGAGCAGGATCTTACCGGAGGTTGAACTGACAAGCAGTCGAGTTCGACGACTCGTCTTCAGGACAGGTGGCTCTTGTCATCTACGAGTGGAAGGACATCAACTACCTCGGCGCCAAGCAGGCGGAGGACTCGCTCGCGCCGAAACAGTACATCTGCACGTCCAAGGCCGTGAGCGCGGGACAATGCTCGCTGAACCAGCTCGGCGGCTTCATCACGTCGTTCCCGCCCGACGTCGAGTCGACTATCTACACGACGCCGCTGCGGTTCGGGTCTGGCAGCAGCTCGGTACAGGTCGGCTCCGACAAGCACAACCTTGCGCCCGGCTCCGGCGACCACGACGACGAGGACGGCCTGCGCCGCCGCGGCTTCCGCTTCGACCGCAACATGTTCCCGTATGTGCATGTCGGGCGTGCGGCCGCCGAGACCGAGAACATTGGCGGCACGACGCACAAGCTGCCCGGCAGCTCGAGCTCCGGCTCGGAGGAGCACAAGGTCGTGACGCAGGAGGGAGAGCCGCTCCACAACGAGGCGGGCGAGGGCTGGGCCGGCGACGACAAGGCGCCCGAGACGCACAAGATCGTCGACGAGGATGGCGACGCGGCGCACACGGACGCAGGCGAGGATGAGGAGCACACGATCGTCGACGAGGAGGGGGACGCCGCGCACGTCGAGGCGCCGCACGGCGGCGAGGTCGACGATAACCCGAACGTCGACGGCCCCGAGGCGTCGTCTGCCGCTGCTGCCGCGGCCGCGCAGGAGACCGAAGATACGAAGGGCGGCACGTCTGGAACCGACAACTCGAAGAAGCCCGCGCCCGAGGACACTGACCCTGACACGTCTGAGAAGCCGGACACGGTCGAGGAGGAGAAGGAGCCGGTCAAGCCGCCGACGCCCGTTGGCGGCAGCGCCCAGATCGAGGGCAAGGTCAAGCCGTACACTGGGCCTATTCACTACAAGGTGCCCAACACTGGCTACTACTGCGTCGGTGTCGTGCCCGTCACGCTCGTCAAGGGAGACAAGGCGGAGCAGCACGAGACCCGCGCGGTACAGCACAAGGGCAACGTACTCGACACGCGGGCAGAGAACCAGCGCGGCTCGTACGAGGGTGTCGTCACGTTCCGCAACCAGTTCAAGGGCGAGCTCCCCGCGGCCGAGTATCCCAAGATTGCCGTGAGTTAATGTAGTCAGCCACAACTAACGACAGTTCTACGGCTTCCTCAGCGTGGTGTACTTTGTTCTCGCATGCGGATGGGGCTGGCTGTGCTACAAGCACTACCGGGAGCTGCTGCCGATGCAGTGGTACATCTCGGGGACGATTGTGTTCCTCGTGATCGAGATGATGGCGCTGTTCGGGTACTACCGCTACGTCAACAAGCACGGGGGCGGGGCTGGGTCGCTCGCGTTCCTGATCGTCACGGCGGTGCTGAACGCGGGGCGCACGACGCTGTCGTTCTTCCTGCTGCTGATTGTGTGCATGGGCCTGAGTGTCGTGACGCAGTCACTCGGCACGGTCATGTACCGGGTGTGGGTCCTGACGGCGCTGCACTTCATCTTTGGCGTTGTCTACTCTGTCGGCACAGTCAAGGTAGCGCTCGACACGGCGTCGATGTGGGCTGTTCTGTTCATGATCTTCCCGCTGTCGGTGACGCTGACGACGTTCATGATGTGGATCATCGTGTCGCTGAACAACACGATCCTGTTCCTCAAGGAGCGCAAGCAGTCGTTCAAGCTGCGCATGTTCGAGCGGCTGTGGCGCATCCTGATCGGAGCGGTGATTGCGATCGCCATCTTCTTTGTGCTGTCGTCGATCTCGCTGTCGAACCGGATGGACGACGACTACCAGCCGAACCACTGGAAGTGGCGCTGGGTGCTGCTGGACGCGTCGCTCGCGACGATCTACCTTGTGGTGTTTGCGCTGATTGCGTGGCTGTGGCGGCCGACGGAGAACAACGTGCGGTTCAGCACGTCGCAGGAGCTGGCGCAGGACGAGGAGGACGCGCAGGACTACGAGATCGAGTCGTACGAGCGGCGGCCGGAGGCGCTGGGCCTGCAGCCGATCAGCTCGCGCGACCCGCAGACGGTGGGCGGGGAGGCGCCGCTGCGCGCACGCGACGAGTTCGAGCACGACGTGTCCGAGGGCAAGGCGCTGTTCGACGCGGGCCACGGCAGCGAGTCGGACAGCGACGACGACGACCTCAAGAAGCCCGGCCGCGGGCACAAGCACACGGAGAGCTACCGCCGCGTCGACGCGTACGGCAAGCCGCTCAACCAGGAGCTCGGCGCCAGCGCGTCGTCGTCGCGCACGCGCGTGCAAGAGGACTCGGCCATCTTCTCCATGGGCGACTCGAGCGACGACGAGGTGCGCTCGGCCGTGAGCATCGACCTGAGCGACGACGAGGGGAATCTGCTGAAGGGGAAGCGGGATTGAGCGGGGCAGCGAGCGCAGCGAGCCGTGAGCTTGTGCGCTTGCGGGTCGTAGATGCGCGGCGGAGGAGCAATGATCCGCGGGCCGAGTCCGCGATTCAGCCATAGACATGCATACCCTTTTTGTTTTGACTTTTGCTGCGCAATGACTGAATTCTGTCTCGGCAGAGTGTCGCGCCGTGACGATCGTGATCGGCGGATCGGCGTGTGGTGGAGGTGCTGTGCTCACGTTCTGCGCGCTCCGACGTCCGACGCGACGAGGCGACAGTACGCGCTGCAGCGTAAAGCCTCAGCAGCACCGATATTGACGCGCGGGTACTCACCTTGTGGTCCTCGCTGGCCCAGGCACGCGCATATTGCCTCAGGTACGGCGCGGTGCGGGGGCAGATTGCGCAAATGGCGCGCGCGGGTGCGGCATATCGCTCTCCTTCTCCTCGGGCAATTTCCCAATCAGCCTCCGGCGCGTATCGCCCCTGAGGGCTGGGAGCGTGCCAAGGCGAGGCGAGGCGGGGCGAGACCGCTGCCTCGGATGGCGAGTCTCGGGTGCTCGGGTGAAGCGCAAGCAGGGGCCGGACGTGCACTGTTGTCAAGCTCGGGGCAGCGCGTACTGCACCGCTGCAACGCAGAGCCCGCGGCGATGCAGATCTAGGGGCGGGCAGGAGCAGAAATGTTCGGAATAGACGGCACAGGTTGCCGCCCGCGCTCGCGGCGAGTGGTATAAAGCTGCGCCGGGCGCTAGCTGCTGCGCTCCCTCGAGTTCCTCTAGTTCCTCTAGGCCAACACGAACACTGTCTACCCCTCGCGACTCCACGCTCGACGCTACTCACACGACACTCCGTTCTTCGTCTCCCGCAACTTTCCACCCACGTCCCCCGACCCCACACCTAAAGCAACATGGACCACTCCGGACACGACATGGGCGACATGGGCAGCGCCGCCTCGGGAATGGCGTCCATGACCCACGCCGCCATGAGCCACATGGCCTCCGCGACCGCCAGCGCCATGGGCGCCGCGAGCTCCGCGAGCTCGGCGGGACACTCGATGGGCGGCGGCGGCGGGCACTCCATGGGCGGCGGGAACAGCTGTAAGAGTGAGTAAAGAAGGCGGCCCGATAGGGTCGGCTGAGCCTCCGTCCCCTCCACACCCGTTGTGTTCTGCACCGTGGCCTCTCCCGGCCTGGCCTCGCAACACTGCGGTTGCTCTGCGGGGCCGCTGATGGTGGACCAGCAGCTCTCTGCACTCACCACTTCCCTCGCCCTTTGCCGCGCTTGCCGGGCTCTCGCCCTGGCAGTTCGGCGGGTCCACACCCGCCTCAGCCAGCCCGCACGCGCTCGCTGCGCTCGCCCGTGTCGCCCGCGCTAACGCCAGTCTCCATGCTGTGGAACTGGACCACGCTCGACGCCTGCTTCCTCGCCAAGTCGTGGCACGTGACGAGCAAGGGCATGTTCGCCGGCAGCGTGCTCGGCGTCTTCTTCCTGTGCATGGCGATCGAGGCGTGGCGCCGGCTCGCGCGCGAGTTCGACCGGCGCATCGCCGCTGCCGCCGCCGTCCGCCGCGAGAAGAAGGGCCTCAAGGGCCTCGGGTCCTCGGGCGGCATCCGCGCAAACTACATCCACCACGTCGTCCGCAGTCTGCTGTACGGCGTGCAGTTCGCCGCCGCGTTCCTTGTGTGAGTGCTTCCGACCATTGCATCTTCGTTCGGGCGCTTTGAGGGCTGGGGACGACAGCTGGAGAACATGGAGGAAGAGTGGCTGCGCCACGGCGTCGATCCCACGGATGCGGCGTGTCGCAGCAGCGTTCCGTTCTTCTGTCGCCCGGTGTCTCGTCGTTCTGTCCTTCTCTCCGCTTTCCGAACTCCGTGCTCTCCTGGTCACCCGAGACACAGGCTCTCCAGGCTCCAGAGCAGTGCTCGGCGCTCGGCGCTTCGCGCTGCGCTTCATCGTCGCCCGCCCGCACGCACGCGCTGACCCCCAGGATGCTCCTCGGCATGTACTACAACGGCTTCATCCTGATCGCCATCTTCCTCGGCCACACGTTCGGCTACCTCCTCTTCGGGCGCGACACGCTGGTGCAGGAGCCGCTGGTGGAGTCGGGGTGTTGCTGCTGAGCGCGGAGCTCGAGCGAAGCGAGTCTCGAGGCGCGTCTCCTCGCTTCCTCGCCCAAGTTGCGCTCCGATGCGCCGCCTCCGGCCCGTCGGCCCGCAGCGCTGCCCGCCCAACATGCTCGAGGCGAGTACAGTGCCCCGGCGGCCCGAGGATCCAAAATGTGGACTATGAGGACTTTGTCAGGACAGTCAGGTGTGACAAGTGAAGTGTTTTGGGCAGTATATTCCGTATCCCATGTGTAAAGATGAGACTGTTTGCCACTCCACGAGCCGGGCCCGACCAAGGCAGGTCTGAGGACGAAAGCGTGGTGTGAGATTCATGGCGAGCTGCAGAACCGGAGAAGCGGAACGCGGCGCTCTCACGAGCGAACCCGGGCGATCACCGGATGACTGAATTGGCCTTGAAGCGGCTGTCACTCAATAACGGCGCAGATCATAGCGAGGTCACGCGAGACGGCGGTCACTCGGCGGCGCTGCAATTGAGCGGGCCGCAGTCCGAAACTGAGCCGACTGAGCTGCCGAGTTGGCTTCCCAGAGTTCTGGTTCAGATCGCGTATATCACGTCAGTCCGGCCTCCGATCTGGCCCAGGCAGACGTTCTCGCGGCTCCTTCTGAGCGCTGCCATCTCTACCCGCGGCCCGCAATACGGAGTCACCTATCAAACCGTTGAATCGCTACTAGTACAACCGTATTGCCTACTCCTCCTTCACGCCCTCCCTGACCTGGACCGTCTCCTCCTTAACCTCAGCCAGCACCTCCTCCGTGTCCGCATCCAGCACCGCCTCCGTCTTGACCTCCGTCCGGACCTCCTCGCCCACTTCCGGCCCCGGCTCCGTCTTCACCTCGTCCTCGTACGCGATCTCGACCCGCGGCTCGCCAAAGTCGTACACAATCTCCTTCCGCTTGCTCCCGTCCACTTTCGTGCGCGAGGGGCACAGCTTCTCCTTCGCGAGCAGGCAGACGTCGCAGCGCGGCCCGACGGGGAGGCAGATGACCTGGTGTCAGCTTAGGACATCTCGAATTTCTCAGCCATACACGAGGCTCAGCCGCGAGTGGGCACAGGCCACTCGCTTCGCTCGTGGTGCAACTCACCTGCCCGAATCCCACGAGCAGCGGGTTGATCGGCCGGTGCAGCGGCGGCGGCAGCCAGGACTCGAGGTTGACGCGTGTCTCCTCTGGCGTCTTTGTTTGCGGCTTGTGCCACCTCAGCCGGTTCGTGATGCGGTGGACGTGGACGTCGACGCCGATGCCGGCGTTGATGTTCCACGCGGCCTGCAGCGCGAGGAAGCCCATCTTGGGCCCGACGCCCTTGAGCGTGCACAGCTCCTCGATCGTCTGCGGGACGTCGCCGTCCCACCTGTCCAGCAGCGCCTGCGCCGCCGCGCGGATATAGTCCGTCTTGCGCCGCCAGAAGCCGACCTTGTTGATCGCGCCCGCGACCGTCGCCTCGTCCGCCGCCGCCAGCGTCGCCGCCGTCAGGCCCCCGGGCAGCGCGAGGTGCAGGTTTGTCACGGCCGCGGACGTCACCGCGTCCTTCGTCTGCGACGAGAGCATGAGCGACACCAGGATGTGGAACCGGAGTGTCTGCCGTCGTCAGCTATTGTCTGCAAAAGCGTGGCCCACCTTCGGGTCCAGGTTCTCCATCGTCGCAGGCCGCTCGCACCCCATCGTGTCCACTGGCGCGCTGATCCCAGCCCGCATCCGCTCGATCAGCTGGTACTGCTCGTACCAGCGCGCCGGCTCGGGGTGCGCCTTCTCGCGCTTCGCCATCGGCATCTTGGGCGTGCCCGACTTGGACTTCGGCGCGGTCTTGCGCGGCGTCGACGGCCCCGCCTCGTCCTTCGCCTCGCCCTTGACCTCGGCCAGCGGCTCGTCCGCCTCGAGGTCCGTCAGCGCCTCGTCCTCGGACGCAGGCTCGGGTTTCGTGGGCTCCACCTTCGCCCGCTTCCTGGGCGAGTCGCTGCCGCCGCCCGTGTACGCGTACTGCGCGAGGTTGAGGCGCGCCGCGGCGCGCGTGCTGCGCCGCCGCGGGGGAGAGCCGGCCTCCGCCTGGTCGATGTCCGGCTTCGCATCCGTCGTGATCAGGGACACGCGCGAGTTGAGCGCGGAGCGCGTCGTCCGGAGGGTCATCGTCAGTCGAGCGAGAATGGTGGCGGGGGGTGCTGGGCGATCGCATGCATGGTGTTGTTGCTCTGCGGGCTGCTGGCGAATCGCGCGCAGGCGATAACGCGCGCGTGTACGGTGAGCAGCGGGTGGCGTTTGATTTTCCCACGGTCGCCTCCGAAAAGTTGAGCCACACGCCCAGCGACCCACGAGACCGCACCTGGCGTCATTTCTGCACCCTCCCCTCTTGTTGACACCGACACACGCCAACATGAGCTCGCCCTTCAACCTCCTCACGACAGGAGCGCGCTTCGACAGGTCGCGCTTCTCGAACGACTTTGACCTGTTCACCGTGAGCTTCCAAACACGCCTTCAGCTGACGTGCAGAAGAAGAAGGCCAAGAAGGACAAGGGCAAGGGCAAGGCGAAGGACGTGCTGCCGGCGTCGCTGAACTTCTTCGGCGACGCGAAGGCGCCGCAGGACGAGTCGGACGACGGATCAGAAAGCGATGCGTCGTCGTCCTCGTCGTCGTCCTCCGCGTCCATCCCCGAGCCGCCGAAACAGAAGATCACGCTGACGGGCCCGGAGCCGCTGCCCGCGTCGCTCGGCACCGGGCTCGAGTCGCTGTTCGAGCAGGACGACACGCTCAAGAAGCCGATGCTGCGCAACCTCGCGTCCGCGAACATCCGCAGCCTGTGGGGCGTGCAGTGCGCCGTCGCCGGCTCCCTGCTCGCGGGCCAGGACACGATGTGCGTCGCCCCGACCGGCTCGGGCAAGACGCTCGCGTACCTCCTGCCGCTGCTCGTCGCGCTGCAGACGCCGAGTCGCAAGATGGCCGACAAGGACCAGGGCGTCCGCGCCCTCGTCGTCGTGCCGACGCACGACCTCGCCGTCCAGATCCACCAAGTGCTGAGCGCCGTCCTGCCCCCGAAGTGGCGCGCGCTCGTGCTCTCCAAGGCGACGCAGAAGGCCGTGTGCGAGTCCGCCCCCGGGCCCAAGTTCGGCAAGACCGACTCAGACGACGTGAGCGACGACGAGGACGCAGACAGGGAAGGCATCCTCGGCATCGACTTCCTCATCGCCACCCCCGAGCGCCTCCACCACCTCATCGACGAGGGCCTCGTGTCCCTTGCCAAGTGAGTTTGACTGCTTGCTGGGGAACTGACAGCCAGAACCCGCTTCCTCGTGCTGGACGAGTGTGACCGCCTGCTCTCGGCCGACTTCAAGCCGCAGGTCGTCCCGATTGTCGACGCGTGCACCGGCGACGTGCAGAAGTGCCTCCTGTCCGCGACGATGCCGGCTGGCGCGGAGGAGCTGGCTCGCGCGTGGCTGAAGGACGCGGGTGTGCGCGTGGTCGTGGGATTGAAGTGAGTGTCCCCTCCTTTGAGCTCGCCAGTCGTCGGATACAGCTGACGCCCAGGGATTCGGCGGTGACGACGGTCGACCAGTCGCTGCTGTACACGGGAAGCGAGCAGGGCAAGCTGCTTGCGCTGCGGAACCTGATCGCGGAGGGCGGGCTGCCGTACCCGTCCCTGATCTTCGTGCAGAGCATCGAGCGCGCGGACGAGCTGGCGCGCCAGCTCGTGCTCGATGGCGTGCGTGCCGAGGCGGTCCACGGCGGGAAGAGCAAGACGCGGCGCGACCAGGCGATCGCCGACTTCCGTACGGGCGCGGCGTGGGTGCTCGTCGTGACCGAGGTGCTTGCGCGCGGCATGGACTTCCGCGGCGTGAAGGTGGTCGTGAACTACGGTGAGTCTCTGGGTGAGGAGGAAGGCAGCTACCAGGCGACGATATTCACAGCTGACGCCAGACTTCCCGCAAACGGTCCCCTCGTACATCCACCGCATCGGACGCACAGGCCGCGCCGGGCGCCCCGGCCGCGCCATCACGTTCTTCTCGACCGAGGACGGGCCGTACCTGCGCACGATCGCGAACGTGCTCCGCGCGTCCGGCTGCGCCGTGCCCGAGTACATGCTGCAGATGCCCAAGGCGAGCAAGAATCTGAAGCGCAAGCTCGCCAAGGCGCCCGTTAAGCGCAAGGCCGTCGGCGGCGGCGGGCGCGACCTCCTCAAGGAGGCGGGCAAGAAGAAGAAGCAGATGATCGAGGCGAGCAAGCGGAGGAAGGAGAAGGCCGCCAAGGGCGAGGGCAAGGGCAAGGGAGAGGGCAAGATGGACGAGGGCGACTAGACGCACTTAGATTCTGGGTTTCCAATGTACTGCTGCTGTATCTTCTTGCGCCCCGGT
The DNA here is from genome assembly GCA_023630055.1 of Trichosporon sp. PB005A. NCBI lineage: Eukaryota > Fungi > Basidiomycota > Tremellomycetes > Trichosporonales > Trichosporonaceae > Trichosporon > Trichosporon sp. PB005A. The sequence continues at coordinate 624,505 of JAMALZ010000012.1, forward strand.
GCATCTACAACCTACGATGCCGTGACTGACCATGAGTGACTACCTGGCTCTACTCCTTCACCCACTGCTCGACGAGCGGCAGATCGTCGCCCAGCCGCCCGCGGACATCATCCCACACGAGCCACCACCACGAGTGCAGCTCATCGTAGTTCTGCAGGCTCTCCTGCGGCTTGGCGTGCTCCACAGCCTGCACGAGCGCCTTCGGCAGTTCCGTCTCCTGGCTCTGCACGCTCGGATACGCGAACCCCTGTGGCCGCTTCGACCACGGCTTGTCGAGACTGCCCGTCAGCTTGCCCTCCCGCGTTCCCGTGTATCCCAGATACCCAGCCCGACTCACATGTAGTGCAGCAGCCGGACCTCCTTGTCGTCCCACAGACTCTTGTGCGCGGCGCGCAGCGTCTTGAGCGCGTTGCACCACCACGGGAGCACGCGCCACTTGCCCCTGAACACGTCCGCGAGCACGTCCTGGTCCGGGAACTGCGCGGAGGCGACCGCGTCGCTGTCGAGGTGTGCTGCAAGCGAGTCCATCAGCTGCTTCGAGGGGCGGAGCACGACGACGCCGCTGTTCAGCAGGTGCGCCGTGCGCGGGCTGTCCGCGGTCGGCTGCGGGACGTTGTCCAGCGTCGTCGGCGCCGGCTGGTGCGACAGCGAGCAGTTGGCCGGGACCCTGTCGTCAGCTGAACGTCTACTTCTCTTGGCACGCCCTCCCAGTTGTGGGAAGGGAGGCGAGACAGTGACTCACCAGTCCTTCGGGTAGTGCGCGAACTGGAAGGGGTTGCACGTGCACGCGGGGCTGGCGCCGATCCAGTCCGCGCCGAGCGGCATCGCAAACAGCTCGTCCATGCCGCGCAGCATGAGCGTGTCCGCGTCGACGAGGATCAGGCGCTCGTACCCGTCCACGCCGAAGACGGCGAGCTTGGTCCACGTATCGGCAAAGCGCTCGAAGGCGGTCTCGTTCTGCACGCGCGGCTGCAGCGTCTCGATCTCATGCACCGTCAGGCCGCAGCGGCGCAGGAGGCCCACGTACTCGGCGCCGAGGGAGGAGGTCGCGAGCACCACGAGCGGGTACGCGGACACGACGGACAGCGTGCGGTGCAGCACGAGCAGGCCTGCGCGTCAGCTCTCACGGTCGGCTCGCCAGCCGGAGACGTACCGGGCACATAGCTCGGGCGCGTGACGAGCGCAGCCCAGGCCTTCTTCCCCTCCGTTGCGGCCATGGTGCGAGGTGAAGAAGGACAGATGGATCGAGTCAGCAGACAGGGAAAACGAGATGAGATCATCAGGTCAGCCGCGCTCGGGCCGGGGATTGCCGATCGCCGGCTACTACCCTCCCCATAGGTCGGACCCCGATGGCGCGATGGATACCACGGCAAATTCTGTGATCACAAACTGATGTAAGCTGCGGCATGCGGAGATGGATGCAGATAGATATCTTCGACAGTGGTTGGGCGACCGAGAATGCACAGATGCACCGACCACACGTTTGCTCGTCAGCATCGGGCTTCAGACTACGGCTTTGCCCTGAGGCTATGTCATTGTGGACCCCTCTGATAGTTCAGTGAGGGGTGCCTCAGTGAGCCGTAAACGATCACGTCCACTGGTTGGACTTGTCTGTCGTAATGGTTGAGCAAGCTCTGCTGAAGTGCTCCTCTCAAGTACTATTTCCGATCCCGCAATCTGACAACGTTCCTGGCAGCAGGGAGCGCGGCACAGGTCCAGCTTGAGGCCTGACGCGCCTTCCAACCTGGGCTCTCTCCTCCTCACGGATGTCACTATTCGATCGAGCAGCTAGTTTCTTCTGACCAACTTGGCGTGAGAAATACCGAGAACGTGACCGCCACGCCATTGACTAGCTGTAGAGGACCGTGTCGTGAACATCTCGTGAACGGACAGCACAGACCGCGGTGTGACAATGCTTAGCCCATGTGCCTGCGAACAATACGGCATGCACCCTTCAATAGAACCTTACGAGCCAGGGAATCAGACGACGTGCGAGCTTTACTATCGATGTCTGCCCGGGTTAGTCCGAGACCCGAATCGAGGACTCCGTCTGCTCTGCTATGCCCCGTGAACTTCTCGCTGTCAAAGCCCACGATGCAACATCATCCTTGCAAAACATGTTCGGCCCGGTCGTTTACTTCGGGGCCTTGTTTGTTGCTGCAGTTGCGGCGATACAGGGCGTCGGTGAGTATCTCCTTTCCCGCTGCTCTAACAGACCAGTCTTCCCTGAAGTGAGGAAGCAACTCCTTCTCGGTTCGGCTTGCTTCGCCGACCCCGACGCACAGTGGTACACTTTCCTCCCAGGCTGGCTGAATCATGTTGCGTGCACGATCACAACACTGTTCATCGCGATCTACCGGTCGCCGAACGTAGGACCAATGCTCGGACTCTTCGCCAGCGTTTTCGTGCCCGCGACCTTTATCGTTACGTACGACAGCTTCCGGCCAGCAACGCGCGCGAAAGGCGCTGCGCTCAGCCGACTTGGGAGCGTCTTCCTGCTTCTCGCCCAGTTTGTCACCGCCGGGGTTTCCTTGCCGCTGTATTACACGCTCTACTTGTTGTCGACAGGGGGTGCGCCGACGGGCCGCCCAAGGCCCGAGTACATATGGACGGCACTCCTCTCCATGGTGCTTGGGATGCTCGTTCCTTCCCTTGTCATGGACACGGCGCAGTGGTCATACGCCTCCGTGGCAGCGTGGCAGGCTTTCCCGGTCTTCATGCTCGTCTTGAACCTGGTGCTACCCAAGTTGCTCCGCAAAGTCATTAAGCCATCATCGCGGCCAGTGGCTCCGGTTCTGATCGCAGCGTTCGTTTGCACCGTCGTATCCATCAGAGAACATCACGGCCTCGTCTTCGGCCCCTCCCCGATAGCCGATTCCTTGCTGCCTGCTTTCAAGGGACGGGATCGCGGGCAGGCTGGTCACGCGTTGTTCGCTGTTGATCTTGCTTTCGCAGGAGTGACGATGGCCAGTATCATTGCTCTTGCACTCCGAGCGTCCTCGGCACCAATGGGGCTGTTCAGTTCAGCAACCCTTCTGCTCGTGGGCACCGTTGTTTTGGGGCCAGGCGCCGCCACCATGCTCGCCTGGGCGTGGGTTGAGCTCGCCCCCCAGGCCCCTCCAATCAGGGATTCCACCTAGAACGATTCCGATGTATCATGCAGTATAGTGTCTTTCTTTCAATACCTTGCATGCAGTTCACTTTACCCTTCTACGTAGTGGTGGGAGCCCGGGATGACGTGATACGCACGAGACGCATGTACATGTCCAGTGTCAACGCAGCGGTCATCGCAAAGAAAGCCATGTAGCAGCCTACGACCACCTGACCCCAGATGACCGCCTTTGGTTGTCGATCCATGTCGAGGTCGGCCGTCGCGACACGGCGAATCCCGTAGCTAAAGGCAGCGACCGTTGAAGCTCCGCCCGCTAGGAGAATTGCTGTGCAGTCAGCATCAACGCACACTCAATGCGAGCAGCAAGGGCCCGACACATACGGTAAGCGCGCCGGTCGTCTGGACTGTTAGCTTCGAAGCTATGAGCGCTCTTACTCTTCCATAACCCGACTGAACCGAGCGCAAAACAAGGCAGCTGAAACAGCGCTCCTACCCAGTACAGAGCCCGAAGCCACGACCACTCTCCACCACCGTACATTGCACCCCTGAGGAGCGGATCATCAGTCAACGAAAGATAACTGTCCAGAGCTAAGGCCAAAGGGGTTTTCGCCAGCAATGACTGTGGAAGGATGGGCCCGAGGTCTAAAGCAATGGCGAAACACTGTGGGTGAGTGCGCACGTTTTGTATTCCGAGCCTTTTGCCTCACTATGTGCGTCTGAGAGTACTGTCAGTGACTACTGGGCTCACCCGCCATCTACTGTACCTGCCCTCTCACTTACAATCAGGAATGTGAACCAGAACCGGTCGCAGCTTCTGTGCTGAAATTGCGGCATGTTCCTGTTGCGGGCGATTTGTAAGTAGTAGACAAAGGTTGAGGCGGCGACTGTATGCAACAGAGACCTTTCCAGTGGTCCACCACAGTCTGCTCTCAGAGGGATGTACACATTGGCCAAAGACGTGGCATGTTGGAGCCCTCCAGTGACACTGGCAAATGCGCCAGAAACGGAAGGGTGTCCAGCGGTTGTACCTTTCTCGTATCGTACAATCGTCTCATTTCCTGAGTCCGGACAAGTTAAGGAGGCCGCTGTCAAAGCACCACCTCATTGGCACTGCCATCCTGAATTCCTAAAACTTAAAGTCAAAAGCCGCGGTAAAGAGCAAGGCACTCACCGCGAATGCCAGCATGGCACTCTCTCACCGAGAATCGCAGTCGCACAGCCAGTCAGCGGTACATTGCAAATGCCTGTGGCAGGGGTTGATGGCTCTGAACGGGTAACGGGCGCTGCATGGATGAAGAAGGCCTGTCCAGCACCTAGCTGTTACCTTCATCCGGTCCACTCACTCGTAATGTCGATCTCGAGCCTCCTGTGCGACTCGCCTGTCGCCAACGCCATTTGCCTCCTGGGCCTTTGGCTCCTGGCTGCCGTTCTCTACCTGTATCCGTACAGGGAGCGAACAGTGCCATTTCGAAATCTCCGTGGACCAGCATCTCCTAGTCTGCTGTGGGGCAGCACCAACGACGTCTTTACTCCGCCTCCTACGTCTCCTTTGCGGTCATGGGTGGACGAGTACGGTCCAACCATGCGCTATAAGACAATTCTAGGCACCCCAGCTTTGATTACCGCGGACGTTAGGGCTATTGCGACAATCTTCGCTCGTCCTTACGAGTTTTCCAAGCCCTCGTTTATTAGCGGTGTCATCGACCGCGTCTTCGGCGTCGGACTCCTGTCTGCAGAAGGCCATGCCCACCGCCGACAGCGCCCCGTTGTTAGTCCTGCCTTTGGGGCGGCCCAGATCCGCGAGATGGGGCCAATGTTTTACGAGAAAGCTCTTGAGCTGCAAGCCAAGTTCGACGAAGCTGTCGGAAACTCCTGTGGTGCAACCACGAAGGCAGCTGCCACGGAGCTGGACGTGCTGGGCTACTTCTCGAAGATTACGCTAGACGTCATTGGCCTGGCAGGATTCGGATACGATATTCGCTCCATTCATGGACCAAATCAGCTGGCGGACGCCTTTCTCGGCATGGTGAAGGCACTCTATCTAATCTCCCCTTTAAACATTCTCCAAGTGTACTTCAAGCCTGCACAGAAACTCGTGAGTGCAGCCCGTAGCGCCCCTCCTTCTCAGCCTGACTTTCACAGGGCAGCCGGTTTCAGAGAGACGTGGACAAGTGCCATGGAATCATCAAAGGCATCGGAGTTGTATGTCAAGATCTCTGCGATGCGCGGCTAACGTACAGGAACTGGTGAAAAAGAAGAAAAAAGCAGTTTCGGAAGAATATGAAGAGATCAGCAAACGCACCGACATGGGCCGTGACCTGTTGTCGCTGCTGATCCGGTCGAACATGGCACCGGATCTTCCAGCCCATAAGCGACTGTCCGACGATGAGATTTTGGGTCAGATTACCACATTCGTGAGTGAGCGCCTGCTTCAACTCAGAGCATGTCTGCTGACGCGCCGCAGATGTTTGCAGGCCATGAGACGACGACTATCAGCTTGACCTGGGCTCTATACCGGCTCGCTGAGAATCCTGTTATCCAGCAACGGCTTCGTGAAGAGGTCTCGTCAGTTGAAGATTCTTCTCCGGATCTGTGAGTAGTGAATGTGACGCGAGACAGATACTAACGACACAGGGACACCATCATGGCACTGCCGTATCTTGACAAGTTTGTCAAGGAGCTGTTCCGCCTGGACCCAGCCACCCCTGGCGTGGTTCGCGTGGCTCACAAAAGTGCAGTGCTGCCTTTAGCAACCCCGGTAAAGGGTCGCGACGGGCGAATGATGGACAGTGTCCGCGTCCAGAAGGGCACAAACATCTTCATATGTAAGCAGACAGCTTTCCGGTGAACGTAGACTGACTCCCAGCTCTGGCGTCGTTCAACTCCAGCAAAGAGGTCTGGGGCCAGGACGCCCTGGATTTCAACCCTGATCGCTTTGACACTGATCTAGCGACACGCGTGCCAGGTGTATGGGGGAGTACTCTGACCTTTGGTGGAGGGACAAGAAGCTGTGTGTGAGTCAACCTGCCCCTGATAGATCAGTAGATTGACCAGCAGAGGGTACCGCTTTGCCATCGCAGAAATCAAGACTACCCTTTTCGTACTTATGCGCAAGTTCGGCTTCGAGTCCCCAGCGCGGAAGATCGAGTTCAAGCGCCACTGGAAGTGAGTTGGCGCTGTCTCAGTCGATTTTTCACATTTTTGCTTTAGTTGCGCCACGCCACTGACAACCCAGAGTTGTATCCCGACCTATCATTGTTGGGGAGGAGGACAAAGGCCAGCAAATGCCTATCCTTGTTAGGCGTCTGGACTAAGTTCTCTGCGTCAGCAAGTAGCGCTTTACCTGCATACGCCCCTACACCGCCGTGCTGGTAGCCGTAGAGGTGAAAGTATCAATGCGTCATCGTCTAAAAGGAGAGAGCGAGGCAAAATGGACTCCATTGCGCATCCAATTTGTGCTAAGCTGCCTGCAGCTTCTATTTCTGTGTTAGTCTTCCGTTCAAGAATCGTGAAGCTCCTATTTCGATCCGATTCCTTCGACAAGAGGACAGCATTTTGCTTACGTAATTGACCAGCCTTGAGTCACGTGTTGACCGTTCTGCCGTCGACAACTTCCTCCAGCGGTCAGGCAAACAAGCTCTGACATCGGGCACAGACACAACGACGAGAGTGGGTGGAACAGCTCTCTTGATTGACCAATTAATCCAGATTTGCATAGTACTGATACATCCTAACCTAGTGTCCTAGCACAACTGTGCTGCTGATACAATGCGTGCGCGCGTCAACGAATACTCGTCCTCTCCTCAATTGGTGTGCCTGTGCGAGTTCGAGTTCTCGCGGACGTGCAGCCGGAGGGCGCGAGGATCCTGGCTGCGTGCGCGCTGAGCGCGCGCGGGATTCGGCGGCGGGTCCATCAGGTCCTCCTCTGCGACGGTGTCGGCGGGGGGCATGAGCCCGGGCCCGGGGCTGTGCGCGTGCCCGAGCGAGTGCGCGTCGCCCTGGAACGGCGCCGGGCCCGCCTGCCCGCTCGGCACGCCGACAGCGCTCAGCGGCACGCTCACGGTGCTGAGCGTGCTGAGCGTGCGCAGCGTGTCGCCCTGCGCGCCCGCGCCGTGCGCCTGCAGGCCCCACGGCATGCCGGACGAATACCCGCTCGTCGCCGTGACGGGCGAGCCGCCCGAGCTGCAGGAGCTGTCGCTCTTCTGGTGGCTGTCGCGCGTCGTGCCGGTGTCGCGCGTGTCGCGGGTCTGGTGCGTGTCGCGCGTGTCCCGCGTGTCGCGGCGGTCGCTGCGTTCGCGCGCCACGCCGCCCTTCTCGGTCCGCTCCGTCTTGTCGGTGCGGTCCGACCTGTCCGTCTTCTCTGTGCGCTCCGTGTTGCGCGTGTTGCGCGAGCCCTTGGAGCTGCGGCTCTTGAGGCTGCCGCGCGCGACGAGCGGCCACGGCACGCCGGCGCGCTTCTTGATGCTCGCCTTGCGCTCGAGGTTGGCGCCGCCGAGCGGCGCCCCGCCCGTCGCCGTCACGCTGTTCGCACCGACGTCGCTCCCGCTGTTCACCGCCAGCGCGCTCTCGCTCCGCAGCGAACCAGTGCCCCACGGCTCGTACGGCTCGTAGCCCGCGAACGGGTACGAGTGCGCACTGTTCGAGTGCGAGTGCCGCGGCAGCGGCTCGTACGCGCCCCCGTACCCGTGCGGCGTGTACGAGTTGGACTTGATCGTCGCCGGCTGCGGCGCGGCCGGGCCCGACGCGTGCCGCGCCATCGGCGTGTTGAAGTAAGACGTGACGTGCGAGCGGTTCCTGGGCGTTAGTAGTGAACACGATGGGGGCTTGCGGGAAAGGCAAAGAGGAATGGAGGGAGACTCACTCGGCCGCTCGCCGGCGCCGGCGCATGCAGCACCACAGCAGCAGAAGCAGAAGCAGCAGACCGACGACGCCGCCGACGACGCCACCAGCGATGGCGCCCGCATTGCTCTTGCCCGACTTGGCGCCGGCGTCGGCGCTGCTCCCGTCCTTGTCTGCCGGCTCTGCGCCCGTGGCGTTCTTCGCGTTCGGGTCGGGGTACTCTCCGTCTCCGAGGCCGGAGTAGAACGTGATGCTGTTGATGCCGATGGTGGCGCGCTCGTCGCTCCCGCTCGGGAACACGGTGAGGTTGTACCGCACGCGCGGGTCGAGGGAGCGGAACCACACGAGCTGGTCCTTGCCGTACGCCGTGTCGCGCGTGCTGACGGTCTGGGGCGCGTACCCGTCGATGCGGACGTCCTCGGTGATCCCGAGGTCGCCGAACATGGGGCCGCGCGTCGCGTTGATCCCGACCCAGCTGCTGTTGGCGGGCACGGCGACGCGCAGCCGCGTACCGCGCGGCGCGACCGCAAACGTCGGCTTGTCCAGCTTGAACACGCCCCAGTCGCCCTGGCTCGTCGCGCTGAACGCGAGCTCGTACGACAGCGTCCAGTTCGCGTCCGCCGTGCCGTTCTCGAACGCGAGCGCCCCGCCCCGCGTGTCGAACTTGTAGTCGGTCAGCAGCGGCCACGTCGTCACCTTGGCGTCCGCGATCTTCTGCCTGCGGAGAAACGTAAGCAACATGAATTAAGGCACAGCCCAAGAAGCACCACTCACCCCTGCGACTGGATGCCGGTCGTGACGACGACACGCTCGATGCTCGGGCGCGCATCCGCCGGCAGCGGCTCGCCGCCGGGCCCCTCGAGCACGACCTCGACGTTGGCGTACTCGCCGCCGGGGGTGCGTTTGAACCACTCGAGGTCCTCGATCTTGGCGATCAGTCCATTCTCTCCGTTCGAGGCCGGGACGTCGACCTCGGTCTCGTCGCCGGCGTACCGGAACTTGACGCGCGACACGCCCTCCGGCTTGCCGAAGACGTACGCGGCGCGCACGCCCCCCGGCAGCCGCAGGGTCGGGTACGGCGCCGAGCCGTTGCGCACGAGGCCCGGCTGGCCGAGCCCGGGCGTGCCGGGCTCGGTCGCCGTGCCGTTGTTGAGGTTGCTGTACGTCGTGGACCACTGGGGCTCGCCGGGCGCCGTGTCCGCGAGCGCGAGCGTCAGGTTGAACTCGACGTTGGGTGTCGGGAGGTGCTGCGCGCTTGCCTCTGCCGCTCTGGGCTCGCTCGCCGGCGCCGCGCTCGCCGCGCGCGCCGCGCACACCGCAAGCGCCAGCAGTCCGAGGCGCCGCATACTGGGGACCGATGTCGGAGTCGAGAGCGTCAGCGTCAGCGTGGCCGGGCGGGGGCGGGTGTGTGCTGGGATGAGAGCGATGGGAGTGTGTCGAGTGCCAACATGGCCGCACCAGTCGACCTGGACCTGGAAGCGAGTGCTGCGAGTGGGAATGCTGGCGGCTCACGTCGGAGCGGGCCAAAAGAGACTTGCACTCGAAACATGACGGTCGCTGCACATGACGGAACGGCATGCCTGGCTCCCCTTGCCTGGGAGCACGCCAGGGCAGGCACAGCAGCAGCAGCTCTGCAACTTGAAGCGCAACAAGCGCAAGCAAGCACCACTCTGTGTCACCTTGGGCTCGATGGCGGCGACGTCAGCGGGCACAAGGGCACAAGGGCAGCGATGCCTGGGACAGCAATGAGAACTGTCTCGGTTCCCGGCGAACCTTAGTGCGATGCTCTGTGCCTTGTTGCACCTTGATGCAAGCTTGTTTTCGGTGCGAGTGGACGCTGCAGTGGGTGGGCTGAGGTGAGCGAGTGCCAACTGGGGTGCCTGGGCGACGTGAAACTGGGCTGAAACTCGTGACTGGGCGATTCCGCCCTGCGCCGACGTCTGGCCCCTGTTACACAGAGCCCACCCCGCCGTCCCCCGCTCCTCGACGCTCGTCGACGACGAGGGGAACAATTTAAGCTGCACGAAGCGAACCTTGCTGGGCGCCGAAAAGTCCCAGAACAGGAGAGAACAGAACAGCACCCCGGCGTCATGCAGTGCCGCAGAAGCAGCAGCCTGGAGACGGGCTGCAGCCTGCGAGCTGCTAGGCCACGGCACGGGATCTGGTCGGCCGTGGGTCGTGGGTCATGGGTTATGGGTCATGGGTTGCTGGCGAGCTCTCACAGACACAGACGCGGACACACCAGGCCGCGGCCAGTTTCCACACTCCTGCCAGCCAGACTCCAGGTCCTGGGGTTTCGATGCAGCCAGCATAGTCTAGCCGATGCGCTGTACAGGCAGAGTGAGGCAGGGCGAGCGTCAGCAGCTGGCTGTCTCACCCCAACACACGAGTACCTCGCGCACAGCGCCTCCGTACCTGTCGCTGCTAGTGGTGCTTTGCCGGGCGTCGTACGCTGCGCCCGGGGCCGGGTGTCGGCTCAGTTATGGCTATTTGTCGGCCCAGCGCGCCCCTGCCCTGCAGCGATCCCTAATTGCACCCAGTTCTGCGCGACCCGGAATGCGATGCGAGCGTTGCTGGGAGCGGGTCTTGCGGGTTTCGCGGGTCTTGCGGTTTGCGGGTCTGGCGGGTTGTGCGGCGGGCGGGCGGCCGCGCGCTGGAACAGGGGCAGCCTGCACCGGTACGAGCGCTCGCGGCGAGGATGCTGCGAGTACGCACGCAACGCGAGCGAGAGGCACGCGCGGCTCAGCCCAGCACCGAGTGGGTCGGCGTCGTACACCCTCCCAGTTGCCTGACCTGGCCATGTTCTCCGATCAGCGGGAATGCCGCTCACGCGAGGGGGCGTGCTGCAAACATCCACCACTAGGTCGCGGCCCCGTCATACATGACGCGGCACGCAGCGGGTGTCTGCAGCATGCCGCCATAGTCGCACCGCGGCTCACAACTACCACGACGCCGGATCTGTGCCTCGCATCGCCGTGCCGCTGTGCTGGCGGGGGTTCCGATCTGCCGACGAGTTCGAGGCAGCTGTGAGTTCGAGGCAGCAGTAAGTTCGAGACAGCAGTAAGAGGCTCCGGACTGCTGGAACGCAGCGCATCGGGAGCAGCGCCGCATGCCAGCAGCCAAGCGGTGCCGCTGTGCGTCCCGCCCAAGCTTATACAAGCATATACATACAAACAGTCTAGCTCCCTCTCCGCCCCGTCTGTACTGCACTGGCGGGCCGCAAACATGCCGCACCGCTTGCGCCCAGGCACGCCTCCAAGCTTGTGTGCTCGCTCATTCCGGCAGCTCCGTGGCCGCGACGAGCGGCTCCGGCCTGTCGTCAGCGTCTCCGACTTCGGCGCTGCTCCTCGCGCAAACTCACCGCAGGCTGAACACGATTTTCTTGCGCACGACGGCGACGACCTCGTAGTGCCGCGCGCGCTCGCGCGGCGGCCGGGCCGCCCGGCGCCGCTTGCGCTCCCGCTCCCGCCGCTCGGCCTCGCGCTCCTGCTGCGCCTCGTCGTCGTCGTCCGACCCCGGGCGGCGCGCGAAGCCCCACGCGTCCATGCCGCGCACGGGCGAGCTGAGGTCGGACGAGTACTCGGGCCCCTGGCTCGAGGGCGCGGGCGGCGACGATGGCGGCAGCGACGACGGCGGCAGGTCGGGCGCCGGGCGGCCCGGCGTCGCCACCTCGGGGAACAGCGGCGGGTCGTCCTCCTCCCCCTCCTCGCCGGCGGCGCAGGAGGAGTGCAGCCGCGCCTTCTTCGGCGCAACGGGCGACGACGTCGCGGCCTCCTGCTCCGCCTCGCGCTCCGCGTCGCTCTCCTCGTCCGCCGCGTCGCCCTCTATGTTCGCGCCCGAGTCGGCCACAGCACGCCGGATCACGGCGTACGGCCGCGCAAGCGTTGCCATCTTGCCGTGCAGCAGGTGGTGCTGCCCGATGTGCAGCGTGGGGTGGTCCTGGCGTTAGCAGGCGTCCACTGGTCAGAATATCACGACGCGCAGAAGTTCGCGGCGTCGCACAAGCTACATCCCTCTGTAACTGTTGGTTGTGGAGGAATGTAGAGGGGAGCAGACACTCACGGGCCGGTCCAGACCAAGCACGCCGATGACGCTGTTCGCCGTGTCGCCCTCGACCTCGATCTTGCCCTGGAGCTCGATGAGTACGAGATCGCCGCCGATCTTGGCGAGCGGGCCGGTCGGGTTCGACGTGAAGTGCTTCGGCTCGAGGGGCAGATGAATACGCATGGTGTGGTGCTGTCTTCTGGTCTCCGATGGTTGCGAAATCAGTCGAGCCCAGACGCGTCGCGTAAACGCGGGCGGCGACCCTGAGATAGTGATGCGCGGAGAGGGCGGTGTCTCCGCATTCTGCACGTGGGATTACGTCAGCAGATGCCAGTGCTGAGAAGGCCGCATACGAGGTCGAGCAGCGCGCATCGCTCCTTGGACTGTCACCCGGACCTTGCTGCGTCTCATGAGATGGTGCAACTGACTGCAGGCAGGCTAGTCCCAGGAAGCTCAGTGGCGCGGGCGGGAACTTACACCCGACTCTCTGCAACTCTCTCCCCTCAGCACCTTAATCCCACGCTGCATTGGACGAGTGCCGAGTGTCAGACTGCAGACCTGTAATCGCATGTCGTATCTAATAACGTCTGGTGCTCTCTGGCCCTGTGCACCCGTAGCCTCTACATCTTCCCTGTGGCTGGCGACGCGGCTGTAGGCGACGCCGCAGTCGGCGACGCCTCCGTTGGCTTGCTCGTCGTCGGCAATGACACCGGCGCGCTCGTCGCGCTCGGCGCCGCGCCGCCCTGCCAGGCGGGATTGTACTCCGGCGGGTCGAGCACGTCCTCGTCTGCCTCGGGCGCTGCGCCGCCGTCGATGGCGCGCGCCCGTGCGCGCGGCGTCAGCGGCTGCTGCTCCTCGAGCTTCTGCGCCTGCGCCGTGGACACGGGCACGAGCCGGCCCTTCTCGTCGTACGCGTGCCCGGCCGGCAGCCCCGGCGCGCCGTACGGCACGACGGGCGCGTCGTCGATCTCGAGCCGGGGGCGGCGCTCCCGGTCCTCTCGCGCCTGCTTCCGGCGGCGCAGGAGGAACCACGCCAGCACAGCCAGGGCCAGTGCGCCGAGCACGCCGCCGACGACGCCGCCCACGATGGCACCGATGTTGGTCTTCTTCCCTCCATCTCCTCCGTCTCCGCCCCCGTTCCCGTCCCCGTCCCCTCCGGGGCGCGTTGCGCCCGCGCCGTCCTCGGCAGCAGCGCCGCCATAGAACGTGATGCTGTTCAGCGCGACGGGCAGGCCCGGGTGGTCGATGTCAGTCTGCGCGGCGAGAGAGATGTTGTAGCGCACGCGCGGATCGAGGGAGCGGAACCACGCCATCTCGTCCGGGACGTAGTGTTCCTCGTACGTCGTCGGGCTCTCGGGCGGGTACCCGTCGATCTTGGGCTCGGAGGTGATCGACAGCCCGCCGAACCCGGGCCCGCGCGTGACGTTGAGCGCGACCCAGGACGTGTTCGCGGGCGCCTGCACGACGACGAACGCGTTCCGCCCCGCCGGCGGCGAGACGGCGCCGTTGGCGCGCTCAGACACCGCGCGCAGCACCTCGTCGCCGCGCGCCGCCGCGTACGTCTGCGTCGTGTTCCACTTCCCGGTCGTCTCGCGCCACGTGAAGCGCGGGCTCAGCGCGCCGTCCTCGACAAAGCGCCACGTCGTGACGTTGACGTCCTCCAGTGATTGCCTGCCGTCAGCGCTGCTCTGCTGTCCTCAGGCACTATACATCGGTATGAGGGGGTAACTCACGCGTCCGTCTCGATGCCCGTCGTGACAACGATGCGCTCGACGCGCGGCGCCGGCGCGTCAAAGTACATCCAGAGGGGGGCGTAGCTGCCCTCGAAGAACGTGAACATGTCGAGCTCGGCGTGCCCGATGAGGCCGGCGTTGTCCCTTGCCTTGTTCTCAGGCTGCGCGCCGGCGAACTGGAACTCGAGCTTGTTCGTGCCCATGCTGCCCGACGCACCCAGGTCGCCGTACACGTACACGGCGGCCGCGGCCGCCGTCAGCTGCAGGTCGGGGTCGCGGGCCGTCGCGCGCAGCTCGGGCGCGCCCTCGGCGAGCACGTCGGCCCCCTTGCCGTCGGCGTTGCCGTACACTGTCGCCCACTTGGACCACTTGCCGCGGTTGTTGAGCGCCGCGAGTGGGAGCGTCACGTTGAATTGCAGCGTCGGCGTCGGGAGCGACTGCGCCGCCGCCAGCGGAAGCAGCAGCGGCGGCGCCAGGACCCAGAGCGGCGGCAGCATGGTGATGCAGGAGATAAGGACAACGGAGCCATCGCATCCACACGTTTGTTATTATGCCGCAAGCAAGCCGAAGTGCTTTTCCCACTGCACAGGGACAGGGCCCGACAAGCAGGCGTCTGACCCGCGGAACGAGGTGCACAGAGGCCCCCAGCGCAGCGCAGCGCAGCGCGAGCGCAGCGTGAGCGCAGCGTGAGGGCCGGACAACGGCATGAATGGCGCTGAATGCCGGGCCTGAAACGCTCCGTCGGCCGTGACCTGCCAGACGTCCAGTGCGCGTGCCTGGGACAGTTCGAGGGCTTGGCACGGAGCCGAAGCGCATCCACGCACAAGTTTGCGCCCGTCCACGCGCGATCCTTGTATCAGGCACACTTTCAGGGTATTTCAGGGTCACCGCTGCCGAGGGTGATACCGAGATTTGATCCCGCCTCACTGAGCGAGCTCGCTGCCACCCGTGCATGGCATGTCGTGCAGCATGTCGGGCTGCACGCCGAGAGCGCCGAGCGTACCCGTGCACCGCCGGCGCCGGCCGCATGCCCATCCTCAGAACGGGAGCCCTGGGACACGGAGCAGTGCAGGCGACCGCCGTTCGGAGCCGAAACTCTATCATCTCGGTGGGTCTACAACTGCTGTGATACGCAGGGCCGACCAGCGCGCGCGCACTGTGCTGCGAAGCGCGCTCAGACCGGCGCCGCTGTCTCTGCCACCGAGATTGGGTTGCGCCCTCGGCGTGCGGCGCTGCCACACGGCGCAGGCCGTGTCTTGGGCGAGTGCACTCTCAGGCTGAGGGTGTGGCCGGGCGAAACAGCGACTCAGCTGCCCTTCGGTCGCACCTCCGTGAGCTCCTCGAGCTCAGCCCTCGTAACTGAAAGACGCCGGCGGTGCAGCCTGCCCCGCCTCCCCCGCCATTCCGACCCCGCCACTCCGACGCCACCTCCGCCGCCGCCGCGCCGCGGCGCCGAGTGCTGCGCCCCGCCCCGCCCACGTGTCCGCCTTCTTAGTTCAGTGGCTAGAATTTTCCACTAGTAGTGTCTCGTCGAGTCTTGCTATGGAACGGTCACCCGTTCGATTCGGGTAGAAGGCAGCACGGCGCGGCTCTGCGGGCTCTCAGGAGCTCCAGGGGCTGCTTTTTGAGTGTCTCTGCGGGATGGGCAAGCAGAGGAGCCGAGGGGTATGGGGCTGCGGAGCGGCGGGCTCATAGAAGGGTGCTGTTGACTCTGTTACTGTATCACAAGAAGCGGCTCGCGCTCATGGTCGATTCATTGAACCTGCTGGCCGGGTTGCTTCTAAAAATGCTGCTCGCACCGGTCGCCGCTTTGAACATTACACGCAAAGAGAGTTGCACTTGTGCGGCCTCAAAATGAAGAGGCTATACTGCCGAACAGCTAGCAATTAGGAGCAGTGAAGCCCCCTCCTGCTCACGCTCGTTCCTCTGTTCGTTCTTCCCACACCTACCGTTTGCTACTAGCCACAGCTCGCTCCACACTTGCTAAGGCAGTCGAGAAGCCGATCCGGAGCAGCCTTCACGCCTCATGGCAGAACCCAACGTGTCCGGCCTTCTTAGTTCAGTGGCTAGAATTTTCCACTAGTAGTTCGACCGCCGCTCGCCAGAGCAGTGTTCATTGCTATGGAACGGTCACCCGTTCGATTCGGGTAGAAGGCAGCGCCGTACGGTTCTGCGGGCTCTTCGGAGCTCGTTGGGCCGCTTTTTGGATGCGAGGACGGGTCGCAGAGGCGGAGCGGCGGCGAGGCGGCCCCTGAGTGGTCGTCGGAGAGTTCGCGGCCCCTGGCCCGGGCACCCCGTGGGGGTCGGAGAGCTGCTTGGGCGGAACTCTGCTTCCCAGGCAACGAGACGGCCGCGTTCAACCTCGCTGTATGCGCTGAGGATGCGTCTACAGTACGCATGCAAAGGAGAGTAGTGTTCGAGTAGTGTTCGCAGTCTGCAGGCAGCTGGCATCACCAGCCGACGACCGCCTCACTCGGCCCAGGTTACGTAAGCGTTCCGACTCGGCAGGCGGTCACCTCCACTCCGAGGCGAGTCGGCTTCGCCCGTCGTCTCGGCTGCGCTCCTGCCCTCCTCAGCCTCTGCCCATCACCGCGCGATGCTCACCAGACTTGCGCGCACCAGCATCCCCCGCTCGCTCGCCCGCTCGCTGCACACGACCGCCCCCCGCACCATGCCGCTCTACGTCTGCTACTGCCCCGACTACCCGGACAACCTCCAGACGCGGCTCAAGGCGCGCGAGGCCCACCTCGCGGCCGCGACCGAGGACAAGAAGACGGGCGCGTCTGGTGAGTACCTGTGCTCGGACGATGGGCTTCTACGGGTGTTGGAGGGACGTTGTGTGTCTCGCTCCCCACTGTTTCCCGTGGTTCTGTGGCGCGCGCCACCTGCGCGTTACACACCGCTGCCGGTAGGGGTGCGAGGGCCGGGACAGAGCGGCAGACCAGCTGCAGCTACCCCAGAAACCAGCTGACACCAGTCTTCGGCCGCGCGTTCCTGGACGACAAGACGTCGACGCACACGGAGAAGCAGCCGCACGCGGACCAGCTCTCGGGCATGGACGGGAGCGTCATGATCCTGCGCCAGCCGACGATCGAGGCCGCGTGGGCCCGCATCAAGGCCGACGAGTACTGGAAGCAGGGCGTGTGGGACAAGGAGAAGGTGCTCGTGCGCGAGATCATCGGCGCGCCCGTCGACGAGACGATCAAGATCCAGTAGCTCATGCATGTCTGTTCTATGTGCTCGAGGTCTATGCTCGCCCGAGGCTACGCTTCGGCCCACTTCGGCGCGCTCCGGCCCACTTCAGCCCACTTCAGCTCGCTGCCGCTCGCACAGGCTGGCCTACGCCGGCCTCGGGCGCACAGTCACGCCGCGCTCCCACGCGACGCCGTCTCCCTCGAGCCCCGCGAGGCCATACACGTCCGCCTGGCCCCAGGGCCGGCCGCAGCACGCGCAGTCCCGCCCCCGGCTGGCGTCGGTGTACGTGATCTTGGCGCGGATGGCGGCGAGCAGCGCGTCGTCGACGCCCTCGCGCTGCGCGAGGAACTGCGCCAGGCCCATGTCCACGTCCTCCTTGATCACGAAGGCCGCCTCGGCCCACCCGACGCCGTTGCCGGCGTCCCACCACATGCCTGCTGTCAGCTTCGTTCCAGAGACGCTTGGCCGGGCCGGGGGGCGTCGCTTAATCCGCACTGGCGCGTACTCCGCTGCTCGCTCGCTCATCTCGACTCACCGCTGTCATCCGCCCCCTCCCGCTCCTGCAGGTACAGCCCGCCCTCGACGTTAACCGCCTCCCAGCGGGTGCGCTCGAGGGTCTCGGCGTGCCGCTCCCTGCTCCCGCTGGGAAACTTGCCCTTGACAGCGAGAGCGATCTGCCACGGGCGGATGCTCCAGTCCGGGCCGGGGAGGAGGGTCGCGTCGTGTCCCCAGAGCAGCTTGTACTTTTCTTTTTCTGTCTCCTTGCCCTTCCCTGCGCCGCTGATGTCGTCCAAGCTCGGCCGCTCGTCCTCGGTGCTGCGCCGTCGGGCGGGGCTCGCGTACCCGCCTGGCGTGTCGTCGCTCCTGGGCGTCGCGGCGCCGCTGTTGCTATGCGCGCCGACGCCGACGACACTGGCGTTGCCGGCTGCGAGCGCGGCCTGCGTGCGCTCGCGGAGCAAGCGGGCCTCGCGCGCCTGCTGCGCGAGCACCTCGCGCAGGTTGCGGTATCCCGCGTCGACGACGTGGGGCGCGAACTCGTACGTGTTCGCGCAGTCGAGTGCGGGCGGGACCTGGAACAGGACGTTGTGGAACGCGGCCGACGCCAGCGGCCAGCGCTCCGCCAGCGCGTCCAGCCGCTTGCACAGCGCGTACTGCCCCTGCGTCGCCAGCTCCTGGTGCCGCTTCCACGCGTCGCTGGCGCACAGCCGGAAGCTCGCGCACAGCGCCGAGGGCGCGCAGTGCCGCGCTAGCAGCTCCAGCAGCAGCGGCAGCGGGCACACGAGGTCGGTCGCGTACGACGACGGCGCCCACAGCCGCAGCTGGTCGAGCGCGACGGGGCCCAGGCTCAGCGAGCCCACGCGGGGGAAGACCGACAGCCCCCCGTTCAGCGCACGGTGCAGCGCGCCCAGCGCCGCGTCCTCCGGCAGCCACGAGACCGCCAGGTGCCGCACGTGCCGCAGGCAGCTGAGCCGCCGCGCCTGCACGTCGCCCCCCGCCGACAGGTCCAGCACGGCTAGCGACCCCGGGGCCACCTCGAAGCGCGCGTACAGCACGTCGTGCACCGCGTCGTACGCGCCCCGCGACGCCAGCGCCAGCGCCGCCAGCGTGCCCTGCGCCCCAGAGTCGAGGAGCTCCTCGCCGACGCGCCGCACGATGTCGAGGGGGATCGGGTCGCGCATTCGAAGTGCTGAGAGAGTGGGTGGCGCTGAAATTCGAGAGCGATCGGGGCAATGACGAACGAGCCCGGCGACATGTGCCCAGGCACGGCGCTCCACGGGGTTCGGCAATCTAGCGATAAACGCGGCTGCCATCGCTGCTGATACCGACTCGAGTTCTGCTGCACTCCTGCTCACACGACCTCACTGCATGGCACTCATCGCTTATGCCGTCTCGAAGTGGTGGCTCTTATCAAGGCAGAAGGTCCAGCCAAAGCGGTCAACTGATGAGATTCTGACGAAATCGGCCCAAGCTCACCTCCACCATGCCGCCAGGCGTCCAACCTTTAACCACCATGCCCCGACCACCATCTTCTCGCCTTCCGTCCAAGCCACAAAAACACCAAAAGACAACGCTTCTCGGCGTCGCTGTGCTTCCCGTCGGAGAATCGAACTCCGATCTCCCGCGGTCAAGTTACGTAATGACAAGCGAGCATACTAGCCGTTATACGAACGGGAAGGGGCACGTCTGCCTCGGGCGGCGTCGGCACGCGTCCGGCGCCGCCGTCGGCTCGGCGCGGGGGCCTGAGGACGCACAGAGGCGGAGGGGGCGAGCAGCATGAGAGAGACAGGAAGTTTAGCAGTTCATAAGTGAGCCGTCTGGGATCACCCGCTGCAGACAAGTTGGTAGAGGCAGAAGGCCGTGAATGGTTTGGAATCGAGGGGTAAGACACTATGGCCATGGAGTGGACGGGGCTCAGCGGTGCTCGCAACCTGCCACGCCTGTGCATGTGCGCGACTGGTGCACTCATGGGGCGTCGAGGCGACACACACGGGGCGCCCTTCACAGCGTAGGACGGGAAGATGCACGGAACCAAACTGTGCACTCGGGGCGCTAACTTCCACATCATCTCGATTGCCTTGTTCACACTTCCACTCTCCTCCACTGTCCACCTCTCAAGCCGCCTCTTCCATCCATCTCGACATCTCCGTCGTCTCGCGACCCAGTCGACATCATTCACTGGCCTCCCACCCTGTGGCGCTCTCGCACCTCGCACCGCCGCCGACGCCCCCGCCTTCCCCCTTCTCCAGTGACAATCATCGGTCGCGTGGCCCAATGGCAAGGCGTCTGACTACGACCTCCGAATCCGAGCTCGGCTCGGGACCGCGAGTAATCAGGAGATTGCGGGTTCGATCCCCGTCGTGACCTTTTGCTGCTGTGCGAGGCGGCGAGAAGCTTTTGAAGGAGAGGAGGGGGTGCGGGAGATGAGGGGGGGAACGGGAGCGCAAGGTTCGGCACAGATTACTGGGGTGGTGGTGCCACGGCCTCCATGTGGTAAGCTGGGGCGCTGACCCTACCCCTATCGAGACATACCTACTCCTGTCGAGACATCGGTCAATGTCTGCATAACACAGTGCACTGCCCTGCGCGCTCTGTGTGACGAAGACGCTCGCCAGCTCGTTATGCCTTGGCATCGCCGCTTCATCCACCACAGTGCTCACAGCTTTCCCGTTCATCACGCCCCGTCTTCTCTCATGCGCACTTTTCAGCCCGGCGCTCTACCCCCCGCGACCACTCACTGCAGACTCACCAGGGCTCCGCGTCCTGGGCTGCGCGTGGCGCTCGCACCGGCGCCGAGCCCGGGGCATCGTCCCGCTCGGTCCCGTTACCGTTGGTCGCGTGGCCCAATGGCAAGGCGTCTGACTACGATTCATCGGAGAATCAGGAGATTGCGGGTTCGATCCCCGTCGTGACCTTTTGCGTGTGCTAGAGAGCGTGCTAGCTTTTGGTGCAGCGCTACGAGGAGCGCTCGACGAGCGGTAAGGTGGCTAGGATGGAGATGTGGTCAGCTGGGGAGAGTGCCACACGGGTTGCGGGACAGTGGCACTCCAAGTTGAGGCTTACCAACCCCGCACACCACGGAGCAGGCGTTGCTAATGACGCTGTGTGGCATGAAACAGCGGTGCGCAGAGGCCATCTTCGCGTTGGGGCATGTATGTGCAAGCTTTTCTTGCTGCCCCGTCCTCATCACATCGGCTCCTCAGGCATATCGAGGTTCCGGCCCTCCTGGCCCGCTGCACGACCGCGACACTACCCACAGCAGGCTACCTACTGCTTGCGTCGGCTGCACGTGGCGCTCGCACCGCCGCGGGTGCCGGCGTCTCGTCCCCCTCGGCGTTGCTCCCATAGGTCGCGTGGCCCAATGGCAAGGCGTCTGACTACGACTCCGTCTCCGAGCTCATCTCGGGGATCCGAGTAATCAGGAGATTGCGGGTTCGATCCCCGTCGTGACCTTTTGCATGTCTACGGGCGTGCTGCTGAGCTTTTAATCGAGGCAGCGAAGAGGGACGATGGCAGAAGATGGAGGAGAAGTGATGGAACGCGCTGGTGCCACTTGGGAGCCGAATGGGGCGAAGGCGGGATGAACAGCCACACCCGCCCTCTGTGACAACATCGTTCTCGGAGATGGTGTCAGAGTTACACTGGCTTGTTGCGCTAGTGTAGTGCTCTGGACATTGCTTCCCAAGCGGCAAGAGCAATTGAGTTCAAGGCGAACGAGCAAAGGGAAGACTCTTGCGCCGACTCCGCAATTCCTTCCACCGTACGTTCGGCGCTTCTGAAGAATAAAAGACATGGCACTGTCGAGACACACTAATTCCTGCTGTTACCAAGAAGTGCTTCCTACGGGCCGTACGACGCAGTGCAAGAACAGGACACGACGGCGTAATTTTCGCAATTTTTTCGGGGGCGCCGCCATAGTCAACGGAGATTGTTCGTATTTCAACCGGTCGCGTGGCCCAATGGCAAGGCGTCTGACTACGATTTGCTAGTTTATCAGGAGATTGCGGGTTCGATCCCCGTCGTGACCTTTTTGCGCTGCTCTTGACATGATGCGGGCGTTCACAGGTCCAAGAGACGCTGTAGACGTCGTGGGGAGCGTGCTGTAGAGCCTGTGGAGCGCGCCATAAGTCTGAATGTGTCATTTTGGAGGGTGGGACAGCCTGAGGCGGCAGGCGTGTCAATAACGCCCCGGATCCTGCCGGTTTGCCACGAGCCATCTAGATTGCATGCAAAGTCCTTGATTTCCAACTCTGGGTCCTACTTCACACCTTCCCTATGCTGATATGCAAACTGTTCCGAATTATTGCTCTGCTAGGCTTGCCCCCGCAGACTCCGGTCCTCGCCCGCTCATCACGAACCACGGGGACCGCCACTCTCTCCACTCGAGCTCGCAAGCACGCCGCGTGCGCCAGAGCGCGCGCTAGAACTCGTGCTCGTACATGCTGCGGCCCTGGCCGGCGTACGAGTGCGCGTCGTCGTACACCTGATCTCTGCTGCCGGGGCCAAGCATGTCGTCGTACTGCCTCGCGTAACGCTCGAGCTCTGCGTCCGAGTATCCCGCGGGAATGCTGCCGGGGTGGCCTGTGGTCGGCGTCGCCGCGCCGGGGGGCAGGCCGAGGCCGAGGCCGCTGAAGCTGCTGCTGGTGCTGCTGTGGCGCACGTGCCGGGGCGGGAGGGGCGGCGAGTGGGGGTGGATGGGCGGCGCGGCGCCGGGCGGCAGCTGCCCCGCGTGCGGGTTCGGCGACGGCAGGCTGGGGCGGCGGCTGCGGCCGCTGCCGGCGCTCATGACGCTGAGGCGCTTGTCGGGGTTGCTGGGGCGGCGGGCGTAGCCCGTGCGGTCCGCGAATCCGCTCCCGCTCGCCCCCGCCGAGCCGAGCGTGGACGCGTAGCTGCCCGAGCGCTCGCGCGCGCTGGAAGGGGCAGGGCGCGGCGCGTCGAACGCGCTCCGGCCCGAGTCGCGCGACTCGAACGACATGACGCTCGCGCGCCGCGCGCCGATCGCGTCCTTGCGCGCCCCGTTCAGCAGGTGCACCCACTCGGCCTTGGCCGACGTCGACGGCGCCTTGAGCCGCACCGTGTCCTTCGCGCTGCCGGGGACGAGCGCGAAGACGGTCTCGGGCCCAGTCGCGATGGACAGGTCGAACAGCGAGATGGGCTGACGTCAGCTTGTCGTTCTTACCTCGGCGGCACGCGCAGAACGCGGCGCCCGGCACTCACCATGCGGTACAGCCGCCCGTCCTCGATGAGGAGCACGACGTCGTTGCACAGCACCATCTGCAGGCGCCGGCCGCTCTTGGCCTTCGCGACAGGGCCCTCCTTGAGCAGCCGGCGCGCGCCCTGGTACGCCGTCGGCGCCGTGAGGTCGATGCGGCCCTCGCCGCCGACCCACAGCTGCTCGGACAGCGCGCGCAGGCGCTCGGTCGCCTCGGCGTCGCGCACGCGCTCGTTGATGCGCGCCACCATGTCCTGCGCAATGCCCAGCGACACCTCGAGCGCCGCCTGGTCCTGGTCCGCGCGCGTGTAGTTGAGCACCTGCCGCAGCAGCAGGGGGTAGCGCGTCACGCGCTGCACTGGGCTGTCAGCGGGCATCGGCAGGGAAACACTCACTCGGCTCCAGGAGGAAGCTGCTGATGTCGAGCCCGCGCACGGCCGGCTCAGCGTTGCGGATCTCGACGAGCTTGGCGTCGAGCTCGGGCCGCTGGCGGCGGAGCTGGACGAGGAGCGCACGCGCGTTCTCCTGGTTCAGGCAGTACGGAATATACACATCGAGGTCCTTGAGGTTGTCGCTGAGAATGTCGGCGATGCTGTCGATGTACAGGCGGCACTGCTTCTGGCGCTCCTCGAGCAGCGACAGCAGGCGCGAGTTGAACATCATGATGTCCTCGATGTTGGCGAAGATGACGCCCAGGCTCTGCTCGTCGAGCACGTCGACGAGGCGCGCGTACCACACGCCGACGAGCAGCTGCACGTCGGCGACGTACGACGCCTCGGTCGCTATGAGCTCGAACAGCGCCTCCTGCCGCTTACGCTCCTGCGGCGGCATCGTCTCCAGCACCGACGCGTCGACCAGCGAGCTCCACGTCTGCCCGAAGCCCTGCCCGAACTCGTCCTCCTCCGCCTCGTGCTCCGGAGACGCCGGCTGCGGGCCGCCGATCGGCCCGCTGATGGGCCCGCTGATAGGCCCGCTGATGGGCGCACTCGACACGGGGCGCGAGATCGCCGGCGCCGCCTTGGCGGGCTGGTGTCCCGCGCCGGTGATGCGCGAGATGAAGCCCGACAGGCGCTGCGTCGCGCTCGGCGCCGGCGCCGCCGGGACCGGCAGCGCGACCTCCGTGTGCACCTTGGGCGGGGCACTGGCGCGCGGCGCGGGCGGCTTGCTCTTCGCCTCGGCCAGGAACGCCTCGTAGCGCGCGTACGCGTCCTCGACCTCGATCGGCTCGGCCTCCTGCTGCTGCTGCGCGCCAGGCGGGTCAGACGGGTCAGACGGGTCAGAGGCGCCGGCGTGCCCGTTGCCGGCGTGCGCAAGGGCGCTCGGCTTGTGCGCCCGGCTCGGGACCGCGGGCGCCTGCCGCCTGCGCGCGGGCACGCCCGGCGGCTCGCGCCGGATCTTGAGGCCCGCCTTGGCGAGCTGCTTCTCGCGCGCGGCCTCGCGCCGCGCCCGCTCTGCCTCCTTCCGCGCCGCGTCAGCGTCAGCATCGCCGTCGGCGCCCCCGTCAGACGCGTCCGACTCGTCGTCGGACCAGAACGACAGCACGCTGTCCGCCTCCGAGTCGCCCTCGTCCACATCGTCCATAACGAAGATGCTCGACGAGCGCGACCGGTTCGTCCGCACCGACGCCGGGTACGACTCGCGGCCGTCGTCAGTAGGCACCGCCAGCGGCTGCGACGGCTGGGAAGGCTGGGCGCCGTTCTCGCCCCGCGCCGTCGACGTCGAGTCACTCAGGGCCTCGCCCCCGTCAGCTCGGTCCTCACCTCGCCCCTGCGGGGCAGCCGGGGCGTCCAAGGCCTTAGATCCTCCAGGGGGCTCCACGACGACGACGGGTTGGGCGCTTGCTGCAAGGGCTTCCTTGTCTGAGTGTTGTGCGTACCGGTGGTATGAATTCGTTGCATTGCGAGAAAGAGAGAACAGAAAGAAAGTGAATCATAAAAATATAATGTTTTAGCCTGTGATCACGGGAGTGTAAGAGAAGATTCAAAGAGAAAGGCCACGCCCTACTCACCTATGATCTCCACGTACGCCGCGGGCACGAGCAGCGCCCGGTCGCCCCGCTCGACCTTCCACCAGTCCGCGTCTGCGTCGTCGACGACCGTGAACTCGTCGCCCGCAGTGAGCGACAGCTCCTCAGGCCCGTTCGCCTGGTAGTCGTACAGCGCGCGGCCGGGCTTCTCGGTGAACTCGGTCACGTAGCTGCTCGGCACCCAGCCGGCCTGGCCCGTCGGCAGTGTGCCGTACCACCACTGTCCGTCGGGGTCGCGCGCCGGGTTCGCGAGCATGATCGTGTTCTCCTCGAACGGGACGTCGCCGTCGAACGAGCTCTGGTACGTGTACAGCGTGCGCACACGCAGCGAGCGGCTCAGGTCGATGTCGTCCATGCTGGGGCCGTCCGAGACGGGCGCCTGCGCGGGCGACTGGGCCTCGGGGAACGAGCCGCCGACAGGCGTCGCAAAGTTCTCGTCCTCGTTCTGCTCCTCGGTCGGAGGGAGCGTGACCGTCTCGCCGTACGACTGCGCGGGGTTCGAGGCGTCAGCAGCGAGGCCGGCGTACCAGTCAGTCGACTGTCGGTGGTCGTGGCGGGGAACAAAGTCGTCCTCGACGGGCTCAGCAGTAGGAGCCATGGAAGGAGCAGAGGGAGGAGACGGGGGAGGAATCGGCACAGAGGTGATGTGGTCCGGGACGTCGTTGCCGCCAATGACCGCACCGGTGACCGCGGGGCCACTGCGGTCGACGGTCTCAGTCTTGCGCAGCTTGGCACCGCCCTGGATCGACGACAGAAGCGCAGACATACCGCCACCGGAGGGGGCTCCGCCACCAAGCTTCTGCAGCGCAGCAGGAGGCGGGGCCTTGGGCGCGGGAGGAGCACCATCGGTCGAGCCCGAGCGCGAGGGGCCTCCAGTGATGTTGCCGAACAGAGCCGACGCGAGGGCGCCGCGCTTGTCACGTGAGTAGTCGAACTCGTCGTCGCTGCTGTCCGACTCGTTCTGGTCCTTCTCCTGGATGACGTCCCAGTCGTCGTCGGGGGGAGGAGCCGAGTTCACGCGAGCAGGCGCAAACGAGGGCTGAGGAGGCGGGGGAGGGGGTGCGACGGGAGCCGGAGGCGGCGAGGGCTCACGGGCGACAGGCTCCGGCGACTTGGGCGCGGGGGGAGCGGGAGGGGCAGGAGGAGCCGGGGGCGCGGCCGCGGGCGTCGAGGCAGCCGAGCCACCCGCAGGAGGGGGACGGAAGAAGGGGTTGAAGCCCGAAGTCGGCTTGACAGGCGACACGGGTCCGCTGTCACCAGTCGACTGCTTGCGGTGGAACGGGTTGTGCGAGCCGGTGCCAGGGGCGGGGAACCCGGGAGACTTGGGAGCCTCGTGGGGCTGGGGCGTGGAGGCGGCCGAGCGAGCCTTGCGGGCGTTGAGCAGCTCCTCCTCCTTCCGCCTCTCCTCCTCCTCTTCCTCCTGCATGCGCTTCAGGCGCTCTCTCCTCTCAGCCATCTTCTTCTGGTGCGCCTCCTCCTGCCTGCGGAGCTCGGCCTGCTCGGGGTCCTCCTCGTCGGGGGTCGAGACCTTGACGGCGGGAGGGGCCGGGGGCGGAGGCGGGGCAGCAGCGCGCGGAGTGGGCGCGGGGGGCGGGGCCTTGGCGCGCGGTGCGGGCGGGGGAGGTCCAGGCTTCTTGGAAGGCTTGGGAGGCGGAGGCGCATTCGCAGGAGGAGTGTCGGGAGCACCGCCGCTAGCACTGGCGATACGCTGGCGGCGAGCCTCCTCACGCGCCTTCTGCTCCTCGTCGGCGCGCTTGGCCTTCTCCTCGGCCTCCTTCTTCTCCTGGGCGAGGCGCTCCTCGGTGTCGTCGGCCGCGGAGTCCTCAGCGGGGCCAGTGTCGATGCCGAGAGCACGCATACGCTCCTGGATACGACGCTGGGCCTGCTCCTTGATCGAAAGCTTGGGCTTGGGCGAGGCAGCCGGGGGAGGCGGGGTGGGCGCAGCGGCTGGAGCCTCCTTTTTGGGTGCAGGCGACACGGGACGCTTCGAGTCGCGGTCGCGGTCGTCGCGGCGGTCGAGTCCGTTGCGATCCCTGTCGTCGCGGCGGTCGCGCGAGCTGTCACGGCGGCGGTCGTAGTCGCGGTCGCGGTCATATTCGCGGTCGCGGTCACGATCCCGACCGTAGTCGCGGTCCCGGTCACGGTAGTCGCGGTCGCGCGAGGAGTCACGGCGGTAGCGGTCGCGGGACGAGTCGCGGCGACGGTCGTAGTCGTCGTAGCGGTCGCGGCTGCGGTCCCGGCTTCGGTCCCTGCCGCTGTCGCGGCGGTCGTAGGATCCGCGAAGCCAGTCCTCGCGGTCGCGGTCGTCGAAGCGACCGTGGGTTTCGTTCCGTCGGTCGCGGGCGCGCGCACCGGCGCGCTCCTCCATGCGCTTCTCGTCCTCTCGGCGCTTCTGCTTGCGCTCCAGCTCGGGGAGCTTCTCGTGCATGAGGTACATCATCTCGCGCTCGAGCTTGCGGCGCTCCTCGTCCTTCTCGTGCGTGCGGCGTCCCTTGGAGACGTACTCGAGGTCCTCCTTGATGCGGCGGACCTTGTACTTGATGTCCTCGATCTCCTCCTCGAGCTGCTCGTCCTCCTCGGTCTTGCGATCGCGCTCCTTGCCCGCCTTGTCGAGCATGGTGGAGGTGTTCTCGAGCTGCCGGCGCAGGTCCGAGATCTCGGCCGACGGGTCCTCGCCCTCATAGCGCACAGCCTTGCGGTCGAGGTGCCGCGAAGAGGAGCGGTAGCCGCCAGAGGACGTGTCGTCGTGCTTGTAGACCTTGGCGTCCTTGGACTGGGGGCCCGAGACTCCGTACACGGGCGATGCATCCTGGGAGCGGGTGGTCGCCTCGTGCTTGAGGAGGTCCTTCATGAAGTTGACAGTCGTGTCAATGTCGCGCATCGACGCAGGCACGAGCTCGGGGGGTAGCTGGTCAGGGATCGTGTTGCCATGGAGCGCACGGTAGATGAGGCCCATGGCGACGTGGAACTCGGGGAGGTTGAGCTTTCCGCGGTTGTTCGAGTCGGCGAGGTTCCAAATCTTCATGAGGTCCTCCTGTCCGAGGCCAGACTGGCCGAACACCTCGCGGGCCATGTCGCCAGTGAGGAAACCGTCGCCCTTGGTGTCCCAAGCGCGGAAGATCTGGTCATAGTCCTTCTTCTCCTGGCGCGAGAGGGCCCAGGGGATCTTGGGTGTGTTGACACTGGGGTTCTGGATGAGGCTCTGGAACGTCTGGGTGAGCGGCTGCTGCTGCTGGCCGCCGAACTGGGGCACGCCGCCGGAGTAGGGCTGTGAGATTAGCGAGCTGTCACTTGTCACGTCGGCTTTCGGGTAGCTCACTTGTGACATGTTGCTGGGCATGAAGGTCTGCATCATGGCCTGAAGACGAGGGTCATGAACACCAGTCGGCTGCGCGCGAAGGCCTCCCATGCCAGTCGGCTGGGACATGAGGCCGCCGCCGCCCATGCCCATCCCAGTGGGCTGCGACATCATGCCCCCCCTTCCAGTCGGCTGAGACATCATCCCACCGCCTCCGCCCGGGAATCCGGTGGGCTGCGACGACAGTCCGCCCTGGAAGCTTCCTTGGCGCTGGGGGCCGCCGCCGCCAAAGGACCCCGGTGGCGGGGGAGCGTTGAGGAAGGCGTACTGGTTGTTGCCGGAGCCCGAGTTGGTAGCGCGGAGCCCGCCCATGCCGGTCGGCGCGGACGACATGCCGCCCATGCCGCCCATGCCCATGCCACCCATGCCGGGCATGCCTGTCTGCTGGGCCTGCATGCCGGGCATGCCCGTCTGCATGGGGCGCTGCTGCTGGGCCTGCCCGAAACCGGTCGGCTGGGTCTGCATGAAGCTCGGCTGTTGCTGGCCGCCCATGCCGCCCGCCTGGAATCCGCCGCCGCCGTAGCCGAACTGCTGTTGCTGAGACCACTGGTTTGGCTGCATCGTGGGGGTGGCGCGATGCCCAGTGGTGTGGTTGTCGGAAGGGATACAAAGGAGTGAGGGAGATAAAGAATGGAGGATGAGAAGAAGCGGTGCGGTGACGCTGTGATGGAGTCGCCCTACCAGCGAGCACTTGGGCACTCGGAGGCGCCTGGGTGAGGGATGACGAGGAGCCCGGGGTGGAGACCTCGGCTCCAGCAACGCGATTGGCTGCTGGGCGAGAACGGATCATTTCAGGGACCTGTGCACGCGACGATCGCATGTTGCCTTGCTGCGCGCGGTATGGTCACGTGACTAGGCGATCGAGACGGATACTTCCGCTTCGCACCTCTGCACGTGATCTGGTGTCCACGCGAACATAGCGTGGACAAGAACGTATCTGGATGAGCGTGAGAGAGTAAGTATTTTTCGGGTGAGGCACGGCTGGTTAGTCGGATCTCGGGCGGGCCATAGCTGAGAAGGGTGGGTGGGCATCAGACCTGCGGCCAGCATGAGGCTTACCATCCCTCTCTGAGCACGAAGGGGCAGGCGAGTGAGCTACTGTCAATCAACAGGAACTGGGGTTATTGGCAGATCCCACGAAGATCGCACAGGATCGACGACGGATCTACATGTGTAGCTTGGCGATGGTTAAAAACAGAAGTCCGAAACTGGCCCGGGTGGGAAAGAGCTTGTGTCCGAAACTGGTCCGACGAAGGACGCCGATGAGTAGGCTGCGATATGACAGCCGCGGCGTGCGTGCCAAGCTCCGGGGTGCCTTGCGCCGGATCAACGCAGGCCCGGTCCGGCATCGGAGACGGGAGCAGTGGGAGCAATGTCACAGGCGGGGAGCGGATATCCGCGGGCGACGACGACGACGACGACGGA
The DNA here is from genome assembly GCA_023630055.1 of Trichosporon sp. PB005A. Classification (NCBI taxonomy): domain Eukaryota; kingdom Fungi; phylum Basidiomycota; class Tremellomycetes; order Trichosporonales; family Trichosporonaceae; genus Trichosporon; species Trichosporon sp. PB005A. The sequence continues at coordinate 653,947 of JAMALZ010000012.1, forward strand.
CAATCTCACTGCACTCCGGTGGTGGCATCGTGGTGCACTAGCATCGTGCGACGGCGTGCCACTTGGGCAGAGGCCCGGAGGCCAGAGGGAAGTGTGCTGGACGTGCCGGGCGCCGCAGCGTGTAGCGAACAGCGTCCGGTTTAGTCTTGGCGAGGTAAGCGTTCCAGTGAATTGATTGGACAGCGGCAGGCACAGGGGGCCTCGGCGCTCGGTGTGGAGGTCAGGGCGGCGCTCAGCGGAGAGGGAGGTATGTCCGCATGGTCCGGGAGAGTGAGACCAAGTCCGCTGTCGTCCGCGATCCGGGTATCCGGCTCGTCGCAACGAGCAACCTGACATGGAAGTGAGGAACGACCGAGGTTGATCTGACGAACATAGGTCGCCTAAGCCGAGGGACGCAGCGGATGCTCAGGGGTCTTGGCACCCCTGCGTCCAGGACCGCAAGCACCGCGTGAGGACTAGAATAGATACTCCGGGTGAGGATGAAGCTGACAGTCGACGCGGCGCCGGCGGTGGCTGCGAGTGGACGACGCTGAGAGCTGAGCGATGACGGAGCCGGGGCCGCATGGGGTTTCGACGCTAGCAGATGAGGCGTCCGGCGGCAATGGCAACCGGTTCAGGGTCCCGTCCCAGGGTTTATCCCGAGTTTAGCCTGCCTGGCCTGCCAAGGAGCAGCGGGCACGGCGGGCAGTGCGCGAGCGCGCAGGAGCCATAGCGCCAGAGCAAGAGCGTGTGTGCCTCCAGAGGGTGCCTTGAGTGAGACCGACGGCGGCACTCGAGTGGTGTGCATCGTGACCAGGCGTGAGTCGTGCGATGCACGCGGGCCGCCGGCCAGCGCGGCCAGCGCGGTCACCCCGGCCACGGCCAGTCAGGTATCAGATAATCTCAGATAGAAATCAGGTACTCGACAGACCCTGCCCGCGTCGACTAGCGTTGTTTGCCAATCCTTAATCGGATTCGGACTCATTTTGATCTGTGGCGGGTTAGCCGATCCATCCTCCATTCCTCTGCTTCTCCACATTTGCCAAAGCCACCTTGCATTTGCGCCTTGCGGGCAAGCACATTGGCCTCCCGCTCTTCCAATGGAGATCTCTCGAGGTCAAATCCCTCCACTCACGTAGCGAGGACCACACCATGTGGATCCGCTAGTGGGGGCGAGGGTGACACTGACAGCCTCACCTGCGGCGGACTATGCTCCGGGGGTGACGCCGTAAATATGTCTTCCTCTCGTCGTATGCCCCCTCGACGACGATCTCGCGCATTCCACATCCTAAAGCCCATGAGAGACAGTCCGATGGCGGAACCGTAGCACCGGCATAGGGCTCGGCGCCAGGTGACACAGCTGAGATGAATGGCGATCTGGTGGCGGACGCAGCACCGCCGGGAATGCGAGAAGGGGGCCAGGAGGGCGAGCAACTCTGCCTCTCAACGACGGCGAGACAGTGTCCATGTCAGCCAGACGATGCCGAGCCTGCCGGGAACAACGCTCGCCATTTTGCGAAGTCATGAGAGTTGTCGCCCGGCTCGAAACGAGGGCGGGACGCATCAGTGAAGGCTCGGTACGGGGCAGAAGCAGATTGCGGCACGAGATCCCATACGAGATCCACCAGGTGTACACGACAGGACATCGTATACGCGACGCCAGCAAGTGCGGGGAGGGGGAGACGCCGTTTTGAACGCTGCATATCGTACAATCTAGTAGTCGTGTGTCGTTACGTGTAGCTGTGCCACGCAGAGGGCGGACGGGGCCAATGAGGCGCGAGCGTTGCGGCATGAGGCAATAAAATTAGCTGCGAGCAGCCTGCATGCACAGGGATCGTGCGATCACATGTGCATGCGACCTCGAGGTTGGCGTGCAAGCCTCCCCGACACCGAGGCTTGAGCACCACGCACGGAGCTTGCAGTACCCGGTGCTGCCCATGATGCTCGCATCTCGCGGCGTGGCCCTCGGCCCACGGCCCCGGCACCAACGTTGCAAGGTTCCGCCGAGCCCTGCTTTCGCTCTCGTCCTGATCCGTCGATGGCTTAGCAGCCTCTCATTCAGCTGCACGTTCGCACCTCCCCCCGCCCCCCACTCTGCCATTCACTCGACCATCCCTCACCACCAACCCTCTTTCTCTCCCGCGGGCAACATGCACGCCCGTCAGTCACCAGACGATCTTCTTGGATGGTCGGATGTTGAATGGGAGTAGAGACGAAGCGAGGGAGGGTTGATGATTCGGAGAGTCACACGTTCAAAGTTGGGATGTGGTCCGGCTGGTCGGAAAGTGGTAGGATCTAGAAAGAAGAGCGAGCCTGACAATGGGCGAGCCAAGCTAGAAGAAGTAGCTGGGACGAAGATGAGGCATGGGATGCAAAGACGATACGGAGAGGGCGGAGAGGGCAGGGTGGGAGGTGGGAGATTGAGTGGCCCTGGGTGGGAGAGCAGTGATGGTCGTCGTGGTCCGTGGATGTCGGCTGATCCTGGCAGAATGCGCGAGGGGACAGTCGGGGGGTCCGATGGCGGACGGCACGGTACGGTGCGCGCTGAGTGTGTCTGGCATGAGTCATCATGAGCAGGCGCCGGCCCTGAGCCGACCGAAGCGACCACCCTGGGAGAGCCTGGCTGGGCTGGCTGGGCTGGCTGGGCTGGCTGGGCTGGCTGCCTGGCTGCCTGGCTGCCCAGAGGCAGGCGGCGGGACCCTGAGCGCTGGGCAGGACCCTGGAGGTATGCTGGACATAGCCGTGAGCGAAAATACACTCGCTCGCTCGCGCGCGACACGAGCACGACCCAAATCAGATATTAAGCCATCGCTTTGTTGACCTCCACCCGCTGCCCCCTATCCGATCCACAGATCACTCGATGGTCCGCCGACGCCGACCAGCGACTGCTACCACCCACCACCGTCGCCGCATGTCCTTCTGCGACCGACCCCGGCCCCTCGCTCCATAACACACGCTCCTTATTTATAACCTCGCCCCTCGCCCTAGCCAGCACCGGCCCCGCCCAAGACACCGCCCGCCAACTCGTCTCTAGACGCCGCCACCGCTGCCGCACTCCCAACCCACGCAGACCAGTCCGCCAAAATCGCCGCCCACCAGCGTCTCGAGTCCAACCCAAGCCAGGACGTCAGGACACCCGCCCTCCCACTCCCCAGCTACCTAGGCAGTCCCCTGCCCCCAGACACCGTGTCGTACACCGTCTCCACTCACCCGTTCCAGCCGTTATCGCTCTTGCCCGCCATGAACGCTGTGACTGGCGGCATTCCAAAACCTCCCGCGTAAGTGCACCGCTGGTGGGCCTTCCCTGCCCCGCCCCATGTCTTCTTTTGCAACAGTCCAGCTGACGCTTTCCCAGTAAGGTCTCCTGCCTTGCATGCAGAGCCGCAAAGGTGAGTCCGGAACTAGCGTCCGCCCAGCCGGGGTCCCGCATTCCCTCCATACTGACGTCTTCAGCGGAAATGTCTGACCCCCGACGCCTTCACCGTGTGCAAGCGCTGCATCGACAACAACCTGCAGTGCGAGTACAAGAAGCACCGCCGCGGAAGGCGAAAAAAGGATGCCTCCGGCGCCCCCATCGACACCGACCTCTCCGGGAGGATTGTCGGATCCATCGGATCTCGCCCGGCTCCCAGGGTGTCGAGTGGCACCACCCGCCAATTCCACGACCACGACTCGACTCGTCACAGCTCCCACAGCCCGTACGGCCGTGACCTCGACCACGAGCTCGAGCCGTACCGCCACTCCCCCTCGGTCACGACGACGACCGTCACCCCCATCGCCATGACGGAGGAGCAGGTCATGAGCACGCAGCACGGCATCCAGTTTTCCCACGTCGTGCCGATACAGGGGGAGCACACCACCTACGCCCTTCCTCCTCCCAACATGACCACAGCCTCTCCCATCCATGCCAACATTGCGCAGGAGTTCTGCCCGGACCCCGTCATGAGCGGCCTGATCAGCGAGAGCGATGCGTTCGAGATGTTCGAATTGTGAGTCTTCAGCGCTCTTACGTACCACCCGGATACGCCCGACTGACGTCAGCTACTTTGGACACGTCAACGTCACGGTCGCTGTGCTTGACCCGGTTCTGCACACTGCGACGTTCTGCCGCGAAAAGTCGCCCCTTCTGTTCACCGCCGTGCTGACCGTTACCGCCAAGATCCTCAAGCCCAAGGCCTACTCGTCCTGTCTGTTGATCGCGAACAAGCTCGTCGGCCAGGCAGTCGAGTATGGTGTGTCCACGATCGAGGTCGTGCAGGCGCTGATCATCCTCCAGCACTGGAAGAAGGCGGATGACGGCAGCAGCTGGCGCAAGCTCGGCTACGCCATCCGCATGGCGCAGGAGCTCCGCCTCAACCACCGTGCACCGCGCCCCCTGCCTGCCAACGAAAAGCAGGCGCGCCAGGTGCTGAACAGGGAGCGCTGCTGGCTTAACCTGGTCGTCGCAGACTACCACCTGGCAATGCACCACTCGCTGCCCCGCATGCTGAACAACGACGACCTCGAGGACCCCTACGAGTGGCAGGTGGACCACCCACATCTGCCCGTGCCCGGTGACCACCTGTTCGCGCCGTGGATCACCTTCTCCCGCCTCTGCCGCCTGTACGCGGACATGCTGGCGAGCATGTCTGGCAACCACGCGAATCTGCGCAGCCTGCACTGGCTCGAGATGGAGTGGAAGCGGTGGCGGAAACGCTGGCTGGAGCGCGACTGCGACTTCCTTCCTCAGCAAATCGCCATGATCAAGATGTGCTCGGCGCTCCTGCACTTCCACATCTGCGAGTACCGCCTGCTGTTTTGCGCGCGCTACCAGGCGAAGAGCGAGGGCGACGTTGTCGACACGACGCAGCCGAACAGCCTGTCGTACGCGTTCGCGCAGTGCAGCGACACGGCGCTCGGCGTGCTCGAGGTGTTCGAGAACGACTTTGTGCGCAACGGGTACCTGCCGTTCTGCTTCAACCTGGCGTGGGTCGCGACGGCGATTGCGTCGGTGTGGCTGGTCAAGAACATCCAGAGCATGGACCAGGTCGACCGGGTGCGCATCATCCGCGTGCTGAAGCAGGCGGAGGAGAGCACGCTGAGCGCGTCGCTGTCGTCGGACGACATGGCGGCGTACACGCACCGCCTGCTGAAGCACCTGCTGGGCACGATCAAGCCCGAGTGGCACATGCAGGCGTCGCAGCCGGGCAGCACGCTCAACATCTCGCCGCCGGGCGTCAACCTGCAGCTGGCGTCGTCACCGGGCCACATGTGGACCATGCCGAGCACGACGCAGATGATCCAGGACAACCTGTGGAACCCGACGAACCCGAGCACGAACCCGTTCGAGGACTACCAGACGCAGCTGCAGCAGACGAACAGCAACGACTCGCTCGCGCAGGCGAGCATCCACGCCGGCGGCCACAGCGGCAGCGGCGACATGCCCAACTTCCCGACCGACATGCTGTTCCCGGCGGCGGACGACGACATCTGGAAGCTCCTGTTCCCTCTGTGATCACACAGCAATACAAATACCAATAATCCAACCTCTTACCCTCGGAACTCCCCGTTCTCCGTATACCCACACCCTAGGCTTCAGGCCGGCTCTGGAGTTGAGAAAAGCGAATCAAAAGTAGCAAAGTGTATCCTCCTGTAGCCCTAGTATAATCCATAATTCATAGACGTCACGAAATTATCACAGCAGCAAGAAAAAAATATGTACGAGTGTAACGAGGTGGCATACGTCGAGCGAGCAGGTGCAGCAGTGGCGAGGGAGGTATGCGGGGCCAGTGTGGCTGGCCCGTGTGAGTCGAGCGACTTGAGCAGCGAGTCGAATGCGGGTGAACGCAGTTCTTCCTCAGTTCATCCTTGTGGCACGAGCAGCGTGCCCCTCCTCTGGCAGTCCAGGGGGGCAGCGTAAGCCCTGGAGGCTGCGTGCAGCGTGCGGTCGTGGCGGCCAGAGGGCAGAGAGACAGGGCGCCTGAGCGCCATGGCTGGGCTCGTGGCGTGTGGCGTCGGAAGAGGGGCGCCAGTGACGTGCCGGCGCTGGGCTCGGGGCCGAGCCGCCAGCGAGCCGCCAGCGGAGCGTGCGGCGGGCCAGTCGCGGCCACGGGCCCTCGGACGACGCCGACGCCGTCGGGCGAATGGGGCGCGCGCGCGCACGTGCTGGACTCGATGGAGGGCGCAAGGCGCACCGCGCACCGCTGCACACTGGTCCCTTCACACTCACAGACCCAGGCCACACAGATCAGCAGCCTGTGGGGCTGGGGACCGAGCACGGGGCTCGGCCTCCTGCGCTCGAGCCTAGCACGACGGCGCCAGCGCAGGCGCATGCAGGCGCGGAGGGACGGAGGGTGCAGCGGCACAGAGGCAGAGGCAGAGGCGAGGCGGACAACGGCCGGGTCACTCGGCAAACCGGCCTGCCTTCCGCCGGAACCGGCGCCCGGCCCGGACGCCCGGTATTGCCCTCCGGCCCAGCGCGCCAGCGCGGAACCCCGGCGGCCCCCCGCTCGGGCTGGCACGGTAGGCCGGCGGGCGCCCAAATGCGCAGCACATGGCGAGCGGCAGGTCCCCTGTTCCTCCTGCGCGCATGGCCCCTGTTCCCGCCTTCTCCTCCTGCTCGCCCACCCACCCACCACCCCAGCGACCCCGGGCCCTGCCCGAACCTCCCCCACCTCGGCCCCTCCTCGGGCCTCGGCGTCCTAGATCCGAGATCTGGCGAGGGCCCTGCCGCCGTGACTGCTGTGACTGCTGATGAGCCGTGGCGGCGCGATTGGAAATGCCCCGCAGCCACGCGCCACGACACCTCGACTCAATGCGGCGCCGCTGTGCTCCAGCACGGCCACCTGCGCTGCACTGCGTCAAGAGTCGCCACGACCTGGGCGCTGCCTTTGTGCTATTCCCGGCCTCTGCCGTCCGACACGCCTCCGCGCCGTATCGCACGCCCCCCTCTTGCCGACGACAGTGGTGCGTGACCTTGGACCAAAACTCCAGAAAAACACGGGTCGTCGCCACACGTCCACCACTGGCCGCCGAACTGCCCCCGCTCACCCGCACACCCCACGTTCATATCCTGGCAACCCCCCAGCAGCCCAGAAACGCCGCAGAAGCCCGGGAAGAGCCCAAAAAGGTCACGACGGGGATCGAACCCGCAATCTCCTGATGTACTTGAATCCCCGAGATGACCTCAGGTATCGAGTCGTAGTCAGACGCCTTGCCATTGGGCCACGCGACCGATGCTGGGCACGCTCGGCGCGCAGACGCGGCGGGCGCGGCGCCGGGGCGAGGGGCACGTGCTGTGGCTTGGGCAGTCGACGGCTCGTGAGGACGCGTGAGAGGGCTGGGACCGAGGGTGGAGACGGGAGAGAGTCGGACACGTAAACACGTCCACCAGCGAGGAGCGCGTCCTTGCACGTCTACCCCCGGCCGCATAGCTCTGCCCCATCTAGAAGCCTTGGATGTGGCCAGGGAAATGACAGCGCCCGAATCGCGCCCCCACCCGTAAGCTCATGCCCTTCCTTCCCCAAGTGGCACCCAGCAAGGTCTTCCCTCCTTCCCCCTCCCTTCTCCCCGTCGCCCGAGCCGATTCCAAAAGCTCCAGCCCGCCCGCAGACAGCCAAAAGGTCACGACGGGGATCGAACCCGCAATCTCCTGATTACTCTGATCCCCGACATGACCTCGGAGACGGAGTCGTAGTCAGACGCCTTGCCATTGGGCCACGCGACCAATGGAGGAGGGCAAGAGAGCCAACGCCACGCCGACGGCGGCACCGGGGCGAGGCGGCGTGGATGTGGAGATGTCAAATCTATTGGCCGAGTGGGCGCTGTCTTCTTCTTCAGGGAGTGGCCATAATTGACAGCTGTGGACGAGGTGGAAAATAGGACGAGAGACGTGAATCTTGAGGTGCGGCTGAGCACCACGGTCATCAAGCGTCAGTCTTTAGTAACATTTCGAGGCCCGCGGCACGCTTGGGAGTACCGGCCTGCGTCCCAAGCGGCTCAACGACTCCCGCACTGTTGCTGCTCGAAGAAGCCGGCTTTGACCCCCGGTTCTTCAGCCTGTCGCCTTCTGCCAGGTGCACGGCCACTCGCGGGCTTCTGAACACCGCACGTCGCCCGGTCGCACGACCTTCGGCGCCTCGGGGCGCCGCCGGACGCGAGCGTGCACCGCAGGAGGCTGTCGTGCCCCTTCCCGTTCGTATAACGGCTAGTATGCTCGCTTGTCATTACGTAACTTGACCGCGGGAGATCGGAGTTCGATTCTCCGACGGGAAGCACAACGACGCCGAAGAGCGTTACCTTTTGGTGTTTTGGAGGTTGAAGAGTGGTGGACGGGCGGGTGGTAGGCTACGGGCGTATGACGGGGTCGGGATGCGGTTCGGGGGAGGCTGTATAAGGCAGGCAGGCGTGAGGTTCGCCATGCTCGTGAGGGAGTGGCTGTGCTCGTGGCTCTGATGGCAGAAGAAATCATGACCTCAGCTTTCGAGGCTGGTAGTGTGGTACAAGACCCGCGGGAGCTTGGACAACCTGTTGTGAAAATCCGCCAAAAATATCGACTGTGCCACACTTCGTCTGCGCCCCTCCACCACATTCCGCTCCACCTCCTCTTCCTCTCGACAACGGCCCACATCGTCCTCTCACCCCTCCAGCGTCTTTGTCGCGCTTGCACACGCTCAAAAAGGTCACGACGGGGATCGAACCCGCAATCTCCTGATGTACCGGAGCTCCGAGATGACCTCGAAGCCATGAGTCGTAGTCAGACGCCTTGCCATTGGGCCACGCGACCAATGAAGACTGCGCTCGCGCCAAGGAGACGCCGGCGGGCGCGCGGGTGCGAGTGCCGACGCATGCCGAGTGGCTGTCCCTCGGAACTTGGAGGAGGGAGTGGGGTCTTCGGAGAGGCCGAGGATGCGCCGCGGGTCGGAGGTGGGAGAGCGGGAGACGGGCGCAGCGGAATCGGAGCAAGGTTTGAAACAGTTGCCCCTCCGCTGCGCCCCTAACTGCGCCCTCCTCCACCACTTGCGCTACTCACCAAAAGTTATGTCCGACTTCCACTCGTTTCTCCCTTGCAAGCGCTCGTTCACAGCGAGCGCCTTCAAAAAGGTCACGACGGGGATCGAACCCGCAATCTCCTGATAAACTAGCGAATCGTAGTCAGACACCTTGCCATTGGGCCACGCGACCGGTTGAGAGTTGGAGAGAGCAGCTAGTTTAAGAAGGCCCAGCAGACCATGCCTCCATGTTGGGAATTGTGACCGCTAGACAAAAGGGAGATCGATTCCTATTAGAACGCTGAGTTGCTAAATCCCAACACTCCCCTCAATGAGGGGTTCTGATAGTGAACAGCTGCTCCGTTTTTGTGCTGCCCATCTTTTGTTAGCTGCCCTACTGACGTGGGGTTCCCCAGGCCACGCTCCCCTGGTTGTGGAACCAGGGTCGAACGCCAGACCCATGGGGCCAGATAGATGTGACTCTTAATCTGTTAGAAACTTCAGCTCGTTGTGCCGCTGGGTCGATGACCTGGCTAGCAGAGCGTGGTAACTGCAAATTGGAGATGGTGATTCATGCACGCCAGAGCGCCGTTTATATATCTACAAGCAGCCCGGGGGCTGCGGCGCACGCCGAGGGTTGCAGCTGCGCCGAGAAGTGAGCTGAATAAGCGATAGATTCAGAACAAAAGAAGTGGAGACTAAGGTTGCAACGAGGTGGTCGTTTGATGAGGCCATCGAACGACTGGCATCAGGTCACGTGATTTCCAACAGTTGGGATTTAGCAACTCAGCGTTCTAATAGGAATCGATCTCCCTTTTGTCTAGCGGTCACAATTCCCAACAGATTAAGAGTCACAGGCCTCTACCGCATCACAGGAGCATCGTTCCTTTGCGTAAGACCTATCCTCTACACGAGATCCTTCACACTTTACCACACCGTTCAGCATCCCGTCAACTGGCGATTCCGCCTCCCGACTACTCTGCTCCTACGGCTCCACCGACCACTCGTCGACGACCTCCAAGCCCAGGCCCCGGTCCTGGCATCTCGATCTCGTCAGCGCTAGCCGATCCACGGCAGCTCAAGCCCGGAGTCACCTCTTCCGGCACCGGACAATAAGCCCAAACCACTTGGCAGTCCAGCGACTTCTATTGTCCGCGGCTGAAGCTTCCCGTAGCTCAGCTCAAGCCCGACTCTACCACGACTCGGCAGAAGCCCGCGACAGCCTTGTCACGGCAGATCTCGACTTGCACAATAAGCCCGGCTCCTGGTGACCCGGCATCTGCAGTTTAGGACCCGACCAGTCTCGGCATCGATCTGACGACCGTAAGCCCGATCCGCTCGGCCACTCGTCTCTCCGCTCCACAGCAAGAAAGCCCTGCACAACCTTGCAGGCACGTTCAACAGCACGAAACCCGGCATCACCGCCACTGGTATCAACAACACCGTTCTGCCACTACCACGTGCTACCCCTCTCTGCTACGCGCCCTTGGCTGTTCCGTCTTGTTTCACCTTCACGTACCACGTGTCTAGCTTTCCCACGATCGCCTGCAACACGCCGTCTGCCACCTACGACGTCTCAAGTCAACCATGTCTGGCACAACCTCGATCCCTTCCTGGGCCGATCTCAAGGACCACGTCCCCAAGCTCACGTCTACCAATGACTATGAACGCTGGGAGCACGCCGTCCGCGTCTATTGCCTTGGCAAGGATGTGCTGGAGCACATCACGGACTTCACCCTTGACCCGTACCGCAAGTCGTATCAGCCCCACACCAACGCCGACGCTTATCCCGAGGGCTACATAGCCGGGATCTCGTCTCCGAAGGGGCAGGACATTGCGCAGCACATCATCCGGGAGATCGTAACCGACGAACTTCCCGAGGGCGCCAACGCTGCCGCCATAACCGCCGCTATCAATGCCTTTGGCGCCCAGCGTACGATCACGGACGAACAACTCACCAAGTGGTCCGTCTGGGCACGTCGCGAGCGCCTCGCTCGCACCATCCTCCTCTCCACCATCGCTGAGGACATCGTGATCGACTACGAGCGCCTCCCGACGGCCCGTTTCATCTACCGAGCTGTCGAGTCACGTTTCAAGACACACAACCCTGAGAGGGTCTCTCTCCTCCAACGTGAGCTTCACAGCCAGTATCTGCCACGCGGAGCTACTGCCGAAGACGCCAACACGTTCTACGAGAAGTTTGTGCACATCTACGCTCAACTCTCCCGCCTCCAAGTCGAAGTCAGTGACGAGGACAAGGTTGCCAACATCCTTGGCGCCGTCCCGACTGAGTGGGCGATTCTCCTCCGTTCCCAGTGGTCCACTGAGCCCATCAAGAACTGGTCCCGCTTCACCTCCACGTTCTCCACCTTCGTCGAGTCAATCCGAGCCACTGAAGAGCGAGAGCTCAACGGTTCTGTCAACTCGGCCAGGGGCGCACCTGCCACCCGTCTCACGTCAGCCTCCACCAAGGGTGACAAGCCGAAGAAGAAGTGCAAGAACCATCCTAACGCCACTTCTCACGACACCAAGGACTGTCGTATCACCAAGAAGAAGGCCAAGGAGAAGGAGAAGCAGAAGGAGAAGGAGAAAGAGAAGAAGAAGAAGGAGAAGGAGAAGGAGAAGTCCGCCTCCGTTGCCGCCACCTCTGTGGACGCCGACGGCTTCTTCAGCGGCTTCACAGCCTCGAACCCGACTTCTTTGGACTTTGACGGGTTCGCCGCCGCGACCTGCTCGTCCGACTGCGACTCCGAGAGCTCCGATGACTCCGACAGCGACTGCACATCTGATGACGACATCGAGGAGATCCCCCGAGCCAAGACCAGGTTCCTGCTCGACTCAGGCGCCACCCACCACATCGTGGGCAACAAGAACATCCTCCACGACGTGCGCCGCATGCGCCAGCCTCTGAGGATCCAACTCGCGGGCACCAAGTACGCCCTCATGATCACCTGGGCCGGTTCCATCTCATTCCTTGATGACCAGGGTACCTGCCACACAATCCGAAACATCCTCTACTCTGAGGACACGACGGACAACATGCTGTCGGTCCAGAACCTTCTGGAGGACGGCTGGCAGACCGACATGGAGTCCAGACAGCTCAGGAAGGACCGTGTCACGTTCGACATCCACAACAAGTACTCCGGCAATCGGATCGGCGTGGATCTCGTCATCACTCTGCCCGGTCACCTGGCTGCAACCTCCGATACAGCTCCAGGCAAAGTGACGCTGCTCCACAGGCTTCACAACCGGTACGGCCACCTCGGAAACCCGACGATCCTGCGTTGTGTCAAGCACGGGCTCATCCCCGACATCACTTTGGAGGAACTGAAGGACGACCCGTTTGACATGACCCACTGCAAGTCTTGCATCATCAACAAGACTACCAAGGTCGCTCGCAAGGGCCCTTCCAACCGTGGATTCTCTGCCGACCGCGAGTACGTCCACGTGGACCTCAAGTTCATGACGGAGACCAAGCCCCAGCAGCACCGGTACTGGTTGGCCTTTGTGGCTGACTACACCGGATACCGCCTGGCGATCCCTCTCAAGAACAAGTCCGACGCCACTCACACGATCATCACCCATATCCGGCGCCTCCAGAGGCAGGCGAACGTGAAGGTCACCGTTATCCGGAGCGACAAGGGCACCGAGTTCGTCACCGGCAACCTGAAGGAGTTCTGCCGTGATGAGGGCATCATCCATCAAGACGGCCTTGTCGCCACCGCCGAGCTCAACGGCGTGGCTGAACGCCACAACCGCTACGTCACGGAGCTGTGCCGCGTCCTCCTTGCCGAGACAAAGCTGAGTCAAGTGTACTGGCCGTACGTCACTCAGCACGTCAACGATCTGATCAACATGACGACCATGTTTGATGACAAGATCACCGTTTATGAGCGGTACTACGGCCGCCAGCCTCACCTGGACAGGGTGCTTCCCTTCGGCATCCGAGTGTTCGTCCAGAAGAAAGCCTCAACGGAGATTCCGAACCTCAAGAGGCAGCGTGCCGTCCCAGCCAGGGTGTTGAGGAGCCTGACCGATCAACCTGGTTGGCTGGTCCTACTCGAGGACGGCACTGTCGAGCACGTTTTTGACGCCTGGGTCTTCAAGGGCGGCCGCCCCGGCGGCAAACTGCGCTCTTTCGCGACTTTCGAGTACGACAACGATCCCGCCAAGGACAGGGACGAGACACACGATGAGTTAGTCTCTCCTTCAGCGGTTGATGAAACCGCCACGGGCGCCACTGCCAGTCTTGATGCCGTCATCAAGGACGACGACCTCGATACCGAGCCTGTCGCCGTGCCATCCACTTCCCCTCACGCCCTAGACGAGCACGAGGGCTGCCTAGCGTCCGTCGCCGCTGAGGAGGTCGCCTTTGGTGACCCCGTCACCGCCAAGGAGGCACTGTCCGGCCCTGATCGCCAGAAGTGGGCTGAGGCCATGCAGGCTGAACTCGACAACCTCAACGGCAAGGGCACTTGGACCTGCTCTGACCTTCCTCCCGGCAGGAAGCCCGTCACCGCCAAGTGGGTCTTCAAGCGCAAGCGCGACGCCTCCGGCGTCATCACCAAGTTCAAGGCCCGCCTTGTCGCCCGAGGCTTCTCTCAGGTGCCTGGCATCGACTTTGAGGAGACTTTTGCACCCGTCTCACGCCTTGCAAGCCTGCGTTTCATCCTCGTGTACGCCGCTACCATGAAGCAACACCTTAGACAGATCGATGTCGAGGGAGCGTACCTGAACGGCCCTCTACAAGAGGAGATCTACCTCTCGCCGCCGCCCGGAGTCCAGACCGCCTCAGGCAACAGCCTCCGCCTCCACAAGGCCCTCTACGGCCTCAAGCAGTCGGGGCGCGCCTGGTGGCTCGAGCTCAGCCGTGTTTTGAACAAGTACGGCTTCAAGCGCTGCTCTGGCGAGTGGGGACTTTACAGCAAGTGGACCAAACAGGGTCCTATCATCTTGCTCACCTACGTCGACGACATCCTCATCTGCAGCCCCAAGAGGGAGCACGCAGACTCCGCCGTCAAGTACCTCGCCGAGCACTGGACCATCACCGACATGGGGGAGCCGAACCAGATGTTATCAATGAAGATCGAGCGCGATCTCAAGGATGACGTCATCTACCTCTCCTCTACCAACTACATCGAGCAGATGGCCAGCAAGTTTGGCGTTATCAACCACCGCGCGGGCAAGACCTCTCCTCTGCCCGCAACAGGGGAGCTCACCGGTCTCGTCGGGACTGAAGAGACCAAGCTGAACACTGTAGAGCATCGTACCTACCGTCAGCTGATCGGCACCCTTCTCTGGATTGGCATGTCCACCCGCTGTGACATTGCCTTTGCAGCCTCGCTCCTGGGACGTGCCTCACACGCCCCCACGGCTCTCGCCATGGAGCTCGCGAAGCGCGCGCTCGCCTTCGCCTATCACACTCGTTTCACACGCCAGAAACTGGGCGGAAACGACGTTGATCACCTCCGAGTGATGGTCGACTCCGATTTTGCTGGTGATGCCGATACTCGGCGCTCAACCACCGGCTATGTCGCCCTCCTCTTTGGTACGCCAGTCTCCTGGTGCTCACGCCGCCAGGGGAGCGTCGCTACTTCCACCACTGCCGCTGAATACGTCGCCGTTTCTGAGGCCGTGAAGGAAGTCATGTGGTTACGTCAGCTCTTCAAGGAATTGAAGATCCACCATTGGGCCCTACACGAGCCCGTCAACCTCGCCGTCGACAACCAGGCTGCCATCCGCATCGCTGAGAAGCCCGTGAGCTTCCCCCTGGCCAAGCACATCGACGTCCGGCACCATTTTGTGCGCGAGGAGGTTGAGTTAGGCAAGATCGCCTTAACGTACGTGAAGACTGGCGAGCAGCACGCCGACGTCTTCACCAAGGCCCTTCCAGGGCCTGTCCACGCCTTCCACACCAAGGCCCTCGGCCTGGTTCCTGCTGAGAAGGACGCCGTCGCCGAAGATCCAGCCGAAAGCTGAACATCGACTCCGTCGAGGGGAGTGTTGGAAATCACGTGACCTGATGCCAGTCGTTCGATGGCCTCATCAAACGACCACCTCGTTGCAACCTTAGTCTCCACTTCTTTTGTTCTGAATCTATCGCTTATTCAGCTCACTTCTCGGCGCAGCTGCAACCCTCGGCGTGCGCCGCAGCCCCCGGGCTGCTTGTAGATATATAAACGGCGCTCTGGCGTGCATGAATCACCATCTCCAATTTGCAGTTACCACGCTCTGCTAGCCAGGTCATCGACCCAGCGGCACAACGAGCTGAAGTTTCTAACACCTCCATGACGCCGCCCCTGCCTTGCTGTAGACAATGCCGTTCTGCTCGTGAGCTATGAAACTACAATATGCTAGCTTGCCTTCGTGAAAGCGTTCAGCTTTGCTGAATTCCGAGGGCGGGTTAGGGATAAGCCAGCGCACTGCAGGTTCGTTTCTTTCGTACACAAGGAGCCCGCCTGGCGTCCGTCCCCGGGTGTATGGCCGAGAGGATGAGTACCGTGTCAGGCGTCGGCAACGCTTTGGTGTCTCGGCTCCGCTGCGGTAGGCAAGAGCTATGCCATCTGGAGGTTAGCTACATCGGGGTACTGGCAGCCAGGCATACTCTGATGGGAAGCGAGAGCACAAGGGAGTGCACCTATGTGTCAGCTCTCGCCTTGACGCAAGGAAGCTGCGCCCTACGCACAACCCAATAGCTGTTGAGCGTCTGTGAGAATGTGGGCGCCAGCGTAATCGTACGCTGTTCAGTAAACCACACCCCAGAGCTGGAAGCTCACACTACAAGCCAGCTGCACGGCGCACGCGGCAAACGCCTGCACAGTGAGTTCGCTCCAGACATGTCTGCCTGAGAAACATCCTGCGGCGTTGTGTTGGTGTTAGCTCGAGGATTGCTGGATACTGTAAGCCGCCCCTTCTGAATCGGGTCAGCTTGGTCTATCGCCCGGTAAGCTCACCCTTTAATCCCTCGTAGACGACACGCACCAAGCAACGCGGCAGCGCGCTTGACAGTCAGCGAAGTGGCGAGACAGACATGAGCAACCACCTGTCAGTCAAGCCGACGGCGATGGAGGTGTCGCCTGAGCTACCGGCACTCCCTCGCTGAGTATGGAGCCGGGCAGGCGCACAGCTTTTCGGAGGGCTACAGCGCCAGCTAACTCGGGCCTTGAAGAGCACGCACACTGTCGCAAGCCCGCGGCTACCAGTGAACGGGATCCGGGTCAGCGGAGTCAACGTGGCGCATCCGATGACGACGGTGACCTGTGACAAGGGCATGCTGTCGATGGCTGGCGTCAGCTGGAACCCTGGAGAGTCATCCAGCTACTTATGGTTGTGCTGCGCTTACCGGAGAACCTCGTAGTACGTCCAGCTATAACAGAGCTGACAACAGAGGAAGTGAGAGTCATCGCGGTACGTGTCAGTGTGTCAGTCTCGATGATCGTCGCGGGATCAAGTCAGTGCGCCCCGTGGCACTTTGCTGTATCCAGAAACCCTTGGTTGCATGTTCGTAATTACAGATCGCTAAACTTCAGTCTCTTACACTAGACGCCTTTTCTACTTCAGACCCGCTGCGCCTTTTAGAGCTTGCAGCAGGCCTTGTCCTTGCCCTCGTTGACGGGGGCGTTGTCCTCGACGGCCTCGCTGGCGACCTTGAAGAGGGTGCTCTGGTTGAACGCCTGGGTCGAGGGCGGGACGTCGACGGCGGGGTTGCGTCCGAAGAAGTCGAACGGCTTGAGCGAGATCATGTGCGACTCGACGGGCATGACGGGGTAGTCCTCGACGCGGGGGTTGTGGGTGAGGCCGAGGGTGTGCCAGACGACGATGTCCTCGTTGTCCGTCTTGTCGCCGCGGCCGACGAACGTGCGCATGCCCTGCGCGTTGCCGTACGACTGGTTCGTGTACTTGCCGCCGGCGTAGTACTCGCCGTCGCGGTACTTGGTGACGTAGACGTGGTGCTCGCCGAACTCGGCGCGCGCGTACTGCACGCTGTCCGGGTGCGCGAGCATGAGCTGGCTCGCGGCCGGCACGAGCTTGTAGCCGACCGGGCGGCCCGAGACGGGGTTCGTCACGTTCGGGTTGACAATCTTGAACACACGGTTCTTGTGCGGCGCCGCGTCCGCGCCGCCGCTGCGCGTGATCGGCGTCTTCTCGACCGTGTAGCCCACGCCCCACTTGTTGTTCGCGGGCGGGTTCTTCGCGTCGTACGGCATCGGCACAGAGTCCTCCTGCACCACCGTGTTGGCGTGCCCGTCGACGGCAGGGTCGATGCGCACGCTGAACAGGTGCTGGTGGTTCGTGCCGAGCGTGCCGGTCGAGACGACGTTGCCGTAGGGCGAAAGCTCGCCGGGGACGATGGCGGCGGTGGAGAGGATACCGGTCGCACGGATCTCGAGGTGGACCGCGGCAGCCTGGTCGAAGCGCCAGTTGAAGATGTACTCGTAGTTCGCGACCGTGAGGATCGTCTGGAGGATCAGGATGCGCGAACGAGTGACGGCAGGCTTGCCGGTGCGGTAGTTGGTGTGCTTCCATCCGATGCCGTCGTCCTGCTCGTGGATGCACACGACGCCCTCGAGCGTCTGCGTGTCACCCTTGACGTCGAGGTGGTCAAAGTCGAGGTAGTGGATCTCGCCGAGGCAGTCGCATCCGAGCTTGAGCTCGTTGGCGGTGAGACCCGCTCCGATGTCTCCGAGGTCGAACGCCTGCTTGCGGTGGAAGGGCGCACGGGGGTCGCCGTAGGGGACAGTCATGTCCGAGACGGACAGGCGGTGGAAAGTCTTGCGGCCGTCGTAGCGGATGTCGGAGATGACGAGACCCTCGCGGTAGTTGAAGCCGATGTGCATGCTCCACTTCTGCCAGCGGAGAACGCGGCCCTCAAGCGAGAACGAAGCGCCCTCGGGCTGGATGACGCGGTAAGGGTTCAGGTCCTGGCGGAGCTGGGTGCCGGAGGCGACGAGGAGGTCGGGGTCGTACTCGTTGCTCTCGTACAGGTGCCACGGGAAGGGCTCCTTGAGGTCGAGGAACGTCTTCTCGCCGGTGCCGAAGATGGGGGTCCAGTCGATGCGGACGAGCGAGAAGTCGTCCGAGCTCATGACAGGGACGAGCGGGAGAGGCGCGCTGTAGTGGCACGAGTCGGGGCTGCCGTTCATGTTGGCGTAGACCATGAAGGGCGTGTAGCGGTTCTTGCGCTCAAAGTCGTCGGCGCCGTAGATCCATCCGTCGGCGACAACCTTCCAGTGCTTGGGGAGCTTGAGCTTGTCGATCGCGGCGAGGAACTCGGGGTGCTTCAGGAGGGCCTCCTCAGCAGCGAGCATCTCGGCCATGTCGGGGGGAACGTGCAGGTCGGTCGGGCACTCGACAGCGCGCTCGACCTTGGCCTCGCCGTCGAGCGAGACGTAGAACTCGTACCAGCTGGTGCTGTCCGGGCGCTTGACACCGGCAAGGCACTCGGCGCGCCTGGGCAGGCGCTGGACGGGGAGGCCGGCGTGCCAGCGGTCAAGCCAGGGGGCGAGGACGGCCTTCGGCGGGTCGATCAGCTGGATGCTCTTGAACCAGTAGCGGTGCTCGCCCTTCTCGTTGGCGTCGATGTACTTCTTGATCGCGTTGGTCGCGGCGCGGACCTCCTCCTTGGAGACCGGGTCGAGGGGGTGGTAGCCCTGCGTGCTCTTCGCGGCCTTGGGGCCGCCAGCTCCGCTGATGGACATGCCGGCAGTAGCGGCCGACAGAGAGGCGCTCTTCGTCATTGTGGTTCGCTAAGTTGGAGTGGTGGTGAAGAGAGCGAGTGTGGGGAAAACGCAACTGTGGTGCGGGGGTCTGCCTTATGTAGCTTTTCGGATCGTGTGGGGTGCAGTCAGCTGTCGCCGGGATCTGAGTGGGCAAGCTTGAGGTACGTGTGCATGCGAAGCCGGAACCGTCATGTGGGCATGTGGTGCGGGGACGGACAGGGGACGTGGGGGCGATCAAGGACCGATCGCGCGAAACCCGAGCTTCGGCCAAGGATGATTGGTGCCGCCAGACTTATCGATAGGCGGGGGCAGAGCGTCGCGGTTGGTGCGCAGGCGTGCGACCGAAGCCAGAAGCTTAGAGTCGAGCGTGCGCTGAGCCTCGTATCACGCGAAACTCGTGGCGAGAATCTGCCAGCCGGCCTAGACGAGAGCCGCGTATCAGAGGGCCCGTAGTCACCCTTCATCTTGGATGTCCCGAGGTAGTACCGCGCTTGGGGTGCAAGGCGGCCCCTGTGAGCCTGCATTCGTCGCCGTGTTGCTGGCGCCGCGATAGCCGCAATCTGCACGTCCAGTCGCAAGGCCCGCCGCACGTTTTCACAGCGCTCCACCCTGTGCCTCCCCCGCTTTTCCCCCAATCGCTGAGCACATTCCACTCGGCGTCACCCGACCCCGGACCTCGGCTGACCCTAAGTTCGCCTCACCCGAAGTTCGCATCGGACCCCGCACATCACGTGCAGTACTCCTCAGTGGAGAAGGAGCCTGCACTCCGTCTACACTCGCTTCACCCGAGCTCGCTAGCATATCTCCCATCGAGTTATCGCTCGAGATATCGGTTGTACCGACGAGATACTGGATTGCACGGCAAGACAACACCTGCAGTGGTGGGCGCTGCCGTGGCCACGACAGCGGGATCGGGAAATGTTCACCGAGATCAGGCTGTTGGGTCTCACACGCTGCTCTGATAACTATCTGTACATCCCCTGCTTACGGCTATCGAGTATCTTACACTCTGCTGTATGTCTGTCTATATCCCTGTGACTAACCGATAATCGCTGGCCGGCCGATCTCAATTGCGACCTCACGCCAGTTCGAGCTCTCGTCGTCATACCCCTGGTCAATACGCTTCCACATCTCCTCGATGATCTCGCGCGATACCTCAAGCTCGTGGCAGCACTGATACGCGAACGTCTTCATGACGCCTCGCGCAACGTTTCGCTTGTCAAGATCCAGCAGCACGGAGCAGGCGACGATCAGACTCCAGTTCAGGAACTCGACCTTGTCGCCGACCTCGATACAGAGCTCGAGGATCGCCGATGCGCTCGACTGCACGTCGGCATCGTCGCGGCCGCGCTTCTGCATGTCGCGCAAAAGGATGATCTGCATTCCGTGCCAGAGCGTCATCGAGCCGATCATCGTGCGCGGCGCCAGGTAGCGTGCAGGCGCCTCCGACCGCCACGTCGACATCTCGACCTGCACGTTCGACAGCTGGCGCGACAGCTCCATGCGTTCCATCGCCGCCGGGCTGTGCAGCGACACGGCGGGGTCGAGTTCGTTCAGTGGTCGGTAGTGCGCTTCGAACTTGCGCCAACGCGAGTACAGCGTCAGAACGGTGGCGGCCAACCGTACCATCGATCGGTCGAATCCGACCAATGACTCGAGACTCTCCCACTGCGGTCAGCCACAAACGCCTCATTGCGCTCCAGGCCCGCAAGCCACTCACCTCGCGATCCGTCGAGCCTGTCGTTCCGAGGAGCTCCCACCACGACGAATCCTGGTCCAGCACTGTTGGCGGGTCGCCCGTCGAAAAGCACGACAGCAGGTCGTGCATGACAGCGTGCTCGATAAGGTATCGGCGCGCGGGCGGTGGAGGCTTGATACCGTCCAAAAACGCATCGACACCCCGTCGGCTATGCAGACGCCAGTCGCGCCCGAACAGCAGATTCCCGGCGCCACCGCGGTGTGCAATAGCCGCCTTGGCATATCGCAGCGGCTCTCGCCAGGAAACATTCGCGGCCAGAATCTTCTGTCAGCTCTGGATTGCGAGAAGAAGCTTACGTCGTTGTCCACGATCATGAGACTTGCCGCAAGGAAGGCGTCGTGTCCCAGCTCCCCCGGAGTTCTGCGAGCTTGCCGCAAGAGGCCGAGGGCGGTGTGCCGATACCGTTTCGAAAGTTCGAGAGTGTGTTCCGCCTCGCTGGACCTGGCCGCAGCTTCGAAGAAGCTCAAGTGGGTCGCTCCAATGGCAAGCATCGAGTATTTCAGGGCGCTCACGCTCAGTGGTGCTTCCCCAGATGGGAACAGGAACATCGGAGCGAGGTGCTCGATCCATGGGTTGTGGTCTTCGTCGATGACGGTAATGCTGAGCGCATAGCTGAACGCATGCGCGAGACACTTCAGATCCTCTGCCTCGGGGAATGCCAGGCTGAGAAACTCTGGCGGCGAGATGTTGGGGTTGTTGAAGTAGTTGCCCATCTTCGTCTTGCGGAACAGCGCATGCACCATCTCCAGCGGCTGGACCGAGTCGAGCAGCCGTCTGCGGTCTGCGCGCGGGGGCAGGTGGCTCGACGAGTTGTGGAACGGACCTTGGTCGTGTGAGGGACCGGCCTGGCTGAGCTGGTCAATCTGGTTGAGTGGCGGGGAAGGTGTCTGGCGCGGAGGAAGGAAGGTCTCCTGGTACGCAGCCGCAGTCGCAGCCATGTTGGACGGGCGGTTGTGCCTACTGCCGAGGGCGGCATCGACGGCCTTGGGGTCAAACGCCTTCTTGACGGGGTAGACGCATTGCGCCGAGTAGTTGATGCAGCGGCGGCATTCCGGTCGTTCTAGAGTTGTGAGCTTGACAGTCAAGAACGGGAGGCTTACCGAGGTCACACTTGATGCGGCGTGCACGACAGACGAGGCAGCCGTTTCGCGAGCGGGTGCGCTTCGCGGCCGGAGGGGCGGAGCTTGAGCTGGGCTGTTGGGAGGATGCAGGTTCCGGGTCGCGCTTTGGCGGAGAGTTGGGCGAGGTGGAGGACATGGGATGGAGAGATTGACCAGACGGCCAAGAGGCGATTGTAGCGAGATAATGATCAAGGACAAGGGGAAAAGAGGATGTTGACCAAAAGTCGGGGCGCCAGAAGTCGGTCAGGGGGCGGGTGGAGGCCAAAGACAAGGACAGGCTCGAGTAGACGTCACGAGGATCACCCGAGGCCCCAGGCCCCAGGCCGCGGTCGCGGTCGCGGTGCGTGGCCCGTGCACCAGAAATGGCATCAGAAGCTTAGGCGACCATACGACAGCTTCGCTCTATGGCCACCAGCCCGCAGCCGCTGCCGCCAAACGCCAGATCCGCCAGGCGCCAGCGCCAGCGCCCCCACCCCACCCGCTTGTGACTTGCCCGACCGCATCTCCAGGTGGAGGCGCAGAGGCAGCGAGGCCGGTCCTGGTGCCTCGGCCTCGGTTCCCTCGCCTAAATCGAGCTCCGGCGTCTATTCACCTCTGCCCTGGGTCTCTCACCCTCGGGTCCTCGGATCATCTATGCTTTTCATTCGATCGTTGCACCGTTTCATATCGTCCATTTGACCTCGCTGGCTGTTGTTGCCAACGTCGCCGTCCCGCCGAGCGCGGACCTTGACCGACTGGTCCATAAAAAGCCTCGTCTCGACCGTCGACGGGGCACACTCCACGTCGTCCCTCTGCCCTCAGCTCTCCCTTTGTACCCGATTGACCGAGCCCACTGGCCACACACAGGGTGGGTGCTTCAAGGACTGCCGCGACTGCGGATCGCTCTGCATCGGTTCAACCCACCAACCATAGTTTGTCTGCATCTTCGATGCTCAACTGATGCCTAAATACTTATCCTGGTCGCGACCCAGGCTTCACGTCCGATGACCAAGGCTTTTCGCAATCGCGCCAACTGTCGCAGTGCGTCGAACGGCGTTGGGTGGCTACACCAGCATTCTCAGCGCTGCTGGTGAATGGGCTGGACACTTCCAGCCGACCCCTCAGCCTTGGTACTTTGACCCTCCGCTTCATTGACTCAAGAAGCTCTGACGATCTGATACCGTTGACGCCAGCATTGACGCTTCGCCGCGGGGCGCTGAAACAGAGACAGCGAGAACAATGCTGGGGCGTCGGCGAGAAGCGAGCTAGCTGCCGGTGGAGCCATGGCGCGCGCCCCCATGGTCTGATCCCGTCACGGCCACATCAGAGATACCCTCCTCGCCTTCCTCATTGCTTCCACGTCAACTCTTCCCTAGCTTCTGATCATTATCCATCACGATCTTTCTTGCTTCAGCAGTCTCCTGCGCTGTCGTTTCGTCCAAAGCTCGTAGCCGCCTTCGATGTGCTGGCTGTGTCGCGATTTCTAGCGACCAGCACCCATTAGCCACCAGATCGAAACACCGCGCAAGACTCGCGACCTTCCTCTGCCTCTGTCTGACCTCATTTCATCTTTACGCTGCCCGGCCGCTGCAGATCAGGTGAGTGGCACAGATGCCAAAGGGAGGAAGCTGGCGGGAGTGGTATACTTCCTTCCCGCAGATCGCTCCGTGAGGAGAGGAGGAGCGCTGCTGACAGACCAGTTTCACTCACAGCCTGTCGCAGCGCAGCATGGTGAGTCTTTCGCGAAGCTAACGCACAGCCAGCCAGGAGGGCATCCCACTTCTGAAGTCCGGACAGGCGAAATTGGGGGGCCTGGTACTTGTTCTTCGCGGCCCCGACAATTCTCAACCGGTCGCGTGGCCCAATGGCAAGGCGTCTGACTACGATTTTCGGAGTTATCAGGAGATTGCGGGTTCGATCCCCGTCGTGACCTTTTTGCGCTGCTTCCTGCTCCCCGCGCGTACTTGCGAGAGCTGGAGACGAATGGAGACTGTGGAGAAAGCGCAGGCCCGTGAGTGAAGCGGAATCGGTAGCAGCGCGCGATGTGGAGGGCATCGGATGCTTTTAACGTTTAGCGCTGCGCCCCCACACGCCCGTCACCCCGTCCCGCTACCATCCCACCCTCTTCTCTTTCAGACCGCAGCGTCGCAACTTCGCCCTCTCATCGCACGGAGCGCTCAAGATCGCTGCTTTGAACGCTGCCACGTGCGCTCGCACCCGGCGCCGCGCCGCCGTGTCCCGCTCGCTCGCAGAGTTTTCATCGGTCGCGTGGCCCAATGGCAAGGCGTCTGACTACGACTCGATACCTAAGATCATCTCGGGGACTCAAGTACATCAGGAGATTGCGGGTTCGATCCCCGTCGTGACCTTTTTGACTCTGCTCGATGCGCGCGGGACTGGGATAGTGGTGAGGGAACTGTGGAGATCGAGTTTTCGACGAACCTGCGAAGAGTGGGATGGCATGTGGCGTGAGTCCATGGTTTTGACGGTTTTGCGGCGCGCCTGATTTTCAGACGCGTGGTCGAGGTCTACCGCTTAAGCTACCCTGCGGAACATCTGCCCTGGTCGTCTGGCGCATGCAGATTGGGCTCTGCCTCTGCACATCCCATGGCCGCTCGTGACCCGCCGCAACGCAATCTGTGTTCGCCCCTACGGTCACACCCACACGTACGCTCGTGCAAGTGTGGAGAGGCATGTATCGGTCAGGCGCCCTCTCACTAGCGGCCGTCTCGTTCGTTCACAATGTATAGAACAGCAGTAGCCGATGCACCGAGACCTTAACGGACGGTGTCGGCGACCAACGCTCAATACGTGATTCCCGTCTGATCGCAGAAATGATTGCCTGCCGATCGCAACTCGGCTTGTTGTCCCCGCGCTGCACAATGCACGGCGCGGTTTGATCGGCCCGCGACGCCATCTTAGCATTGTCGGTAACTCCCAGCAGCTGTCCGTCACTTTGTGTGCAGCTCGTCGTGCGACTTTTGTTCCTGGCTTTCGCAACGTCGCCACCAGCACACCACCAAATGTGCGCTCGCTGTGTGTTCACCCCTCCCACGTCACCTGTCGCTCCCATGGTGAGCCAGAGGGGTGGGGGTACATATTGCGCTGGCGTGGCCGCTCATCCGCTCATCATTCACCTCCCACACTCACCGACCGCTGACTCTGACGACACCATCATTGTCACGCCACCACCGATCAACCCGGTCGAGCAACCCTAGTCGCTACAACGATCTTCAACCCGGTTGCCGCGCCCCTGGTGCGGACTTTCGACCATGACCAAGGTCGGTGCTCCGGCCGAAACTGGGCCTCAGTCGCCCGTGTTCATTCCGTTCCCGCCCCGCAAGGTCTTCTTCTGTCGCCGCAACCCGCCAGAGCCCTGGCGCAAGACGTCGCTGCTCTTCCACGCCCTCCTGAGGATAAGCAGCTACAGTGAGGCGCAGAGGCGACTCGAGGCTCGAGACAAACGGCGAGACCAGAAGTTCGCGCAGAGTGGAGGACAGTGGCAGGCCACGTCCCACTACACTGCCGGGCTGGGCCTCGCCGAGGCGTTCGCCAGCAAGTCGGCACCCTCACCGACACTCTGCCCCGCACCCACGGTCATCGCTGGGTCTCCCATTGCTCCCTCTGAGACTTCCTACCCTTCGCCGCCCGCCACGACGGACGCGTTCGAAGCATTGCCTGCGGCAAGCAGCGACGCCGATGTCGATTTCGACCAGTTCTTCGACTGGAAAGGCGCTGGGGAGGAAGACGGGACCTTCGCCACGCATGGCGCGGTCAGTATCGCTGCCGAGCCCGACGAGAACATGGACACGGAGGACGAGACCTACAAGGAGCTCATGGCGATTGCCGACCGTATGCTTGCGGAGGACGACACTCCAGAGCCCGAGCCCGAGCCTGAGGAGGCGGCAGACCCATACGCGTGTCCTGCCGACGTCGACTACCCCAACGCTGCGGAAGTCCTGAGCGGTCTCGCCAACGCTCCTGCCGACAGCGCAATGAACTCCTGCGCGGATGACATCCCTCCCATCGACGTCGACATGCACCATGCCAACGCGGCCCCCACTGCTGCCCTCACCGATAGCACCGACGCCCTCTTCGACAGCATCCTTGCCGACCTCGGCGAGCCAACCTGTGCTGCTATCACAGGGGACGACAAGACGCGCACCGCCGAGCATGGACCGGAGGAAGTCATGGGGGACAGCATCGAAGCTCTCCCGGCCGAGGACACAGCCACCTCCTGTGACGGCGCTTCGGCTTGCGACACCCTCTTTGCCTGTGTTAACAACGTGACGGGCACCCCAGCGCTTAACGTCGTGGACATCAGCACCCTAGACGCCTACGCCGACTTCCTCACTGGCAGTTTGCCGGTCGACTTCATGAACCACACTGTGGACTGCACCGCGGACACCCTCACCGATACGGTTTCGGATAGCACCGTTGACAACTTTACAGATTGCATCCCGGACTGGATCCTCAATGCCACCGCGGACAACACCTCTGGAGACGCCGCATTCAACACTCCGAGCAGCACCACGCCCGACACTTCAGACAACACCGCAGACGACACTATAAACGACACAGTAGACGGCACTTCGGACAGCACTCCAGACAGCACTTCGGACAGCACTTCAGACAACACCACGGGCAACACCTCAGATGACATATCGAGCTGCATCACACACAAGGCCGCGAGCAGCAGCAGCACCACGCACGACTCCACCATGCACAGCACCACCACGGACAACACCGCGAACGACACTGATCCGGACGGCACCACCACGAACGACGCCGGCACGGACGTCACCACCACGGAAGGCACCCCCGCGGACACCATCCCCGACGACGCCTCAGACAGCACTGCAAACATTGGGCCGGGCATCAACCGCGACCGCGATGTCGAAGACCCGACCAGCAGCACCCCTCCACCGGGCACCTATGGCAGCACCAGCGAGGGTGTTACAGCCAGCACCTCGAGTGACACCGCGGCAAAGGCGGAGGTCAGTACAGAAAGCACCGCAAGCGGCGATGCTGGTTCCACCGCGGGTGGCGGCGAGGTTTGCGACGAATCCCACGGCGCGAACGGGATCAAGGGCGGCAGTTCGGGCGCCGAGGGCTCCGAGGGCTCCAATTCGAGTGATGTCTCTGGCGACCACTCAGGCTACAGCTCGAACGACAGTGCAGACCATGGCAGCGACAGCTCAGACCGCAGCTCAGAACAGCCTCATGACCCCGAGGACGTCACGGAGGCTGAGCTGCAGGAGCTCATGAACGCCAAGGGTTTGGGCGACGACCCTTCAGAGGTAACGTTGGCCGCGTTCATTCCGGTCCGGGTCCTCCGGAGGCTGCACAAGGCGCTCGGCGGGCGCAAGGAGCTCTCAACACATGCACTCGTGCGTGTCTGGGCGGACCGCCTGCGCACATGGGTGGTTCCTGGGGGGAGGCGGGAGTTCTTCGAGACAACCGGCAAGCGGCGCCACGTGCCGAACAAGAACGGCGTGATCGGCTGGACGAGCCCAGCGCAGCCTTCCTACGCCACTTTGCCCATCAAGAGGCTGAAGCGACCTGTCACGAGGAAGTTAGAGGGAACTGTCTCGGTACCGTTGACTCGCGACGAGATGGCAGCGGAGAAGGAGAGGCTGACCGAGAACTGGAGAACTGGTGAGCGCCCCAGGAAGAGGAAGCGCGGCCTGCGTTCGGTCATGGTCGCCGAAGACCAATGCGGCTCTCTCATCTCCGCCCGCTGGCCCGAGGACCCTCCCCAGAAGCGCTCTCGTGTCAGGTACGGCAGCGAGCCTCCAACGCCGTCCACCGGGATCTCGTCCGCGCCTCTGCCTCAGGACGGTGACGAGCGGGACGACGCAGTGGGGCATCTAGAGCAAGCCAAAGCGTTGCTGGTCGAGAACGAGAGCTCAGGCGAGGAGTCGGACGACGAGAGCGAGGAAGACGCGGCACTGGCAGTGCAACGCGCTGCGGAGAGCCACGCAGTGATCGTTCTGCGGTCGGAAGAGGAGACGTTCGGCACGCTCACGAGCGCGCTGCGCGAGAAGAGCAGTGTCGAGAAAGATATGGAGGAAGTCAACGAAGCGCTCAACGAGTTCGAGCAGTGTCGAACCTGGAACGGGATCTGTCAGGCTCTGGAGTCGCCTGTTCCTACCTCCCTCCCAGACGCAGACCGTCGAAGCCGATCCGCCTCTTGTCTGCCAGTCACTGTCATGTCTACGGCTGGCACCTCTTACATCCCCGATGCCGCGGCTGGAAGCCCCACTAGTTGTAACAACGTAAGCAAGAACCAGCCGAAGAAGTTCAAGACCAAGCCAGCGAAGAACCACAGGCCCAGACCGGAGAAGAGGACCGCGAAGCGCTCGCAGGAGGCGCTGGAGTCTGCGGCCTTAGCTCTGCGCCGGCGTACGACCGCGTTAGGCCACACGATGCGCCAGGTCATGCGAGGCGCAGGCCCCGAGTTTCCGAGCCTCAAGAAGAGCATAGTCGCCGCCATCCGTACCGGCAGGAAGCCTCCGTGCCCTCAATACGTGCCCGTCCACAAACCCGAGGTCCTACCTGCGGCGGCTACCGAGGACCGCCCTGACCACAGCCCGCCCCAGATCCCTACCGAGAGTCGATTCCACCCCTACCACGCCCCCGAAGAGAGGCGACGCCGACGCTCCCCATCACCCGCCGAGAACCGCCCCGTCTCCCGATTTGCCCAGCCTGGTGGGCTCTTGGCCGCGAATGGTGGCAACCTGAAGGGTGTCGCCAAGATGTCGCGCCGCCTGAGGCGCGCCTCACCACCTGTACTCGAACTGTAACAATCACCAGCAACACGAGAGCCTCTGGAAGGCTCATTAAGAACACTGCATCAGCGCATCCGAAGACAAAGTGTATCGATTAGAAGAAGCATTGCAACAGCAAACACCGCATCATTTCACGCAACACAGCATGAGGCACAAGGACAATCATATCATCACGCAAGCATATCATAGTCAGCACAGAGAACAACATCACAGCCAGTAGTTCATCATTAAACGCATCAGGACCATAGAATGTAATGCATCGCTCCTCAGAGACGCTCCGTATCAGTGTCGCAATATTGGCAAGAATGCCACAGTCTCCCGCCACCAGCACTGGAGCCTCGGTGGGCCGGCGATATATTCGCAAATGCCGCTGGGCGAAACTGCCAGATTTGGTTCCGCTTTGCGGGGCTGATTTGCCTCCGTCGTGTGGGGTATCTCGAAATCCAAACTGCTACGAGACTATCTCTTACACCTCAACCCACACCACCACCACCAAAAAACAGACAAAATGGGCGAGCCTCTCGTTTTCAAGGGATCCCTTGCCGGCCACGCCGGCTGGGTTACTGCCATCGCTACCTCCAGCGAGAACCCCGACATGATCCTCACCGCTTCGCGTGGTACGTACGAGATTTGGCGCGCGGGAGAGCCGCGAGCCCAATTTTTCGGAGCAGTGAAGGAGCGTCCCGCTGACATCTCCCAGACAAGACCATCATCGTTTGGCAGCTCACCCGCGACGAGTCTTCTTTCGGTTTCCCCAAGAAGATCCTCCACGGCCACAACCACTTCGTCTCTGACGTCGTTATCTCGTCGGACGGCCAGTTCGCCCTCTCGTCCTCGTGGGACAAGACCCTCCGTCTCTGGGACCTGAACACCGGCCTTACCACCCGCAAGTTCGTCGGCCACACCGGTGACGTCCTCTCGTGAGTATTTTCTGCTGGAACTGGACAGGCTGCGCGGGCCAAACTGTCTGGGTGCGCATGGGCTTCTGCGCGGTTTTGCTGGACTTGGAGGAATTTCTGCGCTGCCCCGCTGTCATTGGCTCCCTGCATCTGGCCAGCAGTTTCGTCGAAATCTGTGAGCTTTCAGCTGACCAACAGGGTCTCGTTCTCCGCCGACAACCGCCAGATCGTCTCGGCCTCGCGTGACCGCACCATCAAGCTCTGGAACACCCTCGGCGAGTGCAAGTTCAACATCGTTGACGACGGCCACTCCGAGTGGGTCTCGTGCGTCCGCTTCTCGCCCAACCCCGTCATCCCCGTCATCGTTTCGGCCGGCTGGGACAAGGTCGTCAAGGTGAGTACCTGCAATGGTTGGGAAATGATGATTTGTAATATATTTGCTACTTCAGAGGGCTTGCCCGATGAGACAACACTATCCACCAAGATCTCTGATCCCCCATTGAACCAGCTTTCTTCGTCTGGTGCCTCAAGCTGACAGTAACAGGTCTGGGAGCTCTCCAAGTGCAAGCTCAAGACCAACCACTACGGCCACACCGGCTACATCAACACCCTCGCCGTCTCCCCCGACGGATCCCTCGCCGCTTCCGGTGGCAAGGACGGCATTGTCATGCTCTGGGACCTCAACGAGGGCAAGCACCTCTACTCGCTCGAGGCCGGTGACATCGTCAACTCGCTCGTCTTCTCGCCCAACCGCTACTGGCTCTGTGCCGCCACCGCCTCGTCGATCAAGATCTTCGACCTCGAGTCCAAGTCGATCGTCGACGACCTCAAGCCCGACTTCAACGAGCTGTCCGAGAAGGCCCGCAAGCCCGAGTGCGCCTCGCTCGCCTGGTCCGCCGACGGCCAGACCCTCTTCGGTGGCTACACCGACAACCTCATCCGCGTCTGGGCCGTTACCGTCTAAGACGTTCATCTGTAGTCATGCAGAGTTTGTGGTGGATAGACACTTGTTTGGGCAGGGGCAGTTTGGGCACCCCGAGCGACGCACCTCTAGACAGCAGTCGCTATGTATGAACACTCATCATCAGCACGAGATTGGTTTTCGGTTGTCAGATACGAGCAGGACAAGCAGCAAAGTGAGAGCGTCGAAGGATCCCGGTTTCTCTCGTGGTTATCGCCGGTAAATTGACCTGTGTCATGTATCTACTTATCTGCTATCCCAATACACGCTCGAGCTCTTCAACCGAGGCTGCATGCATGGTAGCTCGAGATCGAGACCGTTAAGGATGAGAAGGCTTCACTTTGCAGAGGCTGCAGATGAGAAATTTGCTTCCGCCCGACCAGATAACCGGCGGCGGGCCCGGAGTGGAGGTCACTGAGATTTTGGCCACCTGAGCTCACGAGACACGGTCAGTGTCAACATCCACCCCCGCGAGCAGTGACCGAGATGCCCCACAAGCGTGCGTATGGCAGCTTGAAGCTTGTCGTCATTAGCTAACATTTACAGGAGCGAAGAAGTCTGTCCGTGACGAAACGCGGAATAAGAAGTGAGTTCGTCGTCTTCCGTGGACTACAACCAGCGCCTCCACCTTGCTCTGGCCCCCTTGTGTGCGCTTTGTGCAGCACGTCTGGGACCGTGTTCTCACGAAGGCCGTACTCATGGAGTACCACGAGGTTGCTGAGGCAGGTGGTGGTGGAAAGATCAGGATGCTGGAAGCCTGGTTGCGGTGAGCTCAGCTGACAACCAGGGGTTACAACCTTGCGCCCTCCTCCGTGAAGGACGACACGCCGAAGGGCGCTCTGCGAATTTTGAACGCGGCCAAGGTCCAGGCGGCTTTCCGGAAGCAGGGACGCGTGACCTCGGAGGACACTGGCGAATACACTCTGAAGCGCAAGCGAGGCGAAGAGAAGAAGGCCGCGAAGGACGGCGAGGCGAAGTCTGAGCCCGCGAAGATCCGGACAGAGGCGGACAAGGACGCCGCGCGAGCCGCGAAGGCTGCCGGCGCCGAGGACGAGGGGAAGAAGAAGAAGGGCAAGCCGGAGATCCCCAAGATCGGGCCGAACGAGACGCTGGGCGAGTACAACCGGCGCGTCGAGGCGCTGATGCGCGGGAGCGTGAACAAGGCGATCAAGTCGGCCGAGGCGCTGAAAGGGCAACAGATCCAGGCGCTCAAGGCCGAGAAGGCGGCGCGGCGCGCGGCCGCGCAGGCGGGCCTGCCCCCGCCCAAGCCCGGCAGCTCGTTCACCGCCACGCCCCTCCCGGCGAGCAAGAAGCAGCCGTCGCCGTCGCCCGAGCCCGAGGAGCGCACGTTCGCCGAAGCGCCGCAGCGCCGCCGCCTCAACGACGTCGCGCTCGCGCCGCCCCAGCTCCCCAAGATGCGCCAGGCGAAGAAGACCCCGAGCGAGATCGGCAGCAAGATCCCGCTCAACGCAGGCCAGAAGCGCATCATGGAGGAGGAGCGCGAGCGCGTCATCAAGATGTACCGCGACATGAAGGCGAAGAAGGAGCAGGAGAAGAAGGCCGAGAAGGAGGAGAAGGAGGCCGAGAAGCGCAAGAAGAAGAAGGCGCGGAAGAGCACGTAGACGGCGAGTTTGTTGTAACCATATCACACATAGATGGCATCTCATACCATGTTCATCAAGAGCGGGCGTTGGGATCCGCTCCCAAGGCTAGGCAATCCTGAGCGATCATCAGCAGGTCGTTTTGAAGCTACGCCTTAAGCATCGAGAATCGATCACCCATTGCACAGGCTTCGCAATCATGGAAACCATCAGAGGCGCCGGTGTCAGTGACATCCGCAACGCCCAGGAACGACCGGGTTGCCTATCGCGGCTTAGCGGCGTCACGGTCCATCTGCGCCGATCCGCAATCTCATGTATTTGGGATCTCGTGTAACACGGCTTCATATGATACGTGATACAAATAAAATGCTGCTAGCAACCCCGCGACGACTTCGACGTTTGTTTACTCGAGCTGGTCGAGGTCGGCCTTCTTGTCGGCCTTGTCGCCCGACTTGTCAGCCTCGTCGAAGTTCTCAACAAGGTCGGGGATCTCGTCGTCGACCTCGCCGTCCTTCTTCTCGCCGCCGGCGGCCTGCTGGTTGAGCTGCGCCTGGCGGGCGGTGAGCGACTGGTACGACTCGGCGAGACGGCGGAGGTTCGCGAGCGAGTCGGGGCCGAGCTGGTTAAGGATGCCGGGGACGAGCTCGGTGAGCTCCTTGTTCTGGCCCGGGCCGTAGATGGCGAGCGTGTTCGAGGGGAGGGCGGCCTGGACGGCGACCTTGGGGGCACCGAAGTGAAGAACGTTGCCATCCTCCTTGAACATGTTGACCTCCTCAACACCGGCGATGGGGGTGACGCCGAGCTTCTTGAGGGCAGCCTGGAGCTTGCGGTCGTCGCCCTGCGTAGCGGTCACAGACTTCTTGACCTGCTTACGGCGGGGAGTACCCTTGCCGCCTGTTTGTTGAGAGCATTGAGAGGCAATGATGACCGAAAGAACGGAGGAACATGATGCACGGAAAAAAGTCGCGAGGCGATCATGGCGGTAGCGGGCGGAAGCACGAGCGAGTCAAAGAAAGCACGAAAGTCAGTGGCCGGGCTTCGTCAACAAGTCACGCGAACGCACCAATGCGGACCTGAGCCTGGAGCTTCGCGAGCTTCTCCTTGTCCATGATGATTACTGGCGGCTGCACAGTCGAAGACAGGCGAGAGCGGTTGATGAAAGACGGTTTGAAGATGACGTGGTGCCGGGGTCGGTTGCGAATGAGACCAGCAGGCACACGACGATCGTCCAGAAGACCAAGATCCAACAACAAATACCCAACGCGCGCACGTTCAGTTACGAGTCGTCGAAAAAAGTCGCGAGATCATACGTCCATCGGAGTGACAGGCCCAGCAGCGCAAGATGGAATGCGTTCGAAGGTCACACGAATACGGGTTCGTTTCATTGCAGATCGGGTCGAGGAAGCACAGCGTCAGCATATCATACTCGGGGCCACACCGGAACACGGGAAGTCGTCGCGCGCAGTCGGGGCTGATTGTCCGCTATTCCGCCGAGTCCGAGGTGCCGAGTCCGACTTACAGCGGGTCCGTTTTGATGGTAGGGAGGGGAGAGAGAGTGGTGGGTGGCTTCGGTTGAGCGACTTGCGACTTGGCTGCTGGCGAGTGTGGGCTGGCTGGGCTGGCACGCTGGCTGCTGGGCCCGGCGCAGTGTCGCGAGCTCATTGGAGACGCCCGTCACCTGTTCACGGCAATATCGCCGACCACGTGGGTGTGGCACTAGCGCGCTTGATTTCCCTCTCAATGCCCCCTCTCCTGCCCGATCGAGCACCGACGTCAACAACAACATTATTCGCATGCATCCTCCCTCTCTCTTCATCCTCTCATTCCCTCCTCCTCTTCACTCAACATTGCCCCACGCTTAGCTGCACGAATTTCTGCGTGCACTTCCCTCTCTGCTTGCCTCATTCTCTTGTCTTCTTGCGCGCCCCCCGCCCCCCCTCACACCGTTTCCCTGCTCTCCCGTCCACTCGACTAGGACCATACCCCCTGACAGCTGGCCACGGGGCCAATCGGTCACCTTCAACAACACGCCACCATGTTTATGCCCCAGTCCCAGCCTCACCACAGTCGCTCCTACGGAGCGCCTTCAACTGTCCGTCGACGCGGTGACAAGGAGAATGCAGGTGCTCTGCCTTCCAAGACTCCGAGTCGCAATGCACTCAAACAGGTTGCCGGACCTTCAACCGGTCGCATGCTTGGCAAGACGGTCGACCGCAATGTGCTTGCACCCAAAAGTGCCGCGCCGCCTCCGAACGACGACATCAAGCCGAAGCGGCTATTCGCAAACGTCCAGCCACCCCCTTCGACGACGCGACCTGTGAAACCTCGATCCGTTAAAACACCCGCCCATGCCAAAACACCCGCTCCGTACCGTGACGTAGAGCCTGAACCGCAGCCGACTCCGCTTCCCAGTGCCCAGCGCACGCGTCGCCGTTCCCGGAACTCATTAGTCCGAACTCCTGAGCACCAGTGGGACCAAGAGCTCTCGCTGGACTCAATTGCGGAAGTCGAGCTCGAACCGGCAGCCGCGCCGACGGCTGAGTCCGACTACGAGCTCGAGTATGCACCACCACCTGTCAAGGAATTTCCCTATGTTCCGGAATGGGCCGACAGCATCCCAGACCCTATTGAGACCATGACAAAGCTCGGCAACATGCGCCCCATGCTGTTTACTGCAGCTCCGAGCCCTCCCAAGGCACTGGAGCCTGTGCCGATGCCGACTCTGGATTTGTGCGATGACGACGAGATAGAGGAGCCGATGCTTCGAAAGAAGAAGTCTGCTCCGACCGCCCCGAAGCCGAACGCGTCGTTGGCGACGAAGCCCGCGAGCAGGACCCTGGGTATTCGAGGGCCTGGTGGCGCGGCCCGGCCCGGTGTCACGACCGCTCGGCCTGCTGCTCGCGCTCTCACTGCTACCCGTTCCTCAGCCCCGAAGCCTGCTGCCGCCACATCAGGTGCTCGTCCTTTGGCGAGTAGGACTGGTGCAGCTGTCCACCCGGGTACATCTACCAAGCCTGGAATGTCGGCCACGCGCACCGCTCCCTTGGGGTCAACTCGCTCTGTCGCTGCTTCGCGTCCAGCAACGGCCACCACTCGCACCGCTCAAGCTCCGGCCTCGTCTGGAGCTCGTGGCGTTCTCTCGAAGACCGATACTCGTACAGCTACGCGCCCCGCGCCTCCATCGAATGCTCGCAAGCCGTCAACGGCGACGCAGGCTTCCAAGCTCTCCGCCCGCCCTGGCGTGAAGCCGAACCCAGTGGCTCGTCCGGCTCTTGCCTCGAAGGTTGTCGAACGTGGGCGTGCCGTGGCGTCCGGCCCGCCTCACAAACCGGTTACGGCTGCAACACCGTCGTCGCCAGTCCCTGAGTTTGCCGACATGGACATGAACTTTGGTGTCCTCGACCTCGACTTTGACGAGCTAGAGCCCAAGGTGGAGATGCCGTTGCTGTCCGATCTCAGCTCCGAGATCTCGTCCATCGACCTACCTCCCCCAGCAACTGAGCCCGAGCGTGCCCTGAAGGTGGAGGAAGCCCGATCGCCCGCTCTCGAATCGGCTGAGCGATGCGAGCAGCCCGTCGTCATGGAGACTGCTGAGCCTGTTGCCGCTGAAGATGCTGTTGCTGAGCCGAGTGTTCAGCCAGCCTCCGCAGAGACCGCCGATCCCATCGCTGTCGACGA
Source organism: Trichosporon sp. PB005A (assembly GCA_023630055.1). NCBI lineage: Eukaryota > Fungi > Basidiomycota > Tremellomycetes > Trichosporonales > Trichosporonaceae > Trichosporon > Trichosporon sp. PB005A. The sequence goes on from JAMALZ010000012.1 coordinate 689,403, forward strand.
TGCTGTCTGTGAAGACGACTTCGAGGCTGTCGATCCCGCGCTTGCTCCCGCTGTACCCTCCTCGAACCTCGTCTTCGACCCCATCCCCGAGGAGACCGAGCTCGACGTAAACGTGCTCGATGTCAGCGAGGACATGAGCTTAGAATCCATATGATTGTAACCCTCATCATCCGTACCCTTCTTCTCCAACTCACATCATCATCTAGCGTCACCATCTTACCTATCATGTTGTAAAGTCTCTTGTAACCAGGATACTACGTGTTCACTGTCTGCACCCTGTCATATCCTCATTACGATGATGATGCCGCTCCCGTCCGTCCGTCCATCCCGGCCTGGGTCTGAAAGACATTTTGTACCTGAATATGCATTGGATCCCATGCTGAAACGATACCCGTTGTTATCACTTGGCTTGGCTGCTACTGTGTTGCTAGATTAGAAGATGGGGGCGCTCGAGGGGCCGGTAGGTTGGGTCTGCTTGTAGATGCTGGGCTTGGGCTTGGGCTGCTGCTCGGCCTTGTCGGCAGCGTCCTTGGGCTGGCGGGGCTTGCCCTGGCCTGCGCCGTTCTCCTTCGCGGCGCCCTGCCTGGCGCTGCCGGTGCCGGCGGGGCGGCCGCCGCGCCCCCGCGTGGCGGGCTTGGCCGCGCGCGTCTTCGGCTTCTGGACCTGGAACCCGTCCTCGTCGGGCCCGCTCGCGTCCTTGTCCTTCTTGGGCGCCCGCGGGCGGTTCTGGCGCGGCTTGCCGTCGCCGCCGTTCTCCTTCTTCCGCTGCTGCCCCTGCCCGCCCTGCTTGCCCTCGCCCTGCTTGCCCTCGCCCTTGCCCTCGCCGGCAGAGCCGTTCTCCTTCTTGGCGCCGTGCGGCTTGCGCTTCCTAGGCGCGCGCTTGCGGCCCTCGCTGCTCGCCGGCGTGTCGGCGTCGAGGCGCACGGCCTCGAGCGCATCGGCAGTCGCGTCGATCTCGGGCGTCGCACCGGCCCCAGACGAGAACGCCTCCTGCATGCGCGCCGCGGCCGCGGCGTCGTCCTCGCCCTCGCCGTCGGCCGCCGTCCAGTCGAACCCGGCCTGCTCGTTCACCTGGGAGTCAGCTTAGCGAGCAAGGCCGGAAGCGTTGATGAGCGCGAAGGGAGGAGAGGATGGAAAGGGGAAGGAAGGACTCACGGGAACGCTGCCGGGGACGCTGACGGGCTCGACGACGACGAACTCGGTCTCGACCGTCTCGGGGATCGCGAGCTCGTCCTCCTGGAGGAAGTTGAGCGTCGTGCGGCCCATCGACGCGCCGGCCGGCGCCTCGAGCGTGACCTGCACGGCGGGGTCCTCCTCGGGCTCGGCGGGCGTCTCGGGCACCTCGACCTCGGGCTGGGCGAGGAGCACAAGAAGCTCGTGCACGCGTGCGTCTGGCGTCAGCTCGTCCTACTTGCTTCATAGCTTTACGCCCTCGGACTCACCCTTCTCGTCGTCCTCGTCGGGGCCGGCCGCGAGGCCGCCGAGCACGGCGTGCGCCGCGTCTCCGCCCTCGAGGATGTCATTGTACATGCGCGAGACGCGGAGGATGTCGGTGGCGAGGACGGCGTCAGCCATGCGCGGGGGCAGGTCGAGGGGCGCAAACGTCAGCTCGTGCTCCGCGGTCGCGGGGCGCAGGAGCGCGTGCAGCGAGAGGAAGCCGCCGAGGCGGCCTGCGAGCGCGAGCTGCGCGTCGGCAACGCGCGCCGCGACGCGCGCCTCGAACTCGCGCTCGGCCGCCTCGCGCAGCTCGCGCTGCCGCGCCGCCGCGACCAGCTCGGCCTCCTCGACCTGCCGCATCAGATCCTCCAGCTCGCGGATCGCGCCCTCCAGCACGGGCAGGTTCGCGACCGCGCTCTGCTGGTCGGCGTTCAGCGCCGACGCGTCCTGTGCCGCGTAGCCGCGCACTCGTTGCTGCAGCGTTAGCTCGTTCACGACACCTCAGCAGCTAGAAGCAGGCAGCTGGCTGCATGGACCACTCACAACCTTCTTGTTCAGGGGCCGCAGCCGCTTCGCGATGAGCTCCTCGACGGGCCCGCGCTCGGGCCGCTCCGTGTTGACGGGCGTGCGCTCCTTGCCGTCCTTGCTGCTGTCCATGGTGGCTGGGTCGCGGTGTGTGTGTCGGTCGCTCGATGAGGTCAGAGGTGCTTCCGTGGTCAGACGAGCTTCCCAAGACTACTCGCTTGACGCCGAGTCAAGCCGCAGTGCAAAGGACGTCACTGTCTGGGGCTCCGGGCCATAACGCCGCGGAGTGAGCCACGTGACTGGGCCGTGTGGCGAAGCGCCTGCTCGTGTCAGTGTGAGCGGCTGAGGTTATGCATGCAACAGTCTCCTGCTATGGGCAGTGGTGGATGAGGGAGAAGCACGCGGGAGGCGAGCAGTGGTGTTCTCGCTCGAGGAGACGGGGTGCTTAGTGTGGAGAGGGAGCGATAGATCGTGTGCGCGTGGAGTATCTGAACCGACTGGCCGTACCATCGGGTGGTCCGCAGGCAATCCGATCCCGTGCGAAGTCGAGCCCTCACACTTCCGTGCCGTGTGGGTGATGTACTGTGTGCTACAGGGCATGGTCAAGCCGCGGCATCGCATACACGGAGCGGGTCAGTCGGGGATCCACGGCCTTGTCCTGATCTTGTCGGGAAACTTGCGTCGCCTTGGCGCCCTTTCAAGTCACCGGCCCATTGCTCGTCAACCCGTCAGCAAGGGCGCATCACAAGTGCACAGCGCCAGCGTCAATAGGAACCCAAATGGTGTTTTCATCTGTCAGTTACAACGCTCGTCTCTGCAGCTCTACCAGTCCCCTCATGCCACCTTGCTTTTCAAAGCTTCGAGTTTCCGCCCTTGATCTCGAACAGACCGGCGACGCCGAAGCCTGTTCCGGCGCACATGGAGGTGACGAGGAGGCCGCCTCCGCGCTTCTGGAGCTCGGCCGCTCCGGTGGCGACCTGGCGAGCGCCGGTGGCGCCGAGGGGGTGTCCGAGGGCAATCGCGCCTCCGTTGGGGTTGAGGCGCTTCTGATCGAGGCCGATCTCCTTTGCGCAGTGGAGGGCCTGGCCTGCGAAGGCCTCGTTGATCTCGAACACGTCGATGTCGTCGGGGGTCAGGCCGGCCTTCTGGAGGAGCTTGGGGACGGCGACGGCGGGGCCGACGCCCATGATGCGCGGGGGCACGCCGGCGCTGAGCACCTTGACGACCTTGCCGATGATGGGGAGGCCGAGCTTCTCGGCGGCGGAGCGGCGCGCGAGCACGACGGCGGCGGCGCCGTCGGTGATCTGCGACGCGTTGCCGGCGTGCGTCGTCCCGCCCGCCTTGAAGCTGGGCTTGAGCCCGCCGAGGCTCTCGGCCGTCGTGCCGTACCGGATGCCGTCGTCCGTGCTGACAGTCACGCCCTCGATGGACACGGGGACGATCTCGGCCTCGAATCTGCCCGCCTTCTGCGCCGCCTCGGCCTTCTGGTAGCTGTTGGCCGCGAATGCGTCGAGCTCCTGGCGGCTGAGCCCGTTCTCCTCGGCGACGTTCTCGTTCGTCAGGCCCATGGGGATCAGGCAGTCGGCGGCCAGCTGGTGCGACGCGACGACCTCGGAGTGCGGGTGGTCGAGCGGCTTGGCGACGTAGTGGTGCGTCATGCTCTCGCAGCCCGCCGCGATGCCGACGTCGATGTCGCCCTGCCGGATCTCGTTCGAGATCGTCCAGATCGCCTGCAGCGACGAGCTGCACTGCCGGTTGCACGTCGACACGGACGACGTGTACGGGATGCCCGCCGCGAGGCACGCCATGCGCGAGATCGACGCCCCGCCCCGCGGCGTCCGCACCGTGCCGACGCACACGTCCTCGACGACCTTCGGGTCCACCTTGCCCGCCTTCATCGTCGCGGCGAGCACCTGCGACAGCATGTCCTCGTAGCGCGCCTTGGCGAGGCCGCCCTTCTTCGCCTTGGTCATCGGCGTGCGCTTGGCGGCGACTGGGTGTCAGCGGCGATGCGAGCGAAGCGAGCAGAGCGAGCAGAACGCTTGCAAGAGGAGCGAAGCGGCGCGTAGCTGGGCTGCGGTCCCCCGGCCAGCGTACACATCAGAGCAGCGGTTCCCAGCGCTGGAACCGCCCCGCTCCATCGCTCCGCGGTGAACAGTAGTACTCACCGATGACGACGTCGTCGGGCGAATCGCGCATGATCTCAGCCTTGCCCATAGTGTGTGTGTCTTTGTTGGTGAGTGAGCGAGAGGAAGAAGCCAGCCCCCAGCTCGGCTCAGCGGCCCATATAACGGAGCGCGCAGCGCCCGGCAGCGCAGCCTAGTGCGCACCGGATATGACCGACCTGGCTGGGCCGAATCCCGGCCTGGCCTTCTCCACCGTGGGGCGGTCATCGCCGCTGCGTCTGCCTCTTCGTTTCCTAATGCTTGTTTAGACCGAATTGTAATAGGAAGCGGAGGTGGGTTAGGAACGTATTAGGACGATTTGCCGAGCAGACTCGGAGCAGCAGCCAGCTCGGCTTGTGGGATGCGCTGCTTGCCGCTGACCGCTGGCCCGCTGGTCGCTGGGCAGCTCGGCCGCGGAGGCCAGGCGCGGAACGCGGAACGACTCGCCCCGCACCCCGCACACTACACGCAGCTCGACTATGACTATTGACTACGGCTGGCGGCGCCGCGCCGCACACTCGTGCCGCACCAGCCAGCGGCGGCCCCACGTGTCCCCACGGCCTCTTATCTGTCCGTGCTCATCACCCCTCCAGCCCCGGACAGTCACCGGTTCGCTGAGTGCCAAGGAACCCGGATCATGCCCGGCGCACGCGCCTCGCGGCCTCCACTCTCCTCCCCATCGCAGCTTCGCAGCTTCGGCGCCTCGCGACCGGCGACGCTCTTGTTCCGCCCGTGGACAAAGACCAGTCCTCGCTCGCCCTCGGCCCCTCGACCTGTGTCTATGACCCAAATCCATATCGTTTCTAACTAACATACAATACTCGGTCTCGCTTGCGCCGAGCGTCGAGCTCTATGCGAGTCGTTTTATGCTGCCGTCGGGGCCGGTCGGTGCCGAGGGACGACGGGGGAGAAGCTGAGCACTGGACGCAACGAGCGCCTTGCCATGGGGGCACGTAGCCTCACGGCTCACTAGCCCGCGGGCTCACAGCTCACAGCTCGCTGCGCTCGCCGCTCGCCGCACGCCGCGCCGCTTAGAGCTTGGCGTCGTTGGCGACGACGGCCCAGGGGTGCTCAATCTCGCCCTGCTGGATGGCGCTCATGCGGTCGAGGACGGCCTTGGCGATGTCGCCCATGCCCTGGCCGGGAGGGCCGCAGGGGATCTCGATGTCGCGGCCCTGGTAGCCGATCTTGTCGACGGCCGAGACGACGGCGGCGGTGCCGGTGCCGAAGACCTCGACGAGGGAGCCGTTCTTCTCAGCGTCGACGAGGTCCTTCATGACGAGCTTGCGCTCGCTGACCTCGAGCTTGTCGGGGAGGCCGGGGATGCGCGTCTTGCCGGCGGCGTGCTCGCGCGCGAGCGCCAGCGTCGAGTCGCGCGTGACACCCGGCAGCACAATGTCCTTGAGCGGCGGGGTCACGAGCTCGACCGTGCCGTCGGGCTTGCGGAACGCCACGAACAGGTTCATCGTGCCGACCTCGGTGAGCTCGTGCTCCTCGCCCAGCAGCCACAGGTTCTGGCTGTAGCCGCGCTTCGCCGCCTCGGCCTGCGGCACAATGCCGGGCGCATAGTTGGCGCCGAGCTTGTACCCGCCCGTGCCGCCGGGCGCGGCGCGCACAAACTCGGTCGTCGCGTACAGCTGCACGGGCTTGAAGCCCGAGGCGTAGTAGGGGCCGACGGGCGAGCAGATGACGAAGAGCAGCGCGTCAGACGACGGGCCGACGCCGAGCGCCTCCTGCGTGCCAATCATCGTCGGGCGCAGGTACAGGCTGTAGCCCTTCTCGGACGGGATCCACTTCTCGTCGAGCATGACGAGCTTCTTGATGAGCTCGATGAGCTCCTCGCCCTCGAACGTCGGCAGCGCAATGCGCGCAGCCGACTTGTTCATCCGCGCCATGTTCATGTCCGGCCGGAACATGCGCACCGTCCCGTCCTCCGACTTGTACGCCTTGAGGCCCTCGAACAGCGAGAACGCGTAGTGGAACACGGTCGACGATGGGTCCAGCGACAGCGGCTGGTACGGCTTGATCTCGGGCGTGCCCCAGCCGCGCTCGCTGTTCCACGGGATCGTCAGCATGTGGTCCGTGAACGTGTGGCCGAACACGAGCTGCGACGCGGGCGGCATCTCCTTGGGCGCCTTGGTGCGCTCGATCGTGGCAATCGAGGCGTCGAGGCCGGGCTTGCGCACGCTCTCGCCAGTGAACGCGTCGGTCGTCTTGAAGCGGAGCGCAGCAGGCGCAGCGAGGCGCGCGGGGCGCGGGAGGGCGGCACGCGACACACGGGTCGAGGCGCGCAGGGCGCGCGAGACAGAGTTCGACAGCATGGTAGTGGTGCTGGGGAGGGGGGAAGGGAGAGGAGAGGGGAAGGAAGTAAAGAGAAGAGTGTGGGGGGGAAGAGATGGGGAAGAAGAGATAACAATGAGTCGGGGGCAGGAGAGGAAAACGACTCGTCTAAAGTCACCCACTCACTGACCCGCAGGCTATCAGCGGCTGTGGCCTGGTGGGCCGTGCCCGCGGTCGCATGCCGCCCGAGTGCCGCTTGACCCGGCCAGCTTCAGGCCAGCTTCAGACCAGCTCCCAGCCAGCAGCCACGGCTGCGGCTGCACCCTCGCTCCATCCAAGTTGAGGCGCCCAATGTCCGGCCGGCGCTTCTCCTCCGCGCCATGGCCCGGCCGAGATCACGTGATCATTCCTCCCAGCTCGCACGTACGCACGGACGTCTCCGAGATCGAGATTCCGGCCTCGGCCTAATCAATCGTAATCGGTCATTGTGATCGTCATGGCACAGTCACCACCCCTCCAGGCAGGCGTCACCACCACGTCATAGCGAGAAAAAGTCTAGTCATGCTGCACGATATCCATTTCACCAACAGATACACGGGGCGTCTGGGTTGGCCCAAACCTTGTGCTGGTACTACAGAGGTTGTGTAGAGGAAAAGGGAGAAAGAGGATAACACTTTCCGTGAATGATATTGTTGTTGCGATTAGAGAAGAGAAGAGAGAGCGAAAAAGTAAGAAGAGAAAAGAGAAAGAGATGCAAAGTGGGTGGGTTCGGTGCAATCATTCTCGAGCAGAAAAGATTGCGTGTATGCCTTGGTTGGTTGCGAACTTGCTGGGGGAGGGGGAAGGGCTGGGTGGATTGTAAAAGAGTCTCATCATCATCTTTCGTCTTCGTCTCTCGTCTCTTGCATTATACTTTGGCGTTTTCTTTGCTTTGGTTTAACTTCTGGTGCGATGGGGGGGTCGGGTGGGCGATGATGACTAGTCATGACACTGGTCGAGAGAACAGGTTATCGGGCTCGTGTGATACTAAACACTACTCCATGTCAACGTCCGATTGTCGGCGTGTCCGCTGGCCGTCCATGCTGTCCTCGTCCGAGTACTCGTCGTCGTCCTCGACGGCCTCCTCGTTGTCCTCCTCCTCGACGTCGCCCATACCCTGGTCGGCCAGGAAGCTCGCCGGCACGAGCGACTCGCCCGTATACGTGAAGCCGCGGAAGTTCTCCTGCACGGACGACGTGAGGGGCGACCCGTTGATGTTCTGCGCCGGTGGCCGCTGCGACTTGTTGATCGCCATGCCGGCCGCCTGACCCATGTACGACGGGTTCGACAGGCTGCCGCCGGGGCCGACATACTGGTGACGCCCGGGCTCGGGTCCCGCGTAGTGGTCGTCGTCGTAGATATCGACTCCAGCCTCGGCCAGCGTCGAGTTGGTAAACTCGGGGTCGAAGTTGGCGACACTCTCGTCCGAGTCGACGATGGGCTTGAACGGCGGCGTGATCTGCTTCTTGTACAGCAGGTCCCAGTCGATCGACTTGAAGAAGGGGTGCTCCTTGAGCTCGGCGGCGCCCCGCTTCGCACCGAGACGGTTCTGCGGGTTTCGGTTGAGCAGCCCCTTGACGAACTGCTTGCCGTCGTCACCGATGACGTGCTTCGGGAAGCGAATCTTGCCGTAGCAGATGAGGCGGTACATCTCCTGCGTCTGCTCGGCGTAGAAAGGCGACCATCCGCAGCACATCTCGAATAGGAGGACACCGAGCGACCAGAAATCGACGTGCTTGCCGTATCCCTTCTCGTCGAGCAGCACCTCGGGCGCGAGGTACTCGGTCGTTCCGCAGAACGTGTTCGTGAGCTGGTCGTTGGTGAGGTCGGGCTTGGACAGACCAAAGTCGCAGAGGGCGATGTGTCCCGTGGCGTCGAGGAGAATGTTCTCGGGCTTGAGGTCACGGTACACGATGTTGTACTTGTGCAGGTGCTCGAGGGCAAGCACAAGTTCGGCGATGTAGAAGCGCGCGCGGTCCTCGGAGAAGCGGCCCTCCTTCTGCAGGTGCCAGAAGAGCTCACCACCGCACTTGTAGTCGGTCACAAAGTAGAGCTCCTTCTCGGTCTGGAACGAGAACTTGAGACCGACGAGGAACGGGCACTCGAGCGAGCGCTGCAAAATCTTGCGCTCTCCGATCGTGTGGGCGACCTCCTTCTTCGCGACGATCTCCTTCTTTGACAGCACCTTCATAGCGTAGATACGCTTCGTGTCCTTCTTGCGGACCTGGAAGACGCGGCCGAACGTTCCGCGCCCGATAAGCTTCAGGAAGTCAAAGTCGGACGGCTTCAGGTGCACCTTGTTGCGGGTCGCGTGGAAGGTCGTCTGGATCCAGATCTCGCCCGTGACCTGCTCAGACTCGCGAGTGCCGAGCTTGTACCACTGGTCAGTCGTGAAGCCGTCTCTGAGCATGGGCTTGATCGTAAGCATGCCGAGGAAACCCTCGCCATCCTTATGCCTGTCGTAGATGGACACAGACAGTTGGGACGTGTGCTGGGTCAGGTCGCTGTTCATCGGTTAGTCACTGGAGAGAACGAGCAAGCAGGCAGTCTGTCACTCACAAAGTCACCTCCTCCTTCCAGATGGGGTCGCCGGGGCCAGGCTTGCCAAACCAGTTGCCGACCTGCTGCTGGTCTCCCGGTTGGGGTGTCCGGTTGCCGTCATTGCTCTTCTTGCGGCCGATGGCGTCCGAGAACGCTCGCGTGATAGATCCCAGTCCACCCGACGGGGCGCGGTTGACGGGTTGGGGCTGAGATTGCGTGAAGGGGACGTGCGAAGGGTTGGAGACGGGGTGGGGAGAGCGGGAGACGAACTCGTTCTGCTCGAACTGCATGACGACGTAGGGCTGGGGGTCCTCTCCGTCGGCGTGCTTCTGGACGGCGAGACCGCGGGCCTGAATCAGCTTGACGTTGAGCGTTCCGCGGATGCTCTGCGAAGGGGTCTGGGGCTGATCCGCAGAAGTGGGAGTCGTGGCTCCGTCGATGGGCGACCGGGACATGCCGCTTCCGGTGTTGATAGCCTTGAGCATCTTGGGGGGTTCGTGGAGACCAAAGCCGAGACCTCCAACACCGCCCATCGTGTCTCCAATCGTGACGCCAGTCGTGGCCGGGGCAGCGCCAGGTGTTCCGATGGGTCCGAAGCCGACAGTGGTGGGGGTTCGTCCTCCGTTTGCGGGCGAGTGCGGGGCGTTCAGAGAGAGGGCGGACGTGGCCTTGGAGAGCGTAGGCGCGTTGGAGCCCTGGTGGGCAGACATGGTGTCGAAGGGGTTGGCGGTCTGAGAAGCCCTCGGTGTCGCCTGATCAGCCGGACCTCCAATGCCGCTGAAGGATGTGGAGGGCGCGAGGGAGTCAGAGTCACCTGTCTCCTTGGACGGTTGAGCCTGCTGAGCCTGTGCCGAAGATGGCCAAAGCTGGTGCTGATCAGTCAGTCGCTATGTACAGGATGCTTAATGACGCGGGTGGCGCGCGACAGTCGCGATGTTCACAAAAGTTATCGCTCAGCTATCACGTACCTTGACGCCCTTGAGCATTCTTTCCTGGTAGCGGTGGTGAAGAGCGTGAGCTTTAGCTTTGAGGGGTAGTGGTGGGGTTGAGGGAGGTCAACTACTCGCTACAAGATTGACGGCTGGCGGCTGACGAATACAAAAAGTGTTCACGCCGTCGAAAACCAAGCAAGCGCAAATGAAGTAATGGAAAACGCCGAGCTGGCTGGCTGGCGTCCTGGCGTCCTGGCGGGCTGGCGGGCTGCTCCCGAATGTGACAGCGAGCGGTGGTGGTGTGCGGACGCGCGCGTGCGGGTGATCTGAGTCGTGGTTCTTGCGGTTCTGGGCTCCGACCGGCCTGGCGTGTGGTCGCTGGACTCCTGGGGCGGTGTGGAGAGGATGGAGTTTGGGCGGGGGGGAGCGGGAACGGATCGAAGGCGGCAGTATCGATGACGACGCGGACTGGAGACCCCGGTGCAGAGTCGAGTGCGGTGTCGATGGCTGCGGAGGCTCGGACGACTGGACAGGTGTGCGCGAGTGCGATGACAGGGGAAAAGTTGTGGGGAGACGAGTCGAGGAGGTCGTTGGCGGTGGATGGGACAAAGATTGAAGGGTCGGGGGTGGCGAGGAGGGGAACAGATAGAGGGGTGGGGTGGATGGAGCTGGGGGGGTCGGGGAGAAAGGAAGACAAGAAGCGAGAGATGGGTTGGTGGAGAGTAGTGCACAGGAGGAGATGGGAGAGTCGAGTCGAGGGTGAGGTGAGGGTGAGGAGATGAGGTGCGGGGTCGGGGTCGAGGAAGGACGTGGTGGTGAGCGTGCGGGCTGGAGTGAGGGTGAGTGAGGACTGGTTGCTGGCTGGCTGGTGCTGGGTGCTGGGTGCTGGCTGGCCGGCGGTCGAATAGTGCGTGCGCCTGGGGGGTGAGGGTGAGGGTGAGGGTGAGGGTCGAGGGACCAGGGCCTGAGGAACTGAGGGCAGGGTGCAGGTGCAGGTGAAATCGATGGCGGGGAGAGATGCTGGAGACGCTGGACGCTGGACGCTGAGCGCTGAGAGGCCGAGGACCCGAGGACCCGGACCGCACGAGATTGCTAAGGGCACACACGACTCAAGGGTCATCATGATGCTTCAGGGGCGCGGCACGGCACCCATACTCTCTCCAGCACACTCCCCACTGTCCCAGCATCCTCCACCACGCCAGCAACTGTCCGCCTCACAACGCAACAAGCATGCATGCATTCAAATTTGCTGCATTCACCCCGACGCCATGTGTCGGCCGACTCCGCCATCTGTCACCAGCCCGCAGTGCATGGTGGGCGCGCGACCTGGTATCTGCTCTCGTGCCGCTCGTTGCCGCTGTGCCGTAGTGCCGTGCTGCCGTTCTGCCCTGCTCCTCGGCGCACAACCGCCATGATCTGCCGGCTCCTCTGGCACCTCTGGGATCTGGGAACGGATTCTGCTGCGAGGCGCCCTCTGCCGCCTCTGCCGGGCCAGCCGCCAGCCGCCCGGTACGTCAGGCTAGCAGGCTTTATGCTCCGCCAAATGCGCCCAGAAAGCCAAGTTGGAGCGCAAGTGTGGGCGTACGCAGTGCATCGTGCGCCGGTGCGCCCGGGCTGCGACCGGAATCACATGGCCCGCTGGCTGCTGGCCGCTGGCTGCTAGGTGTGTGCGGATGCCGGGTGTGCCGGCCGAGCTGCAGCTCAGCAAGCTCAGCAGGCGGGGGCCGCAGCAGTGCCAGTTGTGCTTCTGTGTTCCTCGAGGTACAGGAAGCGCGCGGACTGCGCGCTGCGTGCGTGCGTGGATCGTGGATTACGTGACGGGCCGCTGTTCTTTCGTTCTAGTGCGCGCATGCGCGCAGATCGCTGGCACGCTGGCACGCTGGCATGGCACGCAGCGTGTGCCTGAGGCCTGACGTCGGATGCCTGGTCTGCGTGCCCGAGCGGCCTGGGCGGGCACGGCGAGCCCGCGAGGCAAAGGCCTGTAAGCGTATCAAGCTTGCGTGCGTGTGCGTCTGGGTGACTGCAGCAGCGCACCGCTAAGCGCACCAGTACGAGCGAGCGGGGCAGGAGGGTGCGTGTGCATAAGCGCAGAGTGCAGAAGCGAGAGCTTGGGCGCTGCGTCGAATCGAGACGCTCGCCACTGGGCAAAAGCGCACTACGGGCGTACGGTACGGGCGTACGGAAGGGTGACTGACCAGGCTGCCCTAGCCGGGCCGGTTTTGCTGGAAACGCTCCGGCGCAGCTGCGCATGCGCAGGACGAACGCAAGCAGGACAGCGTCACACGCTGCCACGGGGCGGGGCGAGCCGGAGCGCGGGAGTTGTGCCGACGAGCTACGAGCCGGCGCTGCGCGCTGCTCCGCACACTGGAGACATGGGAAGCCCCCGACAATATGACGAAGAGGCAGTGCAAGTTTCACCTAGCACCTCCCTGCGCATGCCCACATGCCCACATATCCACATGCGGAGCTGCTCCGTGCTCCATGCACCATGCTTATGCTCCGCTCCACCGCGATTGCTTGTTAGATCTCCGCATGCAGCTTCCCTCGGATCCTCGTCCGGCGCGTGCGGATGGTCGGCTGGCACGACCGGGCGGCGGAGAAACTGCCTTGCACTTTTGGCAGACAGAGTGGGCTCCTCTCCAGTGTACCAGCGCTGCACGCGCTGCACGCGCTGCATTCAGAGACCATCAAAGTGAGCGAGAACGCCACGCCCATTCGCTGCGTCGTTTTAGGGCTGCTTGCGGTGCTCGATCGCGCGATCGGCCCTGCCAGCCCTGCTCCTCGTTGCGGGCACCGTGCTTCCTCGCGCACTCGCGCACTCGCATGCAGCAACGCGCTGGAACGCTCTGCGCAGAAGAGTGGGTGCACACCGCGATCCCGGCATCGCGCCTCGGATGCAGACTAGGGCACGCAGAGCACAGAGCGCAGACCTCGGAAGCCGGCCGCGAAGCGCGAAGCGACGCGAGCGACGCCTCGCCTCGCCCTGGACGGCGAGCGCCCTGTCCTCCCCCCTCTCCCGTGACGTACACCCCGCCGCGGCATGAGGCATTTGCGCCCCAGCTCCTAGCCTGCAGTGCTTCCTCTGCACGAAACATGCATAACGAGGTCGCCGTGCGGCTCGTAACGGCGCTCGCTCGCGACCGAGATGCCCGAGTAGCCTGACGATCTGACGCGCACTGCTCGGCACACTCTGTGTACTCTGCACATTCTGCAGTGGAACCACGGGAGGCGAGTACGAGAGATGCGAGACAGATTGCCAGCTCGATCAAGCACGTGGCGTCGCTCGGCGCACGGACCGCAGATCGGCCTCGTCTGCAGAGCGTTCTGGGCCCTCCTGGCGTGCAGCCGGACGCCTCTGCCCCGTCTCTGCTCCGCACATTCAGGCGCGCCGAGGTACTCGCCGAGACCCGCCGTGCCGCCGTGCGTGTTCTCGAACTTCCACGGCCGACGTCGCCAGCGAGCCCAGCGAGGGGCGACGCGGCCCTGTCGATCCCCCACCCAGGCTCCGGATCAGGTAGCATCAGGCAGCTTCAGGTAGCACGCTCGAGGAGGAATGCGGGCGTGTCAGCGCGGGCACGTGACCCGGCCGCTCCCTCGCGTGTGGCAGAGTCCAGGCCTCCTTTCCTGCCGCGGCGAATGCTGCTCGGGCCAGCGCTGCATCACGGCACATCAATTCATTGTGATGCTTGGGGTGTTTGGCACAGAGTCGAGCACGAACCCAACGCTCTCCGCCTTCGCGGACGGCACACGGCATAGCGCGGTACAAACAGGGGTATACGGGTGGCATGTGACTGCACAAGGGCGGGTGCCCTTCATCAAGGCGCTGCACAGGGTTGCGAGCGGTGGGTGAACCGCTCACGCGACCTTGAACATCCTCTCGACGTCCTTTGCGAGCACCTCGCGCAGGTGCCGCTTCAGCTTCGTCGTGTCCAGCCCGCTCTCGTCGCTGATCGCCTTCCAGTCCAGCTTGTCGCTGGCGTCCAGCACGGCCCTCCAGATCGCCCGGCGCTGCTGCGTCGACAGCGCGTTCTTCCCCTTGGCGGGCGCCCTCTCCTTCCCACTGGAGCCGTCGATCATGCCTGAGTGTCAGCTTCTTTGAGGTTGCGAAGTACGTAGCTTTGACCTCTCTGGAGGCGTGGCGGAGGGAAGGACGTTAAGGACTCACGCAGGATGTCGCCGGATAGCACCTCGCGCCAGTGTCGCTTCGCCTTCGTGGTACCGACGTCGGATGGGAACGCAACCTTGCCCGTGAACGTCGGGCTCTTCATGGCGTTGATGATGGCCGCGCGGGTGGCGGCAGTCGCGCGCTGCGGCAGCGCGAGCTTTCGCGGCGTACCATCGCTCTTGACTGAGGCGCTCTTCGCCTGCTGATCAGCTTTCCACCCAGGCGCTTTAGCTCACGCGATCTCGCTTCGCCTTCTTCGAGCTGGGCTCTGGCTCGATGTCACTGCCCCCGCTATCTGATCCTGGTTCGGACAGCTTGGTAATCTGAGGTCAGCTACCGTACGGTTCTGTGAGCTCACCCGGCGCCTCTTCAGGTCGCCTGCGGGCGTACTTTCCTTCTCAGCCTGTCTGTCAGCTGTGTGACGTTCGATCAGCTCTCACAGAAGAGCGCGTACGCTTCCTGGCAGACTTTGGCTGTCGCTCAGATTCAGACACATGCATGACCGGTGCCTGCTTGTCAGTTTGAGTAAATGGTTGCGGTTTCCTAGCTCGGTCTAACCTCTTCCTCGTCAAGCAAGTCCGATACGGCGTCGGTTGCCGACTGGGACTCATTCTGGGCATCAGCTACTGTGACAGGCCGTGGTCAGCTGCTCACCAGCTGTGGCTGCCCGGCGTCTGCGACAGATCCATCGGTGCCGACTCCGGCAGCCTGCTGTATCGAGTAAGCTTTGCACACGCGGAAGGAGATGCAAGCCTACCTCGCCTCCTTTTGAGACCTCCGCCTCGCCATCTGACGGCGCATAGTCCGACCCGACGTCTTCGATCGGTTCCTCCTCTTCTTCGGAGGTTTCGTACTCCGAGCTAGCGTCCTCTTCGCCCTCACCGTCCGACCCTGCGCTGCCTGCGTTCTTCACCACATTGGCAGGACCGCGACCTGCTTCGGCTGAATCGGCCCCGGGACTGCGGACAGCCTTACGCGGCCAGTTCACGCCCATGGGCCGGACGAAGTAGGGCTGCGACGGAGGCGGGGCCGGAGGAGGTGCCGGCGTACGGTCGTAGTCTGGCTCGGGGGATGACTGGGCATCGAACAGGTTCTCTAACCGCGCGGGTGGAGTGTCGGACGGCGAACGCTGAGGGTGGCTCTGGTAGTAAGCTTATCGCAACTCTGTAACAGCTCACGTCGTCTGCCATTTGCGCATTCTCCTTCTGCAGGTCAACTAAAGATATCCCCGCGAGGACTGCTTTCAACCTGGGACCTGGTGCTCTCACCTTGACTTCATGAGTAGCTTCGCTGGCGGCAGGCTGACGCTTGGCCTGGGATCAGCTGGAGAACCTTGGGATATCCATGGCTCACCCTCGTTCGCCTCGCAGCCGGCGTGGGTGTTGAAGGTGCCTGTCAGTCAGCTGACAACCGTACACAAGACAGCTGCCTACTCACGCTCGACTCGATGGAGGAGCCCTCTGGTTCGGTCCTCTCCTGGAGTCAGTTGTAGGCTGCACGTTGCAATGCTAGACCCACGGCCTTTACAAACTGAGGTTTCGTATCCTGTCATAAGCTCAAGTCCTATGGTATATGCAGACTCACCTCTTCCCGTCCACTCTCCAGGTCACCCTGACCGTCCTCTGGCATCCGACGCAAGATTGCGTCTGTGTCTGTATCATACGACTGGCTGTCAGCTCTCGTAAGGGTGAGAGAACAGCGAACTAAGACTGTGTACTGCCTGTCAGCTTTCCCCATCAGTACGTCTCACCTCAGCTCTCGCTCTAGCGGACAGCGGAACGAGGACGACGGCGCACTGCAGACGCAGAGGCACCAGAGGGGCCGGGGGTCGCGAGGCACCGACTTGCGACGCCGAGTCGCCCGGACCGAGCGAGTCACTCTCGCTCCAATGTCCAGTGCCCTGCCATTAGCTGTCAGAACTCCTTCGAGCTCACCAGGAGCTGGTCGAGGTCAAGATCGCTCCACTGCGTGTCAGCTCAAACCGGCAGGCTAGCTTACGTCGAGATATTCCTCAGCGCTATCGATCTCCTCTCTCTTTGCTTTCCCCTTCGCCTTGCGCTTGGTCCTTGTCGTCACTTTCTCATCCTCGGAGTCAGAGCCCTCACCGCTGTTGACGGCTGTACCGTGCGGATTCGGGAGAGGAGCGGATGGTCCAAGTGTCGTATGGTCCGGCGTCATCTGCGCCATTGGGTCAGTCGACACCATGGCGTGGAGGTAGGTGGTCTGGCGCCTCGCGCGAGACGAGCGGCGCGGCGGCGTCGGCGCGGCCTGGTGGCGAGTCTTCCCAGGCATGATGGATGGTGGACATTGCAAAGGAGAGTTCATGAGAAGGGGACTGATGAGAAGAGCTGGCGCAGTGCTCGAGTGCGCAACGGAGCGGAAGGGCAAAGGATGCGAGGACAAGAGGGCGGGTACGTGTGTGTTGCGTGCCAAAGGGCGCACGCCTGGCACCACGTCAGTGTGTGAGGGGCGTCTGATCTACTCTCCAGCTCCTCCGCATGCGCGCATGCTGACGACTAGAGTGAGTTGAGCTGCATTGTGTTCAGTAGATGTCATGCATACAACAAAGGTTACATCACCTGCCTGCCCTGGACCCAGACAGCGACGCGATTCCGGTCGTCGCCGATGCACCACCACCGCTCGACGGCCTCGGTCCACCAGTGTGTGTCGGGGTGGCGGGGCAGGTCGAACAGGTCGATCGGACCGCGGGGTTCGCCGTCAGGTTCGGCGAGAGAGACTGCTGTCAGCTAACCGCGCGTTACAGCTGCCTCCGCCAACAAGCTGTACTCACTCAGTTGTGCGTCGAACTCCGCTCCCGGTTCGAACACGCCATTGAACCCGAGCGCGCTCTTCCCTCCCGCTGTGGCAAGATACAGCGCCTCAATCCAGTCGACGCGGAGGCCCTTGTTCTCCCGTACCGGCTCTCCACTCTGAACGTCACGCCCAGACTCCTGCGCCTCTTGCGCCTTGGCAGTTTGCCGCGAGTATGTGTCCGACACAGGCTCCTTCAGCGCGTCAGCGAGGGCGGGGTCCGTAATCCCAGGCATTGGCTCAGCTGGCGAGCTCGGCAGGTCTGGGGCGTCGGCAATAGGCGGGGTGAGAGCCGCCTCTCCTGCATGAGTCCGAGCATGCTCTCTCCGGGCGCCCTCGCGTAGCCGTGCGACAACGACGGCCTCCCGCATCGCGGTCTGGATTGGCAGCGCATACCCGCCGGCAATATCGGACCCAAGTCCGACCTTCAGTCCAGCATCAATCGCTCTGCCTGTTAGCTGTGCAAAGACTGCTCAGCTGCACTGATACTCACTCCCGTAGCGGGAACGGCTTGTCGGAGAAGTAGGCATTCGAGAGCGGGCAGTGCGCAATGGTGACGCCGCGCTCCTTGACCAAAACCATCAGCTTCTCGTCGAGACCCGTGACGTGTGCCTGCACAGTCCCAGGGCCGAGTAGACCAGCAGAGTCGAACACCACCTTGTCGGCGCAGCCTCGTGTTGATCGCACCCACGCCTCCTGGTCTGTGCTCTCGCACATGTGGCTCTGGACAAGCACGCCGCGTTCCTTAGCAATGTCGGCAAGGGAGCGGAGTAGAAGGTCGCTGCACGTCGGCACAAAGCGAGGCGTAAGCACTGGCTTAACTATCGGCGAATTCATAGCTTCCATCGCGTCCAGGAACTCCTGCACCCGGTCCAAGGCGCCAGACAAGGTCTCGCCATATGTCGGCCGCTGGAGTCAGCTCGTGAAGGCGTTCCAAAGCTTACGGGGGACTGGTCCATGCTTAGCTTCCCGATGAAGGCGCGCAGACCGGCATCGGCGCATGCCTGTGCCAATATCAGACTGTGGTCAGCTTGCCCCTTCGATTCGCAGAGCTTTGCGCTAGAGCCAGAGCACGCCGGCCCGGTTGGATGCGTGGGAGCCACACAATCGATGCGCACTCACTTTGCTTGCACTCCGATAGTGCCGAAGGCCACAATGCATCCCGTGCCCGCCTGTATCAGCCGCTTCACGAGACGCTGGTACAGCCTGCTCGCGAGCGCGTGGTCGGCGTCGACGCGCTCCTCGGCCGCGTACGTGTACGTGTCGAGCCACTGCATGAGCGGGAGGTCGAGCCCCGTGCCAGCGTAGAGGTACTGCGGAGCGTGGATGTGTAGGTCTGCGAAGGCCGGCAGCAGGAATGACCACGGCGGCAGGCGCTGAGCTGAATCCAGCACGTCCGGGGGTGTCGCGGCCGCGCGCGTCACCCTCACGATGTTGCCGCCGTCGTCCACGGCTGGGGTCAGCTAACGTGAAGATATCGGAAGCTCACCAAGTACATGGTCTGGGCGTACTCGCAGCGTTCCCGGGTATGGGGTGTCGACTAATGTGCCTCGGAAGGCTGTCATGGTGAGCGGAGAACGTGAGATAAGAAAACGGCGCAGCTTGGTGAGGCAAAGGACACCCTACGTCATGCAGCCATCTCGCTCGTTGTCGGGGAAGGGTCACGTGCCTGCCAGGATCCCGACGTCCTGCTGCAGTTAGTAGCCGCTATTTGCCGGGCGACTATTCATCACAAGCAAGGACCCGTATCAAGTAGACGCAGCGCCGAAATGCTTGAGGTATGGCGATCGCTTGCTTGCTCACAACAGCGCTTCCTGGACAAGGAGGCACAGCGCTGCGGTCCCAGCTACAGACATTGGATATCGCTGCCAAACCGCTGCATGACCTCCTCCGTCATTACACTACTTAAATGTTGAGGACTTCGGCCTTCTGCCCTCTAAGTTCGGCGTCCGCCTCGATCTCGACCAGGAGTCCATCGCCGATGAGGTCGATGCCGCCGACCATGGTGTTGGATGGCCGGACGCCGTAAGGTGAGAACGCAGCTGCGTGCACTGTGCACACCGGCTCATAGTTGCGCACGTCGGTGAGCATGACACGAGTGCGCACAACATCGGCCATGGAGCCGCCGAGGGAGCGGACCGCCCCGGAGATGATGTCGAGATGAACGTCGCCTGATCACCAGTCGACTTGACGCCGATCACGCCGGTGCCCGAAGGATGGACCAGTGTTGTCGTGCCAGAGACACTGATCTTGTTACCAACTCGCACGGCACGGCAGTACCCCGCGATCGGCTCTGCTCCGCCTGGTATCGTGCGGAGCTCACAGCATGCCCTCAGAGTCCGAACGCAAGCCCATGTCTCCTGCAACGAGGGGGTTGACCGCAGCGAGCTGATGCCGGGCTGCCGGACCGCAGAGCCCACTGCTGCCACCGGCCCTTGCCCTGCATTGGTCTGCGGCAGGATTGAGAAATTGCAGCTGCGTCCTCTGGTGACTTCGCCCGGATCGCCAAGCAGTACGGCGAGTTAAACGGGGCTCGCTGGCTTCCCAAGCCGACACCGTCCTCGCTCTGGGCGGCGCATTGCCAGTGTTCCGCTGCGGCCGACCGTACACCCTGTCGCAGCGTCCGGCTTGTCTTGGATCGCTGTCTTGCCCGAGCGTCTGTCTGGTGCTCGAGCCGACTCCTTGAGCGCTGGAGGAAGCTCGGACACAGCGCGCGAGCGGGCGAACGGGCGAACGGCTCAACCGTCAGCCTGTCCTCGAAACACGCCCTTGCGCCACCACGGCGACCGTCTGTCGATCCGCGTCAGCGCGCTCGGTGCAGCCGCCGAAGGTGCAGCACTGGCTGTTCCTAAGCATGCAGTTGAACTTGGGCTGCGCTGGCTTGCCGTCAAAACCTGGGGTTGCGCTCGAAGCTTGGGTTGCGCTCGAGGAGGTCAGCGCTTGAGCCGAGGCATGGCCGAGTCCGTGCCGTCAGCCGATTAGTGTCAAGGTTAATGCATTCTCGCCTTCTGTTGACGCACGACAGCCCCGTGCGCAAGTCGGCGCCTGCAGCGGATGACGCGCGAGGCATGCACAGATAAGATAGACCGAGCTGGTTACATCATCGTCGAGTGGACTTGGGGGAGACTTGGAGCGGACATGCGTGGGCTCCTTAGTCACGGGACGAGAAGATTTTGAATTGCGAACTCCTGCAGTAAACTAGTGAGTGATCAAGTCAGCTAAGTCAGAGAATAGGGATCGTCAGTAGTAGTTCAATAGAATGCAGCTGCAACGAGATATCTCTAAGCCGACCACTTGCATCATGAATGCTAATAGGGATTAGCTCAATCAATTAAAAAAGCAAAAAGTGTTGAGCCTGGTTGATGATGTATGGTAGGAATCTCGGGCGGGGGTCAGCCTCGAGAGGGGATGGGATGGGAGGGGACAAGATGTGAGGGTGGAATGCGCGGTATGTGATGCAAATGGTCGCACACAATTACAGGCTAGCTATCGGAGTAGGAGGTAAATAGTACGAGCGTGGGGGAGATGAGGCGAACTGCTTAATGGCGCGAAGCAGCACGCTGGAGAGCGGCGCCAGACTGCTGGGCCTGGATCGAGGAGAAGCGCTCAAGCTCGTTCTTGGAGATGTTGATCTTGGCACCACCCTTGAGGCGACGAGTAGCACGCGACAGGAAGTTGGTGCGGTTCGAGTAGAGCGACTCGTGGCGAGAGGCAGTGCGCTGGAGGCGCTCGCCAGACTCGTCAACAAGGGGAACGGCAGCCTTCCTGGCCTTGCGCTTCTGGAGGGCGACGATGACAGTCTTCTTCATGACGAACTTGACCAGGTCGAGAGGGATGTACCAGACGATGTTCCAGACCCAAACGATACCGATCCATCCACCAGAGATGGCCTTGACGTTGGAGAAGCCCCAGTTGCCGTAGGCAGCAATGATGGACGAGATAAGCTGGGCAATACAGAAGGCGGCCATCAGGGCAACCGAAGGACGCTCAAGCCACGAGGGGCCGTGCGAACGGGTGACGAAGATAAGAGCCTGCGAGATGATAGCAACCTGGAGGTAGATGACCATGTGCGAGCCGAAGTCGTTGTTGCGGTAGTCCTCAACGCCGAAGGTGTCCTGGAACCAGTGGGTCTCGTTCATGACAGCGTAGAGGGCAATGGTAGAGGCGGCAAGGTAGAAGCCGTAAGCGATACCGAACGAGAACACCTCGGCAAGGTCCCACGAGTCGGGGGTCTTCGAAGGAAGGACACGGTCGAGCGAGAGAGTCATGATGGTACCGTCGTTGAGCACGGCAATGACAAGGACCATGAAGGGAGGGAAGTCGAACTTCCAGACGAAGGCCATAATAGCGAAACCGACGACGATACGGATGGTGACAGCACAAGCGTAGATGGCGTAGTTACGCATACGCTGGAAAATGACACGGGAACCGTAGATGGCGTGGACGATGGTGGAGAGACCGGGCTCGGTAAGGACAATGTCGGCGGCGCCACGAGCAGCGTCGGTGGCACCCTCGACAGCGATACCGACGTTGGCACGCGAAAGAGCAGGAGCGTCGTTGGCACCGTCACCAGTCATGGCACAGAGGTGGCCAAGAGCCTGGATACGCTTGACAATCTCGAACTTGTGCTCGGGGAACACACCAGCGAATCCGTCGGCGTCCATGATCATCTCGTCGAGGTTGGCGTGCTTCGAGCCGGGCTCGGGGCCGTCCTTGAGAACCTTGGCGGGGTACATGTGGTCACCAAGACCAAGACGACGACCGGTCTCCTTGGCAATAGCGAGCTGGTCACCGGTAACCATCTTGACCTCGACACCGAGGTCCTGGGCGTCCTCGATGGTCTTCTTGGTGTCGGAACGGGGAGGGTCGAAGATCGAGAGGAGACCAACAAGCTCGAAGCCGTTGCCGGGGGACTGGGCGTCACCGCCAACGACATCCTCGTAAGCGATAGCGAGGGCACGGAGACCACGAAGAGCGAACTCCTCGACATCGGCCTCGAGGCGGTCCTCAAGCTCGGAAGTCTTGTTGCGCGAGCAGAGGTCAATGATAGTTCCAGTCATACCCTTGGTGACACGCTTAAGCTTGCCACCGTCACGGAGGTCGCGGTAGGTAATCTCGGTACGCTTGTCAACGGGGTTGAAGGGCTTGAAGTCGAGGAGCTCAATGCCCTCACGAGCCATGCCGGGGTCAGGGAGAGTGCCGACAACACAGCCGTCGATGGCGTCCTGGTTCTCGGTACGCGAGGCGTAGGCAGCGAGGAGACAGACTCCGTCAACGTCCCAGTGCGAGTAGCACTTGACGTTCTCCTTGTCAATGGTGAGCTTGTTGGTGGTAAGAGTACCAGTCTTGTCGGAACACAGGATGGTGACACCGGCAAGCTCCTCAATGGCAGTGATACGGGTAACAATGGCCTTGTGCTTGGCGAGCTGCTGGGCACCGACGGCGAGGGTAACCGAAAGGACAGTAGGCATGGCAATGGGGATACCACCGATCAGGAGCACAAGGATGTTGTCGAGACCGCGGCGGTAGGTGTAACGGAAGTCGGCGTAGAGAATGAGGATCTCGAGAAGGACGAAGATACCAATGGAGACGAGACAGAAGGAACCGATGCGGGCAAGAACCATCTGCAGGTGTCCGACCTGGTCGTTATCCTGGCCGACGAGAGTAGCCGCACGACCGAAGAAGGTGTTGGGACCGGTGGAGATGACGATACCCTCGGCCTCACCCTGCTTACAGGTGGAGCCCGAGAAGCACTCGTCACCCTCGTCCTTGCCGACGGGAAGAGACTCTCCGGTAAGGGCGGCCTGGTCCATGGAAACATCAACGGCCTCAATGAGACGCGAGTCGGCAGGGCAGACGTCACCGTGCTTGAACGAGACGAGGTCTCCGGGAACGAGCTCGGAGGACTCGACCTCCTTCCAGATACCGTCACGCTTAACCTTGGCCTTGGGGGCAAGAGAGTCCATAAGAGCCTTGACAGCGTTACCGGCGTTGCGCTCCTCGATGAAACCGATGGTCGAGTTCACGAAGAGAAGGAGAACGATACCGACGAAGTCGGGCCAGTCAGGAGGCTTGCCCTCACCGTTGGACATCGCAATAGCGACAAGGGCGGCACCCTCCATGACCCAGGAGAGAGGGTTCCACATGAAGGACAGGAACTGGAGGACGACGTTCTCGGACTTCTCCTCGAGCTTGTTGGGACCGAAAATGCCGATACGCTCCTCGGCCTGGGCGGTGGTGAGACCGTTGGCGTCGCACTGCAGGAGGTGGAACATCTCCTCCATGACGACGTGCTCGATGTCGACCTTGTCCTTGTCGTAGAGGTCGGCAGCGGTGAAGCTGATCTGCGGGAACGATTAGCACGTGATGTGACAAGGCGCGGAAGATTCAGGGTCCGGTGGCTCCCATTGTGTCAAGTGACCCCGGGTTTGATGTCAACCCAAAAGTTGAAGCATAAACCCGGTGGGAAACCGAGGAGAGCCGCTGGACCCCTTCCGATGACGAGGAATACTCACGGTGTTCATGTCGACCTTGACATGCTTGTCACCTTCGTGCTTCTCCTCGAAGCCCTTGTACTCGCGCTTCTTCTTGGGCTCCTCCTCAGTGGCAGGAGGGGCGCCGGCGGCAGGGGCGGGGAGAGAAGATTCCCTGGGTGGTCAGCGATGTGAAGCTTGGAAGAGGGAGTGTGATCGCCCATCGTCACTGTGACGACCCCCCAGACGACGATCGCATCGTGAAGCGACCATGTATGCATGACCAAGCACCAGGCGAGGCCCGACTGCAGCAGCGTCGGTGAGGGCGAGTCGCAGTCGGGCTTCGGATGCATGGGTGGTTGGTTGATTGGATGATTGGTCACCCAACAAGCGAAACCAAACAAGCACACAGTCGGTCGGTCGGTGGGGGGTGGGCGGGCACCAGTGGTTGTCGATGGCGAAGGCGAGTACTCACTTGACAGGAACCTCCTCGGGGGTGTGCTTCTCGTTCTCGGACATGGTGGCCGGAAGTCTCGAGAGACAAAAGGAGAGAGGGGGGAGAGAGAGAGGAGGGGAGGGGTGGTCGGAAAAGAGAGAGAGGGGGGGATGGGAAGAAGAGTTGTTGGTTGGGGGGTCCTATCTAAATACGGCAGTGACCCGGGTTGGTGGCTTGTGATTGGCCGAAAATCGGATGGAGGAAAAGGAAAAGGGGGTAGAGGTTTGTTTTGCGGCCCGTCTACGTCAACGGTTTTGCGCAGGAGCCTCTATCGAAAAGGGCAGTAAAATTATAGTCGCGCGGTCGTGCGCTATAGGCTATAGGATGGGCTGATAAATGTAGGATTCCTCACTGCAAGGTGGGACGTGCAGTAGTTGGCGTTGTGAGGATTAAGTATTAAGCAGGTGTAGGTAGGGGGTAGGAGAGGGGAGGGGGGGGGGAAGGGAATGGAGATAGCTGAAAGATGAGTGACGGAAGGGGGAGCGGCACCTGACTGTTAAGTAAGACGTGGTGCTGGGTGCAATCGGCCAAACTGGAGCAAAGCTTTGCATGCATGCTCTGCTCGCAGGTGGAACCGCGAGGTGGGGAGCCCGGGGTCCACGGATACGGGCGGGCGTACGGAGACGGCAGCAGCAGCTGCGTGCGGTGACGGCGGCCAGGCGGGGCAGCGGTGAGGCTGCGTCTATCTGCACTACGGCCCATCCTAATCGCCTGTCCTAGAGTTGAGCTAATCCGTTCGCGCCTGCGTCCTCTGCTCGTGCGCCGTGGACCCGATGGGCCGCTCCATCTGGATCCTGAAGTCTGACGCGCTGCTGTCTCCCTCTCGCCCCGCGCCCGACAGCATTTTTTGGGCCGCCAGGCAGGCCAGAGGCTGGTCGGGGTCAGCCTGGTGTGGTGGGCTGCTGCTGCCAGCAGGCGAGGCGAGGCAAAATCTCAGCGACCCAGGGCTGACGACACCAACGGCCGACACTTAGTTTCCGTGCCTGTTGTCATTTTCGCGCCCTGACACGTCCGAGGCGGGCCCCTCTGCTCTGCTGCCTATTTCCGTGCTCTCCGCGGGCGTGGGCGGAAGGAATCATGGTGCAGCGTCCTGGCGCCCTGACACCCTGGAGCACCCTGAGCCGCTCACTCCAGCAACTCACCACTCGCGGACTCTGGCGGAGTCGACGGGCCAATGGATAAATTCCTGGTGCTATCTGCGTCCTGTAACCTGACTGCGATTACTACCCTCGCGCCGCTGCCCCTCGCCGCCTCACCGCCCTCGGTCGTACTCGTACGCAGAGCACGTCTCCTGACCGCGGAAATTAGACGCTGCATGCTAGGCTGCTTCTGGAAACCAAACACTGCGGCAAGCAAGCGATGCCGTGCCATGCGCGTGCCCATAGATTTTTATGCACGCCTGTTCGTTCCAGTGGCTGCTGGCTGCCGGCGCTGGCTGGCATGGCTGGGCTGGGCACACGGGCTGCCGAGCATCCGAGGATCTGCAGGCGACCCGAGGCGCCCGGGCGTACGGCGTCCAAGAGCAGGCGTACGGGCGTCCGGCACAAGGTTCAGTGTGCCAGGTCGCTGCATGCAGGTTCAGGCGAGCGGTCGCTCTCGCTTCCCCACCTCGCGCTCGCCTCGTCTGGTCTTGGAAGTGCTTGGGCTCGCGTAGGCGAGCGGGCGAGCGTGGCCCCCACTCTGGGGCGTCGTGCCCAGCTCGGCACCCAGCTCCTCCATTCATCACAGGCGCATTGCATCAGCAAGGGGCCAGGAGCCCGGAATGGATTCGATGGGGCATGTCATTTCACGGCCTGGCACAGAGCTGGGACCTGGTTGTGGTCCTGGTCCTGGGCGTGGCTTTGTGCTTTGGCTGGCACGCTGTGCGCACGCTGTGCAATGCTCAGGCTCTCGAAAAGTGATGCAAGAGGGGCTCATAGACTTAATTCCAAGCAACCGCCAGCCCAGCAGCCCCAGCAGGCCAACAGACCGACAGGCCGTGCGGTGACGTAGCCTGATGTGGTAATTGGGCTGCAGGCGCCAGGGCCAGGGCATGACCTCAGCCTCTCGTCTAGTGTGCCGTGTCTGCCCTGCATCTCCTGGCCGCTCCTGCGTCTCCTTGCAGGAGGCGTTCGACGTGATGCTGACAGGCAAGCCACCGGTGCTCGAGTGCTCGAGTAGTGCTCGTGCAGAAAAGCAGGTCTCGTATATCCCGGTGCGGTGTGGAGTGACGAGCAGGCGATTGGTCCAAGCTGTGACGTGCGCCCGACCGGGGTCTCGCGGGCCTGGCGTTCCTGGTCGCACAAGCAGGCAGTTGTCAGCGCCGGCCTGCGGCGACCCACGCCCCTGTGGTGAGACAGCCTGCGCCATGCCCTGGCAGACCGTAGGCGCGTAGGCTTGCGCCGTATCGACCGTTGTGCTGCCTAACCAAAAATAAGTGCTGGCCCTGCGCTGCTGCCTGTTGGCGCCGGCGAACCGGTGTCCTACATCGCCCCTATCGGCGCGCTCGCAATGCCCAGGACATATCGGCTGGGCGCAAACACTGCCGCGCGCGCAGCCTATGAGCTCCTGCCAACGGGCCGGTGGGCCTTGCAGTTGTGCATCGAAACTCCGGGATCCCCCTGTGCTTGCCGTGCTTGCCGTCCGTGACTGCCGCGTTGCCGCGAAGCCGTACCGCGAGTACCGCACCGTGCCGGTGTTTATGGCCCTGTCCTTGCGCTCTGATTCGTCCCGCACCGCGCCTGCCCGAAGCCTGTTCCGGTCCAGCGGGCCAGCGAGCCAGCACGCCAGCGCGCCAGCGCGTCCTGCAGCGCGTGTCCTGCGCATGCAGCTGCGTCCAATTGACCCAAGATCTGCGCGACGCCTAGCGCCCTCCACCCTGCCGAAGCTGCCAACCTGCAACCTGCCAACCTGCCGACCGTAGCGAGATCAGGCGTCAGGTCTCGCTCAGCATGTTCCATTTCCGATCTCATCCAGCCGGGATGGCACTGAATGCGCAGGACCACTGCTCGCTCCTCGTGCTCCTTGCTCCTTGCTGGCGGAGGTAAAAAATTCGAATGCAGCAGCGCCTGCCCAACTTCGATTCAGATTGAATGCGCTTTCAAGCAGAGAGGCTGGCGCGATCATGAATCCGGTTCCTGTGTCCTTATCCAGCGGCAGCCTGCTATCTCCAGCTCGCTAAGGAGGCGGCTTTGTGTGCCAATTCAGGCCATGTGCATGATTTGTCCTATCGCCCTCGACTGCTTCTGGCAGATCTGCGACTGACTGATGTCTGACTCGAGCAGAGACAGGCCTGCAGCGGTGCAGCACTGCAGCACTGCAACGGGGCGCGCATCCCTGTGCCTGTCCAGAAGCGAGGAAGCAGCGTGCGTGATGTGATCGTCAGCGTGATCATGTGGCCTCGCGCAATCGCTGCCATTTCATTCGTTTTGCCCCCGCCAGCTCGCCACCAGGCCACCAGCAGCACGAGGAGCCCTCGCATGCTCGGTCTGGCCGGTCTGGCCATGCTGGCCACGGCAGTCAGGACGTCAGGACGGCATGCGCGCGCATGTGGTAGCGAGCAGCCCGCCTCGCACGAAAATACACCGATCGTCCCTCAGCGAGACGCGCGGTGACACACCAAACACATGCGCGCATGCTGGACGCGTGTTTGGTGTGCGGTGTGCGGTGTGCGGGCTGCGGTCTGCGCGGCCGTGGACCTACGCGACCTCTGTGCTCTGCGTCTGGCAGTCCCGCTGCCGCAAGCCGCAGGGAAGGCGCGGAGGGGAGACGTACACTCGGTCTCTCGGCCGAGGGCGCCGTGCCTCTGCCCTCCCTCCGCCATGCCGGACCCTGGCGCCCTGCAGGCACGCATGACGCAGCCGACGCAGGCAGCGCTGCCGGCCGTCACTGGCTGCTCGCTGCCATGGAGATAAGAAATGTTCGGACGTGGTGTGCTCGCTGCCAGCTGCTGGCACGGCCTCGCCTCGCTTTGCGGACGAGCGGACCGCGCGGAGCAGCGCGCGGCCAGCGAGCGCGGCCCCCTCGCCCGAAGGACGCCTGGAGTCTCCGTCGAGAGCATGGAGTCTCCGACGCCCCGATGCATGTTTGGGCGATAAACACGGCCGCGAGTCGACGGCCGCCCAGCTCGCCCTCCCCTCGCCACTCTGACTCGTTGTTTGTGTCTGTCCGCTGACCGCCATGCTCTCGATGAGCCCGCGACATGTCTCTGTCTCTTCACGAACCCCTCCCCAGATCCCCATCTCGACTATGATCAGCTGAGGCCGACTGAGACCTGGCCTGAGTCCCGCGACACCTGAGCGAGCTTCTGCCGTGCCGTGAGCCTAGCCCGAGTGGCCGAGTAGCGTGTGCAGAATGCATGCCGATCCCATTGAGTGACACCCTTCACGCCAGGATGACGATACGAAGCCAAGCGCCGTTTCACCTCTCGAGCCCAGAGCTTGTGCCAACCCAAAGCGAAATCTCGTCGCGCACGCCGAGCTGCAGGATGCAGGACTCACTGAGCCGAGCATTGCTTTGCTGAATTCTCAGCCCTGCGGCGTCCCCATCAGCAGCAGCGTTCTCGTACTCGTCAGGGGACAGGGGGCTGCATGCGTTGCACTGACGGCCAGGTCACGAGTTCGCGGCGACGTCGACTTAACCGAGCCGCGAGGCAGCGGTCAGCGAGCCCGCCAGGCGCAGGCTTATCGCGGTGCCTTGCCCTGTCGCGCTCCCGTATGTGCGCAACGCTGCTTCGCATGCACGATCACGAGTGCACGATCGCGCGAGCCGGGATTCTCAAACGTCGACATGGCAGCGGGGCTCGGACCGACAGCGAGCGATTCTGTGGGGTTCGCTCTCGCTTGCGAGCTTGCGACATGGGCAGGCTGTAACCAAGCACCCAGCGTGCCAGCGCGCAGGCGCGCATCAGGTGATGCGCCGAGCGTGCGTACTGTGCGTACCTTTGCGTAAGGTTCTGAATGCTGATCGACCTCCACAGTGAAACGCCA
This sequence comes from Trichosporon sp. PB005A, assembly GCA_023630055.1. NCBI lineage: Eukaryota > Fungi > Basidiomycota > Tremellomycetes > Trichosporonales > Trichosporonaceae > Trichosporon > Trichosporon sp. PB005A. Next base: position 718,234 of record JAMALZ010000012.1, read on the forward strand.
GACACGGGCACGCATGCATCCCTCGATCTCCATGCCCACCGCCCCCACACAGCTGCACGGCGTACGGCTGCACGACGCCTAGGAGCCCACATGCCTCCCTGCTCGCCCTGCTGTTGCAGTGCTGCAGGCCCGGAATGCTGTCCATGCTGTCCAGCGCACATCCCCACTTTCCCGGTGCTCAGCGACGGAATGCACACGGCTGTACCAGCGCATCGCTTACCTCGACGATCCAAGTCCGACTGACGGGGAACGGGCGGCAACCTTGCGCGCCTACATTGAGCCAAGCCCGGCTCGCCGGGCACCGGAAGCTTTCACCTGATACAGCAGGGCTGGTTGGCGGGGCTGCACGGCGGGCGTCTGGCGCATGGCGCAGTGCACGGATGCCCACCTCGCGACCCCTACGCGCTCCCTGTGCCGGCGCGCCCTTGCAGGAGTGCTCGCCTGACCTCGAACAGCCGCCAGCACGGGCGCACAAGACCGTAGAGCTTGGCGGGTGGGGAGATGGGGAGCAGAGGCCGGCCGGCAGCGGTGAGCGGCCAGCGGCACGGACGCGTGCCTCCGCCCAGCGCGAGTTCGCAAAACAAGACGCCGATATACGCTGCTGATAGGAGTTTGCACGCGCGATGTGCGATCCGGCCCCTGCGCAGGGCGCGCATTCGAAAATCGACACTCCGCCTCGGACCTCCTTGAGCACCCTCGATCTGTGCGGCCCATCGCGCAATGCAGCGCACTGCCGCTCGCAGGGGGGCACCGAGTTCCGTCCGGGGGTGCAGCAGCACTAGCCTGTGCACCTGCATGCATGATCCTGGCCCCCCCAGCCCTCCTGGCCTAGCGCAGGAGAGTCCATAGCGTTCGCAGCTAGCGTTCCAAGACCGGGGGCATTGCGCAGTTCTATCTTCGTCGCGCACGCAGAGCTGGCAGCGGTCTGCGCGCGGCTTGGCTCTGCACGGGTTCCATGGGGGGCGGCTATGCATGCACCGCTGCCCGCGCTGGGGTTACTGTCACGCTGGGCCAGCGCTTGAGGCTGGACGCTCGTTGCTCCTCCTCGTCCTACAGGCATGCAGACGTACGGGCCCCATCCCGCTGGCCAACGGCAAGCTGCAGACGGTCGCGTAGCTCGCGTGCAGCAGCGAGATCCCAGATCGGGGGCCTCGAGACCGCGCGAGGGGGTCCATGGGGAATGCAGCGGCATCTGCACCTCGGGGGCTCGTATCGGAACTTGCAGATCGCAGACCTCAGACGCAACTCGGGGGTGGACGTACTCTCGAGCCTCGCGCGCCTCGCGCGAGCCGCGAGCCCACTGCCCCATCCCCAGACGACAGCCCGATTCACTGGAACCTTGACCTTGACCTTGCTTGGCCAAAGCCTGCTCGCATGCACGCACGCCTCAGTTGCTCTGTGCTGTGCGCCGCACGCCTCACGCCCGCACTCTCCGAGACCCTCGCAGCGCGCAGAGCCACCCCCACCCGCCCACTTGACAAAGGCCCGATAACAATGCCTTCTCGGGCGCACGCCAAGCCGGCGCCATCCCATCGCCTTCGCCGCCTCGTCCCAGCCCCAGAGCCGCCTCGACCCTGCCATTTCACGCCAGCACGCCAGATTCCCAGTTCTCCAGGATCCCAGGATCTTCATCTGCCGTACTGCCGTGTGCCGGTCCCAAGGTCCCAAGTCTCGCGTCTCCTAATGTGCGCCGGTTTCACACCCAGCCGGCGCCGGCTTTTTGCTTGCTTCGATTTCATCTGTAAGCCATTGGCCATAGTGGCCAGGGCTCAGCCGCCCAGCACGGACCCCGCGATAAGCACTGCCGCTGCCTGCTTAGCCGATGTCGGTATCGGCATCCCGGCACGTCGCGGCTGCCCGGTGCGAGCGACATGCCGATCGGGCCTGCGACCGGCATACTGTCGGACGTCGGACATGAGCGCCGCCCACCGCTCGGTGGAGGCTGATCCAACTGTGCTGAGCGCATCGTCTTCCATCCACTTTGCCATCTGCCACGAAGTAGTGCATCTCTCGCGAAGTCTGTGATCCTGTGAAGGGGCCCAGCAATCGACGCCAGACTGCGCGAAGCGCCAGGCGCGATACGACCCTCGCCTGCGTGCTCGCTCGCGACCGAGTGGCGGAATCGGCTAGGTCACACGCCTAGCTCTAAAACTCTTGGCTCGTATGGCTGGTGGTTCGCAGTCTGGTCCCATCGCCTCGCAACCGCGGTGGACTTGGCACCGCTGTCTCACCATCGCTGACCACATGACTGACTTCGCACGCCTGACGATCACCCCAACAGCGCAAAATCAGGCGCCTGGCGTACCAGTGCGCCAGCGCGTGGCCGCTAGGCGCGAGGATGACATCAGCCACGTGCGGGGTCACATGACCCGCCCGTCCCGCCTGACGTCGTCTCGAGGTCGCTGCCGTTCCTGGCGCACAAACATTCCGGCGCCAATGCAGCAAGAGAAAAAGCATTCACCTGACTACATCCAGGCCTGCTGGCCTGCTGACCCATTGCAGGGCCGCGGGCCTGTGACGCTCGACAGCGGGGAGGCATTCGGCGCCGCGTGCACTCCACAGGCCGCAAGCCGCAAGCCGCAAGCCGGCGGGCGTAGTGGGCCGTCCTGCGATGGCTGATGGCGGAGCGGAGCAACGTCATTGCTGTTCCTGTTCCTTGCTGGCCGCTGACGCAGGCCGCGACCGATCGCCGGACCCGTCACGGCCCCGCTGCTCAGGCGGCGCGCGCTCCAACGATTCTCGCGAACGTGAGCGTGCAGATCAGGAAGGCGAGACGGCAGACGTGAATCCCGCGCCCGTGTCATCCTCAGATTGCATCACTCGTCTGTAGGCGCGAGCTCGGTCGCGCCAGAGGGAGCTCGGTCAGGCGGTCCGCGAACCGCCAGCGTGGTCGGAACGTGAGCATGAATGGGCATGCCGCAGATCAACGTGTCTCGGCGCGTCAATGCAATGAACGCATCATCGTGGATCCAGTGGAGCCTGCTGGGCTCCCAGGCTGTCGCACGCGCTGGAGCTCTGGCCGACATGGCCCAGCCTCGGTATGCCGCGAGCCTGCCCTGCTGACCTGCGACCCGCGGAGTTCCTCGCGGCTCGCTCGCCGAAGCTCGGCTGCCGACGGAGGCAGCAGACGTATGACCTCCGGGCGACGTCAGATTGGGCGGCCATGACTCATGACTCATGTGTTTCTTCGGGCTTGGCACTGACCACGCACTCTGCGCGCCGCCACTGACGACAGCGAGCTATCTCCGTAGGCAGGCGGAATGCAGATTGTTGACTTTGGCACGGAAGAGATGTGGCTTGCGTAAAACTCGACGCTCTGGCGAGTACTGACGACGCAGCTGACAGACCTTGCAGAAATCTGAGGGCCGTGAGACGAGACGGGAGATGGCCGCGGAGCGCAAGAGGGGCCTGCACTGACGTGACAGGGGCGTGGACGGTCGCTCCGCGGCTCGAGCTGAACTCGTCACGGAGATGCACCGACTTCTGGCCCGGGGCGAGGTACGAAAATCGCAGAGCGGCTCGAGTTGCGGAACGGCGCCGGCGCTCTGACCAGCGGTGTCTAACTGGCAGTTCTGAGGACGTAACTCTGGTTCGGAGGCGCAAGCAATGATGGAGGCGCAGAACTCCCACCGAGGCTCGAGCAGCGGAACGGTGCCAGCGCCCAGGCCTCGGCGGTGTCTAACAAGGAGCAGCTGTAGCTGGCCAGTACGCCGGGAGCAGTGCTTCCGTGACGAGTGTCGCCGACGCTCAAGCCCAGCGGTGTCTAACAGTAGGATTCCAGGACACAACCGCCCCAGCGCCGGCACCGCACCGATAACCGCCACTAGACACCGCTGCGGAGTTCCTGGTCGCGGCCCGAGCTTCGGGGGGGGGGGGGGGGGGGGGGGGGGGGGGGCGGGGGGGGGGGCGGGGGCCGGGCGCAAAAAATGTTAAAAACAACCGA